>JARQOD010000004.1:137270236-137486622 GCA_033576555.1 Oophaga sylvatica | reverse complement strand
AACTTAATTAAACTTTAATTGAAATTTTATATTAAATTTGTATACTTTCCCATATTGGAATTTATGGCATATCAACAGGGTGTAGCATACATTTCTGGTATGTGTGAGTCCAACCAACCAGTATGTGTAAAAGTACAGACACAGAGGGCTATTAAATGTATAATGCATGCGAGAACAGATGATACAAGGGTCCTGGTTTTGAAGAAAATGTTTTATATGCGCAAAACAGGGATAGTTACTGTAGATAAATATGTTGAGATGGTAGGCCAGTCTGAAGAAATGCGTTTGTAGGGCACACTTAAAACTGTAGGTATAGGGGATTGATCGAATTGTCCTGGATAGTGCATTCCAAAGAATTGGCGCAGCATGCGAGATGGGAGTGGGAGGTTCAGATTATTAAGTATGTTAATTTTAGGCTTAGCATAACGACGGACATGGGAAGGGTGGTAGACTGAGACAAGGGAGAAGATGTAGGGTGGTGATGAACTGTGGAGCGCTTTGTGGGTGGGAATGATAAGTTTGTATTGAACTCTGGAGTGGATGGATGATCTGTGCAATGGCTTGCACAAGATAGAGGCATCTGTGTAATGGTTGGTGGGGAATATGATCCTGGCTGCTGAATTCAGGACTGATTGGAGAGGGGAGAGTTTGTTAAGAGGTAGCCCAATTAGCAGACAGTTACAATAGTCCAGATGAGAATGAAAAAGAACTACAGTAAGAGTTTTTGCAGAGTCAAAAGTAAGAAAAGGTCGAATTCCAGAAATGTTTTTGAGGTGTAGATGACAAGGTCAATCCAGTGATCAGATCTGGGGGGGTCAATGAAAGATCTGAATCAAGTATTACCCCAAGACAGCAGGCATCTTGCGTTGCTGGGGATTCATGGTAGAACACACGGAAATGATAATGTCGGGCATAGGTAGGTAGTCATGGGTTCCTCTCTTGAAGTCTATTGTGGAGCTACAGAAATTACTAAGTACTTCCAGATGTGAGACCAAGTATAAAAAAGCTAATTTTCTGAATTTATTTTGGGTTCAAATAGTTTGAATAAAATGAAAAATAAAATTTGGACCAAATAAATTAGGCCTGAATTGAAATTATTATAAAGCTTCCAATTGTAGTTAAACAATGTGAATAACACTCTGAGTTCTTTTGGACTGTAACTAACCCACTTCAAGCTCTTTAATTTAAAGACAGCTAATATAATGTCAAAGGGACTTCAACATTTATGGCTGTGGGTAAACTGATGGCAACCGGTGGTAACAAACAATCCTAGGTAATATTACACTATACTGAGAGAGTTTTTAAGCTTTTAAACTTGTGAAAAAAAGTCAGAAATTATCCATTTTTTGGGGGTAAAAGCCCGCTGATGCACATGCAATGAATCAGAGAGAAGCAATGGCTTTTTAACAAGCCATAAAAAATGTATTCTTTTGGGGAGAAGCATCAGGTTTGTTTTTTTTAAACTGGAGAAGCAATGCACAAGTGCCAAAAAATATTTCAGTGACACATACATTTTTAACAGATTGAACAATAATTAAGAACAGTGTCCAAGGGTGTGGACTGTAGTGTCGTTTTACCAGCCCCTGAAGACAACAATTGCATCATGTGTACAGTGTCATATGGTTTTACATGGATTGTAATATACAAAGTGCGAAAAATGTTCTGCGGTAAGTGATACTATGTGATTTGCCATGTACCATATAACTCATGTATAAGCCGACCCGTGTATAAGCTGACCCCCCTAATTTTGCCACAAAAAACTGGGAAAACTTATTGACTCCCGTATAAGCCTAGGGTGAAAAATGATTATGCCCCCATATGATGCTTCACAGATTATGCCCCCATATGCTGCACAATTATGCCCCCGTATGATCCACAGATTATGCCCCCATATGCTCCAGATTATGCCCCATATGTTCCACAGATTATGTCCCCATATGCTCCATATTATGCCCCCATATGCTCCAGATTATGCCCCCATATGTTCCACAGATTATGCCCCCATATGCTCCAGATTATGCCCCCATATGTTCCACAGATTATGCCCCCATGTGCTGCACAATTATGCCCCATATGCTCCATAGTATAGGCCTCATATGCTGCTGCTGCAAAAAAAAATGACATACTCACCTCTCGTCGCTGGGGGCCAGGTGCCGATGTCCTGAGCAGGCAGTGACACCGGCGCGCGGGGGGGGACAGGTGCCGGGTCACTGCTCGCTCAGGACCCCGGCACCTGAGATATTTACCTGTCCTCTCTGCACCGTGGCACGCTACGTCCTCTTCCGGGTACTCGGCAGTGAATGATCAGGCAGGGAGCGTGACGCGCACTAACGACGTCATCGCGCCCTCTGCCTGATCATTCTCAGCCAGAGGAGTCAGATGAGGGAGCTGCTCGCAGCGGTGGAACGGGACAGGTGAATATCGCTATACTCACCCCTCCGCCGGCGCGTCTCTGCAGCCTCTCCTCTTCTCCCGGCGCTCTCCACAGTGCTTCCTTCCTACAGCGGTCACGTGGTACCGCTTATTAAAGTCATGAATATGTGCATATTCATGACTTTAATGAGCGGTGCCATGTGACCGCTGCAGGAAGGAGCCGGAGATCGTGGGAGAAGCAGGGGGGCTGCAGAGACCGCGCCGGCGTAGGGGTGAGTATGATCCGACACCCCTGCTACCCCTCCCCCGCCGACCCCCCGTATATGACCCGCGTATAAGCCGAGAGGGGGACTTTCAGCCCTAAAAAATGGGCTGAAAATCTCGGCTTATACACGAGTATATACGGTATTGTGTTATGGTAATGTACAGTATATAAGTAAGGAAAAGCGTTAATGTACAATGCCAGTGGAGCGCCCGCCAGGGCAGTGGGGATACTCGGTAGTGGGCCGCTTCTAAAAGGGGAAGTGTCATGGTAGCAGTGACCCAGTCCGTGGCCCTGGTCGTCCAATAAAAAGGGGATGATGATAAGGGGAAAGTAAAGTTTGTAATAAAGTGTTTGTGATGCCACCTGTGGTATTCGGCAATAAAAGATGTTAGCCAACACTGCAGATTCAGTCCTCTTGGACAGTTGTTGATGCAGCAGACTTGGTTCAGCTCTCCACAGGCAGAGCTCTGTCCCAGGGCAGTTAGGATAGTAAAGGGGATTCTAGTGGTGAGTGTGGTGCAGGGCAAGTGACGCAGGAATGATTCAGAAGACACAGCGGGGTGCAGTTTCCAATGTTTTACTCACAGTTCTTGTGTACACAGATGCCCGCTTGGTGCCGTATCCTCCAGGTCAGGGGTCCAGCAAACTCCCAGGTAGATTGGGATACACCTTTTCAGGACTCCCTTCATTATGTTCTTTTCCTGGCCTGTCCTCCCAGGAGCTTCCTTCAGTCTCTCCCTCACCAATTCTCTCTACTCGTCCAGGGAAAAGATCCTCACAGCTTGAGCTCCCCTCACCTTTTGACTAACTCTTTAGTCTCTTTTCTGATCTTTATGCTCCTCCGCTTTCCTCTGCATTCTCCACCCACTCCCCAACATCCTTTCCTACCCATTTATACAAATTAGAACAGAACGCATATTGTATACATACTAAATTCACCTTCCCTGAGATTTCAAGAAATAAAGGTGTAAAGAAGTCTCGTGGTACACTATTACAATTATTTCAAACAAGAACAACAAAGTGTAAATACACCACCAATATAATAAAATATAAATTTTATTGATATCAAAGAGAATTTAGAGATATATAGATACAAAAAATATACAAAAACGCCTATAAGGCACAGATAAGGGAAAAGGACAAACAACCGTATATATTGTGTTGCGGTCCTAGGTAAAGTAATACAATAAGACGAGGTGGGAGATAATGCTCACAAGTTATATACAAATATGTAACCTGCTATAAAGAGTCCAGAATATTCCAATACACAAAAAGTGCTTATACTATCGCTATCATGCTCCTAGTTCTGGTAGTATATAATAGCGGTGAAGTCACCCGGCTAACTCAGCCGCTACCACAGAGATCATAATAGCAGGCTGCGTGTTCACTGTAGCGAGGCACTATGGGTAAGATTGGATGCTTACTGTGATGCTTACTGTGATATATTTTTACCTACTATGATTCCTGCTCTTAACTATTATGATCTCTGTGGTAGCGGCTGAGTTAGCCGGGTGACTTCACCGCTATTATATACTACCAGAACTAGGAGCATGATAGCGATAGTATAAGCACTTTTTGTGTATTGGAATATTCTGGACTCTTTATAGCAGGTTACATATTTGTATATAACTTGTGAGCATTATCTCCCACCTCGTCTTATTGTATTACTTTACCTAGGACCGCAACACAATATATACGGTTGTTTGTCCTTTTCCCTTATCTGTGCCTTATAGGCGTTTTTGTATATTTTTTGTATCTATATATCTCTAAATTCTCTTTGATATCAATAAAATTTATATTTTATTATATTGGTGGTATATTTACACTTTGTTGTTCTTGTTTGAAATCCTTTCCTACCCAGTCTGAGATGATGCCCTCCTCCCTTGGAGTACGCCCAAGTGCCCTGACTGAACTAGTGTGTGTTGGGTGCAAGTGTTAGAGTCCTGGGTAGTGCTCCCTCCTTACCTGAGAGTGGGATACCACACCTCTGGATGAGGTGCAGTGCCTCTGTGGAGACTGAACCCTCAGGGGCGCCACATAAGTAGTGTATAGTACATGGTGAGCACATGATAAGACATAGACTAGGATTAGGACATAGGGTAGTGACAAATAGGCCAGAATAGATAGTGGTAGGCTTTATAAGTGCAGAAGTAATCTGAATAGCATGTGATATAGTTAAAAGTTTGGGACTAGCTCATAATGGTTTACGAGTAAGGCCAGTAAAAAAGATTACTTCCTGGTAGTAGTTCAGTTAAAGATGGAGTTCAATGGTTCAAGTAGCAATGGGCTGGCAATGGGAGGAGTACATATGGTGTTGGGCGGTATGAGACCTTACAAGACTCCCTGCGGACATTTCTGCAACGTCCAGACCCTAAGGCTCAAAAAAGGTGCCATGGAGAGTACCTTAACCCCTTCTGTACAGAGAAAGATGGATGTGGAAGTACATGAGAGAAAAGTACTGGATCTCGTCAATACTGCGGGGCCAGACGGAAAATTCTTTGGGGCTGCAGGAACTAATAAGCGCAGGGACAGTCCAGGCGCAAATGAAAGAGAAGCGGAAACTGTACGTATTACTGAAACAAGAATTGGAGGGTGTGTGTTACATTCTGATGCACCTAAACTGTCCAGTAAACTCTTGAATGTTGAAACGAACTGAGTAGTGTTGAGCGATACTGCTCGATATCTAAAAATATCGGATCGGAATGGTATCGCCGATATCACTAAATATCGTCGATATCCGATTCCGATACCGGAAGTCCCATGTAAGTCTATGGGAACCAAATATCGACATTAAAAAAAACATTCTTGCCTTGTTGGTTAATTGTACATGAAGGAAAACAACAAAGACTAATGTAGAATGTATTGGGGAGGTTGAGGAGACAATAAAGGCATACATGTTTAACCCAATGCATTGGTATAGCATTAATATATTTTTTCTTTGAAATACGTTTGGATTGACTAACAAATTGACAATGTTGTTAACCTTTTTTCTATTTTGGCAAATATGTATGTTTCACAACTTCCATGCTCTTCACCTTTTTAACTTTTGCCAGTGCCACACTTTCTCCTTCATAATCTTCAGCAGCATCATCTTTCTCATCAAATTATTCTTCATCTTCACCTTCTTAATCTTCTTCTTAAACTTCTTGCTATTCATGTTTTTGTTTACATTACTCATATTGTTATTATTAAACTAATTAATCTTCTTCATATTCAAAATCTTCATCTTCTTCCTCTTCATCTTCTTCATCATATTCTTATTTGTGACAGAGATTCCTGTACTTGTAATCTGTAAAAGTATGAATTGTTCATCCTTCCGTTCTTGCTGTCACAAAAGATTTAAATTACAACAGTATTTGTCCGTGTTCAGTTTAGCCTGCAGCAGCAGGCATTTTCCAGGGGCACCACGAGGAGGAACGGACTCACCACTTCTGCTTAGAATTTAGAGCATATATTTTGCTCTTCATTTTGGTCTTATACTTCATGTTCTTCTGCTTTTTGATCTTCTGCTTATTGTTCTTCTGTCTCTTGTTCTGTATCTTGTAGTTTGTCTTAACCTTCTTTGTCCTGTTGGTGATCTTCTTCTGGGTAATCTTTTATTTTTTCTTTGTGATGGTGTTCAGGCTGGTTGGCTTCATGCTCGTCGTCCTTGTTGTCGTCATCTTCTTCTGGGTGGTCTTTAAGGTCGTCTAATTTCCGAGAACCAACTGACGTTACTGGAACCCTGACGGGTATCAGATGGAGAAAGAGACAATGGAAATAACGAGGACCAGCTGACTGTGCTGGAACCCGGAAGGGCAGCAGAAGGAAAAGAGGCAATGTCACAACCGAGTACCAGCTGACGTTACTGTGACACGGTTACTAAGCAGGAGGTACCTGTGCTCCAAAGCACTACCAAGGACCAGCAGACGTTGGTGGAACTCGGATACGGAGATGGAGGCACCTAGGCCAAAGGCACTGGGGAGAACCAGTTGATGGTACTGGACCCCGGACGGGTAGCAGAAGGAAAAGAGGCAATGTCACAACCGAGTACCAGCTGACGTTACTGTGACATGGTTACTAAGCAGGAGGTACCTGTGCTCCAAAGCACTACCAAGGACCAGCAGACGTTGGTGGAACTCGGATACGGAGATGGAGGCACCTAGGCCAAAGGCACTGGGGAGAACCAGTTGACGGTACTGGACCCCGGACGGGTAGCAGAAGGAAAAGAGGCAATGTCACAACCGAGTACCAGCTGACGTTACTGTGACACGGTTACTAAGCAGGAGGTACCTGTGCTCCAAAGCACTACCAAGGACCAGCAGACGTTGGTGGAACTCGGATACGGAGATGGAGGCACCTAGGCCAAAGGCACTGGGGAGAACCAGTTGACGGTACTGGACCCCAGACGGGTAGCAGAACGCACCCATGAAAATGTAAGTTGACAGGACGCAAGCCGTCCGCAGTTACCGAATCACACAGTCCTACAGTGGGTGCTTGTCCTATTGTCACAATGGAAACAGCCTTTATTTACATATCCCACAGCACACATAGGAATCACCTAAACTGCAGGCACCATAGAGTCGGCTAACCCGAATGCAACACGACAGCACAACTTATTGGAGGATAATTGACGTTCACACTGCCAGGAAACAGCTGTCGTGCTGTAACCAGGCTGGCCAGGAGTCAGTACCCCTGCCAATTACTTACGAGCAACAAATGGCGGTGTTGTAGCCCAGGGAGTAGAGTTCAGGTGGTAGAAAGATGAACATAACAGGAGACATGGAAAACGTTGCCAAACAGTTATTTAATCTGAAAACGGACAGGCAAATTCAGGTGAGATCCATGCCTTGTTCATTTTCAGAAAAGTAAGCCGGTCTACATTCTCTGAGGATAGTCGCATGCGACGGTCTGTTACTACACCACCTGCAGCACTAAAGACGCCGCGCTCAGATAATACACTGGCAGCAGGGCAAGCCAGCACCTCCAATGCATACTGGCTAAGCTCTGGCCATGTATCCAACTTAGAGACCCAAAATTTGAAAGGGGAAGAGGCATCTGGGAGTACACTTAGAGGGAAAGCCAAGTAGTCTGTCACCATCTTACGGAAACGTTTCTTCCTGGTGACTGGAGCCGTCTCAGATGGTGTAGACCTTGCTGGCGCTGTCACAAAACTTCGCCACATTTGTAACATACAGCTCTTGCCCTGTGCAGAGGCGCTGCTTCTGCTCCCTCTTGTTGTAGAGGTGTCTACACTGCCTCGACGCACAGAGCTGCTTTGTAAAGCAGTAGCAGCAGCAGCTCTCTCGGCTGGAATGTACAACAGTATGAATTGCAACAGTGTGTCTTGGTACTCCTGCATTTTACGGTCCCGGTTCACCGGTGTGATGAGGGTTTGTAAGTTGTCCCGGTAGCGAGGGTCTAGGAGGGTGTACACCCAATAATCTGACGTGGTGAGAATGTGGGCGATGCGGCGGTCGTTTCTCAGGCACTGAAGCATGAAATCAACCATGTGCTGCAGACTCCCAACTGGCCAACAAAGGCTGTCCTCTGGAAGATGCGTCATCTCTGCCTCCTCTGCATCACCCCACCCTCGCTCTACATACTGACTAGAGCGTTGTGTACCTCCCTCTGTAGGGATTTCTTCCTCCTCAATTGACTCCTCCTCCTCATCCTCCTCACAAAGTGAGCCCTGCCCAGCCCTTTGTGAGGAACCACGTTGCGCTGACTGTCCTGAAGGTAATTGAATTTGTGACTCCTCATCCTCCACCTCTTCCAAAACCTCTTCCTTTAGTGCTTTCAGTGATTTCTGAAGCAGGCAGATAAGGGGGACAGTCATGCTGACTAGTGCATCATCTGCACTCGCCATCCGCGTTGAGACATCAAACGCACGCAAAACGTCGCAGATGTCCTTCATAGAGGCCCACTCAGTAGTGGTGAAGTGTGAACGGCGCAAATTGCGAGTTGATTGCGCCTGTTGCAGCTGATACTCCATTACTGCTGGCTGCTGCTCACACAACCGCTCCAACATATGTAACGTGGAATTCCACCTGGTGGGTACGTCACATATGATGCGATGATCAGGAAGGCGAAATCTGACTTGCAGAGCTGCAATGCGCGATCTGGCCATGCTGGAACGTCGCAAGTGAGCGCACTCTAGGCGGACCTTGTGCAGCAGTGCATCAAGATCCGGATAGTCCCTCAAAAAACTCTGCACGACCAAGTTGAGCACATGTGCCAGACATGGTATGTGAGTGAGGTTGCCAAGGCCCAGAGCTGCCACCAGATTTCGGCCATTGTCACACACTACCAAGCCTGGCTGGAGATTAGCTGACAAAAACCACATGTCGCTCTCCTGCTTGATGGCATCCCAGAGCTCCTGCGCTGTGTGGCTTCGATTCCCCATGGAAATTAATTTCAGGACGGCCTGTTGACGTTTGGCCACGGCTGTGCTCATATCGGTCACAACAGGTAAGCGTTCACGGGTCCATGTGGAGGTATACCGTGACGGCTCGTGCAGCGATGATTCTGAGGAACTGGAGTAGGAGGAGGAATCAATGTGTACAGACTGGATTCCTGCAATCCTTGGAGTTGGCAGAACACGTACAGCGCCACTGGCAAGATCTGTACCCGGCTCCACAACATTGACCCAATGGGCAGTGAGGGAAAGGTATCGTCCCTGGCCATGGGTACTGGTCCACGCATCGGTGGTCAGGTGGACCCTGCTACTGACGGCGTTTAGTAGCGCATGTTTAATGTTTCCCTCGACATGTTTTTGCAGAGCAGGGACGGCTTGCCTGCTGAAATAAAATCGGCTTGGCACATTATATTGTGGGACTGCCAATGCCATAAAGTTCCTGAAACTGTCAGTCTCCACCAGCCTGAATGACAGCATTTCAAGGGACAGGAGTTTTGCAATGCCAGCATTCAGAGCCTGTGCTCGTGGATGGTTTGCCGAGTATGGCCGTCTTTTATCCCATGCCTGTGGTACCGATGGCTGTTTTGTGGTCTGGGAGTGTGACGATGACTGTGAACTTGCTGCTGTGGGTGGAATAACAGTTTGTCTATGGACAACAGTGACCGAGGTTCTTCCATGGAGATCCTGTGAGGAAGCCGAACCAGGTGTGTGTGAGCTGGAGGTAGAGGCTCCAACACGACCTGAAGATGTAGGTGCTGCTGTAGGTTGGCCTACATCTCCAGTGTGTCTTTGTAACTCAGCTACGTGCTTTGTCCGTACATGTTTCCACATATTTGTGGTATTCAGGTTACTGATATTTTTACCTCTTTTAACTTTTTGCTTACACAGCTTGCATTGAACATAGCAAATATCATCTACAAGTCTGTCAAAAAAGGACCACGCAGTGCAAGTCATGGGAGCGCCAATTTTGACATTTCTAAGAGAACTGCTCCCAACAGGTGCCAAACTGGAGGCTACAGGCAAGCGAGTCTGCAGCCTACCTCTCCCTCCTCTTTGTACCGTTGGGACAATCTCTTCCTCAGAGCTGCTCCCACCACCTTCCTGTTGCTCACGCCATGTTGGGTCTCGGACTTCATCATATCCACTACCCTCTTCCAACACCTGCTGCTGTTGGATGGTCTGGGCAGCACCATGCTCCACAAAACCTGCCACCTGAGTCTCATCATCATCATAAGATGCGTTCTGCGGTGTGCTGTCCATCGGCACTGGCTCACCCGCCTCTTCAGATTGAGAGAGACACAGCTGTTGCGCATCACTGCATACTCCCTCTTCTTCAAATTGCAGAATGCTGCTTGCCTGTGCCCGTGTTTGCGAGCCAACAGATTCTGAGAACAGAAGCAGAGACTCAGCTGGCTCCTGTACAGAACTCTCTGACTGCCTGGGCAATTTGACAGGCGGTGAACAGACAGATGGTTGCTCAACAGTGTTGTGTTCCTGAGAGGAGGTGGAAGGAATTGAAGTCGATGCATTGGCTGCCATCCAACCAACAACGGCTTCAATTTGTTCTTCCCGCAGCAGGGGGGCACGCCGAGCTCCTACCAAAGTGCGCATAAAGGAACACTCATGGGTAAAACTGGTGGATGCTGTGTCACTGAGGGCGGCAGCAGCCACAGAATCCCCACGTCCTCTCCCTGCTGAAACTCCACGGCCACGACCACGTGCCTTACTCCCTGCCTTCTTCATCTTGGTAGATTGATAAAGAAAGTCAGAAAAGTTATAAGGCCTAAGTGTGGTTATTACGCAGAGACTGAAGTGAACACTGAAACACAACTGTTCACAATCTGTGAAAGGCTACTCCTTTGTCTACTTCTATAGTGTTTGCAACCAATGTATTGGATACGGATGGAAGCGCGTCACACTAATAGATTATATTTATTTTAAATGGAATGGAGCAGAACCAATTGGAGAGAAATGAAAAGGATGAGGCACTGAGACACGCTCAGCAGAGTACAAGCAGCAGTGCTTGAACAAGTAACTGGAGCGTGATGTGCACTCAAAAAATAAAAAACACAGACTGAAGTGAACACTGAAACACAACTGTTCACAATCTGTGAAAGGCTACTCCTTTGTCTACTTCTATAGTGTTTGCAACCAATGTATTGGATACGGATGGAAGCGCGTCACACTAATAGATTATATTTATTTTAAATGGAATGGAGCAGAACCAATTGGAGAGAAATGAAAAGGATGAGGCACTGAGACACGTTCAGCAGAGTACAAGCAGCAGTGCTTGAACAAGTAACTAGAGCGTGATGTGCACTCAAAAAATAAAAAACACAGACTGAAGTGAACACTGAAACACAACTGTTCACAATCTGTGAAAGGCTACTCCTTTGTCTACTTCTATAGTGTTTGCAACCAATGTATTGGATACGGATGGAAGCGCGTCACACTAATAGATTATATTTATTTTAAATGGAATGGAGCAGAACCAATTGGAGAGAAATGAAAAGGATGAGGCACTGAGACACGCTCAGCAGAGTACAAGCAGAAGGCTTGAACAAGTAACTGGAGCGTGATGTGCACTCAAAAAATAAAAAACACAGACTGAAGTGAACACTGAAACACAACTGTTCACAATCTGTGAAAGGCTACTCCTTTGTCTACTTCTATAGTGTTTGCAACCAATGTATTGGATACGGATGGAAGCGCGTCACACTAATAGTTAAATTGCATGGAGCAGCAAGAATTACACTGAAGAAAAAAAATAGAGTCTGTGAGTGACACGTGCAGATGCCTACAGACAGCGTTGCATGCAGAGCAAACTGCAGCGTCACCTGCACTCACACACACCTTGCAGAGCTGTTAAAACAACACTGCAGGCAAAAGGAAGCTTTACACAGCGGTTGGTGCTAGCCTGCCTAAAGCACACTACACTAAATCGCAATCTCTAACTGTCCCTCAGAGTCAGCACAGCAGCGTTCTGTCCCTTACTGAATTCACAGCACAGTGACGCTAAAATGGCGGCGGCGCCTTTTATAGTGCATTCTGTCATCATTTCAGCATCCAATCACAGCCATGCCATTAGTTAACATGACCGCAGCAGTACAGGATGTGCCCACACTTCTTAGGATTCCTCATTGGCTGACTAAAATCACATTGCCTCTCAAAGAATTATGGAACTTCCGATTCCGGTATACGATATATGGAAAATATCGGAACTAAGTATCGAAAGGCCGAAACAGCTAATATCGGCCGATACCCGATACTTGCGGTATCGTATCGCTCAACACTAGAACTGAGTGATCCCTGTTAAGTGTGCGGCTGTTCCTGAAAATGGAGACCAGAATACAGAGTAGGTCTGTGGCTTGCAAGTGAGTGTAATGCATCCTACATTAGACAGCACAATGGGCCTGGGACATGATTTTTCTGTAAAGTGTCAGGGCATAATGGAGCAGCAAATCAACAATGGCTACTGCCCTCTGACACCTTTGGGGAGAAGCAATAGGTTTGTTTTTTGGAAAATGGAGAAGCAATGCACACGTGTGAAAAAATATTGCAGTGACACATACATTTTTAACAGATTGAACAATAATTAAAAACAGTGTTTAAATCTATTGCTTAATTGATGCAGTAAATACAAAGACACTGCACAGGTGACAGGTGTAAAGAAACGTGCAGTGCCTTGCTAGATTGTCACTTCACTTGACACCCTGCAGACTGACACTGTGATTGTGAATTGCAGCAATGACATCATTTTTCTGTATGTCTCACTGTCCCTGCCAAAAGCAGTGTCAGACATACTATCAATATCCTTGTAATTAAATCTCTCTTTTTCAATTTCTTGTAATTTAGTCTATTTTCTTCTCACATGCTAAATCATCACACTATCTACTATATAATTATCTAACTTATAACTTCTGTCTGTAACGTAAATCCTGCGTCGCTGATTGGTCGCGCCCGGCTGAACGCGACCAATCAGTGACAGACACAGTCCGGCCGCGAATTGGCGCAGCATTTCAACCAGCCACACCACCGCTATCGTCGGGAGATCAGCGGCGCTAGCATTTTATATTCAGGTCTAATCCATACTGAGTCTGAGAGCGTCTTTCTGTGACTCCGCAAATATAAACGGAGATTGAAATTTTCCCTACACTATATTCACCTGGTATCTTGTGATACAGTACCCTTTTTCTTCTTTTTATATTCAGGTCTAATCCATACTGAGCCTGAGAGCGTCTGTCTGTGACTCTGCAAATATATACGGAGATTTACAATTTTCCCTTATACTATATACACCTGGTATCTTGTGATACAGTACCCTTTTTCGGCATTTTATATTCTGGTCTAATCCATACTGAGCCTGAGAGCGTCTGTCTGTGACTCCGCAAATATATACGGAGATTGAAATATTCCCCTACACTATATACACCTGGTATCTTGTGATACAGTACCCTTTTTCTTTTTATATTCTGGTCTAATCCATACTGAACCTGAGAGCGTCTGTCTGTGACTCCACAAATATATACGGAGATTGAAATTTTCCCCTATACTATATACACCTGGTATCTTGTGATACAGTACCCTTTTTCGGCATTTTATATTCTGGTCTAATCCATACTGAGCCTGAGAGCGTCTGTCTGTGACTCCGCAAATATATACGGAGATTGAAATATTCCCCTACACTATATACACCTGGTACCTTGTGATACAGTACCCTTTTTCTTTTTATATTCTGGTCTAATCCATACTGAGCCTGACAGCGTCTGTCTGTGACTCCGCAAATTTATACGGAGATTGAAATTTTCCCTATAATATATACACCTGGTATCTTGTGATACAGTACCCTTTTTCTGCTTTTCATATTCTGGTCTAATCCATACTGAGCTTGAGAGCGTCTGTCTGTGGCTCCGCAAATATATATGGAGATTGAAATTTTCCCCTATACTATATTCACCTTGTATCTTGTGATACAGTATCCTATTTCTGCTTTTCATATTCTTGTCTAATCCATACTGAGCCTGAGAGCGTCTGGCTGTGACTCCGCAAATATAAACGGAGATTTACAATTTTCCACTATACTATATACACATGGTTTCTTGTGATACAGTACCCTTTTTGTGCTTTTTATATTCTGGTCTAATCTATACTGAGCCTGAGAGCATCTGTCTGTGACTCCGCAAGTATTAAAAATTTAAATTTTACCCTTCACAGTATATAGCTGTACGCTTCTGATAAAGTACCATATATCTGCTGGATTTTTGGTACATTTTCCCCAACATGAGGAAGTATGGTGGAAGAGGCCCTGGACGTGGGCGGGGGCGCCAGCTGGTACTGATGGTGGTGGTGGTGCATCTGCTGGTAGTGCCTCCTCTTCTGAAGTTTCAAAAAATGCAAGCACTGAGTCGTCAGTGCAGGCTCCGGGTCAGGAACAACACCTTTCCTTGTGTCCTTAACCCACACCAAAACTGAAGGATGCGGCAGGCCACACTTCAGATTACTTCATGGAGCTCTTTTCACATACCATCCCTGGGTTATCAAGTCAAATCCTGAATTCTCCAGTCTCCAAAAGACACTGCACAGGTGACAGGTGTAAAGAAACGTGCAGTGCCTTGCTAGATTGTCACTTCACTTGACACCCTGCAGACTGACACTGTGATTGTGAATTGCAGCAATGACATCATTTTTCTGTATGTCTCACTGTCCCTGCCAAAAGCAGTGTCAGACATACTATCAATATCCTTGTAATTAAATCTCTCTTTTTCAATTTCTTGTAATTTAGTCTATTTTCTTCTCACATGCTAAATCATCACACTATCTACTATATAATTATCTAACTTATAACTTCTGTCTGTAACGTAAATCCTGCGTCGCTGATTGGTCGCGCCCGGCTGAACGCGACCAATCAGTGACAGACACAGTCCGGCCGCGAATTGGCGCAGCATTTCAACCAGCCACACCACCGCTATCGTCGGGAGATCAGCGGCGCTAGCATTTTATATTCAGGTCTAATCCATACTGAGTCTGAGAGCGTCTTTCTGTGACTCCGCAAATATAAACGGAGATTGAAATTTTCCCTACACTATATTCACCTGGTATCTTGTGATACAGTACCCTTTTTCTTCTTTTTATATTCAGGTCTAATCCATACTGAGCCTGAGAGCGTCTGTCTGTGACTCTGCAAATATATACGGAGATTTACAATTTTCCCTTATACTATATACACCTGGTATCTTGTGATACAGTACCCTTTTTCGGCATTTTATATTCTGGTCTAATCCATACTGAGCCTGAGAGCGTCTGTCTGTGACTCCGCAAATATATACGGAGATTGAAATATTCCCCTACACTATATACACCTGGTATCTTGTGATACAGTACCCTTTTTCTTTTTATATCTGGTCTAATCCATACTGAACCTGAGAGCGTCTGTCTGTGACTCCACAAATATATACGGAGATTGAAATTTTCCCCTATACTATATACACCTGGTATCTTGTGATACAGTACCCTTTTTCGGCATTTTATATTCTGGTCTAATCCATACTGAGCCTGAGAGCGTCTGTCTGTGACTCCGCAAATATATACGGAGATTGAAATATTCCCCTACACTATATACACCTGGTACCTTGTGATACAGTACCCTTTTTCTTTTTATATTCTGGTCTAATCCATACTGAGCCTGACAGCGTCTGTCTGTGACTCCGCAAATTTATACGGAGATTGAAATTTTCCCTATAATATATACACCTGGTATCTTGTGATACAGTACCCTTTTTCTGCTTTTCATATTCTGGTCTAATCCATACTGAGCTTGAGAGCGTCTGTCTGTGGCTCCGCAAATATATATGGAGATTGAAATTTTCCCCTATACTATATTCACCTTGTATCTTGTGATACAGTACCCTATTTCTGCTTTTCATATTCTTGTCTAATCCATACTGAGCCTGAGAGCGTCTGGCTGTGACTCCGCAAATATAAACGGAGATTTACAATTTTCCACTATACTATATACACATGGTTTTCTGTGATACAGTACCCTTTTTGTGCTTTTTATATTCTGGTCTAATCTATACTGAGCCTGAGAGCATCTGTCTGTGACTCCGCAAGTATTAAAAATTTAAATTTTACCCTTCACAGTATATAGCTGTACGCTTCTGATAAAGTACCATATATCTGCTGGATTTTTGGTACATTTTCCCCAACATGAGGAAGTATGGTGGAAGAGGCCCTGGACGTGGGCGGGGGGCGCCAGCTGGTACTGATGGTGGTGGTGGTGCATCTGCTGGTAGTGCCTCCTCTTCTGAAGTTTCAAAAAATGCAAGCACTGAGTCGTCAGTGCAGGCTCCGGGTCAGGAACAACACCTTTCCTTGTGTCCTTAACCCACACCAAAACTGAAGGATGCGGCAGGCCACACTTCAGATTACTTCATGGAGCTCTTTTCACATACCATCCCTGGGTTATCAAGTCAAATCCTGAATTCTCCAGTCCAAGATGAATCTGACATGGAGTGCACTGATGCACAGCCACTGCTATATGAGTCTGCTGGTACATACACCCAGAGCACTACATTGCCCTCGCAGTCTACTGAGCCAGAATCTGACCCTGATGAAACGGTGACACAGAGGAAGGTGCAGATAAAATTGAAGAGGAGGTGATGGATGACCCAGTTGTTGACTGGATTGGCATCCAGTGGGGGAAGAGGGTGCCGCTGGCAATAGCTCAGAAGAGGAGGAGAATCCACAGCAGGTATCGACATCGCAGCTGGGGTTATCTGGCAGGCCCGTAGCAGTCCAAAAACGTGTTAAAAAAAACAAAAAGAGTTGCAGGACAGCTTGGCCAGATGGTCAAATTAGCACAGCGTGCAAGCCCTGAAAATTTATCCCACAGTAGGAAGAGTGCAGTGTGGCACTTTTTTGACCAAAATCATATTGATGAGGCAAAGGTTATCTGTAAGAAGAGCGGAAGGACCTTTACCCGAGGGAAAAATCTCAGAAATTTGAATACCAGTTGCATGCTTAGACATTTAAACACCATGCACTTTCAAGCGTGGACGAACTACAAAAACTCAGGTAGCACATGTGCACCTGCTCCAACTGAAGGTAGCCAGCAACGCTACATCGCTTCCCCCACTGTAAGCCCACCGGTTAGCACAACACCAGCAAGAAATGTTGAGGTGTTGTCGCAAGGCCAAAGCAGTCAGGGAATCACAATGTTTTTGCAACGAAAGACTGAATCTAGGCCATCACCACCACCACCACCATCACCATCACCAACCCCCTCTCAGTCCGCCATGTCCACCGCTAGTTCCCACATATGCAGCTCTCAAGTCCAGCTCACCCTAGCAGACACTCTGATTAGGACAAGAAAGCACTCATCCTCTCATCCGCGTACACTGGCTTTGAATGCCTACATTGCCAAACTGATCTCATTAGAGATGATGCCCCTCCGTTTGGTAGAAAGCGCAGCGTTCCGAGAGCTCATGGCCTACGCTGTCCCATGCTATGACCTACCCAGTCGGCACTTCTTTGCTAGAAAAGCCATCCCTGCCCTCCACCTGCATGTGAAAGACCACATTGTCCATGCACTCAAATAATCAGTGAGTAGAAAGGTGCACCTCACAACAGATGCATGGGCCAGTAGGCATGGCCAGGGCCGTTACGTGTCCATCACTGCATACTGGGTTAATGTGGTGGATGCAGGGTCCACAGGGGACAGCGGCGGTAGGACAGTGCTGCCTAGCCCACGGTATAGGCAACAATTGGCTGTAGGCGTTCGAGCCTCCTCCTCCTCCAAAAGCAAAAACTCGTCGACACAGCACAGTCGCACGAGCACTCCATCCGCAGCTGCCAGTGTTGCACACAAAGTGTCCCACTATCGAACAGCTAGTGGTAAGCGTCAGCAGGCTGTTTTAAAAATGATGTCTTTGGGCGACAACAGACACACCGCGGAGGTACTGGCCGACTACTTGCAGCGAGAAACTGAGTCATGGCTGGGCAGTCTACATCTTGAGTCAGGCAAGGTAGTCAGTTATAACGGCCGTAATTTTGTGGCGGCCATAGCCCTTGCAAAACTCAGACACATACCTTGCCTGGCTCACACCTTGAACCTGGTGGTGCAGTGCTTCTTAAATAATTATCCGGAGTTAACAGCCCTGCTCCATAAGGTGCGAAGACTGTGTGGGGCCCTGAGGGTCCAGTCGCCACGGAGATGTTGCATCTCACCTGAAGTGTGACACCTGACTCTCAGGTAAGGAGGAAGCACCCCATTGACTCCTACCACCTGCATCCAACATACACTATGCTGGTTGAGCACAGGCGGACCCTTCAGGAGGATAGCCTGTCTCAGGCTTGTTAGGAAAGGGTGTAGCTAGTTGGTGGGTGGAGCTTAGGCAGCACTTAGGCTGCGTGTTAGTTTGGAGAACAGTTGGTGTCAGGCAGTCAGTGAGTGGGTACTGGACTGTCCTGCTGCTCCTCTGAGTCCACCTTAGGGAGCCGTGCTGTGGAGAGCGAACGGGTCCAGGGCAAGACAGCAATTGGAGCTGTGCCCCCATCCTGAAGAAGGAAGGACCAGGCGAATATCGGGGAACGGTCCCTAGATTAGCGGGAATGCTCAGGCTCCGCTAGTAACACCGACAACAGTGGTCACTTCACGGGGCCACTAGCCACCATAATCTCACCGGAAGGCAGCTTAGGGGTCAAGTACGTGCAGAACATAGGGCCGTGATCTGTGAACTGAAAGGGCCCAATACTCCCTTGTCCGAGGGCTCTGTGGTGGCGTGGTGCATGGTAGTAAGGAGCGTTAGCACCGAGAGAGAAGAAGCCGGAAAGGAACACACTGAAAGGGTCCTTGGAAGTGCGACTAACTTACCTGAGGGTTGCTGGACCACTCTCTTGGAGGACACAGTGCCCGGCTGGTATCTGTATGTGCACAACAGACTGTGAGTAAAACCTTGAAACTGCAACAGAACTGTTTCCCTGATTATTCCAGCGACGCACACTCCCCTCTGCTACATCCTCAAGCACCATCCCTGCACTACAACATTATCCTGCCCTGGAAGGACACAGCCTCACCTGTAGGAGGCTTATCATCTAGCTGCATATCACCATCCCTTCCAGAGGACCTGCACAGCAGCGCTGGTCCCCCTGACCAGGTACTATAGGTGGCATCACGAATCAACATACGAACATTTATTCCCCTGTAAATATCCCCATTTATGGTGAGCGCCCAGGGCCACGAACCGAGTCGTGGCTGCCATGACATCCCCCCCCATAGAAGTCGACGGGCTCGGTGCCGAGTACCCCACGGCCCTGGCAGGCGGCTCAACTGTGCTCACACATCCGTCGCTTGCCTGTAGACTCCAGTCGTATGCAGAGGCTGCAGCGATCGCTCCACCTCCCCAAGCACCGCCTAATCATAGATGTTGCTACAAGGTGGAACTCCACCATGCACATGGTTGAGAGGCTGTGCGAACAGAGGCAGGCTGTAATGCATTTGTGGGAGGATACACGGACAGGCAGTTTGATGGCAGACATCGATTGTCTGGTGTGCAATGGTCAAAGCTGAAAGACCTCTGTAAAGTCCTTCAGTGTTTCGAGGAATGCACACGGCTGGTAAGTGCAGATGACGCCATCATAAGCATGAGCATCCCACTTATGCATCTGCTCATGCAAACTTTGACGCACATTAAGGATCAGGTGTCTGCAGCAGAGGAGGAAGAGGAGGAGGAGGGAAGCCTTGATGACAGTCAGCCATTGTCTGCTCAGGGAACTGTCCTGAACGAGGTGGAGTAAGAAGAGGAAAAGGAGGAGGAGGTTGAGGAGGATGATTATTTTGGGGAGGAGGATGCTTCTCAGGGGCAAGAGAAAATGTTGGCTTGCCAAGGTCAGGGTTTGTGCGTGACTGGAGGGATGTGGATTAGGCAGAAAGTGCTCCTCCACCCACCACTGGCAGTGCATCATTGACACCTGGAACATTGGCCCACATGAGTGATTATGTCTTGCGGATCCTAAAAAGGGACCCCCACATTGCCAAAATTATGAAGGATGATGACTACTGGTTGGCCAGCATCCTTGATCCACACTATGAAGGCAAATTACAGAACATCTTGCCACAGGAGAACCTAGAGCTAATATTGGCGAACAAACAAGAAACTCTGGTAAACCGTTTGTTAGAGGCATTCCCAGCACACAGCAGCGGTGCAGGTTCTACCACGAGCTGTACTGGGCCAAATGGAAGAGGTGTTTGTGGTGCACACAGCCGAAGTCGCGTTGGAAACTGGGGTTTCATGACCATGTTGTGGACTGATTTCTCGAGTACCGCTCTCACGACTGGTAATACTGAATCGATTGCAACAGACAGGAGACAGCAGTTGTCAACTATGGTTCAAAATTACCTCTCCACCCCTATTGATGTTCTCCCTCACAGTTCATTCCCCTTTGACTACTGGGCCTGTAAACTGGACACCTGGCCTGAATTGGCACAATATGCCTTACAGGAGCTCGCTTGCCCTGCTGGTAGTGTGCTATGAGAAAGAGTCTTCAGTGCTGCTGGATCAATCCTGACAGAAAGAAGGACCCAGCTGTCGACCCAAAATGTTCATGATCTCACCTTCATTAAAATGAACCATGCCTGGGTTTCAAAGGATTTTGTACCACCTTCCCCTGATGACACATAGGTTGTTAGCAAAATGGCTCGCTTTGTCCTCCTCTTTCTCCAATTCCTCCATTTGCAGCTGCTGAACGTCCAGCCTACACCTCATCATATGCCAGTTTTTCCACCTTCCTAACTGGGCTGTCCCCCCCCCAGGGCCGGGGTCACCACCTGGCGCACCCGGGCAAGTGCTGGTGCCCTGAGCAGGTGGGGGGCCCACTCGTGGGCGACGGCACTGACATAGGGCCCCTCATAGTACGTCAGTGTCTCTGACGGAGGGGGGGGCCCACTCGCCGTCAGACACACCGGCGTACTATGAGGGGCCCTGTGCCAGTGCCATCGCCCACGAGTGGGCCCCCCCTGGTTGCTCAGGGCCCCAGCACTTGCAATACTTACCTCTCCCTGCTCCACTGCTGTGACGTCTTCCATGTTTCCTGACAGTGACATTCAGGTCAGAGAGTGTGATGATGTCACGTCTGTGCGCCTTCTGCCTGAACAGTCCAAGTGCAGATAGCTGGAAAATGGCGACTCTGAGGAGTCCAGAGTAGGGCAGTGCCCAGTGAGGTATTTCATTTTTTTTTAATGTTTGGAGCAATATATGGGGAGCATTATACACTGGAGAATTATATATGGGGCCCATCATACACTTGATCATCATAGATATGGCCCATTATACACTGGAGCATTATAAATGGGGCCCATTATATATGGAGCATTATATAGGCCCATCATACACTGGAGCATCATCCATTGGGCCCATCATATACTGGAGCATCATCCTTGGGGCCCATCATATACTGGAGCATCATATGGGGCCCATTATATATGGAGCATTATATAGGCCCATCATTCACTGGAGCATCATCCATGGGGCCCATCATACACTGGAGCATTATAAATAAGGCCCATCATACACTGGAGCATCATCCATGGTGCCCATCATATACTGGAGCATCATATGGGGCCAATTATATATGGAGCATTATATAGGCCCATCATTCACTGGAGCATCATCCATGGGGCCCATCATACACTGGAGCATTATAAATAAGGCCCATCAGACACTGGAGCATCTTCCATGGGGCCCATCATATACTGGAGCATCATATGGGGTTCATTATTTATGGGGCATCATATAGGGTATGGAGCATCATATAGAGCACATATGGGGCCTATTCTGTATGGAGCATTATATGGAGCACATTCTGTATTGAGCAATATATGGGGCCCATTATATACTGGGACATCATATGGGGCCCATTATATATGGAGCATTATAAATGGGGCCCATCATATACTGGAGCATCATCCATGGGGCCCATCATATACTGGAGCATCATATAGGGCCCATTATAATATGGAACATTATAAATGGGGCCCATCATACATTGGAGCATTATCCATGGGGCCCATCATATACTGGAGCAGCATATGGAGTTCATTATTTATGGGGCATCATATAGGGTATGGAGCATTATGTGGAGCACATTCTGTATTGAGCAATATATGGGGCCCATCATATACTGTATGGAGGTTTATATGCAACTCATTATACTGTATGGAGCAATATGTGGGGCTCATTATACTCTATGGTGACCGTCCTATACTGTATGGCACATTATATGGGGACCATCATATACTGTAGCATTATGTGGAGCTCATCATATACTGTATGGAACATTATATGGGGCTAATTATTCTGTATGGAGCAATATATGGGGCTCATTATTCTGTATGGCGCACTATGTGGTGACCATAATACTGTATGGAGGAATATACTGTCCGGTTTTTGAGCTATTGTTGAATTTAAAATAGATATCAGTCATGTAATGTAAGAAGTGAAGAATTTGGCATTGAACTATACCTATATTTCTCTGCTGTATCGGAGCATCATGAATTGTGGTATGTGTTAAAGCGGCCCACTGAGACTCTTTGGCCCGGGGTCCACGAAAACCTGGAGCCAGCCCTGCCCCCCCACAACTTTAGCCAAATAACCCCAAGTTTTCAATGCATAACTATTATTATAAAGTAAATTAAGGTTGCCAAGCTTAAGTAATAAGAATTGATGTCGTTGGCATTGAAATGGGCACGATAGGTGTGTTTACTGTCCTCCACTCCCTTCCGACTTTTCTTCCCCATTGACTTGCATTGAGTTTCGTGTTTCTGTCGGACCTTCAACTTTTTCCATTAGTCGGCCGATCTCGTTTGACCCGACTTTTGTGAAAGTCGGGTGGTCCAAAACCCAACTTGACCCTCTCGGAGGCAAAATCGCTCATCTCTAGCCACGGGTCATCTCCACGTACATACTCACCTTCAGTCCCTGCATCCCTGTCCCGGCGCGTCTGCTTCTATCCTGTGCGGTGCGGTCACGTAGTACTGCTCATTAAGGTCATGAATATGGATGCGACTCCACTCCCATAGGCGTTGCGTCCATATTTATGACCTTAATGAGCGATACCACGTGTCCGTACCACACCGGAAGAAGCTGACGCATCGGGATAGAGATGCAGGGACGTGCAGCGACGGTGTGAGGGTGAGTATGATGGGGAGCCCAGCGGAGCCATGTACAGTCATGGCCAAAAGTTTTGAAAATGACACAAATATTATATTTTCACATGATCTGCTGCCCTCTGGTTTTTATGTGTGTTTGACAGATGTTTTTATCACAGACAGAAATATAATTGCAAATATATGAGTAACAAAAGCTTATATTGACAGTTAGAATGAGTTAATGCAGCAAGTAGGGTTGAGCATTCCGATACCGAAACCCGGTTCCGATACCTGAAATCCAATGTAAGTCTATGGGAACAAAATATCGGAATTAAAAATATTCCAATATTTTGTTCCCATAGACTTACATTGGATTTCAGGTATCGGAACCGGGTTTCGGTATCGGAATGCTCAACCCTAGCAGCAAGTCAATATTTGCAGTGTTGAGTTGACCCTTCTTCTTGAGGACCTCTGCAATTCTCCCTGGCATGCTCTCAATCAACTTCTGGACCAAATCCTGACTGATAGCAGTCCATTCTTGCACAATCAATGCTTTCATTTTGTCAGAATTTTTAGGTTTTTGTTTGTCCACCCGTCTCTTGATGATTCACCACAAGTTCTCAATGGGATTAAGATCTGGGGAGTTTCCAGGCCATGGACCCAAAATCTCTATGTTTTGTTCCCTGAGCCATTTAGTTATCACCTTTGCTTTATGGCAAGGTGCTCCATCATGCTGGAAAAGGCATTGTTGATCGCCAAACTGCTCTTGGAGGGTTGGGAAAAGTTGCTCTTGGAGGACATTCTGGTACCATTCTTTATTCATGGCTGTGTGTTTAGGCAAGACTGTGAGAGTGCCGAATCCCTTGGCTGAGAAGCAACCCCACACATGAATGGTTTCAGGATGCTTATCAGTTGGCATAAGACAAGACTGGTGGTAGCGCTCAACTTGTCTTCTCCGAATGAGGCGTTGATGAGGCCTGATGTCCCAAACAATCGAAAAGGGGATTCATCAGAGAAAATAACTTTACCCCAGTCCTCAGCAGTCCACTGCCTGTACCTTTTGCAGTATATCAGTCTGCCCATGATGTTTTTTCTGGAGAGAAGTGGCTTCTTTGCTGCCCTCCTTGAGACCAGGCCTTGCTCCAAGAGTCTCGCCTCACAGTGCGTGCAGATGCACTCACACCTGCCTGCTGCCATTCCTGAGCAAGCTCTGCACTGCTGGTAGCCCGATCCCGCAGCTGAAACACTTTTAAGAGACGGTCCTGGCGCTTGCTGGTCTTTCTTGGGCGCCCTGGAGCCTTTTTGGCAACAATGGAACCTCTCTCCTTGAAGTTCTTGATGATGCGATAGATTGTTGACTGAGGTGCAATCTTTCTAGCTGCGATACTCTTCCCTGTTAGGCCATTTTTGAGCATTGCAATGATGACTGCACGTGTTTCTTTAGAGATAACCATGGTTAACAGAAGAGAAACAATGATGCCAAGCACCAGCCTCCTTTAAAAGTGTCCAGTGGTGTCATTCTTACATAATCATGATAGATTGATCTCCAGCCATGTCCTCATCAACACCCACACCTGTGTTAATGGAGCAATCACTGAAAAGAGGTTAGCAGGTCCTTTTAAGGCAGGGCTGCAATGATGTTGAAATGTGTTTTGGGGTATAAAATTCATTTTCTAGCCAAATATTGACTTTGCAAGTAATTGCTGTTAAGCTGATCACTCTTTTAAAATTCTGGAGTATATGCAAATTGCCATTAGAAAAAGTGAAGCAGTAGACTTTGTAAAAATTAATATTTGTGTCATTCTCAAAACTTTTGGCCATGACTGTATACAGGATGGGAGGGTGGGAGTGGAGCCATGTATACAGGATGGGAGGGTGGGAGTGGAGCCATGTATACAGTATGGGAGGGTGGGAGCGGAGCCATGTATACAGGATGGGAGGGTGGAGCGAAGCCATGTACACAGGATGGGAAGGTGGGAGCGGAGCCATGTATACAGGATGGGAGGGTGGGAGTGGAGCCATGTATACAGGATGGTAGGGTGGGAGTGGAGCCATGTATACAGGATGGGAGGGTGGGAGCCATGTATACAAGGATGGGAGGGTGGGAGTGGAGCCATGTATACAGGATGGGAGGGTGGGAGCAGAGCCATGTATACAGGATGGTAGGGTGGGAGTGGAGCCATGTATACAGGATGGGAGGGTGGGAGCCATGTATACAAGGATGTGAGGGTGGGAGCGGAGCCATGTATACAGGATGGGAAGGTGGGAGCGGAGCCATGTATGCAGGATGGGAGGGTGGAAGCGGAGCCATGTATACAGGATGGGAAGGTGGGAGCCATGTATACAAGGATGGGAGGGTGGGAGTGGAGCCATGTATACAGGATGGGAGGGTGGGAGCGGAGCCATGTATACAGGATGAGAGGGTGGGAACGGAGCCATGTATACAGGAAGGGAGGGTGGGAGCCATATATAATAGGATGGGAGGGTGGGAGTGGAGCCATGTATACAGGATGGGAGTGTTATGATTTGGTAGCTTGAGGAGAGCAGGCAAAACAGGAAATACACCAGAGCAGTTGGAAACTATGAGATTGCAGTACCCTGACTATCCACCACAACTAGAGGCAACCGTGGAGCGTTCCTACGTTGGTCCTAGACGCCTCGTCACAGCCTGAGAAACTAACTACACCTAAAGATAGAAAGAGGAAAGCTATCTGCCCCGGAGCAGATCCCCAAAGAACATAGAAAGCCCCCAAACATGTAATGGCGGTTAGACAAGAAGAAATACTGACACAGACAGAAAATAGTATGAGGAAACGTTGGGGCCCAAACTTACTAAATAGAAAAGGATAGGAAGGGCACTTACTGCAATCCCAAAAAACCCTGAAAAGCACCAACTCTACTAATTTCAAAAACACCTGAGATCACACGACCTCTACCACCTAAATTAGTTCTCTGGTGTAACCAAAAACAAAACAGCAGCCACTGAAAAAACTGGAAAAAGCAAATGTACAAACATCAGTGGCTGAACTGAACTGAGAGGCAAAAGCCCCCAGAGGGGACCCTGAAGGCCCCCACAGAAGTGCAGGACAAAATGCAAAAATCAAGCACAAAAACAAAAAGAAGAAAATGTCTTATCTGTTAGCAGGAGATTCAGACACGACACAGCAGGCTACCAAGGAAACAGGAATCAAGGATTGAGACCAGAACAATTGATCACCGGCAACCCTGATGGGAAGGTGACTCCCTTATATAAGACCAGTCAGTAACACCTGATTCCCAATCCTCACAATCTTCACTGGACAGTCCAGTACCGTTTGTAACCACCAAAGGGAGCTTCTGCTCAGAACTCATTTCCAGCCTATTCACAACAGTACCCCCCCCTTGAGGAGGGTCACTGAACCCTCATTTGAGCAACCAGGTCGGTCAGGATGAGTTCTATGATACGCACGGATGAGTCTCCTAGCATGGATGTCCGAAGCAAACACCCAAGAATTGTCTTCCTGACCATAACCTCTCCATTTAACCAAATACTGGAGTTTCCGTCTAGAAAAATGAGAATTCAATATTTTCTCAACCACATACTCCAGATTGCCCTCAACCAAAACAGGGTCAGAAGGCACAGTAGTAGGAACCACTGGCTCAACAAACCTCTTCAACAAGGACTTGTGGAACACGTTATGGATCTTAAATGTCCCTGGAAGAAGCAAACGAAAAGAAACAGGGTTAAGAATCTCCATGATCTTATAAGGTCCAATGAACCTAGGCTTAAATTTAGGAGATGCCACTCTCATAGGAATATTTCTTGAGGACAACCAGACCAAGTCCCCCACTTTAAACCGAGGACCATCAGTCCTATGCTGGTTAGCAAACCGCTGGGCCCTCTCCTGAGAGAGGGACAACCTCTCCACTACCTGGTCCCAAATCTGTTGCATACGCTCCACAACAGAGTCAACACCTGGGCAGACAGAAGCCTCCGTCTGTCCAGAAGAAAATCGAGGGTGAAACCCAGAATTACAGAAAAATGGAGACATCAAAGTGGCAGAGCTAGCCCTATTATTAAGAGCAAACTCAGCCAAAGGCAAAAAAGAGACCCAGTCATCCTGATCAGCAGACACAAAGCATCTTAGATAAGTCTCCAATGTCTGGTTTGTTCTCTCAGTTTGACCATTGGTCTGAGGATGAAACGCCAAGGAGAAAGACAATTGAACACCAATTTTAGAACAAAAGGTCCTCAAAAATCTGGAAACAAACTGGACTCCTCTGTCAGACACAATGTTCTCAGGAATGCCGTGTAAACGAACCACGTGCTGAAGGAACAAAGGCACCAATTCAGAGGAGGAAGGCAACTTAGGTAATGGCACAAGATGTATCATCTTGGAAAACCTATCGCAAATCACCCAGATGACGGTCATTCTCTGAGAAACAGGGAGGTCGGAAATGAAATCCATAGAGATATGGTCCATGGTCTCTTGGGCACAGGTAATGGCATCAACAAACCACTAGAACGAGAGCAAGGCTTGGAGCGAGAGCAAGTCCCGCAGGACTGCACAAACTCCCTGACATCACGACACAAGGTATTCCACCAAAAGGACCGACCAACCAAGTCCCTGGTACCAAAAATTCCGGGATGACCGGCCAACGCGGAACAATGAATCTCAGACATTACACTCTTTTTCCACTGGTCCGGGACAAACAATTTCCCAACAGGGCAGCGCTCGGGCTTATCCTCCTGGCACCCCTCCAGAGCCAGTCTCAAATTGGGCGAAATGGCGGAAAGAACTACACCCTCTTTCAAAATAACAGAAGGATCAGATAACTCAGGAGAGTCCGCCAGGAAACTCCTCGAGAGGGCATCCGCCTTAACATTTTTAGTGCCAGGAAGAAATGAAACCACAAAATTAAAACTGTGAAAAACAAGGCCCACCTGGCCTGTCTAGGATTAAGTCGCTTGGCAGATTCCAGATAAACTAGATTCTTATGGTCAGTAAGGACCACCACCTGATGTTTGGCTCCCTCCAGCCAATGTCTCCACTCTTCAAAAGCCCACTTCATGGCTAATAACTCCCGATTACCCACGTCATAATTACGTTCAGTGGGAGAAAATTTTCGAGAGAAAAAGGCACAAGGGTTACTTTTAGAGGTCTCTGGATCTCTTTGGGACAAAACGGCACCTGCCCCAATTTCAGAGGCATCAACCTCCACCTGAAATGGTAGAGAAACATCAGGCTGCCGTAGAACAGGAGCAGAAGTGAATCTCTGCTTAAGTTCCTGAAATGCAGAGACTGCCTCAGGAGGCCAATTCACCACATCAGAACCCTTCTTGGTCAAATCAGTTAATGGTTTAACAATAACAGAGAAATTACCAATAAATTTACGATAAAAATTGGCAAAACCCAAGAATCTTTGAAGAGCCTTTAATGAAGTAGGTTGGACCCAATCACAGATAGCCTGAACTTTGACCGGGTCCATTTCAATAACAAATGGGGACAAAATGAAACCCAGAAATGAGATCCTCTGAACGCCAAAAAGACACTTTGATCCCTTCACATACAGAGCATTCTCTCTCAAAATCTGGAACACAGTCCGAACATGTTTTACATGAGAGTCCCAGTCATTGGAAAAAATCAAGATATCATCCAAATAAACAATCAGAAATTTATCCACAAAATCCCTGAAAATGTCATTCATGAAGGACTGGAAGACAGAAGGAGCATTAGTGAGCCCAAAGGGCATCACAAGGTACTCAAAATGCCCTTCAGGGGTATTAAATGCCGTCTTCCATTCATCCCCTTGCTTAATGCGAATAAGGTTATATGCCCCCCTGAGGTCAAGCTTGGTAAACCAAGTAGCGTTTTTCACCCTGGAAAACAGATCAGAGATCAAGGGTAACAGATATTGATATTTCACAGTAATATTGTTCAAGAGACGATAATCAATACACGGCCTTAATGAACCATCCTTTTTGGCCACAAAGAAAAAACCGGCACCTAAGGGTGAAGAGGATGGTCTGATATGACCCTTCTCCAATGACTCCTTGATATAAGACCGCATAGCGTCATGTTCAGGTACAGACAAGTTAAAAAGGCGACCTTTAGGGAATTTACTACCAGGCACTAATTCAATAGCGCAGTCATAGCTCCTATGGGGAGGTAAGGATGCAGATTTACTTTCGCTAAACACATCAGAAAAATCAATCAAAAAGTCAGGAACATCCTGAGCCTGGGGGGAGGCAGAAAAAACAGGAGTGTTGGTATTAACACATTGACAGCCCCAACTGGTAACAGACACAGATTTCCAATCCAAAACAGGATTATGAGACTGTAACCAAGGGAAACCCAGTACGATAATGTCATGCAGATTATACAGAACCAAAAATTTGCAACTCTCCTGATGATCAGGTTCTACCCTCATTATCACCTGAGTAGAGAACTGAGGTTTATTCTCAGCCAAAGGGGTAGAATCGATCCCCAGTAGGGGAATAGACTTCCGTAGGGGTATCAAGGGAAACCCACAACGTTTAGCAAAATCAAAATCCATCAGGTTAATAGCTGCTCCAGAATCAACAAAAGCCTGAGCAGAAAATGAGGACAGAGAGCATATCAGGGTAACAGTTAACAAAAACTTAGTCTGAACACTACCCAAGACAACTGAGCGAGCAAAACGTCTTCCCCGCTTAGGGCAGACAGAAATAGCATGAGAGGCATCACCACAGTAGAAACATAACGCATTGCGCTTTCGAAATTCATGACACTGTGCCCCAGAAACCACTCTATCACACTGCATGGATTCAGAAGCAGGTTCACAAGGCAACATTATTCCACGCATACCTTTCCGCTCACACAAACGTCTGTCAATTTGAATCGCTAATGACATAGAATCATTGAGACCAGAGGGAACAGGGAATCCCACCATAACATCCTTTACATTATCTGACAGTCCCTTCTGAAAAAGAGCTGCCAAAGCGTCGTCATTCCATTTGGTCAGGATTGCCCACCTACGGAATCTCTGACAGTATAACTCAGCGTCCTCAAGCCCCTGACTTAATGCCAACAAAGTTTTTTCAGCTTGATCAGTGACATTAGGCTCATCGTACAATAACCCCAAAGCCTGAAAAAACGCATCAACATCACTCAAAACAGGATCCCCAGGTGTCAGGGAAAAAGCCCAATCCTGAGGTCGCCGCGCAGGAGAGAGATGACAATTTGAACCTGCTGCGCTGCGTTCCCTGAGGACTTAGATTTTAAGGCAAAAAACAATTTACAGTTATTTTTGAAATTCAGAAACTTAGCTCGATCCCCCAAAAACAAATCTGGCATGGGAATCCTAGGTTCCACAACAGGCAACCTAGCAAGATAGGTAGCAATACTCCGAACTTCAGTGGCAAGCTGATCCATACGGCCAGACAACTGCGCAAACTCCATTGAGAAAAAAAAAAAATCCTCCTCAGCACCCAGATATACAGAGGGAAAAAAAAATGCAACAAACAAAAAAAAAATCTCTGACAACTCTGACAACTCTGACAACTTTTTTCTTTCACAATATTTTTCCCTTCTGTGAGTACCATATAATTTTCAGTTTAGGCTCCGGTGATACTGTTATGATTTGGTAGCTTGAGGAGAGCAGGCAAAAAAGGAAATACACCAGAGCAGTTGGAAACTATGAGATTGCAGTACCCTGACTAACCACCACAACTAGAGGCAGCCGTGGAGCGTTCCTACGTTGGTCCTAGACGCCTCGTCACAGCCTGAGAAACTAACTGCACCTAAAGATAGAAAGAGGAAAGCTATCTGCCCCGGAGCAGATCCCCAAAGAACATAGAAAGCCCCCAAACATGTAATGGCGGTTAGACAAGAAGAAATACTGACACAGACAGAAAATAGTATGAGGAAACGTTGGGGCCCAAACTTACTAAATAGAAAAGGATAGGAAGGGCACTTACTGCAATCCCAAAAAACCCTGAAAAGCACCAACTCTACTAATTTCAAAAACACCTGAGATCACACGACCTCTACCACCTAAATTAGTTCTCTGGTGTAACCAAAAACAAAACAGCAGCCACTGAAAAAACTGGAAAAAGCAAATGTACAAACATCAGTGGCTGAACTGAACTGAGAGGCAAAAGCCCCCAGAGGGGACCCTGAAGGCCCCCACAGAAGTGCAGGATAAAATGCAAAAATCAAGCACAAAAACAAAAAGAAGAAAATGTCTTATCTGTTAGCAGGAGATTCAGACACGACACAGCAGGCTACCAAGGAAACAGGAATCAAGGATTGAGACCAGAACAATTGATCACCGGCAACCCTGATGGGAAGGTGACTCCCTTATATAAGACCAGTCAGTAACACCTGATTCCCAATCCTCACAATCTTCACTGGACAGTCCAGTACAGTTTGTAACCACCAGAGGGAGCTTCTGCTCAGAACTCATTCCAGCCTATTCACAACATGGTAGGGTGGGAGCGGAGCCATGTATACAGGATGGTAGGGTGGGAGTGGAGCCATGTATACAGGATGGGAGGGTGGGAGCAGAGCCATGTATACAGGATGGGAGGGTGGGAGCGGAGCTTTGTATACAGGATTGGAGGGTGGAGCGGAGCCATGTATACAGGATGGGAGTGTGGAGCGGAGCCATGTATACAAGGATGGGAGGGTGGAGTGGAGCCATGTATACTGGATGGGAGGGTGGAGCGGAGCCATGTATACAAGGATGGGAGGGTGGAGCGGAGCCATGTAAACAGAATGGGAGAGTGAGAAGGAGCCATGTATACAGGATGGGAGGTTGGAGCGGAGCCATGTATACAGGATGGGTGGGTGGGAGCGGAGCCATGTATACAGGATGCGAGGGTGGAGCGGAGCCATGTATACAGGATGGGAGAGTGGAGCGGATCCATGTATAGAGGATGGAAGGGTGGGGTTGAGCCATGCATACAAGGATCGGAGGGTGGAGCAGAGCCATGTATACAAGGATGGGAGGGTGGAGCGGCGCCATGTATACAGGATGGGAAGGTGGAACGGAGCCATGTATACAGGATGGGAGGGTGGAGCGGAGCCATGTATACAGGATGGGAGGGTGGGAGCCATGTATACAAGGATGGGATAGTGGGAGTGGAGCCATGTATACAGGATGGGAGGGTGAGAGCGGAGCCATGTATACAGGATGAGAGAGTGAGAGCGGAGCCATGTATACAAGGATGGGAGGGTGGGAGCCATGTATACAAGGATGGGAGGGTGGGAGTGGAGCCATGTATACAGGATGAGAGGTGGGAGCGGAGCCATGTATACAAGGATGGAGGGTGGGAGCTATGTATTCAAGGATGGGAGGGTTGGAGTGGAGTCATTTATACAGGATGGTAGGGTGGGAGTAGAGCCATGTACAGGATGTTAGGGTGGGAGAGGAGCCATGTATACAGGATGGGAGGGTGGGAGTGGAGCCATGTATACAGGATGGGAGGGTGGGAGCAGAGCCATGTATACAGGATGGAGGGTGGAGCGAAGCCATGTACACAGGATGGGAAGGTGGGAGCGGAGCCATGTATACAGGATGGAGGGTGGGAGTGGAGCCATGTATACAGGATGGTAGGGTGGGAGTGGAGCCATGTATACAGGATGGGAGGGTGGGAGCCATGTATACAAGGATGGGAGGGTGGGAGTGGAGCCATGTATACAGGATGGGAGAGTGGGAGCAGAGCCATGTATAGAGGATGGTAGGGTGGGAGTGGAGCCATGTATACAGGATGGGAGGGTGGGAGCCATGTATACAAGGATGTGAGGGTGGGAGCGGAGCCATGTATACAGGATGGGAGGGTGGGAGCGGAGCCATGTATACAGGATGGGAGGGTGGAAGCGGAGCCATGTATACAGGATGGGAAGGTGGGAGCCATGTATACAAGGATGGGAGGGTGGGAGTGGAGCCATGTATACAGGATGGGAGGGTGGGAGCGGAGCCATGTATACAGGATGAGAGGGTGGGAACGGAGCCATGTATACAGGATGCGAGGGTGGAGCGGAGCCATGTATACAGGATGGGAGGGTGGAGCGGAGCCATGTATAGAGGATGGGAGGGTGGAGCGGAGCCATGTATACAGGATGGGAGTGTGGAGCGGAGCCATGTATACAAGGATGGGAGTGTGGAGCGGAGCCATGTATACAAGGATGGGAGGGTGGAGTGGAGCCATGTATACTGGATGGGAGGGTGGAGCGGAGCCATGTATACAAGGATGGGAGGGTGGAGCGGAGCCATGTAAACAGAATGGGAGGGTGAGAAGGAGCCATGTATACAGGATGGGAGGTTGGAGCGGAGCCATGTATACAGGATGGGTGGGTGGGAGCGGAGCCATGTATACAGGATGCGAGGGTGGAGCGGAGCCATGTATACAGGATGGGAGGGTGGAGCGGAGCCATGTATAGAGGATGGAAGGGTGGGGTTGAGCCATGTATACAGGATGGGAGGGTGGAGCGGAGCCATGTATAGAGGATGGGAGGGTGGGGTTGAGCCATGCATACAAGGATCGGAGGGTGGAGCGGAGCCATGTATACAAGGATGGCAGGGTGGGAGCGGCGCCATGTATACAGGATGGGAGGGTGGAACGGAGCCATGTATACAAGGATGGGAGGGTGGGAGTGGAGCCATGTATACAGGATGGGAGGGTGAGAGCGGAGCCATGTATACAGGATGAGAGAGTGGGAGCGGAGCCATGTATACAAGGATGGGAGGGTGGTAGCCATGTATACAAGGATGGGAGGGTGGGAGTGGAGCCATGTATACAGGATGGGAGGGTGGGAGTGGAGCCATGTATACAGGATGGAGGGTGGGAGCGGAGCCATGTATACAGGATGGGAGGGTGGAGCGAAGCCATGTACACAGGATGGGAAGGTGGGAGCGGAGCCATGTATACAGGATGGGAGGGTGGGAGTGGAGCCATGTATACAGGATGGTAGGGTGGGAGTGGAGCCATGTATACAGGATGGGAGGGTGGGGGCCATGTATACAAGGATGGGAGGGTGGGAGTGGAGCCATGTATACAGGATGGGAGGGTGGGAGCAGAGCCATGTATACAGGATGGTAGGGTGGGAGTGGAGCCATGTATACAGGATGGGAGGGTGGGAGCCATGTATACAAGGATGTGAGGGTGGGAGCGGAGCAATGTATACAGGATGGGAGGGTGGGAGCGGAGCCATGTATACAGGATGGGAGGGTGGAAGCGGAGCCATGTATACAGGATGGGAAGGTGGGAGCCATGTATACAAGGATGGGAGGGTGGGAGTGGAGCCATGTATACAGGATGGAGGTGGGAGCGGAGCCATGTATACAGGATGAGAGGGTGGGAACGGAGCCATGTATACAGGAAGGGAGGGTGGGAGCCATATATAATAGGATGGGAGGGTGGGAGTGGAGCCATGTATACAGGATGGGAGTGTTATGATTTGGTAGCTTGAGGAGAGCAGGCAAAAAAGGAAATACACCAGAGCAGTTGGAAACTATGAGATTGCAGTACCCTGACTAACCACCACAACTAGAGGCAGCCGTGGAGCGTTCCTACGTTGGTCCTAGACGCCTCGTCACAGCCTGAGAAACTAACTACACCTAAAGATAGAAAGAGGAAAGCTATCTGCCCCGGAGCAGATCCCCAAAGAACATAGAAAGCCCCCAAACATGTAATGGCGGTTAGACAAGAAGAAATACTGACACAGACAGAAAATAGTATGAGCAAACGTTGGGGCCCAAACTTACTAAATAGAAAATGATAGGAAGGGCACTTACTGCAATCCCAAAAAACCCTGAAAAGCACCAACTTTACTAATTTCAAAAACACCTGAGATCACACGACCTCTACCACCTAAATTAGTTCTCTGGTGTAACCAAAAACAAAACAGCAGCCACTGAAAAAACTGGAAAAAGCAAATGTACAAATATCAGTGGCTGAACTGAACTGAGAGGCAAAAGCCCCCAGAGGGGACCCTGAAGGCCCCCACAGAAGTGCAGGACAAAATGCAAAAATCAAGCACAAAAACAAAAAGAAGAAAATGTCTTATCTGTTAGCAGGAGATTCAGACACGACACAGCAGGCTACCAAGGAAACAGGAATCAAGGATTGAGACCAGAACAATTGATCACCGGCAACCCTGATGGGAAGGTGACTCCCTTATATAAGACCAGTCAGTAACACCTGATTCCCAATCCTCACAATTTCACTGGACAGTCCAGTACCGTTTGTAACCACCAGAGGGAGCTTCTGCTCAGAACTCATTTCCAGCCTATTCACAACAGTACCCCCCCCTTGAGGAGGGGTCACTGCACCCTCATTTGAGCAACCAGGTCGGTCAGGATGAGTTCTATGATACGCACGGATGAGTCTCCTAGCATGGATGTCCGAAGCAAACACCCAAGAATTGTCTTCCTGACCATAACCTCTCCATTTAACCAAATACTGGAGTTTCCGTCTAGAAAAACGAGAATTCAATATTTTCTCAACCACATACTCCAGATTGCCCTCAACCAAAACAGGGTCAGGAGGCACAGTAGTAGGAACCACTGGCTCAACAAACCTCTTCAACAAGGACTTGTGGAACACGTTATGGATCTTAAATGTCCCTGAAAGAAGCAAACGAAAAGAAACAGGGTTAAGAATCTCCAAGATCTTATAAGGTCCAATGAACCTAGGCTTAAATTTAGGAGATGCCACTCTCATAGGAATATTTCTTGAGGACAACCAGACCAAGTCCCCCACTTTAAACCGAGGACCATCAGTCCTATGCTGGTTAGCAAACCGCTGGGCCCTCTCCTGAGAGAGGGACAACCTCTCCACTACCTGGTCCCAAATCTGTTGCATACGCTCCACAACAGAGTCAACACCTGGGCAGACAGAAGCCTCCGTCTGTCCAGAAGAAAATCGAGGGTGAAACCCAGAATTACAGAAAAATGGAGACATCAAAGTGGCAGAGCTAGCCCTATTATTAAGAGCAAACTCAGCCAAAGGCAAAAAAGAGACCCAGTCATCCTGATCAGCAGACACAAAGCATCTTAGATAAGTCTCCAATGTCTGGTTTGTTCTCTCAGTTTGACCATTGGTCTGAGGATGAAACGCCAAGGAGAAAGACAATTGAACACCAATTTTAGAACAAAAGGTCCTCAAAAATCTGGAAACAAACTGGACTCCTCTGTCAGACACAATGTTCTCAGGAATGCCGTGTAAACGAACCACGTGCTGAAGGAACAAAGGCACCAATTCAGAGGAGGAAGGCAACTTAGGTAATGGCACAAGATGTATCATCTTGGAAAACCTATCGCAAATCACCCAGATGACGGTCATTCTCTGAGAAACAGGGAGGTCGGAAATGAAATCCATAGAGATATGGGTCCATGGTCTCTTGGGCACAGGTAATGGCATCAACAAACCACTAGAACGAGAGCAAGGCTTGGAGCGAGAGCAAGTCCCGCAGGACTGCACAAACTCCCTGACATCACGAGACAAGGTAGGCCACCAAAAGGACCGACCAACCAAGTCCCTGGTACCAAAAATTCCGGGATGACCGGCCAACGCGGAACAATGAATCTCAGACATTACACTCTTTGTCCACTGGTCCGGGACAAACAATTTCCCAACAGGGCAGCGCTCGGGCTTATCCTCCTGGCACCCCTCCAGAGCCAGTCTCAAATTGGGCGAAATGGCGGAAAGAACTACACCCTCTTTCAAAATAACAGAAGGATCAGATAACTCAGGAGAGTCCGCCAGGAAACTCCTCGAGAGGGCATCCGCCTTAACATTTTTAGTGCCAGGAAGAAATGAAACCACAAAATTAAAACGTGTGAAAAACAAGGCCCACCTGGCCTGTCTAGGATTAAGTCGCTTGGCAGATTCCAGATAAACTAGATTCTTATGGTCAGTAAGGACCACCACCTGATGTTTGGCTGCCTCCAGCCAATGTCTCCACTCTTCAAAAGCCCACTTCATGGCTAATAACTCCCGATTACCCACGTCATAATTACGTTCAGTGGGAGAAAATTTTCGAGAGAAAAAGGCACAAGGGTTACTTTTAGAGGTCTCTGGATCTCTTTGGGACAAAACGGCACCTGCCCCAATTTCAGAGGCATCAACCTCCACCTGAAATGGTAGAGAAACATCAGGCTGCCGTAGAACAGGAGCAGAAGTGAATCTCTGCTTAAGTTCCTGAAATGCAGAGACTGCCTCAGGAGGCCAATTCACCACATCAGAACCCTTCTTGGTCAAATCAGTTAATGGTTTAACAATAACAGAGAAATTACCAATAAATTTACGATAAAAATTGGCAAAACCCAAGAATCTTTGAAGAGCCTTTAATGAAGTAGGTTGGACCCAATCACAGATAGCCTGAACTTTGACCGGGTCCATTTCAATAACAGATGGGGACAAAATGAAACCCAGAAATGAGATCCTCTGAACGCCAAAAAGACACTTTGATCCCTTCACATACAGAGCATTCTCTCTCAAAATCTGGAACACAGTCCGAACATGTTTTACATGAGAGTCCCAGTCATTGGAAAAAATCAAGATATCATCCAAATAAACAATCAGAAATTTATCCACAAAATCCCTGAAAATGTCATTCATGAAGGATTGGAAGACAGAAGAGCATTAGTGAGCCCAAAGGGCATCACAAGGTACTCAAAATGCCCTTCAGGGGTATTAAATGCCGTCTTCCATTCATCCCCGTGCTTAATGCGAATAAGGTTATATGCCCCCCTGAGGTCAAGCTTGGTAAACCAAGTAGCGTTTTTCACCCTGGAAAACAGATCAGAGATCAAGGGTAACGGATATTGATATTTCACAGTAATATTGTTCAAGAGACGATAATCAATACACGGCCTTAATGAACCATCCTTTTTGGCCACAAAGAAAAAACCGGCACCTAAGGGTGAAGAGGATGGTCTGATATGACCCTTCTCCAATGACTCCTTGATATAAGACCGCATAGCGTCATGTTCAGGTACAGACAAGTTAAAAAGGCGACCTTTAGGGAATTTACTACCAGGCACTAATTCAATAGCGCAGTCATAGCTCCTATGGGGAGGTAAGGATGCAGATTTACTTTCGCTAAACACATCAGAAAAATCAATCAAAAAGTCAGGAACATCCTGAGCCTGGGGGGAGGCAGAAAAAACAGGAGTGTTGGTATTAACACATTGACAGCCCCAACTGGTAACAGACACAGATTTCCAATCCAAAACAGGATTATGAGACTGTAACCAAGGGAAACCCAGTACGATAATGTCATGCAGATTATACAGAACCAAAAATTTGCAACTCTCCTGATGATCAGGTTCTACCCTCATTATCACCTGAGTAGAGAACTGAGGTTTATTCTCAGCCAAAGGGGTAGAATCGATCCCCAGTAGGGGAATAGACTTCCGTAGGGGTATCAAGGGAAACCCACAACGTTTAGCAAAATCAAAATCCATCAGGTTAATAGCTGCTCCAGAATCAACAAAAGCCTGAGCAGAAAATGAGGACAGAGAGCATATCAGGGTAATAGTTAACAAAAACTTAGTCTGAACACTACCCAAGACAACTGAGCGAGCAAAACGTCTTCCCCGCTTAGGGCAGACAGAAATAGCATGAGAGGCATCACCACAGTAGAAACATAACCCATTGCGCTTTCGAAATTCATGACGCTGTGCCCCAGAAACCACTCTATCACACTGCATGGATTCAGAAGCAGGTTCACAAGGCAACATTATTCCACGCATACCTTTCCGCTCACACAAACGTCTGTCAATTTGAATCGCTAATGACATAGAATCATTGAGACCAGAGGGAACAGGGAATCCCACCATAACATCCTTTACATTATCTGACAGTCCCTTCCGAAAAAGAGCTGCCAAAGCGTCGTCATTCCATTTGGTCAGGACTGCCCACCTACGGAATCTCTGACAGTATAACTCAGCGTCCTCAAGCCCCTGACTTAATGCCAACAAAGTTTTTTCAGCTTGATCAGTGACATTAGGCTCATCGTACAATAACCCCAAAGCCTGAAAAAACGCATCAACATCACTCAAAACAGGATCCCCAGGTGTCAGGGAAAAAGCCCAATCCTGAGGGTCGCCGCGCAGGAGAGAGATGACAATTTGAACCTGCTGCGCTGCGTTCCCTGAGGACTTAGATTTTAAGGCAAAAAACAATTTACAGTTATTTTTGAAATTCAGAAACTTAGCTCGATCCCCCAAAAACAAATCTGGCATGGGAATCCTAGGTTCCACAACAGGCAACCTAGCAAGATAGGTAGCAATACTCCGAACTTCAGTGGCAAGCTGATCCATACGGCCAGACAACTGCGCAAACTCCATTGAGAGAAAAAAAAAAAAATCCTCCTCAGCACCCAGATATACAGAGGGAAAAAAAAATGCAACAAACAAAAAAAAAATCTCTGACAACTCTGACAACTCTGACAACTTTTTTCTTTCACAATATTTTTCCCTTCTGTGAGTACCATATAATTTTCAGTTTAGGCTCCGGTGATACTGTTATGATTTGGTAGCTTGAGGAGAGCAGGCAAAAAAGGAAATACACCAGAGCAGTTGGAAACTATGAGATTGCAGTACCCTGACTAACCACCACAACTAGAGGCAGCCGTGGAGCGTTCCTACGTTGGTCCTAGACGCCTCGTCACAGCCTGAGAAACTAACTACACCTAAAGATAGAAAGAGGAAAGCTATCTGCCCCGGAGCAGATCCCCAAAGAACATAGAAAGCCCCCAAACATGTAATGGCGGTTAGACAAGAAGAAATACTGACACAGACAGAAAATAGTATGAGCAAACGTTGGGGCCCAAACTTACTAAATAGAAAAGGATAGGAAGGGCACTTACTGCAATCCCAAAAAACCCTGAAAAGCACCAACTCTACTAATTTCAAAAACACCTGAGATCACACGACCTCTACCACCTAAATTAGTTCTCTGGTGTAACCAAAAACAAAACAGCAGCCACTGAAAAAACTGGAAAAAGCAAATGTACAAACATCAGGGGCTGAACTGAACTGAGAGGCAAAAGCCCCCAGAGGGGACCCTGAAGGCCCCCCACAGAAGTGCAGGATAAAATGCAAAAATCAAGCACAAAAACAAAAAGAAGAAAATGTCTTATCTGTTAGCAGGAGATTCAGACACGACACAGCAGGCTACCAAGGAAACAGGAATCAAGGATTGAGACCAGAACAATTGATCACCGGCAACCCTGATGGGAAGGTGACTCCCTTATATAAGACCAGTCAGTAACACCTGATTCCCAATCCTCACAATCTTCACTGGACAGTCCAGTACAGTTTGTAACCACCAGAGGGAGCTTCTGCTCAGAACTCATTTCCAGCCTATTCACAACATGGGAGGGTGGGAGCGGAGCCATGTATACAGGATGGTAGGGTGGGAGTGGAGCCATGTATACAGGATGGGAGGGTGGGAGCGGAGCCATGTATACAGGATGGGAGGGTGGGAGCGGAGCTTTGTATACAGGATGGGAGGGGGAGCGGAGCCATGTATACAGGATGGGAGTGTGGAGCGGAGCCATGTATACAAGGATGGGAGGGTGGAGTGGAGCCATGTATACTGGATGGGAGGGTGGAGCGGAGCCATGTATACAAGGATGGGAGGGTGGAGCGGAGCCATGTAAACAGAATGGGAGGGTGAGAAGGAGCCATGTATACAGGATGGGAGGTTGGAGCGGAGCCATGTATACAGGATGGGTGGGTGGGAGCGGAGCCATGTATACAGGATGCGAGGGTGGAGCGGAGCCATGTATACAGGATGGGAGGGTGGAGCGGAGCCATGTATAGAGGATGGAAGGTGGGGTTGAGCCATGCATACAAGGATCGGAGGGTGGAGCAGAGCCATGTATACAAGGATGGGAGGGTGGGAGCGGCGCCATGTATACAGGATGGGAGGGTGGAACGGAGCCATGTATACAGGATGGGAGGTGGAGCGGAGCCATGTATACAGGATGGAGGGTGGGAGCCATGTATACAAGAATGGGAGGGTGGGAGTGGAGCCATGTATACAGGATGGAGGGTAAGAGCGGAGCCATGTATACAGGATGAGAGAGTGGGAGCGGAGCCATGTATACAAGGATGGAGGGTGGGAGCCATGTATACAAGGATGGGAGGGTGGGAGTGGAGCCATGTATACAGGATGGGAGGGTGGAGTGGAGCCATGTATACAGGATGAGAGAGTGGGAGCGGAGCCATGTATACAAGGATGGGAGGGTGGGAGCTATGTATTCAAGGATGGGAGAGTTGGAGTGGAGTCATTTATACAGGATGGTAGGGTGGGAGTAGAGCCATGTACAGGATGTGAGGGTGGGAGAGGAGCCATGTATACAGGATGTGAGGGTGGAGCGGAGCCATGTATACAAGGATGGAGGGTGGAGCGGAGCCATGTAAACAGAATGGAGGGTGCGAGCGGAGCCATGTATACAGGATGGGTTGGGTGGGAGCGGAGCCATGTATACAGGATGCGAGGGTGGAGCGGAGCCATGTATACAGGATGGGAGGGTGGAGCAGAGCCATGTATAGAGGATGGGAGGGTGGGGGTTGAGCCATGCATACAAGGATCGGAGGGTGGAGCGGAGCCATGTATACAAGGATGGCAGGGTGGGAGCGGCGCCATGTATACAGGATGGGAGGGCGGAACGGAGCCATGTATACAAGGATGGGAGGGTGGGAGTGGAGCCATGTTACAGGATGGGAGGGTGAGAGCGGAGCCATGTATACAGGATGAGAGAGTGGGAGCAGAGCCATGTATACAAGGATGGGAGGGTGGTAGCCATGTATACAAGGATGCGAGGGTGGGAGTGGAGCCATGTATACAGGATGGGAGGGTGGGAGTGGAGCCATGTATACAGGATGAGAGAGTGGGAGCGGAGCAATGTATACAAGGATGGGAGGGTGGGATCTATGTATTCAAGGATGGGAGGGTTGGAGTGGAGTCATTTATACAGGATGGTAGGGTGGGAGTGGAGCCATGTATACAGGATGTGAGGGTGGGAGCGGAGCCATGTATACAGGATGTGAGGGTGGGAGCGGAGCCATGTATACAGGATGGGAGGGTGGGAGCGGAGCTATGTATACCAGATGGGAGGGTGGAGTGGAGCCATGTATACAGGATGGGAGTGTGGAGCGGAGCCATGTATACAAGGATGGGAGGGTGGAGTGGAGCCATGTATACTGGATGGGAGGGTGGAGCAGAGCCATGTATACAAGGATGGGAGGGTGGAGCGGAGCCATGTAAACAGAATGGGAGGGTGCGAGCGGAGCCATGTATACAGGATGGGAGGTTGGAGCGGAGCCATGTATACAGATGGGTGGGTGGGAGCGGAGCCATGTATACAGGATGCGAGGGTGGAGCGGAGCCATGTATACAGGATGGGAGGGTGGAGCGGAGCCATGTATAGAGGATGGGAGGGTGGGGGTTGAGCCATGCATACAAGGATCGGAGGGTGGAGCGGAGCCATGTATACAAGGATGGGAGGGTGGGAGCGACGCCATGTATACAGGATGGGAGGGTGGAACGGAGCCATGTATACAGGATGGGAGGGTGGAGCGGAGCCATGTATACAGGATGGGAGGGTGGGAGCCATGTATACAAGGATGGGAGGGTGGGAGTGGAGCCATGTATACAGGATGGGAGGGTGAGAGCGGAGCCATGTATACAGGATGAGAGAGTGGGAGCGGAGCCATGTATACAAGGATGGGAGGGTGGGAGCTATGTATTCAAGGATGGGAGGGTTGGAGTGGAGTCATTAATACAGGATGGTAGGGTGGGAGTGGAGCCATGTATACAGGATGTGAGGGTGGGAGCGGAGCCATGTATACAGGATGGGAGGGGTGGAGCGGAGCCATGTATACAAGGATGAGAGGGTGGAGCGGAGCCATGTATACAGGATGTGAGGGTGGAGTGGAGCCATGTATACAAGGATGGGAGGGTGGAGCAGAGCCATGTATACAGGATGGGAGAGTGGAGCGGAGCCATGTATACAAGGATGGGAGGGTGGGAGCGGAGCCATGTATAGAGGATGGGAGGATGGGAGCGGAGCCATGTATACAGGATGGGAGGGTGGGAGCGGAGCCATGTATATAGGATGGGAGGGTGGAGCGGAGCCATGTAAACAGGATGGGAGGGTGGAAGCGGAGCCATGTATACAGGATGGGAGGGTGGGAGCGGAGCCATGTATACAGGATGGGAGGGTGGGAGCGGAGCCATGTATATAGGATGGGAGGGGGGAGCGGAGCCATGAATACAGGATGGGACAGGGGAGCCATGCATACAAAAATGGGAGGGTGGGAGCAGAGCCATGCATAAATAAACTACATACATATTCTAGAATACCCGATGCATTAGAATCGGGCCACCATCTAGTGTATTTTTATTTGCGTTGGATGCACAGAGAAAAGTTCTTACTGCATACTTTTACTGTTCTTGCACAGGGTCTCTTTGATTTCCAATAATGTGTCTGGACCAGAAAATATTTGCTGCTGTGATGTTTCTTTGAACTCTCCCTCTTAGTCCTTGGGACCCTGTGTGACTGATCAGGTTAAACCAATAGTTTGTCTGCCCTTGACCTGTATTCTCCCTACTATGACCATGAATCAACAAGGCCATACGAACAGCGCTGGTCTTTATGAGGGTGTGTGATGGAGTCTGATACTCTTGATTTATTAAGAGACTCATGACTCTTAATGAATCAGGAGTGTCTGACAAGTGGTGTGCACCTCCATGTGCACCTCAAAATAAATCTTGCTCCATTCAAGGACTGTAGTAAGATTTTTGGTGTAAAGAATTCAGCAGCTCATCATGAATTAAACAAGCTGTAGCATCTCTTCCCCATTCTACACCAGGTCTGCCCATTTTAGCTGCACTGGACAAATCTGGTGTGAAAAGTCCACATTGTGCAAACATTTTGCAAATTTTCAAGGCCTATTTTTTTTCTGACTGAGCTCTGAGGTCCTCACTCCAAATCATCCCTGTCTTATGCTTGTGTTAGATAGCAGCAGCAAGTTTGACAAATTTGTCAGGAAGAATCTTGAATATGCAAACCTTGACAAATTTCAAAATATTCATGCCAAAATCGATTCACTCATCTCTACTGTCATCTTCTTTTCGCTGTTTTTGTCTGGACAACATAATTAAAAATCAGAGATATTGCTTGAAAAAAAAATTGACAAATTGGAAGATTATCTGTCAGAGGAAGATTGGGTAGAGAGAGCTTTATGTGTAGCAGAGAGGTACAGCTGGTCCTTCCTTTACCTGATCAGTACAATTCCATCCATGTCCTACCACCTTTGTCTGCTGTCCTTTGTATGTTTCATTCACTCAGAAATGCCCCTTCAATCTCCCAGGCATTATCATCCTTCCTTGAGGTTAATTTAGCTAATGGCGAGGACTTTGAGCAGACAAGAGGGGAACACATACTGTATATACAAACACAGTAGGTCCTAATGAGCTGTAACCCCTTTGATGCAAAATCAGACTATTCATCTGTCCTTCCTGTGGTGCTTGTGGTGTCTGCACATCACAAAAGAGCAAGTAGTGTTATAAGGGAGGCACAAGTGCCTGGAAGAACAGGTCACTTAACACTGTTTGCGTCTCCACTAGAGTTGAGCGATACTTTCCGATATCCTAAAGTATCGGAATCGGAATGGTATCGCCGATATCACTAAAATATCGGCGATACCCGATACCGATACCGGAAGTCCCATGTAAGTCTATGGGAACAAAATATCGAAATTAAAAAAAACCCATTCTTGCCTTGTTGGTTAATTGTACATGAAGGAAAACAAGAAAGAGTAATGTAGAATGTATTGGGGAAGGTTGAGGAGACATTAAAGGCATAGATGTTTAACCCAATCAAATGGAATAGCATAAATATTTTTTTTTTTAAAGATGTTCGGATTGACGAAGAAATTGACAATGTTAACGTTTTTTATATTTTGGCAAATATGTATATTACACAACTTCCATGCTCTTCATCTTCACCTTTTTAACTTTTCACACACTTTCTCCTTCATAATCTTCTGCAGCATCATCTTTTTCATCAAATTATTCTTCATCTTCACCTTCTTTATCTTCTTCTTAAACTTCTTGCTATTCATCTTTGTTAACATTACTCATATTCTTCTTATTAAACTATTATTCTTATTCATATTCTGCTTCATCTTCTTCATCATATTCTTATTTGTGACAGAGAATCCTGTACTTGTAATCTGTCAAAGTATGAATTTTTCATCCTTCCGTTCTTGCTGTCACAAAAGATTTAAATTACAACAGTATTTGTCCGTGTTCAGTTTAGCCTGCAGCAGCAGGCATTTTCCAGGGGCACCACGAGGAGGAATGGACTCACCCCCATACACTGCTTAGTCTTCTTCTGCTTAGAATTTAGAGCATATATTTTGCTCTTCATTTTGGTCTTATACTTCATGTTCTTCTGCTTTTAGATCTTCTGCTTATTGTTCTTGTGTCTCTTGTTCCGTATCTTGTATTTGTAGCACAATCTTGTACCAGCTGATGTTACTGGGACACGGTTACTAAGCAGGAGGTACCTGTGCTCCAAAGCACTACCAAGGACCAGCAGACGTTGCTGGAACTCGGATACCGAGATGGAGGCACCTAGACCAAAGGCACTGCGGAGAACCAGTTGACGGTACTGGAACCCGGAGGGGCAGCAGAAGGAAAAGAGCCAATGGCACAACCGAGGACCAGCTGACGTTACTGGGACACGGTTACTAAGCAGGAGGTACCTGTGCTCCAAAGCACTACCAAGGACCAGCAGACGTTGCTGGAACTCGGATACCGAGATGGAGGCACCTAGGCCAAAGGCACTGCGGAGAACCAGTTGACGGTACTGGAACCCGGACGGGTAGCAGAAGGTACAAGAGCCAATGCAAGTAACGAGGACCAGCTGACTGTGCTGGAACCCGGAGGGGCAGCAGAAGGAAAAGAGCCAATGGCACAACCGAGGACCAGCTGACGTTACTGAACCCCAGTAACACAGGAGCAAGTGTTGACTGTGCTAACAGCACTTCCGAGCAACAACTGGCGGTGTTGGAGCCCAGGGTCAAGGAGGATGTTTAAATACTAGATCAAGTAATTTCCTTGTTACCTGTCAATTTTAAATGTCTATACTTCAAACAAGAGAAAGATAACCTTTACTACCATAAGATGATGATTTCATTTAAACTAATATCTAGATAAATAAAGAATTGACAAACATAAACACATACATTAACATGTTGAACAGCAATGCAAACCACAAAATAAATTAGTTAAGGAATCTGCTATACGGTTGTACATAAAAGCATACAAGTACATATCTGAATCCATTAATGATGGATAAGTAACAGTATGTACACCATTTTTATTGTATAGACAATGAATGTCTGACTTCAAAACATCATCAGCATTACAAGTTATCTGTGACATTACTAAAATGTTACATTTGCTGAATAATGTCACTAAACAGTTTATACAAAATTATACAATTTCCATCATGTAATACTCATAATATGTGGCAATAATCATGTTTATTAACAAACATAACCTTTAAAAAGTGCATAGTGCATAGTGAAAATTGCTATTTATGCCTGACTGTCGACTTGCAAGCATGACAACGGATAGATAAGGTATATATAGATGAGACTGCATAGCCACAGATGGTGAATGGCGATGTAATACTGTACCTCAATAAAGTGTGCGTCACTACTACATAATTTTTTTTATATAGCTTTATAAACAGGGTACGTGGATGTATGCTTGCGCCTTTGTTTTGACGCACAGACTGCCTTCCTGCTGAGACGCGTTGGGTAGTGAACAGTTGTGTGCAGTGTTCACTGTAGTCTGAGGTTTTCCTTTTTGGAGTGCAGATCACGCTCCAGTTAGTTCTTCAACCACTGCTGGTTGTAGTCTGCTGAGCGTGTGTCACTGGCACATCCTTGAAATTTTTCTCTAATTGTTGCTGCTCCATTCTATTACAAATAAATAAAATCTATTAGTGTGACGCGCTTCCATCCGTATACAATACATTGGTTGCAAACACTATAGAAGTACACAAAGGGGCCTTTCACACCTACTGAACAGTTGTGTGCAGTGTTCACTGCAGTCTCTGCGGAATAACCACACTTAGGCCTTATAACTTTTCAGACTTTCTTTATCAATCTACCAAGATGAAGAAGGCAGGGAGTAAGGCACGTGGTCGTGGAGTTTCTTCAGGGAGAGGACGTGGGGATTCTGTGGCTGCTGCGGCCCCCAGTGACACAGCATCCACCAGTTTTCCCCGTGAGCGTTCCTTTATGCGCACTTTTGTAGGAGCTCGGAGTACCCCCCTGCTGCGGGAAGAACAAATTGAAGCCGTTGTTGTTTGGATCTCAGCCAATGCATCGACTTCAATTGCTTCCACCTCCTCTCAGGACCACAGCACTGTTGGGCAACCATCTGTCTCTTCACCGCCTGGCAAATTGCCCAGGCAGTCAGAGAGTTCTGTACAGGAGCCAGCTGAGTGTCTGCTTCTGTTCTCAGAATCTATTGGCTTGCAAACAGGGGCCCAGCCAAGCAGCATTCTGTAATGTGAAGAGGGAGTATGCAGTGATGCGCAACAGCTGTGTCTCTCTGAATCTGAAGAGGCGGGTGAGACAGTGCCGATGGTCAGCACACCGCAGAACGCATCTGATGATGATGAGACCCAGGTGCCAGTTTCTGTTGAGCATGGTGCTGGCCAGACCACCCAACAGCAGGTGTTGGAAGAGGGTAGTGGAGATGATGAGGTCCAAGACCCAACATGGCATGAGGAACAGGAAGGTGGTGGGAGCAGCTCAGAGGAATAATAATAATATTTATTTATATAGCGCCATCATATTCCGCAGCGCTTTACAGTTTAGCAGTTTCAGAACACAAGTCATAAGTAACAACGTTAACAATACAATAATTTAAGCTAAATAAGTCGCCCCTGCTCGTGACAGCTTACAATGTACAATGAGATGGGGGAGATACAAAGTATAGGTGTTTATATACAATGGTGCATTTACAATGATGTTCCAGCCATCTTAAGGGACTGAGGGATGGAGATAGTGAATGGGCTAGAGACACACACACACTTACACAGAATACATAGAATGACTTTGATTAGTGAATGTGATAGGCCGCTCTGAACAAATGTGTTTTGAGGGAGCGCCTGAAACCATGCAAATTGTGGATAGTCCTAATTTCTTGGGGTACAGCATTCCAGAGGATTGGCGTAGAGCAGGAGAAGTCTTGGAGTCGGGAGTGGGAGGTACGTATTAGTGCAGAGGTTAGTCGAAAGTCGTTTGCAGAGCGCAGCAGTCGGTTAGGCCGATAGATAGAAATGAGGGAGGAGATGTAGGAGGGGTGCTGCACTGTGGAGAGCTTTGTGGGTGAGAACCAGTACTTTGGTTGAAAGCTGGGAGAGGCCTAGAGAAATGGTTAGTGATAGAAGGAAGATAGAGGAAGACATTGCCCCAACGGTACAAACAGGAGGGAGAGTTAGGCTGCAGACTCGGTTGCCTGTAGCCTCCAGTTTGGCACCTGTTCGGAGCAGTTGTCTTCCAAAAGTCAAAACGTGCGCTCCCAGGACTTGCACTGCGTGGTCCTTTTTTCACACACTTGCACATGATATTTGCTATGTGAAATGCAAGCTGTGTAATCAAAAATTAAAAATAGCTAAAAGTGTCAGTCACCTCAATACCACAAATATGTGGAAACATGTGCGGACAAAGCACGTAGTTGAGTTACAAAGACACACTGGAGATGTAGGCCAACCTACAGCAGCACCTACATCTTCAGGTTGTGTTGAAGCCTCTTCATCGAGCTCACACACAGCTGGTTATGCTTCCTCACAGGATCGCCATGGAAGAACCTCGGCCACTGTTGTCCAGAGACAAACTGTTATTCCACACACAGCAGCAAGTTCCCTGTCATCCTCACACTCCCAGGCCCAAAAACAGCCAGCGGTAGCACAGGCATGGGATAAAAGACGGCCATACTCCGCAAACCATGCACGAGCACAGGCTCTGAATGCTGGCATTGCAAAACTCCTGTCCCTTGAAATGCTGTGATTCAGGCTGGTGGAGACAGACAGTTTCCGTAACTGAATATCATTGTCAATCCCACAATACAATGTGCCAAGCCGATTTCATTTCAGCAGGCAAGCCGTCCCTGGTCTGCAAAAGCATGTTGAGGGAAAAATTAAACATGCGCTACTAAAAGCCCTCAGTAGCAAGGTCCACCTGACCACCGATGCGTGGACCAGTACCCATTGTTATGATCTGCTACAACCAGTAAGGAAAGAAGGGAATTCTGTCCCTACAATACAACTAAGCTGAATCCCTACGATGTAACGGGGAACCTGATCCTGCGACCAGACCCGCTAAAGTCCTCATCTAGTGTGAACGAAGACCTATAGTTGCGAGGGAGTAATCCTACAAGATCTAGGGACTGGGAGAAAAGGTGGACACCTCCTAACATAAATTGTAGCATGGATAATTAAACAGAAAAATAAATACTTTGTGATCCTAACATCAAGCAAAACTGACAGATTAAGGCACCTAAGCACCCGGCTAGTTTAACAGTAGATAATACAATGAAGTCAAGCAAAGCCAGAAGGGCGGAGCCAGACTAAATAGGGAAAAAAGGTCATGTGACCAGCAAACTGAAACAAAACCTAAACAAGAGGGTTCTAACACCCATGGCCAGGGACAATACCTTTCCCTCACTGCCCATTGGGTCAATGTTGTGCAGCCGGGTACTGATCTTGCGAGTGGCGCTGTACGTGTTCTGCCAACTCCAAGGATTGCAGGAATCAAGTCTGTACACATTGATTCCTCCTCCTATTCCAGTTCCTCAGAATCATCGCTGCAGGAGCCGTCACGGTCTACCTCCACATGGACCCGTGAACGTTTACCTGTTGCGACCGATATGAGCACAGCCGTGTCCAAATGTCAACAGGCCATCCTGAAATTAATTTCCATGGGGAATCTTAGCCACACAGCGCAGGAGCTCTGTAATGCCATAAAGCAGGAGAGCGACGTGTGGTTTTTGGAAGAGAATCTACAGGCAGGCTTGGTAGTGTGTGACAATGGCCGAAATCTGGTGTCAGCTCTGGGCCTTGGCAACCTCAGTCACATACCATGTCTGTCATATGTGCTCAACTTGGTCGTGCAGAGTTTTTTGAGGGACTATCCGGATCTTGATGCACTGCTGCACAAGGTCCGCCTAGAGTGCGCTCACTTGCGACGTTCCAGCATGGCCAGATCGCTGATTGCAGCTCTGCAACGCAGATTTCACCTTCATGAACATCGCATTATATGTGACGTACCCACCAGGTGGAATTCCTCGTTACATATGTTGGAGCGGTTGTGTGAGCAGCAGCCAACAGTAATGGAGTATCAGCTGCATCAGGCGCAGTCAACTCGCAATTTGCGGCGTTCACACTTCACCACTACTGAGTGGGCCTCTATAATAAGAATAATAATATTATTTAGTTATATAGCGCCATAATATTCCGCAGTGCTTTACAGTTTAACAGTTTCAAAACACGAGTCATAAGTAACAACGTTAACAATACAATAATTAAAGCAAAATCAGCCGCCCCTGCTGGTGAAAGCTTACAATCTACAATGAGGTGTGGGAGATACAAAGTACAGGTGTTTATATACAATGGTGTTTTTACAATGATGGTCCAGCCATTTTAAGGAAGTGAGGGATGCATGGAGATAGTGAATGGGCTACACACACAGAATTACACATAGAATGACTTTGATTAGTGAATGTGATAGGCCACTGTGAACAAATGTGTTTTGAGGAGCGCCTGAAACCATCCAAATTGCGGATAGTCCTAATTTCTTGGGGTAGAGCATTCCAGAGGATTGGCGCAGCGCGGGTGAAGTCTTGGAGTTGGGAGTGGGAGGTACGGATTAGTGCAGAGGTTAGTCGAAGGTCGTTTGCAGAGTGCAGCAGTCGGTTAGGCCTATAAATATAAATAAGGGAGGAGATGTAGGGGGGTGCTGCGCTGTGGAGAGCTATGTTGGTGAGAACCAGTAATTAGAATTGGATCCTATAATGAATGGGCAGCCACTGCCAGTGTAATGAGTGGCGAATAACTCTATGAAGGATATCTGCCACGTTTTGCGTGCGTTTGATGAGTCAACGCGGATGGCGAGTGCAGATGATGCACTAGTCAGCCTGACTGTCCCCCTTATCTGCCTGCTTCAAAAAACACTGCAAGCACTAAGGCATGAGGTTTTGGAAGAGGTGGAGGATGAGGAGTCACAAATTCCATCACCTTCTGGACAGTCAGCGCAACGTGGTTCCTCACAAAGGGCTGGAGGACTTTCAAAGTACCATGCTGTATCAACAATTGAACCTCCAGAGTCGCTGTCTATATTTTCATAACCATTACAAACTTTTAATGTATTTACAAAGCACATAATGTACATTTTTTGTCTATCCTTTTGTAATGCTATTGTGTTTCCATAAACTGATGTTACAGAATTATGATACAAAGTTTTTAAATTTTGAGTTTTAAATTTTGTAAATGTATATGTATTTGAAGGACTTTGTGAGGAGGATGAGGAGGAGTCAATGGAGGAGGAAGACATCGCTCCAGAGGGAGGTAGACAATGCTCTAGTCAGTATGTAGACCAAGGGTGGGGTGATGCACAGCAGGCGGAGATGACGCCTCTTGCAGGGGACAACGTTTCTTGGCCAGTGGGAGTCTGCAGCACATGGTTGATTTCATGCTGCAGTGGCTGAGAAACGACCGCCGCATCGAACACATTCACACCACGTCTGATTATTGGGTGTACACCCTCCTAGACCCTCGCTACCGGGACAACTTACAAAGCCTCATCACACCGTTGAACCGGGAGCGTAAAATGCGGAAGTACCAAGACACACTGGTGCAATCCATAATGTTCTCCATTCCAGCCGAGAGCACTGCTGCTGCTACTGATTTACAAAGCAGCTCTGTGCGTCGAGGCAGTGGAGACAGCTCTGCAACAAGAGGGAGCACAAGCAGCGCCTCTGCACAGGGCAAGAACAGTATGTTCCAAATGTGTCGAAGTTTTGTGGCAGCGCCACCAATGTCTACACCATCCGAGACGGCTCCAGTCAGCAGGAGGCAACATTTCCGTAAGATGGTGACAGACTACATGTCTTGCCCTCTCAGTGTACTCCCAGATGGCTCTTCCCCATTCAAGTTTTGTGTCTCTAAGCTGGATACATGGCCAGAGCTTAGCCAGTATGCATTGGAGGTGCTGGCTTGATCTGCTGGCAGTGTATTATCGGAGCGCGTCTTTACTGCTGCAGGTGGTGTACTAACAGACCGTTGCATGCGACTATCCTACGATAATGTAGAACGGCTTACTTTTCTGAAAATGAACTAGGCATGGATCTCGCCTGAATTTGCCTGTCCGGTTTCAGATTAACTAACTGGTTGACAACGTTTTCCATGTCTCCTGTTATGTTCATCTTTCTACCACCTGAGCTATACTCCCTGGGCTACAACACTGCCAGTTGCTGCTCAGAAGTGTCGTGTCCACAGACCAATACACAAGCTATAGTGATAGTGGGGTTCAGTAACGCCTGCTGTTCCCCTGCTGTGTGTCCGGCAAAAATTACTGCTACCTAGCTACACATGTTTAAAAAAACATGACATGTTAAAGTGGCTAGTGCTACACATAGATATCAGGCTACACCCTTATTTCTAAGCTGTAAACAAGTGAAACGTCAAATTTAAAACCATTCAATGATTAGTGTTGGTAACAAATCTGTAACTAAATAATTGTGACATATTATGGCAGATATCCACATGTCTAACACAAATGCTAACACAAAAGCATACTTATGCTATAGGGTACTGATGGTGAACCTTCTCACTCCATAACTTTGACCAATCCAACTCACATCATGGCTCAAATGCTGCAATGTTGGAAGTGCATAATGTGGGTTGAACTTTGACAACAGCTGCAGTGCGAAGGTTATCCTTCTGTGTTCTTGGCTTTTAAATAAAAGCATACAAGTAAATATAATAATACATTGTTGATTAAGGGACATGATGTACACCTGTAATATTGTGCAAACAATGGATGTAGGACTATTCCTCTTCAACATTACTTATATTTGTGTCATTTGAAAAAATACATATTTTAGTTAAAAATTAAAAACCCATGTTCAGTAGCTGTGAAAGGCCCGTTTGTGTACTTCTATATTGTTTGCAACCAATGTATTGTATACGGATGGAAGCGCGTCACACTAATAGATTAGATTTATTTTAAATGGAATGTAGCAGAACCAATTGGAGATAAATGAAAAGGATGAGCCACTGAGACACGCTCAGCAGAGTACAAGCAGCAGTGCTTGAACATGTAACTGGAGCGTGATCTGCACTAAAAAAAGTAAAAAAACACAGACTGAAGTGAACACTGAAACACAACTGTCCACAATCTGTGAAAAGCTCCTTTCTGTACTTCTATAGTGTTTGCAACCAATGTATTGTATACGGATGGAAGCGCGTCACACTAATAGATTAGATTTATTTTAAATGGAATGTAGCAGAACCAATTGGGGATAAATGAAAAGGATGAGCCACTGAGACACGCTCAGCAGAGTACAAGCAGCAGTGCTTGAACATGTAACTGGAGCGTGATCTGCACTAAAAAAAGTAAAAAACACAGACTGAAGTGAACACTGAAACACAACTGTCCACAATCTGTGAAAAGCTCCTTTCTGTACTTCTATAGTGTTTGCAACCAATGTATTGTATACGGATGGAAGCGCGTCACACTAATAGATTAGATTTATTTTAAATGGAATGTAGCAGAACCAATTGGAGATAAATGAAAAGGATGAGCCACTGAGACACGCTCAGCAGAGTACAAGCAGCAGTGCTTGAACATGTAACTGGAGCGTGATCTGCACTAAAAAAAGTAAAAAACACAGACTGAAGTGAACACTGAAACACAACTGTCCACAATCTGTGAAAAGCTCCTTTCTGTACTTCTATAGTGTTTGCAACCAATGTATTGTATACGGATGGAAGCGCGTCACACTAATAGATTAGATTTATTTTAAATGGAATGTAGCAGAACCAATTGGAGATAAATGAAAAGGATGAGCCACTGAGACACGCTCAGCAGAGTACAAGCAGCAGTGCTTGAACATGTAACTGGAGCGTGATCTGCACTAAAAAAAGTAAAAAACACAGACTGAAGTGAACACTGAAACACAACTGTCCACAATCTGTGAAAAGCTCCTTTCTGTACTTCTATAGTGTTTGCAACCAATGTATTGTATACGGATGGAAGCGCGTCACACTAATAGATTAGATTTATTTTAAATGGAATGTAGCAGAACCAATTGGAGATAAATGAAAAGGATGAGCCACTGAGACACGCTCAGCAGAGTACAAGCAGCAGTGCTTGAACATGTAACTGGAGCGTGATCTGCACTAAAAAAAGTAAAAAACACAGACTGAAGTGAACACTGAAACACAACTGTCCACAATCTGTGAAAAGCTCCTTTCTGTACTTCTATAGTGTTTGCAACCAATGTATTGTATACGGATGGAAGCGCGTCACACTAATAGATTAGATTTATTTTAAATGGAATGTAGCAGAACCAATTGGAGATAAATGAAAAGGATGAGCCACTGAGACACGCTCAGCAGAGTACAAGCAGCAGTGCTTGAACATGTAACTGGAGCGTGATCTGCACTAAAAAAAAGTAAAAAACACAGACTGAAGTGAACACTGAAACACAACTGTCCACAATCTGTGAAAAGCTCCTTTCTGTACTTCTATAGTGTTTGCAACCAATGTATTGTATACGGATGGAAGCACGTCACACTAATAGATTTGATTTTTTCTAATATAATGGAGCTGCACCAATTCCACTAAATAAATAAAAAAAAAAAAAAAAAAAAGTGACACGTGCAGATGCCTACAAACAGCGGTGGATGCAGAGCAAACTGCAGCGTCACCTGCACTGTCACACACACACCTTGCACAGAGCTGTTAAAACAACACTGGCAAAATGAAGCTTTACACAGCGGTTGGTAAACTAGCCTGCCTCAAGCACAGTAGTACACAAAATCGCAATATCTAACTGTCCCTCAGAGTCAGCACAGCAGCGTTCTGTCCCTAACTGAGTTCACAGCACAGTGACGCTAAAATGGCTGCGGCGCCTTTTATAGTGCATTCTGACATCATTTCAGCAGCCAATCACAGCCATGCCATTAGTTAAGATGACCGCATCATTACAGGATGTGCCCACACTTCGTAGGATTCCTCATTGGCTGACTAAAATCACATTGCCTCTCAAAGAATTATGGGAACTTCCGATTCCGGTATACGATATGGAAAAAGTATCGGAATTAAGTATCGGAATTCCGATAACGCGAATATCGGCCGATACCCGATACTTGCGGTATCGGAATGCTCAACACTAGTCTCCACCTTTGACTGCAGCTTCCCTATCAAGTGCTATTCTTGAAAATCTACTGTGCTGCCTTCTTTAAAAAACAAAAGTCATTTTATACTTCACAAGAAAATGTTGATTATTCTGCTATGTTAGAGTTTAACATTTAGCACATGTCAACTGGAATGGTCCATGTGAAGATGGCTACAAAGGAAACGTTTCTCCAGGTTTTCTGTCCCCTCTATTCACATGACTATGATTAGGCTGAGTTTAATGGGCAACTATTATCAGAAAATGGCTTATTGATATCTGTTTTTTGTGTTAGATGTACATTTTAAAAATTATTGCCAATGTTTTCTTTTTTTAGATAATACATATGCAAACTTTATAAAATCTGTCACACTAGCCACTGAGGCTTTTTTAAGACTCATGCTTCCACTTTGGCTTTTTTTAAGATCATACTTTCTTTTGTTTCAGGAAACATCACCTGTACCACAATGGCCACATTGCAATCCTATCTTTTGTGTTGAAATGTGTAATAATACAGTGCAAAGGTCATTGTAATGAGTGGGATTAGGGCTAGCTAGGATATAATGTATTGTGATTGGCGGATCCTGTGTGCTATCAGCCGTGTTGCTGATATCGATCATTGTAAGGGTAGGTTTACACAAGTGTATTTTTGGTCCATGTGCTGTCCAGACCGCACTTGGACCAATGTTATTCAATGGGGCAGTGCAGATAAGCTTTTTTTTCACTGACCGAATCATCCCACTTTTCTGGATGAAACTCTGAATGATTTTTTTTATACGGTCATATGAATCTACTCTAATCCTGCCTCTGTTGATAAAAAAAATTCCTGTAAACCCTTCCTGAAAGGATAGTAAGTATGAATCTAGAAAAGCCCCAGTGTCTAGTGTGAAAATTGTGAGATTATTAATTTTATATTTTTTTTCCCGCATAAAGATCATGCTTAGAGATGAATGGATCAGGTAAAATTTTAATTTGCATGTTCGTCAAGATTTTTACAGGAGTTTCAAATTGTAACTAAATTATTTTAGGTCTGAATTTTGTGCCCGATCAGAATTTCAATCTTTTTTCTACTATTTTGGACGTCAATAAGTTTATGCGAGACCTTACCATCAAAAAGCATTTTTTAAATCATTCTGATGAGACCCCTTTGCAGGAGTCGCTGACATATAATAATGAATTTACTGACTTGTCTTTCAGAGAACAGGTATCTCTCAATACTTTGTTTAGTTTGTCTACTCATTCCTATGATAATGAATCTGATACCATTCATGCACCTGTGTTTAAAACAAAAAATCCCTCTTTTTATCCCATTCAATCCAGGCCTGATTGCATGACTAAATACCAGGAGGTGATAGAGAGGGATTTAAAAATCCTTCATGATAGGGTTAAAATGGGCAGCAGCAGAAATCATTCCAATTTAACAAAAGCCCAGAAAACTGCATTAGATGAGATCAAAAGTATGTCAGATATAATAATTAAAATGTCGGACAAGGGTGGCATGGTAGTTATCCTGAATAAAGAGGATTATCATTCTCAAATTATGTCTCTCTTGTCTGACAGTGATGTATATGAAAAACTCCATACAAATCCACTGATAAATTTAAAAGTGAGATTATCCAAATTATCAATGAGGGTTTCAGTCTTGGCATTTTAACCAAAAAACAAACTGATTATCTCACAGTGTCTCATCCTATTATCCCTATCATGCATGGTCTCCCAAAAATTCACAAGGATATGAAAATCCCCCCCATGAGACCCATTGTCTCAGGGATTGGATCTTTAAATGAACATCTGGGTGAATGGGTTGACTCACTACTTCAACCACTAGTACAAATCACTCCTGGTTACATTAAAGATTCTAAAGAAGTGCTGAGAATGTTTTCCAAGAAAATCTGGTCTAAAGAATATACTTGGTTATGTTGTGATGTGACTTCTTTATATACCTGTATACCTTACAATGTTGCCATGACAGCGCTGCAGTTTGTCTTAACGAAATTCAGTAATTATTCCCAGGATCTCATTAATTATATTTTACAAGTTATTAAATTTTTATTAACCCACAATTTTTTCTCATTTGACAATAAATTTTTTTTACAAAAATCTGGCGTGGCGATGGGTGCGAAATTCGCGCCATCCCTAGCTAATCTTGTTATGTCATATTGGGAATATTTTTTTATTTTTTCAGCTACAATCCATTTATTGACTCGATTGCTTGGTATGGTAGATATATTGATGATTTACTCATCATTGGAGTGGTGATGTACCTGCCATATCCGGATTTATTGATTATATCAATTCTAATTCATTCAACATACATTTTACTCATAAATTTCATCATAACAAAATTTCTTTTTTGGATCTTGATTTATATGGGGTACATGACTCTGTTATTATTACTAAAACGTTCAGCAAACCTTGTGCTGGTAATTCTATCTTGCATGCAGCAAGCAGTCACCCCAAACATACTATTAAATCGATTCCTTTGGGTGAATATACCAGAATTTTGAGAAACTGCAGCGATCCTACAGCTTTGGAAACGGAATTTAATTGTGTGGATACAAAATTAAAAAACAGAAATTATCCTAAATGGTCCTTAAAAAGAGCACGAACAATTGTAAGTAATAAAAACAGAGAGGATCTCATTAGTGGAGGGCGACAACAAAAAAATGATCTTGCAGTGAAACCATATTTTTGTGCTCAATATAGTCCTCAATTTGGGGACATCAAAAAAAAATCATTTTGAGATCGCTGCCTATTTTATATGAAGATCCCTCTCTTGCTGACATTCTTTCATCAGGTATTAATGTTGTTTCAAGGAAAGCGCCATCTATTGGTAACAAAGTTTCTCCAAGCATGTTCAGTAATAATTTCTCTTCTCATAAAACATGTGGTTAGAACATAAAGGTTTTTATAAATGTGGCCACAATAGATGTGCACTTTGCAAATATGTTTGTGTAACGAAAACCTTTGAAAATAATGACAGCACTGCGATTTATACCATTAACAAATATATCAATTGTAATTCATGCTATGTGGTATATAAAATTATGTGTACTACTTGCAATTTATCTTATATAGGCTGCACTACTAGGAAACTAAAAATCAGGATCGCTGAACATTTGCAGGATGTAAAGAATGTTTCTTCGAATCGCAATATTTCTGCTGCTGCTAAACATTTTATTTTTCAGCATGCTCGCAATGTTTCTTCCTTCCAAGTCACAGGTATTGAAAGTGTTAACCTGTCTGCCCGAGGTGGAGATGCACGTCAGCGACTCCTCACACGTGAAGCTTTCTGGATCTTTAATCTACATACCAGACATCCATTTGGTCTCAACAAAAGAAACAAATTGATGTTCCATTATTAATTTTATTTCTTTGCATTGATTTTATTTGTGCAAATATTGTGTTTTTTTTTTTTTTTTTTTTCTTTATTCGTTATGTGAAAATTGTTAAAGGACTTGTCAAAAATCACATGACATTTTTTCTGATCGTGATTGGTCTTCCTTTGTCTTAAATATGTGCCCTTGTCTGAATATGTCAGCTGTGATAAAGATCCCTGTGATCGAAACGCGTAGCCTTGTCCTGAGCTTGTCCAGGAGCATGTCATTATTCATGTTTTTATGAATCAATAAAGATGAAGATTTTATTGAAGCTGGATCCCTTTTTCCTTCATTTTCTCATGTATCTTCACGTTTGATCAAGCGGAGGATCCGTGCTTCTACAAACCGGTGAGCTGGTTAGCGTTCTTATATTTAAATTATTTTCCTCACATTTAATGTCCCAAATTATGCCCTGGGTCTCCCCAGAGCATAATAAAGGTAATACAGGTCCTTCTCAAAAAATTAGCATATAGTGCAAAATTTCATTATTTTCCATAATGTAATGATTACAATTAAACTTTCATATATTTTAGAATCATTACACACCAACTGAAATTTGTCAGGTCTTTTATTGTTTTAATGAAATAAACTCTGGCACTCCAAGAATCAATGAACAAAGAAATTTATTCCATGTCAACTGGTGACGTTTCGGTCATAAACTCTGACCTTCATCAGACTGGAAAATGTACAAAAAATGAGAATTACAAATTGTATAACATATAATAGTCGATAAGCAATAGACAGCAATACTTGTCAAGATAGATATAAAGAGCAAAAGAGTTATAGAACTAATTATAATACATCATATATCATAATAATCATCATAATGACACTGAGAGTAGACATGTCTCATAGATTTATAGAAATGGTCCGGTTTTGTAGGAATGATTGAAAAAATATGAAAAGAAAAAATATGGAAAAGAAAAAAATGAGTAAAAAATGAGTAAAAAAATTATGATTCACAGAGGAGGGTAGTAATAGTAATGATGAAATATTCTATATATAAAAAAATCAGATCATAGCTCACCCGTTTATATACAAGGTATGGTGAATCCCTTTAAGGAGTACGAAATACCGGTGTGGAGGATTATATAATAATCTATGCAAAAAATGAAAGTTTAAGTATATGATATCAGGATATATAGACAAAGATAGTACTGGGAAAAGTTTTACCCTTGAAGTGATAGTCAGTAGGTTAGATATGGCAGTACTGAGTTAATCAGATGCTCAGTTGAGCGCTCCTAAACAAAAATAACCTGTGTAATTATGTATGTATATATATAAAGAATGTGTACATATAGAATGCCCACATATGTCAGAAACTCGCAAAGGCGTGAACCTTACCGCTGGTATATCGGAGGTGAAGATAGGGGAGTAGCGCCTGTGAAACATGGCTGTCTTGCCTGAAAGAAATGCGCTCTGAACGCCGAAACCACGTGTAGGGAAGATATGGCGATCCGACCGGAAATGGGTGTCTGTCCACCAAATGTGATGTCATGGTGGAACGCAAGTGAAGCGCATGACGCGGTGACGCGCCAGAAGTGAAGATTCCTTACTAGTGACCGCTGGTGGAACGCTCTGTGGGACGCAAGGTAGTTCCTGACATCGTGATTCGAGTAATCAAATCTGGATATTGAAGAGGTGAGTATTTTGGTGAAAAAAAGAATCAATTTGTGACCTAAGGAGATATGAATAAATAAGAAATTGGTAAAGATTGAATAACAACATAAATAACATAAATAGACAAATAACATAAATAGACGAATAATAAGGCATAGATTCAAAATACCTAAAATAAGTCACTAGGACACTGATAATTATAATGGCCATATTCACACGAAATAGCAGGAAACAAAAATCATTTACCCATTCCACACCATTTCAACGAAAGGAGCCATTCCATAGCCCAATTACAATTTCTTGTTTTGGAGCAGGTTCAAATTAACAGGAGAGGGGTAATTTAATCAAAAGACTCCAATATAGAGAAGCGTATTGGATACATCGTTTACAATCATTAGAACCCAAAGGTTTAAATCGGGAAAACAATGTGATGGATTTCTCATGATTTTTGTTTCCTGCTATTTCGGTGAATATGGCCATTATAATTATCAGTGTCCTAGTGACTTATTTTAGGTATTTTGAATCTATGCCTTATTATTCGTCTATTTATGTTATTTGTCTATTTATGTTATTTATGTTGTTATTCAATCTTTACCAATTTCTTATTTATTCATATCTCCTTAGGTCATAAATTGATTCTTTTTTCACCAAAATACTCACCTCTTCAATATCCAGATTTGATTACTCGAATCACGATGTCAGGAACTACCTTGCGTTCCACAGAGCGTTCCACCAGCGGTCACTAGTAAGGAATCGTCACTTCCGGCGCGTCACCGCGTCATGCGCTTCACTTGCGTTCCACCATGACATCACATTTGGTGGACAGACACCCATTTCCGGTCGGATCGCCATATCTTCCCTACACGTGGTTTCGGCGTTCAGAGCGCATTTCTTTCAGGCAAGACAGCCACGTTTCACAGGCGCTACTCCCCTATCTTCACCTCCGATATACCAGCGGTAAGGTTCACGCCTTTGCGAGTTTCTGACATATGTGGGCATTCTATATGTACACATTCTTTATATATACATACATAATTACACAGGTTATTTTTGTTTAGGAGCGCTCAACTGAGCATCTGATTAACTCAGTACTGCCATATCTAACCTACTGACTATCACTTCAAGGGTAAGACTTTTCCCAGTACTATCTTTGTCTATATATCCTGATATCATATACTTAAACTTTCATTTTTTGCATAGATTATTATATAATCCTCCACACCGGTATTTCGTACTCCTTAAAGGGATTCACCATACCTTGAATATAAACGGGTGAGCTATGATCTGATTTTTTTTTTTATATATAGAATATTTCATCATTACTATTACTACCCTCCTCTGTGAATCATAATTTTTTTACTCATTTTTTTACTCATTTTTTCTTTTCCATATTTTTTCTTTTTCATATTTTTTCAATCATTCCTACAAAACCGGACCATTTCTATAAATCTATGAGACATGTCTACTCTCAGTGTCATTATGATGATTATTATGATATATGATGTATTATAATTAGTTCTATAACTCTTTTGCTCTTTGTATCTATCTTGACAAGTATTGCTGTCTATTGCTTATCGACTATTATATGTTATACAATTTGTAATTCTCATTTTTTGTACATTTTCCAGTCTGATGAAGGTCAGAGTTTATGACCGAAACGTCACCAGTTGACATGGAATAAATTTCTTTGTTCATTGATTCTTGGAGTGCCAGAGTTTATTTCATTATATTATATGGGCCTGGTAACCCTAATTTTCTGAGCACCCACAATTTTATTGAGGAGTGACGTGCATGATATTTACATTTTATTGTTTTAATACTGATGATTTTGGCATACAACTCCTGATAACCCAAAAAACCTGTCTCAAAAAATTAACATATTTCAACCGTCCAATAAAATAAAAGTGTTTTTTAAAAACAAACAAAAAAACCATCAAATAATAAAGTTCAGTTATGCACTCAATACTTGGTCGGGAATCCTTTTGCAGAAATGACTGCTTCAATGCGGCGTGGCATGGAGGCAATCAGCCTGTGACACTGCTGAGGTGTTATGGAGGCCCAGGATGCTTCAATAGCGGCCTTAAGCTCATCCAGAGTGTTGGGTCTTGCGTCTCTCAACTTTCTCTTCACAATATCCCACAGATTCTCTATGGGGTTCAGGTCAGGAGAGTTGGCAGGCCAATTGAGCACAGTAATACCATGGTCAGTAAACCATTTACCAGTGGTTTTGGCACTGTGAGCAGGTGCCAGGTCATGCTGAAAAATGAAATCTTCATCTCCATAAAGCATTTCAGCCGATGGAAGCATGAAGTGCTCCAAAATCTCCTGATAGCTAGCTGCATTGACCCTGCCCTTGATGAAACACAGTGGACCAACACCAGCAGCTGACATGGCACCCCACACCATCACTGACTGTGGGTACTTGACACTAGACTTCAGGCATTTTGGCATTTCCTTCTCCCCAGTCTTCCTCCAGACTCTGGCACCTTGATTTCCGAATGACATGCAAAATTTGCTTTCATCAGAAAAAAGTACTTGGGACCACTTAGCAACAGTCCAGTGCTGCTTCTCTGTAGCCCAGGTCAGGCGCTTCTGCCGCTGTTTATGGTTCAAAAGTGGCTTTACCTGGGGAATGCGGCACCTGTAGCCCATTTCCTGCACACGCCTGTGCACGGTGGCTCTGGATGTTTCTACACCAGACTCAGTCCACTGCTTCCTCAGGTCCCCCAAGGTCTGGAATCGGTCCTTCTCCACAATCTTCCTCAGGGTCCGGTCACCTCTTCTCGTTGTACAGCGTTTTCTGCCACATTGTTTCCTTCCAACAGACTTCCCATTGAGGTGCCTTGATACAGCACTCTGGGAACAGCCTATTTGTTGAGAATTTTCTTTCTGGGTCTTACCCTCTTGCTTGAGGGTGTCAATGATGGCCTTCTTGACATCAGTAAGGTCGCTAGTCTTACCCATGATGGGGGTTTTGAGTAATGAACCAGGCAGGGAGTTTTTAAAAGCCTCAGGAATCTTTTGCATGTGTTTAGAGTTAATTAGTTGATTCAGAAGATTAGGGTAATAGGTCGTTTAGAGAACCTTTTCTTGATATGCTAATTTTTTGAGACAGGTTTTTTGAGTTATCAGGAGTTGTATGCCAAAATCATCAGTATTAAAACAATAAAAGACCTGACAAATTTCAGTTGGTGTGTAATGAATCTAAAATATATGAAAGTTTAATTGTAATCATTACATTATGGAAAATAATGAAATTTAGCACTATATGCTAATTTTTTGAGAAGGACCTGTATGTAAAAAATAAGAATAATCCTTATATTCACATCACTGCTCACCTTTCGGTCACTCCTGCTCCTCACCGCCCCTGTTTAGTCCTTGTCGCTTCTTCAAACCCTCATTGTGACCTTGTGCGTGCAAATCTATCATATACATCATCAGCGCTGGAAGTTCAACCTTAGCGTTGAGAAAACTGAGGATTTCAATGGGAGCAGCAGAGATCAGAAGATGCGATAAGGAGCAGAAGGGCTGGAGAGGAGTGCAGTGAGAATAAGTATTTTTTTCATTTTATTATTCTTTTGATGGCCCTTTACAGTGCAGAAAAATGGCACCCTGCATCGCCATTTTCCCGAATCCGTACGAATGAAAATGTCAGAAAAATCCACATATTTGTAAAATTCAAATAGAATTCAATTCCACTCTAATTTTTTCGCTCATCTCTAATCATGTGATAAAAAAATATTGCTAAATAAAAAAAATATGTAAAACTAAAACATAATTTAAACAACAGATCATATCCTACAAAGGACAAAATCAGACTAACCAGTTCTCGCTTTGTCAACTATTTGATGCTTAAGCCCTTCCCGACATTGGATGTATTACTACGACCAATATCGGGTCCACATCTTTGATGCAGGCTAAGGCTGTGGTTCCACGGTCCGGAACCACAGCGCATTTGACGGAGCGGAAATTCCGCTCTGTCTAAGCCCCGCCCCCTTTTTGGCACACGCTCATTCCGGATGTGTTCCGGACACCTCCGGAACACATGCGGAATGATCGCAGGGCTGCATAGCCCTGTTATTTCCGTTGTGACGACGCAGCGTCGCCGCAACAGGCTAGGACATGCTGCGGTCTGAAAAGACGTGCCGCATGTCCGGATATGCAGGTCTTCCGCCTGCGTGTTTTACAGCATAGTGGAGACGGGATTTCTTGAAATCCCCTCCACTATGCTGTAACATGTGGACGCTGCGTGTTTGACGCTGCGCCAACGCACAGCGTCAAACACGCAGCATTTCCTAAAGCATTCCGGATCGTGGAAACTCACCCTAAGGATTTGAGCCTGCATTTTTCTTGAGCAATGAGCAAATCCAAGCTTTGCCTGCTCTGTTAACAATTTAAATGCCATGGTTAATGTTTTGTAACAAGCCCTTAAAGGTTTAATGAATTAAAATAAATACTCACCTACGAGACCCCCAACATTCCTTCTTCTCCCAGCATTCCATACCAATCCCTTGGCTTCCTCTTCCAAAAGCTATGTGATCACTGCAAATGATGCCCAAGGAAAACAGCAGTAGAATAGAAGGTTCAGTAAGTGAATATGTTTTCGCTTTTTATTATGCAAAGGCATGGTACCTTTAACACAATGTTGATTAGTATGAAACAACCCTTTTAAAGCGAATCTGTCAGAATGATCCAACCTCAAACTGTTTACATGGTCATTTTGCTCTCTGAAAGTTAATGCCATTCATACCTTGACTGATGCAATCTGTTGCTACCTGACTAAAAAAATCACTGTTTATTTAATATAAATAATCTTCCAAAGCTTCTGACTCCCTGAAAATTAAGGCTTGAACTTCTTAAAGACCAGGGCTACTTCTGCATTTGAGTTTCTGTTTTTGCTCCCCTTCTTCCCAGAGCCATAACTTTTTTATTTTTGTGTCAATATGGCCATGTGAGGGCTTGTTTTTTGTCAGACGATTTTTATTTTTGAACACCATTGGTTTTACCATATCGTGTACTGGCAAACAGGAAAACAATTCTAAATGTGGAAAATTGCAAAAAAAAGTGCAATTCCTTATTTTTTTTTCCCTTACCATGTTCACTAAATGCTAATGCCATTATGACTCTCCAGGTCACTATGAGTTTGCAGACACCAAACATGTATAGATTTTGTGTAATTTAAGTGGTAAAAAAAATCCAAAGTTTGTGAAAAAAATAAAAAGTCGCCATTTTCTGACACCCGTAGCGTCTCCATTTTTAGTAATCTAGGACTGGGTAAGGGCTTATTTTTGTGCACCGAGTTGATATTTTTATTGATACCATTTTAGGGTAGATATGAGGTTTTGATAGTCTATTATTGCATTTTATTGCAATGTTGCAGAGACCAAAAAACATAATTTTGGCATCTTGATTTTTTTATCATTATGCCGTTCACCAATCGGATTAATTGTTGTTATATCTTGATAGACTGGGTGTTTCTGCAGTCCTGCTATGTGTAACAGAAATGCTCATCTGTAATAACAACCAAAGGTTGTCTTGCCATCCCATCTGCATCCCGCGATCATGTAACAGGGGTGCTGATGGGTGGAGCTAAGACAGGCATCTGGTTTGTGCAAGTTAAATGCTGCTGTCAGAGATTGACAGCGGCATTTAACTAGTTAACAGTCATGGGTGAATTGCGATTCCACCAGCGACTGTTATGGTATATGTCCATGCTGCTTACTGGCACTTTGGACGGAGCGTAAAACCCCGCTCCGTCCAAAGCGCTGCCCCCATTTGTACACGCGGTGATACTGCATGTTCATTGAACACTTGCGGAATCACTGCATCCTATCCATAGACTGGGTTATTTATCTTGCGGAGACGGAGCGTCTCCGCAAGATAAATAGACATGCTGCGGTCTGGAAAGACGCGCCGCATGTCCGGATACGCAGGGCCGCCGGATGCAGCCCTTCACGCATAGTGGAGATGGGATTTCATAAAATCTCCTCCACTATGCTGTAACATCTGGATGCTGTGGACTGGACGCTGCGGCTGTATGCATAATCCTAATGGAATCCTAATGGAATCCGGACAGTGGAAACATACCCTTAGGGTATGTTTCCACATAGCGGAAACACTCAGGATTAGCTACGGATTGAACGCTGCGTCCTACCGCAGCGTTTAATCCGCAGCGGCCAGATATTCCTGCATAGTGGAGGGGATTTTATGAAATCCCGTCTCCACTATGGGTCCGATTACGCGGGTGATACACCCACGAAACTGGACATGCGGCGCGTCTTTTCAGAACGCAGCATGTCCATTTACCAAGGTAAATGGCAGAGTCCTATGAAGTGGTGCGGCGATTCCGGATGTGTTCAATGAACACATCCGGATTCACCGCGCGTTCTGAAGGGGGCAGGGCTTTGGGCGAAGCGGGGTTTCCGCTCCGTCCAAAACGCCAGCTCTCCGCTACGTGGAAACGTAGCCTTAGGATATGTGCACACATTGTGGATTTGCCTGTGGAATTTTCTGCTCAGATTCTTCCTCTCTTTGCAAAAAATGGAGGTAAAAATCTGCGCGTTTTTGATGCGTTTTTTATGCGGATTTTCATGCGTTTTTTCCATGCAGATTTGTATGCATTTTTGTTAGCTAAATAAAAATATATTATTTAACAAAAGAAGAATTGTGATGTCAATTCTTTGTCAAACCTCTTCTTTTACATACTCCATTGTAGACCATAATATCATCACATACCATGTTCTAAAGTAACGTTTACACACACAAAACAAATATAAGTAATTATTTATATATCTATCTATAGATATAGCTATTTGTCTATTTATATATCTATCAATAGATAGATATATTCTATTTATCTATCTATAGATATATCTATCAATCGAAAGATAGATAAATAGAATATATCTATAGATATATCTATCAATGGATATATCTATATACTGTAGATAGATATATAAATAAATAGAAAATAGGTCTATAGATAGATATATTCTATTTATCTATTTATTTATCTATAGATATATCTATAGATAGATATATTCTATGTATCTATCTATCTATCTATCTATCTATCTATCTATCGATAGATATATCTATCGATAGATAGATATATATCTATAGATAGATAGATAGATAAATAGATAATTAGAATATATCTATCTATAGATATATCTATCAATATATAGATCTATGGATAGATATATAAACAGATAAATAGAATATATCTATCGATAGATATATCTATCTATAGTGCCGGGTATTGATGTGCGAGACTCGTGCGAGTTTCTTGCAGGTGTGACCCCGACCTTAAATGCAATGTTTAATTTTAAAAAATAAAAAAAAAAATGGCGTGGGCTCTCGCGCAATTTTAAAAACTAGAATAGGGAAAGCGAGCAACTGGGGGCTGATGTTTAAAGCCTGGGAAGTGGGTAATACCCATGGATCATCCCAAGCTATTTATATCAGCCCGCAGCTGTCTGCATAGCCTTTACTGGCTATTAAAATAGGGGCCTCCCAAAAAAATTATGTAGGGTTCCCCTATAACTAATAGCCAGAAAAGGCTAGGCAGACAGCTGCAGGCTGATATTAATAGCCTTGGAAGGGACCATGGATATTGGTCCACCTGGCTAAATAGATCAGCTCTCAGCCACCCCAGAAATGGTGCATCTGTAAGATGTGCCAATTCAGGCATTTAGCATCTCTTCCCACTGCCCTGTAGCAGTGGCATATGGGATAATAGTTGGGGGTTGATGTCACCTTTACATTGTGACATCAAGCCCAGCTTAGTAATGGAGAGGTGTCTATAAGACACATATACATTACTAATCCTATAGTTGTTAATGGGTTAATTAATGACACAGCAAGAATAAAGTCTTTTAATGAAATTGAACACAACAGTTTCCCATATTTATTATACTCCTAATTCCGCAAAGCCATCTATCTCCTGCAAAAAATAAAATAATAAACCAACACAAATACTCCCTGTTCCGATGTAATCCGATTTAATCCATTTAATAACGAGTGTCCCACAACGATCTCCCGTGTAGCTCTACAGGACCTCCAGTGACACACTGACAGGAGATAATAGCTCCTGCAGTGTTATCACTGAGGGTTCACTGGAGTTCATGCTCTCACTTTACGGCACTGCTGAGTGAGAATTTTCCCACGCAGCAGGGCCGTAAGTGATAGGACGAACTCTGGTGACCTCTGACGGCGGAGTGATACACAGCGAAAGGATGCCTTCCATCATTGTATCACCAGAAGACCTCTGGAGAGCGGTCATATCTCCCGATGTGACAGCTCTCCTTGGGAGATCATCGTGGAACACTCGTTATTATGTGACAGCATACATAGCCGGACGTGATAATAGTACCATCGGACGATGCCTGCACACAGACACCCGCACATCACACACACAGCCGTGCACACACGCACACACAGATACACACAGACACCAGCACACAGACACGCACATCTCCACACACACATAGTCTCCACCACACATAGTCTCCGCCCACACATAGTCTCCGCCCACACACTCTTCCTCCTGCTTTCTGCAGCATTGTTTGCCCACACATCCGCAGTAAAACCGCTAACCTTTTTACACCTGCGGTTTAGCTGCGGTTTAGCTGCGGATTTGACTGACTCAATGGTAGTCAATGGGTGAAGAAACGATACAGATCAGCAAAAAGAATAGACATGCTGCAGAAAATAAAACGCTGAGAATCAGTGTGGATTTTTCCGCAGCATGTGCACACCAATTCTGAGACTCCCATTGATTATCATTTGGCTGTGCATTACATTGCGGATTTGGTGCAATTCCGCAAGTCCAATAACGCTGCGGATTTGCATCAAAATCTGTAACGTGTGCACACAGCCTTAGGGGCACTTGACAGCTGATCAGATCAGCTGTTAGGTACCAGAAAAGGTGCAGGCTCCACGCCGGAGGAAGGGACCTGTGACGGATATACATTTCATAGGTCATTAAGGGGTTAAAGCTGACAATGAGTTTTTGAGGCTGCATATTTTGCCTAGTCAAAAACACAGTGTCTTACAGTTCCAGCAAAACAGATGGGATTTATATAGATCTTATTCCCACTGTGTTGTTTTTTAAGTGTAAACTGATCTGTGGTGCGTGTTTCAAATCTGCAATATGTCAATTTGTCTTGTGAGTACGCTGCGTTTTGTATGCAAATTTTTCCAACAGACTTATATTAGAGGCGGAAAATCTGCAGGCGGAAACGCATAAAAAATGCATGTGATCCGCACATGACTATATCTATAAAGTTTTGTCAAAGCCAAATACCAGGAAGTATAAAAAACAAAGCAGCTTTATATAAAACATGACATAACCAACAAGAGACAAAAAATTCAGCATCAAAAACACAATCAAAATGTATGCAAAAATATGCAATCAAAAGTGCAATGAAAAAACGCAAGTAACCTGATTATTAGTAGGTGCAGAAATGGCGCAGAAAATCGGCAACATCAAAAACTCACCAAAAGCTCATCATAGGCTAAAGAGGACCCATCAACATGTAAAAATATCCTTGTTTCTTTTATTTTATCCCCACTTGACTATTCTAATTTTTTTCTTTTTTAAAATTCACAATACAGTCCCAGACTTTTTATTTAGTACTAATATTTTGCGGCCTTTAATAAGGGGGTGTTGCTCACAGGGTAATAATGCAAAGAAGACTAAAGAAAGGACCCCAGAGAAAACTGTGAGCTACACTGTGGTAAACTACAACATACAACTAGAATATATGTCACTCTGTATAAGGACACATCCCAGATAGGAGACCACTGCGTGAATTCACATGAGGCCGGAGTCACAGCAGAGAGGAATACGGACGAATGCTATGTGAGAAAACATCGCATAGCACTCGGACCACTGTTAATCTATGGGGCAGCTCCCATTAGCTGATTTGTTCTTGGCCGTTTTATACGTGTGAGAGAAATCTCAGCATGCTGCGATTTGCAGCAATATATATTGGCCGAGAATAGCCAATACAAGTCTGTGGGTGCGAGAAAAAAATCGCACACCACACAGAATATCCGTGTGACTTGCGAAATACGCATCGGTATCCTTTGAAAAGCCGGCAATTCATATGCGGTGTACAGTAAAATCACACTGACAGGTTAGAATAGAAAAGATAGAATAGAAATATACACATAGAATAGGTGTATATATATATATATATATATATATACATATAATATATATATATGTCAGTGACACACATATACATATGTATTTATATTATATAGAGAGATAGCAGAAAAGCCGGTAATTCATTTGTCGGCCTCTGTAAAATCAATGCAGGAGCCGACAGGATAGGAGACATGGTTTACATACAGTAAATCCATGCAGAATAGTTAGATATATAGATGTCAGTGACCAATACACTTAGTAGTGTGTGTGTGCAAATTAGGGGACATGTATGAAAAAATGGCGTGGGGTCCCCCTATAATTTCTAGCCAGCAGTAGCTATGCAGACAGCTGCTGGCTGATAATCATAGCCTAGCCCATGGATAGTGGCCCCCCTTTGCTAGAAACACCAGCTCTCAGCCACCCCAGAAAAAGCACATCTGTAAGATGCGCCAATTCTGGCACATAGTCTTGCTCTTCCCACTGCCCTGTAGCGGAGGCATATGGGGTAATAGTTGGGGGGTTAGTAATGAAGATGCGTCAATCAGACGCCCCCATTACTAATCCCATAGTCAAACAGTAAATAAAACACAGTCAATGATTAAAAAATCCTTTATTTGAAATAAACGCACAGACTCCTTTATTGTTCTTAATTAAACCATACTTACAAACACACCTAATCCATGCAAAGCCCTCATTCTCCTGTAATAAACATAAAATAATAAAGAACAATATACTATACCTGTCCGTCGTTCTGTCCGACGCAGTAATCCATATCTGGGGATATACAGTTTACAACCAGGAGTGGTGCTAAGATGCGACCGCCCCGGCTGTAAACCACTGGTGAATGAATGAGATGCAGAGAGCGGAGCTTTAGTGACTGGCGCTGATGTCACTAAAGCTCTGCTCCCTCACAGCCTGACCCGTACTGAACTCTTGAGCATGGGAAAATGCCAGTTCATTGTTGCATCTTCATTACTAACTCCCCCAACTATTACCCCTTATGCTACAGGGCAGTGGGAAGAGAGAGGCTAAGTGTCGGAATTGGTGCATCTTAGAGATGCGCTATTTCTGAGGCAGCTGTGAGCTGGTGTTTGTAGCCAGGGGGTGGCCAATATCCATGGCTCCTTCCTATGCTATGAATATCAGCCTGCAGCTGTCTGCATAGACTTTTCTGGCTATTAATTACAGGGGGACCCCACATCGTTTTTCTTTTTGGGTATCCCTATTTTAATAGACAGTAAAGACTAAATATTTCAGCTGTGGGCTGATATTAATAGCCTGGGAAGCTCCATGGGTATTACCTGCTTCCCAGGCTATAAACGTCTGCCACCAGTCGCTGGCTTTCCCTCTCTGGACTGGAAAATTGCACGGGAGCCCACGCCATTTTTTCCAAAAAATAATGTTTTCTACATTTACAGTAACCAGCACACATAATATACTAATTGTATTTGACACACATATATATATCTACCTATTCTGTATGTATTATGTATTTACTGTATGTAAACCATCTATTCTATCCTTTTCTGATATCTATCTATTGACCTATTGATCTTATATATATATTTATATATATATTTATTTATATATTTTTTATGAAGAGTATCTTGATTTAAAACGATGTGTATTATAATGCGATTTTAACATGAGCTTTTACAATAGAGAGAACTGCTGTATATAAAAGCTCATGTTAAAATCGCATTGCATATGGATTGCATACAGATATCATACGGACACTAGATGAAGGAAATCTCATCATCACATTGAAAACGGATTACATATGGATCACCGTACGGAGAACATTGGTGCGATTCTCGGCTGTCAAAATCGGACCGATTTTTTATACGTTAAAATAAGAATTGCAATCCAAAAACTAAATCAGTGATGTTTCGGTCAACAAGACGTTCCTCATATAGATTGCATTTTGCATTCAGAGGACTCTGAGGAATAGCGCTGCGTGGGGTGTGTGGCCCAGGAGATCTGCGCAAACCACAAGGTGCTAATATAATATATATATATAGATATACATATGTATATCTATATATATATATATATATATATATATAGATAGATAGATAGATAGATAGATAGATAGATAGATAGATATAGATATATATGCAGATATATATCTTTATATATATACATATAAAATATGTATATATATATATATAAATATACACACACACAATATATATTATATATATATTATATATATATATATATAAAGAGAAATAATAAATATTCATGCACATGCAGTACACTTCCTATATTGCACACATACTGATAGGAAAGATCTAATGTGGTATCAGTCATGTAGCAACTAGATAGTGAATTCTTCCATAAATTCTGTCACCAGTATGTGCCACAACTTCTATAAAGCAAAAATAAAATAAATTCATAAATTGTTAGCACTAGAACAGTCATAAAGATATCATTATCTATTACTCATAACATATGTTATTAAAAAGCAATAAAAGAAGCACATTTCTATTTATGTACTTAATATATATCGTATGGTATGGTGCTAGTAAATATAGATATTGTAATCAAACTTTTTATACATGTATATATATATATATACATATACACACACACATTCATATACATACACTTTCATAAGTTTATTATATATGTGTCTATAGTGTTTATTCAGTTACATTGGTGGCATTTACAGTAAAACGTACCACATTATAAGACATATTTTTATTATACAATGTGATAGCATTAGCGAGAATAATAAAGTATTGTTTAAGAAATAAACTGCTGACAAAGATAATAGTAAAGCAGGAGTATTAGGAAATGACGGCAATACAACACGTAGAGTCACTGTTAGCATAGGACAATGAACAGTGAACAATGCCTTTACTTCTGATTTCAATTATTCTTAATCATACTTATTATGCTCTTCATCATCTTCATCATCATCATAAAAAGTAAGAAGGAATGCGCTATTATAGTTCTGTCTTTTTAGATAGAATAAACTGCAAACTTCATTGGCAAATAGTCACTGGTCCGACTTGTTTTTATGCTTTTATAATAACTGTATACCTGAATCAATAATTATTTTAAACTAATCCATTTCTAGCAGTAAATGATCTTCTATCACAGGACTATACATTGTGCTGCCGCATACAGTCATTGCTCCTTCATTATAGATACGAATACATTCGTTTCAAGACTTTTACTTCCATTTTTTTTATTCCTAATAATTATCTCTATAATAATGGATTTGATAATATAATCATATAAATAACACATGATGATGACAAGAATAATAATAATAAGTATTATTAGGATTGATCTAAAATGTAAAAAAATAGTAGTTAAAAATCAACTAACTAAATGAATGAATTTATTTATAAAACGTAAAACTAACACTTTTATTCTGATTTTTATTACCACTAACATCTTGTGATCTCCAGCTACATTATTTAAGTAATGGTAGTGTTCCCAGTAGCAGTTTTCTGTTAATAAACCCTCACTTTGATTAGGTGATAAATGCATTTCACACATATTAATAATGCACTACTTACATTTCCCGTCAAGCATCAATTTGTAAATGGCTTGAGGCATGGCTGGTGGCAGGGAAGGTGTTAATAAGCTGCATCAGGGAGCTCTGAGCATCGGTGCCTCCATTCTCTCTCATTGTCTTGCAGTGAGCATGCTGTCTGTGGCAGATCAGAGGACTCTGCCGCCCTCTGCTGTCCATGTGCAGAGCAGCAGGCAGACGCCTAACTGTCAGGTTTACAGAACATTTCCCCTACAATATTTCATCACTTTATTAATAAAATAAATAGCAGGATCGATCCTCTGAAAAGGGGTTGCTAGAAATTCTATGAAGCCATGTCTCTGTGTCTATGGCCACCTTAGAGTCCAATTATGCTAATCAGGTCTCGTGCACACTACCGTATACATCAGACGAGTGCTATCAGATTTTTTTATCGGATCGCGCTCAGACCAATGTTATTCTTTAGGGCAATGAAGATGCTTGATTTTTATTACTAACAGAATCACCGTGCTGCGATTTCACTCTGAAATCGGATGCAACTCACCCACTCAAATCTATGGTTGCGTGGAAAACATAGGACTGAACTCGGGTGACATCTGAGTGCAGTCTGATTTCTGCAGACTAACAGAATGGAGAAGATGGAGAATTTTTGTTCTGCATCTGGTCTTCACAGAGTGCTCCGAAGCTGTCATCTGGGAGAATCAGATCACACTATGCTGATGTGTAGCCCTGGTGTTAGGCACACGCAGTACCCTGGAGAGTGTGTGGCGAGACAGCAGTTTAATGCTAAATATTCATTCACTCAACACACACTAGACACACCCTTAGGGTAGTGGAGTTTACTCTTGAGGGAGTGGTCAAGGTGTATGTGTTGGAGTGATTTAGTCGGTGTGGAGACTTCAGAGAGAGAAGACGTCTGGAGGGAGGAAGCAGTCCAGATTGCTCTATCATCAGCTTTGGAAAGTGGAGTCTAGTATAGGTGGTGTAATTCACCTTAGCCTAGTCAGAGCTGTACTTCATCAGCATACACTGGAAGGAAAGAAGAAGTTTAGTGCAGTAAGTCTTCAGCATCCTGTCTAAAGGACGGTATAAGGTTCAGAGACGTGCTCCTGCCTATTGATAACTGAGCATCTGTAACTAACTTTGAAGTGAAGGAAAAGAAAGAAGTGACTGCTCGACCCTTGGCTAGTTTGAGTGCTTATGTTACCAGCGTGGACAAGGCGAAAGGCACAGTGGTTTATTGGAATAGTGCTTACGGATTGAAGAAGTCCTGCACATTGCTACCGGTCACTGGGGACCGAAGGATCACTACTGTTTCAAGCATAGTGATAAGAAAACCAGGAATTTACCGGACCTTAGGTCGCGGCAAACAAGCCCCTTATAGTCAGTACGTAACTGGGGTCAGGGGAAGTGAAGACTTTGAGTCAGTGCACGACAAGATAAGAATTCAGCTTCTTCGCAGGAAGGCTCCTAACACAAAGCTGACTGGGCGGTACAGCTATAGATTAGCTGGAGATTTTGAGGGAACTACGCTTCAGGCTGGTTGTACTCGTTGTATTGGAAGTAAAGGAGGCCCCTAACTTGTCCAGCTGCTGTCTCAAGATACACTCTCCTTGGATCAGCCTCCCTGGGACCTGCCTGAACATCTTACAAGTAAAGGTATGGAAAGACGCTGACCGTGTGAGACTGTGTTCTTTATCTGCACTCGACTTCACAAATCCCATAGACTTTGAGGGACCAGTCCCACCTGTAGGGGACCCGACATCTAGCTGCCTCACCATCCCCTCAGAGATCTACAGCAGCGCTGGTACATATTACCAGAATACTACAGGTGGCGTCACGAACTGTATATAAACCTATCCCCTGTAAATATATCCCCAACATACGCCAGACCGCCCGGGCCACAGACCGAGCCACAGCTACCTGTGACAAAATCCCCATAGACTTCTACGGGCTCGGCTCTGAGTACCCCATTGCCCTGGTAACCCACAATTGTGGTGGCGGGTCGACACAACTTTGGCGTCACGAACAGGATGCGAAACTCGCAGAATTGCGAGCCCTGTGTGCCTAAGGAATTGTTTTTGTGAGAAGGACTGTTTGCACTTTTGGCGCCAAAATCGCCATTTTTGTCGCCATATTCGCGCCCTCAGGCGCTGGAGAAGAAGGTGGGCGTACCTTCGTGGGCGTCTACCCCCCAGTGGCGCGAAGAAAATGCCTGCCCTCTCAAAGTGCTATTACAACATGCGATCCTGCCCTACAGCAAAGGAGGTCCGCCTCCTCTTCACCTTCCCTGCGAGGAGGAGGAGACGCAAACCCCACCTCCACGGAAGAGACCGGATGTCTCCGCAAGAAGAAGAAAGAATCTTCTGGAACATCATGGAGGCAGGACGTGTGCAGCCGAGCAGGGAAGCGGAGGAAGGCAGGCCCCGTGCCCCAGCCAAGCTGCCACCAGCACCGGAGTTATCCGTGGTCCTGCACCTGCAGCAGGCGTTGCTAGAGATTCGAGAAGAAAATGCACGCCTGAAGAAGATGGTCCAGCACCAACCTGGATTTGAAGAAATCGAGAGACGCCGGCGTACCCTGGAACAGCGGAGGCTGTGGGACACGGTGATCTCTCCCCTCAACGACCCCCCACGATTCCAGATACCGAAGAGTCTGCTGCCCAAGGCGAAGGAGCAACCGGAGGCTGCCCCCGAAAGTACCGATCCCGATCCCACCGGTGAAGCGGTGGAAGCGAAGGAGGTTGAGGAGGTACAGCCAATCCCGGAACGCCCGCCCGGCCAAGAGGCCGCAGCAGATGATCGGTCCCCGGCAGGGACACCGGAGGGGTCCTGTCCGTCACTACCAGATGTGGACTGGGACGAAATGGCGCGCCTGGATGACGTCGCCTATACCGCCCAGTGGGAACAGGAATGGCAGAGTCGTGAGGAGAAGAAGAAACGCCAGCAGGAGGAAGAGCGGGAAACTCAGCGGAACCGTCAGCGACAATATGCAGAGCTGATCGCGGACAAAGAGAGTGTCCGGAGAGATAAAGGTACCCTGAGGGAACCGCGGCGGCAGGGGTGTGTGACTGAGTTCCAGCTCCGGAAGGGCTGGGGCTTTATCCGTGAACCGGGCCTCTACCCAGGGGTCTTTGTCGGCAGGCGTGACGTAGAATCTCACCTGCCGCAAGGCCATCCCGGGAGGGACTTAGCAAATGGAGATATCGTCACATATACGCGGCACTGGGGAATGAAGGGATGGTATGCCCTTAACGTCACCGTCGTCCGTGACCCCGTCCCAGACGCAGGTACCGTCACCATTACCGCAGCGTCCCCGTCTCCAGCACAAGCAGAATCCGGCCGTGCCCCAGCATCGCCCCCTGCAAATTCATCGCAACTAGCGACCCAGAGTTCATCGCAAAAGAAAGTTATATCTTCATCGCAACATGCGACCCAGTCTCAATCGCAATCCATGACGCGGTCCATATCGCTAACTGTGATTGAAACGCAATCGGTGTCACGTGAAGAAAATGTACCCGTTGCGCCCCTAGAGGTTCGCACCAGAACTGTGGCGACCCAGACCCTAATCGCAGCACATGATTTGCTAGTCCTGGGATCTAGGGCCCATTGCATTGTTCCAGCCCCCGGGGTGGAAAGTGTATTTGCAGAGAATGAATAGATAGTGAGGAAAAAGTGGTGAGATCCCTATCGGGTCTACCAAAAGTAAAAAAGTTTGAAATGTTTTATAAAGTTTTGCACAAATTATATAGTGAATATATATATTTCTAACTGTAGAATGCCCGGCTGGGTAAATGATAAACAGTAACCAGAAAAGTTGCACTTTCGTATTATGTGATTTGATATAATATGTCTTTGGTTTTACATTGGACTTTGAGGTTGAGGACTGTGCCAACCCAGAACTTACTTGTACATAGTTGCGCTTCGGTGCTTTCTCTTGGTTTTACATAAACCAGTACAACTACCTCTGAAAACAAAACCCGTGTGGTGTGGCACTGAGTGAGGTCTGCAATCGGATGTCCTGCAGCCCACCCAGGACCCACGTTGAAGGTTTGGTGCGGGTCCTTCACAAGTATACCGTATATTTATTGAATGCTATTTGATACTTTTGTATTTCTATATGTAAAATGTTATTGTTCGCAACGTTCAAGATATCTCACCTCCCGGATGGGAAGAAGTTATTGTTTAATGTTTTATTGCATAAACAAAAATGTCTCTTTTGTATTTTACAGCCCGGGAGTGCTGTCTTTTACCATGGGGAATGTGTAGCCCTGGTGTTAGGCACACGCAGTACCCTGGAGAGTGTGTGGCGAGACAGCAGTTTAATGCTAAATATTCATTCACTCAACACACACTAGACACACCCTTAGGGTAGTGGAGTTTACTCTTGAGGGAGTGGTCAAGGTGTATGTGTTGGAGTGATTTAGTCGGTGTGGAGACTTCAGAGAGAGAAGACGTCTGGAGGGAGGAAGCAGTCCAGATTGCTCTATCATCAGCTTTGGAAAGTGGAGTCTAGTATAGGTGGTGTAATTCACCTTAGCCTAGTCAGAGCTGTACTTCATCAGCATACACTGGAAGGAAAGAAGAAGTTTAGTGCAGTAAGTCTTCAGCATCCTGTCTAAAGGACGGTATAAGGTTCAGAGACGTGCTCCTGCCTATTGATAACTGAGCATCTGTAACTAACTTTGAAGTGAAGGAAAAGAAAGAAGTGACTGCTCGACCCTTGGCTAGTTTGAGTGCTTATGTTACCAGCGTGGACAAGGCGAAAGGCACAGTGGTTTATTGGAATAGTGCTTACGGATTGAAGAAGTCCTGCACATTGCTACCGGTCACTGGGGACCGAAGGATCACTACTGTTTCAAGCATAGTGATAAGAAAACCAGGAATTTACCGGACCTTAGGTCGCGGCAAACAAGCCCCTTATAGTCAGTACGTAACTGGGGTCAGGGGAAGTGAAGACTTTGAGTCAGTGCACGACAAGATAAGAATTCAGCTTCTTCGCAGGAAGGCTCCTAACACAAAGCTGACTGGGCGGTACAGCTATAGATTAGCTGGAGATTTTGAGGGAACTACGCTTCAGGCTGGTTGTACTCGTTGTATTGGAAGTAAAGGAGGCCCCTAACTTGTCCAGCTGCTGTCTCAAGATACACTCTCCTTGGATCAGCCTCCCTGGGACCTGCCTGAACATCTTACAAGTAAAGGTATGGAAAGACGCTGACCGTGTGAGACTGTGTTCTTTATCTGCACTCGACTTCACAAATCCCATAGACTTTGAGGGACCAGTCCCACCTGTAGGGGACCCGACATCTAGCTGCCTCACCATCCCCTCAGAGATCTACAGCAGCGCTGGTACATATTACCAGAATACTACAGGTGGCGTCACGAACTGTATATAAACCTATCCCCTGTAAATATATCCCCAACATAAGCCAGACCGCCCGGGCCACAGACCGAGCCACAGCTACCTGTGACAAAATCCCCATAGACTTCTACGGGCTCGGCTCTGAGTACCCCATTGCCCTGGTAACCCACAATTGTGGTGGCGGGTCGACACACTGACGCTCTGAGCAAACTCTGATGTCAGGATCTATGGTCGTGTGACTCCAGTTCAGACTCTGATCAGAGTTTGATTCGAGTTTCATTAGCATAATCGTCCTAAATCCCTAGAATGTGAAAATCTATGGTCGTGTGACCCCAGCTCAGACTCTGATCAGAGTTTGATTCGGGTGTCATTAGCATAATCGTCCTAAATCCATAGAATTCGAGAATCTATGGTTGTGTGACCCCAGCTCAGACTCTGACCAGAGTTTGATTCGGGTGTCATTAGCATAATCGTCCTAAATCCCTAGAATGTGAGAATCTATGGTTGTGTGACCCCAGCTCAGACTCTGACCAGAGTTTGATTCGGGTGTCATTAGCATAATCGTCCTAAATCCATAGAATGTGAGAATCTATGGTCGTGTGACCCCAGCTCAGACTCTGATCAGAGTTTGATTCGGGTGTCATTAGCATAATCGTCCTAAATCCATAGAATTCGAGAATCTATGGTTGTGTGACCCTCACCTCAGACTTTGATCAGAGTTTGATTCGAGTTTCATTAGCATAATCGTCCTAAATCCCTAGAATGTGAAAATCTATGGTCGTGTGACCCCAGCTCAGACTCTGACCAGAGTTTGATTCGGGTGTCATTAGCATAATCGTCCTAAATCCCTAGAATGTGAGAATCTATGGTCGTGTGACCCCAGCTCAGACTCTGACCAGAGTTTGATTCGGGTGTCATTAGCATAATCGTCCTAAATCCCTAGAATGTGAGAATCTATGGTCGTGTGACCCCAGCTCAGACTCTGATCAGAGTTTGATTCGGGTGTCATTAGCATAATCGTCCTAAATCCATAGAATGTGAGAATCTATGGTTGTGTGACCCCAGCTCAGACTCTGATCAGAGTTTGATTCGGGTGTCATTAGCATAATCGTCCTAAATCCCTAGAATGTGAGAATCTATGGTCGTGTGACCCCAGCTCAGACTCTGATCAGAGTTTGATTCGGGTGTCATTAGCATAATCGTCCTAAATCCCTAGAATGTGAGAATCTATGGTTGTGTGACCCCAGCTCAGACTCTGATCAGAGTTTGATTCGGGTGTCATTAGCATAATCGTCCTAAATCCATAGAATTCGAGAATCTATGGTCGTGTGACCCCAGCTCAGACTCTGATCAGAGTTTGATTCGGGTGTCATTAGCATAATCGTCCTAAATCCATAGAATGTGAGAATCTATGGTTGTGTGACCCCAGCTCAGACTCTGATCAGAGTTTGATTCGGGTGTCATTAGCATAATCGTCCTAAATCCCTAGAATGTGAGAATCTATGGTCGTGTGACCCCAGCTCAGACTCTGATCAGAGTTTGATTCGGGTGTCATTAGCATAATCGTCCTAAATCCCTAGAATGTGAGAATCTATGGTCGTGTGACCCCAGCTCAGACTCTGATCAGAGTTTGATTCGGGTGTCATTAGCATAATCGTCCTAAATCCATAGAATGTGAGAATCTATGGTCGTGTGACCCCAGCTCAGACTCTGATCAGAGTTTGATTCGGGTGTCATTAGCATAATCGTCCTAAATCCCTAGAATGTGAGAATCTATGGTTGTGTGACCCCAGCTCAGACTCTGATCAGAGTTTGATTCGGGTGTCATTAGCATAATCGTCCTAAATCCATAGAATTCGAGAATCTATGGTCGTGTGACCCCAGCTCAGACTCTGATCAGAGTTTGATTCGGGTGTCATTAGCATAATCGTCCTAAATCCATAGAATGTGAGAATCTATGGTTGTGTGACCCCAGCTCAGACTCTGATCAGAGTTTGATTCGGGTGTCATTAGCATAATCGTCCTAAATCCCTAGAATGTGAGAATCTATGGTCGTGTGACCCCAGCTCAGACTCTGATCAGAGTTTGATTCGGGTGTCATTAGCATAATCGTCCTAAATCCCTAGAATGTGAGAATCTATGGTCGTGTGACCCCAGCTCAGACTCTGATCAGAGTTTGATTCGGGTGTCATTAGCATAATCGTCCTAAATCCATAGAATTCGAGAATCTATGGTTGTGTGACCCTCACCTCAGACTTTGATCAGAGTTTGATTCGGGTGTCATTAGCATAATCGTCCTAAATCCCTAGAATGTGAGAATCTATGGTTGTGTGACCCCAGCTCAGACTCTGATCAGAGTTTGATTCGGGTGTCATTAGCATAATCGTCCTAAATCCCTAGAATGTGAGAATCTATGGTCGTGTGACCCCAGCTCAGACTCTGATCAGAGTTTGATTCGGGTGTCATTTGCATAATCGTCCTAAATCCATAGAATTCGAGAATCTATGGTTGTGTGATCCTCACCTCAGACTTTGATCAGAGTTTGATTCGGGTGTCATTAGCATAATCGTCCTAAATCCCTAGAATGTGAGAATCTATGGTCGTGTGACCCCAGCTCAGACTTGACCAGAGTTTGATTCGAGTGTCATTAGCATAATCATCCTAAATCCCTAGAATGTGAGTATCTATGGTCGTGTGACCCCAGCTCAGACTCTGATCAGAGTTTGATTCGGGTGTCATTAGCATAATCGTCCTAAATCCCTAGAATGTGAGAATCTATGGTCGTGTGACCCCAGCTCAGACTCTGACCAGAGTTTGATTCGAGTGTCATTAGCATAATCGTCCTAAATCCCTAGAATGTGAGAATCTATGGTTGTGTGACCCTCACCTCAGACTCTGATCAGAGTTTGATTCGGGTGTCATCAGCATAATCGTCCTAAATCCCTAGAATGTGAAAGTCTATGGTCGTGTGACCCCAGCTCAGACTCTGACCAGAGTTTGATTCGAGTGTCATTAGCATAATCGTCCTAAATCCCTAGAATGTGAGAATCTATGGTCGTGTGACCCCAGCTCAGACTCTGATCAGAGTTTCATTCGGTGTCATTAGCATAATCGTCCTAAATCCCTAGAATGTGAGAATCTATGGTTGTGTGACCCCAGCTCAGACTCTGATCAGAGTTTGATTTGGGTGTCATTAGCATAATCATCCTAAATCCATAGAATTCGAGAATCTATGGTTGTGTGACCCTCACCTCAGACTTTGATCAGAGTTTGATTCGGGTGTCATTAGCATAATCGTCCTAAATCCCTAGAATGTGAGAATCTATGGTCGTGTGACCCCAGCTCAGACTCTGACCAGAGTTTGATTCGAGTGTCATTAGCATAATCGTCCTAAATCCCTAGAATGTGAGAATCTATGGTCGTGTGACCCCAGCTCAGACTCTGACCAGAGTTTGATTCGAGTGTCATTAGCATAATCGTCCTAAATCCCTAGAATGTGAGAATCTATGGTCGTGTGACCCCAGCTCAGACTCTGATCAGAGTTTGATTCGGGTGTCATTAGCATAATCGTCCTAAATCCCTAGAATGTGAGAATCTATGGTTGTGTGACCCTCACCTCAGACTCTGATCAGAGTTTGATTCGGGTGTCATCAGCATAATCGTCCTAAATCCCTAGAATGTGAAAGTCTATGGTCGTGTGACCACAGCTCAGACTCTGACCAGAGTTTGATTCGAGTGTCATTAGCATAATCGTCCTAAATCCCTAGAATGTGAGAATCTATGGTCGTGTGACCCCAGCTCAGACTCTGATCAGAGTTTGATTCGGGTGTCATTAGCATAATCGTCCTAAATCCCTAGAATGTGAGAATCTATGGTTGTGTGACCCCAGCTCAGACTCTGACCAGTTTGACGAGTGTCTGATCTGATTCTCTCGGATGTGGAGAAGAAAAAAAAATTCTCCATCGTCTCTATTCAGTCTGTGAAAATCGGACCAAACTCGATGTCACCCAAGTGCATTCCGATTTTTTTCCATGAACCCACAGACATGAATGGCCGAGTGCGATCTGATATTGGACATGCTGCAATTTTTTTCATCGGATCAACGCGGTCCAAGGAAAGAATCGGACATGTGTACGGCCCAACAGAATAACATGGCGTTAAAACAACTTATCCGATTTTAATGGTCGTGTGCAAGAACCCTGAGATATGACATAGATTTTCTTCAATTGGGTCTTTGACTTGTGACCCAGTTCACGTTCTCGAATAAAGGGTCAATGGCACAACAAGGTCCCATTAAAGTCTATAAGTACCTGTTGATTTTTTAGATCTAAAACTGCCCAATTTTTACATTGCAAACAGGAGCCTTATTTGGAAACTTCGACTCCACTATAAATCTTAGTTTGGGGCACTGAAATTTTATTGTTATGGTTGGCACTGTATTGTAAGACGAAGATGAAGGCAACGCCGAAACGCGCGTTGGGGTGGGTGCAGGTGCTGCGGTGTCCCTGATACAACTATTGGGGTAAGGCTGATTATGTGTGATTTTATAGCTCTGTGCTTATTATGGGGTTACTGTTTGTTGGGAATCATTTTACCTATATTAGTTACCCATTCTAGTTAAATGTTATCATCTTTTGTGGACATTTGGTCTTTAGATGTACTATTTTATATTTATATAGACATACCGCTTGCCCCTTGCATCCTTTGGATGTTTTGATGCACATATGCACTTTTGTCTCCTCCATGTTCCTGTTCCTTAATGTATGATCTAAATAAAGTTTATTCTTTATATTATATTGATCTGTTTGATTGCCTTTTTCTTTGCTCTTTAATGTAATTCTTGCGATTGGTCCTTTATTTTGTCCTTTTATATCAGCACCAATATGTTTTGTTTATTTTATATGTTGATTCTATTCTTCCAATAATGGTGCATTATCTATTGCCGAGTATTATTTTTATTGTAAGAATACTGCAGAACAGATCGATTGCACATCTTGGGACACCTTGTGCCCTTCAAAACCCTCAGAGTCACCCAGGGACAAAGTGGTCACCTCTACTGAAATGGTTTTCAAGGGACTTGACCCTGTCACCCCTGAGGGCACAATTTATCTGAGATTTACATGTTAAAATAGGATGTAGATAGAGTCCCACACATTACTATGGATAAGGGCAGATAATGGCTCAGACATATGTCTAGCTAGTAAAAAAAGACAGTTTTCTATGTACTTTACTTGATCATTAAGGGATTATTAACCCTTAACAGGAATAAAGCAGGCAGACCGATTCTCACCTGATCCTAAAATGAGGGCTCTCAGAACACACTAATTTTGCTCTTTTATATAATATTTTTACATGTTCTATTCTTTTACTGATGCTGTATTGCCTTTTTTTTGTGTGTGAATATCTGAAAACTATTTGGACAGACGTTTGTACACAGATAAATCTCACTAATATCACACTTTGAATCATATGTAGGCTGCATTCACACATTACAGTCACGGCAAAACCGTGGCAGTTCAAATACAATTATATGGCATGTAAAAGTTTGGGCACCCCTGGTCAAAGTTACTGTTATTGTGAACAGTTATGGAAGTTGAAGACGAAATGATCTCTAACAGGCCTAAAGTTAAAGATGACACATTTGACGCATGCTTGTGTATATTTGTCTACGGTGGCCGTGAACAAGGTCGCCAGACCAAAACATTGTCCCTTTTCGTTTTGCACAGACCAGATGATATGAAATGAATATATTGTTTTTTTAATCTGGAAGTGCCATGGTATTTCTCTACATATTAAGGCCCACTCAGGCCTGGTTACTAAGATGATTTACTACAGTTCATATACAGGTGCTTCTCACAAAATTAGAATATCATCAAAAAGTTAATTCATGTCAGTTCTTCAATACAAAAAGTGAAACTCATATATTATATAGAGTCATTACAGAGTGATCTATTTCTAGGGTTTATTTCTGTTAATGATGATGATTATGGCTTACAGCAAATTAAAACCCAAAAGTCATCATCTCAGTAAATTAGAATACTTTATAACACCAGCTTGAAAAATGATTTTAAAATCCGAAATGTAGGCCTACTGAAATGTATGGTCAGTAAATGCACTCAATACTTGGTCGGGGCTCCTTTTGCATCAATTACTGCATCAATGCGGTGTGGCATGGAGGCGATCAGCCTGTGGCACTGCTGAGGTGTTATGGAAGCCCAGGTTGCTTTGATAGCATCCTCCAGCTCATCTGCATTGTTGGGTCTGGTATCTCTCATCTTCCTCTTGAAAATACCCCATAGATTCTCTGTGGGGTTAAAATCAGGTGAGTTTGCTGGCCAATCAAGCATGGTGATACTGTTGTTTTTAAACCAGGTATTTGTACTTGTAGCAATGTGGACAGGTGCAAGTCCTGCTGGAGAATGAAATTTCCATCTCCAAAAAGCTTGTTGGCAGAGGGAAGCATGAACTGCCCTAAAATTTCCTGGTAGACGGCTGCACTGACTTTGGTCTTGATAAAACACAGTGGACCTACACCAGCAACTTGGATTGTCCACTCTTCCTCCAGACTCTGGGACCTTGATTTCCAAATGAAATGCAAAATTTACTTTCATTTGAAAGCAACACCATGGACAACTGAGCAACAGTCCAGTTCTTTTTCTCCTTGGCCCAGGTAATGCTTGATAGTAGAAATAGAACTGCATACAGCATTATCCTTCCCATTAAGGCAATGGATATTATGACAAATACTGATGGTATCTATTATAAGGACAGACACAGACAGAAGAGGGCCTCTGTGCAAGAATAGTAAATGGGTCTTTTAACCCCTTTCTGACATCGGGAGTAATAGTACGCTGATGTCGGACTCCCTCCTTTTGATGTGGGCTCCGGCGGTGAGCCCACATCTTTTCAGGGACATGTCAGCTGATTTGAACAGCTAATATGTGCCCGCAATAGCGCTGGGTGGAATCACGATCCACCCGTGGCTATTAAACCGTTAAATGCCGCTGTCAAACGCTGACAGCGGCTTTTAACAAGCGCTTCCGGCAATCGCGCCGTTAATCCGCCCACCTGTGATGCGCGTCACATCATCTTGGGTCATGGGTGTGTTGGCATGACAACCGGCAGTCTCCTGGAGACCTCTATGGCTGTCAATGACGGCTTGCTGTGAGCACCACCCAGTGGTCGGCGCTCATATCAAGTGAGTATTTCAGCTACATACAGGTGATCTGATCATCGCCTGTATGTAGCAGAGTCGATCGGGTTATGGCAGTTTCAAGTCTCCCATGGAGACTATAGAAGCATGCCAAAAGTAAAAAAAAAGTTTTCAAAAATATAAAAAAAATAAAAGTTCAAATCACACCCCTTTCGCCCCATTCAACATAAAAAATAAAAAAATAAAAAAATAAAACATACACATATTTGGTATCACCAAGTTAGAATTGCCCAATCTATCAATAAAAAAAGAGGATTAACCTGATTGCTAAACGGCATAGTGAGAAACGCCAGAATTATATTTTTTTGGTGGCCGCAACATTTCATTAAAATGCAATAACAAGCGATCAAAAGATCGTATCTGCACCAAAATGGTATCATTAAAAATGTCAGCTCGGCGCGCAAAAAATAAGCTCTCAGCCAACCAGACATCACGAAAAATGGAGATGCTACGGGTATCGGAATATGGCGCAATTTTTTTTTAACAAAGTTTGGAATTTTTTTTTCACCACTTAGATAAAAAAGAACCTAAACATGTTTGGTGTCTATGAACTCGTAATTACCGGGAGAATCATAATAGCAGGTCAGTTTTAGCATTTAGTGAACCTAGTAAAAAGCCAAACAAAAACAAGTGTGGGATTGCACCACTTTTTTTTGCAATTTCACTTCACTTGGAATTTTTTTCCATTAATACAACATGGTAAAACCAATGGTGTTGTTCAAAAGTACAACTGGTCCCGCAAAAAAAAGCCCTCACATGGCCATATTAATGGAAAAATAAAAAAGTTATGGCTCTGGGAAGAAGGGGAGCGAAAAACGAAAACGCAAAAACGAAAATACCTCCGGGGTTAAAGGGTTAAAGCGTATGTTTATTATGCTTTGCTTATAGAACCCATCATGTTCTGCAGTGGTTTACAAACATCATCTTCACTGTCCTCAACATGGTTCACTATCTAAATTCCCTATCAGTATGTCTTTGGCGTTTAGGAGGAAACTGAAGGAAACCCACACAAACACAGAGAACATGCAAAGTACCTGTAGATGTTGTTTTTGGTGGGATATGAAGCCAGGAACCCAGCACTACATAGCAACAGTGTTAACCACTGACCCACTCTGCTGGCCTAAGTCCAATAATGTGTCTAAACTATGTTCCAAATTATTATGCAAATTGGTTTTAAGTGTCATAGCGTTTTATTTTTTTTGTAAAGAAACCCATTGATGGTATTGTGTCTCAGGGTTCTTTGGATCACTGAAATAATCCAGATACCTGTGATAATTAGTTTGCCATGTGAGCCCAATAAAACGAAAACTGGATGTTCCACACTATTAAGAGGCCAGAGTTTTCAAGTAACATGGGAAAGAAATCTCTCTGCTGCTGAAAAGCATCAAATAGTGCAATCTCTTTGTCTAGGGATGAAAACATTAGATATTTCCCGAAAACGTAAGCTTGATCATGGTCCTGTTAAGAGATTTGTGGCTGATTCTGTGCACAGACGTGTTCATGCTGATAAAGGCAGAATGAGAAAGGTTTCTGCCAGGCAAGTTCATCGATTAAGAGAGCAGCTGCTAAAAAGAGATTATAAACCAGCAAACAGATATTTGAAGCTGCTGGTGCCTCTGGAGTCCCTCGAACCACAAGGTGTGGGATCTTTCAAAGGCTTGCTGTGGTGCATAAACCTACGATTCGGCCACCCCTAAACAGTGCTCACAAGCAGAAATGGTTGCAGTGGGCTCAGACATACATGAAGACTAATTTTCAAACAGTCTTGTTTACTGATGAGTGTTGAGCAACCCTGGATGGTCCAGATGGATGGAGTAGTGGATGGTTGGTGGATGGCCACCATGTCCCAACAAGGCTGCGACGTAATCAAGGAGGTGGAGGAGTCATGATTTGGGCCGGAATCATGGGGAAACAGCTGGTAGCACCCTTTAAGGTTCCTGAAGGTGTGAAAATGACCTCTACAAAGTATATAGAGTTTCTGACCGACAACTTTCTTCCATGGTATAAAAAGCAGAAACGTGCCTTCAGGAGCAAAATCATCTTCATGCATGACAATGCTCCTCATAACTCATCTCATACTGCAAAGAATACCTCTGAGTCATTGGCTTCTATGGGCATAAAAGGAGATAAACTCATGTGTGTCCACCATCTTCCCCTGACCTCAACCCTATAGAGAACCTTTGGAGTATCATCAAGCAAAAGATCTATGAGGGTGGGAGGCAGTTCACATCAAAACCGCAGCTCTGGGAGGCTACTCTGACTTCATGCAAAGAAATACAAGCAGAAACTCTCCAAAAACTCACAAGTTCAATGGATGCAAGAATTGTGAAGGTGATATCAAAGAAGGGTTCCTATGTTAACATGTAACTTGGCCTGTTAGGATGTTTTGGAGTTAAGTAGCTTTTTAGTTCAGTGAATGTGACCTCCTAATGCTGCAAATTCCACATATGAGCATTTTCAGTTCTTTAAAACAGATCAAATGTTCAGAAATTCTACTGTGCCTAATAATTTGGAACAGTGCATTTTGAGTTTTTTTTCCATTTTGGAGATTATACTGTTATCATTGGGAGGTTTCTTCAATAAAATTTGATGTATACTCTAACGGGTGATGACTTTTATTAGACTGACTGTCATTTGCGCCGACCACTTCGGAAAATCAGAGAAAAATATCATTTGCATAATAATTTGGAACATAGTGTATGACAGAAGTTGTTTGCCGCTTAAGGCTGTGTGCACATGTTGCAGATTTATTGGGGATCTGCAGCGGATTTGCCGCTGCAGATCCGCAAGTGATTTACAGTGCAATGTTAACCTATGGAAAAAAAAATTGCTGTGCACATGCTGCGAAAAATCCACAAGGAATTGCAGAGTTTTTTTTTCCTCAGCATGTCAATTCTTTGTGCGGATTCCGCAGCGTTTTTACACCCATTCCATTATAGAATTCCGCAGGTGTAAAAACGCATGCCAAATCCGCACAAAATCCGCAATAAATCCACAGTAAATCCAAGAGATCCAGATTCCGCGCAGAAAATTCCTCACAGCAATCCGCAACGTGTGCACATACCCATAGAGGTGGCAATGACTTTCCCATACCTCTTGGACCCCTGTGTGGCTGCACAAGATGCACCATAGATATGTCCACCCTTGATTCATTGTGTGATATATCTGATAGAATGTTGTGGATTCCATTATAAAAGAGAATATGCAAAAAATAAACAAACAACTATTCGAATGAATATGAATTATTATTATTAAACATATATAAAATGATGTCATACAACAATTGTGTCATATACAGTATATGTAGGAGTGGAGAGGAAGGCGTGGTACCTCTATGGAAACCCCTGTTGTTTTTCATGTATGAAAATGTAATGTGTTGTATGTGTTATCCTCTGCAGTTCCTGTTAGTCAGGGGTGACAGAGTTAACTTTAAGGTTGGCCCATAGTTGGGGAGGAGTATTGGGGACCTGTGTGTCAGTTCCTGTTTTTGTAAGGAAATTGTTAGGAAGAGAGAGACAAGAAAGGACACCCTCAGAGGAAGGTTATCATTATTTGGTGTGTGTGAGAAGAAACCATAGAAAAAGGAAGAAAGTTTCAGCGAGAGATCTTCAGTGGCAGTAGTGTTCTTCCCTAAGCAGGCCAGTTGGAGAACCCTCAGTAAGAGAATATTAGTTGTGGTCAGAGAGACAGAATCAGCAAGGCTGAGACACGTTTAGTAAGGTGTAAGGCAGAGGAGCTACCTTATGTTGGTCTCAGGAAGTATTCTCATGAAGTGCAGTTGGAGTGTAGTGGACACAGCGAAACACACCGACCCGTGTGACACTATACTGGGAAGATGACGGTCCGCAGCTTAATTTGTGGTTCTAGAGTAATGTTCATCCTAAGTAATAGGTCACCATCCTTACCCACCAAGAATGTTTTACAGTGAAGGAAATAATTGTTTGATCCCTTGTTGATTTTGTAAGTTTGCCCACTGGCAATAACATGAACAGTCTATAATTTTATGGGTAGATTAATTTTAACATTGAGAGACAGAATATCAAAAATAAAATCCAGAAAATAACATTGTATAAATTAATATAAATTTATTTTCATTTTGCAGTGAGAAATAAGTATTTGATTCCTCCGGCAAACAAGACTTAATACTTGGTGGCAATTCCCTTGTTGGCAAGTATAGCAGTCAGATTTTTTTTGTAGTTGATGATGAGGTTTACGCACATGTCAGGTGGAATTTTGGTGCACTCCTCTTTGCAGACCATCTCTAAATCATTAAGATTTTGAGGATGTCGCTTGGCAACTTGGAGCTTCAACTCCCTCAATAAGTATTCTATGGGATTAAGTTCTGGAGACTGGCTAGGCCACTCCAAGACCTTAATGTGCTTATTTTTGAGCCACTCCTTTGTTGCCTTGGCTGTATGTTTTTGGTCATTGTCTTGCTGGAAGACCCAGCCACGACCCATTTTTAATGTCCTGGCGGAGGAAGGGAGGTTGTCACTCAGGATTTTATGGTACATGGTTCCGTCCATTCTCCCATTGATGGGTGAAGTAGTCCTGTGCCATTAGCAGAGAAACACCCCCAAAACATTTTTCCACCTCCGTGCTTGACAGTGGGGATGGTGTTTTTTGGGTCATAGGCAGCATTTCTCTTCCTCCAAACACAGCAAGTTGAGTTAATGCCAAAGAGCTCAATTTGTGTCTCATCTGACCACAATACCTTCTCCCAATCACTCACAGAATCATCCAGGTGTTCATTGGCAAACTTCAGCAGACAGACATGCACATGTGCCTTCTTGAGCAGGGGGACCTTGCGGGCACTGCAGGATTTTAAACCTTTACAGCGTAATTTGTTACCAATAGTTTTCTTGGTGACTGTGGTCCCAGCTGCCTTGAGATTGTGAGTGCAGGTTGCAGGATGCAGTAATGGACAGGAGGCAGAGCAAGGGTTTTACTTGAACAGGGGTATACTCCACGTAGAGAGGAAAGGGGATAAACAGGATTAGGGAAGATAATTTTAGCACTGCATATGTGCAGGGGTGGTAACAATTGTAAGTATTATTGCAACTGTTCACTAAGGGTTAAACTTATCTGTCCGACGGCTTCCTGACTGTAGAGAGTCCTAGGCACAAAGACAGTGGCACCAATGCAGTTAGCGCGTGTTGGATCCGATGTCATCTGTTAGGCGTAGATGATCCAGTTCCCGGCGGTGATGGAGGGTCCTCGGCGTCCTGTGCTGGGTCCAGGGATCGTGATTTGTGAGGAACAGTGAAGCACAGTCCTTAGCACTGTCGTGGTCTAACATAACTCGGCAGAAGTAAGCGGGTGAGACAGAGCACAGTTCTCAGTGGGTCATCCGGTCTTTCTTAGGCGACACATGTGCGGTCGTGGAAGGCCCGGAACGTTTGGCACCTTCAGTCGCGGGAACCAGAGGGCACAAGCAAGAAGGCAAGTCTCCTGTCACAGTCTCTGTATGTGGCAGCGGAGATTCTATAGCGCAGGCCTCTGCTGTCACGGTGCTCAGAAGACGAGCACCAAACTTTCCCTGCTGCACGCCGCGTGTTCCTGCCAAATCTCTCCTCTCTTTCACGCACTCTCCCCTTTTTAGATTAGTCACGCCCCCTGCTGTCGAGTACAAAGGTCGGTCCGGGTTTCTAAGCTTTCCCCCGGACAACAAAGATGACAGCCCCGACAGTTCCGGACCTGGTGCAAGAGGGGTACCCCGGTCCGGTCCTTCTTCTTACTCTCCCCCTCAACTTTTGCTCGCCATTCCACGGACGAGAGTCCTTCAAGTATGTGTTGACATTCTCCTATTCCTTGAACAATTTTTTGCCAAATGAATTGATCTTGATCGTATCTGTTAGGGGTATTCCAGCTGTTGCTCGTTCGGCGCGCCATAAGTCAGAAGAGTCAGGTTGGGTAGTCGAGTCGGGCAAGGATGTGCCCGTTTCCAATGGAGCAGCCACTTTAGGAACTGCCGGCATCTGTCCCTCCCCTGGGTCCACAGGTGACTGATCAAGAAATTCTTCTTCATAATTGGCGACAGCCGTAGGAGATATTTCAGGAGCACTAGGCATCTCTTCCATTTGATCAGGATCTCTTGACAAACAGGGGCGTAGCATATTCCGATGAACCACTCGAGTGGGAGCATTTTCTTCCCCTTCAGGTTGGACTTCATAAACAGGCCCTTCAGGGTCGATTCTGTGCTTCACCCGATACGGGGTTTTCTCCCACTGGTACTCCAGTTTATCCCGTGGATGCTTATCTTGGACCAACACATGGTCCCCGGCTTGGAGAGCTATCCCTCGCAGAGGAGCTGTCTCTGAATGTTCCAGTTCCCAACGGTGAGCCGGGCCTATAGTTAGATAATCTATCATCAATATATCCAAAGGGCCAGAAGTCACAATAGTCTGGATGAGAACTCTCTGCTCTGGAGGTTTAACTAGTTCGCAGTTTCTACACTGCTGACAGGCCTTTTTCATGGCGGATTTCAATTGGGGATGGTAAACTAGCTTTTGCAGCCACTGGAAGGTTTTTTTCTTGACCGAAGTGAGCTCCCTTTTCAGGTGCTTTTGTGGCCTCCTGAGGTAGTAGTGCCTCGGGGATCACCACCTGCCAGGTGACACCCAGCTCCCATTGTAGTTGGATCTTTCAGTACAACAGCCCATTCTTCAGTTGGAGCCTTTCCCACTGTTGAAGAATCTGCAGAGTCACTGGGGACAGAGCGTCTCTTTCTCTCTGATTGGGCAGTTGTTTTATAGTTACCCACTGTCTCATTTGAGCGAGTTCCCAATCTTGTTGCAACCGGACCTACTCATCACAAGGCTGTCAAAATATGCACTCCCGGGACACTGTCTGTACTTGTTCCTGCGTAGCTGCCAAAGTCCTGGCAGAACCCTGGAACTTAGGGAAATCCTTTGCCTCCAGTTCTTCATCTCTGTTGGGCCCCGGTTTCTCATGTGTCACTCTGAATAAGGCGTCTGCATGGGTATTCTCAGCTCCCCTCCTGTAAGTGATTCTACATTGATACTTTGCCATCGCTGCTCCAGGGCCCCTAGTTTCACGTTTTCCATGTCGGACAAAGGATTATTGTCGGAGCGTACCAAGACTTCAGAGCCAGACAAGTATTCCGCAAACTTCTCTGTCATGGCCCACACTAATGCCAACAGCTCCAGCTTGAACGAACTGTAGTTGTCTGGATTCCGTTCGGAGTCGTGGAGGGACCGGCTCACGTAGGTGACTACTCGTGCTTTTCTGTCTTGGATCTGGGACGACACAGCTCTGAGTCCATGCAGGCTTCCATCAGTGTATAGAATAAATGGTAGGGAGAAGTCTGCATAGGCTAACACTGGCGCTTCAGTCAAGGCCACCTTCAAAGCTTGAACTGCTTTCTCCTGGCACTCTCCCCATGGTATAGTCCTGTTTTTTGTTCTAGATGGCACCCCTTTCAACAGTTCCAGCGGAGGGTTCACAATATGAGTAAAGTTCTTTAGAAATCGCCGGTAGTACCCGGTGAGCCTCAGGAAGGTCCGAACATCTTTCACAGTCTTTGGGGTAGGCCATTCCTGTACTGCGGCAATTTTCTCACTGGACGGTCTCACCCCTTCTGCAGAAACGACATGTCCCAAGTACTTAATCTGGGTGCGAAACAGATGACACTTCTGAGGTTTCACTTTCAACTCGTGTCTCTGAAGATCCTTCCCAGATCTTTACCACAGACGGTGATTTGCATCCAAACCACCCCTGCGACCGGGATGGGTAAGTGATTAGCAGCCATCAACTTTATCACCGGCCCCCACTCGGGCCGCATCGCTTAGGGGAATTGTTGTTGTAAGTATGTTTCAGGCATCATGGTCACCTGTGAGCTGGTGTCAACTAAACAACGAACGGCGCAACCATCCATTTCGGCCCAGACAAGAGGACACATGGAAACTAGACTAGTGGGACTTCTGATTCTCCTTCTTGACTGTTCAGGCTCAGGGCGGTGTCCCCCAGCCTCGGAGCCCTCTAGTTTAACAGACGGCGCTGGAGAGGCAGCCCTCATCGTCCACAACCCTGGGCCAAAATGTCCAATCTCACAGAAGATTAAGCATGTAGGGAGCTCTTCTCTGCGGGTTCGGTAAAGCTGTTGGTTTTTTCATTGATTCAGTCAACTCTTCTCACATGTCCTGGATTTCTTTCAGCAACTCTTCCACCCATCTCGGTTCGGTGGCCATTGTCACGGATTCCTCTCCGCTCCGGACCTTCCCCGCCGGGACTGTCACCCGCTGCTCTTGCTTACGTGTGCGTGCTTTGCTCCCCCCCTCCCCACTCCATGCGCTCTCGCAAGGCCTGTTTCAGCAGCACGTCTCGCAAGCCTGTCACCAACTGATCCCGCAGTACTATGTCAGTAGACCCTATGCTTACGCCGTCCTTCCTAATGATAGCAGTGTGGACCTCCTGTAACACATCCATGTACTGGGTCACCGTCTCTCCCTCCCTTTGAACCTGGCAAAATAAACGCATGAGTAACTCACTTACGTCCGTGGGGTCTCCATATGTTTCCTCCAGTATTTGTAACACCTTATTAAAAGTGTCCCATTCTCGAGGGTGTCATAGCATAACAGAATCCCTCGCCTCCCCATCTAAAACTATCATAGCTACCTCCGACTCTAATGCAGGGGTCATGGGGTGCATCATCATCATAATCCGGATTCGCTCAGTCCAGCTCCACAGCATGGTGTTGTTCCCAGTAAACTTTGGGAGATTATTTAACATTGCCCCCAGAAATATGCTGGACCTTGAGCCCACTCCAACAGCTTGGTCTGCCAACTCCATGCTGTGAGACTGCATCCTGCCGACTACGCCAAAATGTGAGTGCAGGTTGCGAGATGCAATAACGGACAGGAGGCAGAGCAAGGGTTAACGTTAGTCTTACTTTAACAGGGGTATACTCCACTCAGGGAGGAAAGGGGAGAAACAGGATTAGGGAAGATGATTTTAGCATGGTAGATGTGCAGGGGAGGTAACAATTGTAAGTATTATAGCAAATGTTCATTAATGGTTAAACTTATCAGTCCGACGGCTTCCTGGCTGCAGAGAGTCCTAGGCCCAAAGACAGTAGCGCCAACGCAGTTAGCGCGTGCTGGATACGGTGTCGTCCGGTAGGCGTAGATGCTCCGGTTCCTGGCAGTGATGGAGGGTCCTCAGCGTCTCGTGCGGGGTCCAGGGATCGGGATTCGTGAGGAACAGTGAAGCGCAGTCCTCAGCACTAGAGTTGAGAGAAACAGGTCGGTCAGATTTATAAGTCGCCGACTTTCGCTAAAGTCGAGTTTCGCCGAGCGAAACCCGACCATAGCGTGAAGTCAGCAATGCGGTCGTCGACCTGAGCGCCCAAGTCGGTTTTCCCATAATGCTTGCAGGTGCCTTTTTTCAGCCAATGAGCAAGGGCGTACACTGTGGGCAACGAGATGACATGGGCAGCGTCCACCACCATCTTAGAGAAGGGCATTGCAGTGATTGGCTTTCTCTGGGGGGCGTCATAGTGGCTATAAAAGCCCTGACCGCCGACCGCCATTTTACATCTGCCGATCTTAACTGTAGCGAGAGGTTGCTGACGCTGTTTATCAGTAGGGAGAGAGTTAGGCAGGAAAGAGAAGTTCTTCTGTGCTTGTGCTGATAGCAATTGTGCTGTACAGTTAGTGTGCAGTGACGGGAGGATTTTCTTGTGTGCAGCAGCGCTTTTTATTAGGCTGCTTGCCAGTGACAGGGGAGGATTTTCTTGTGTGCAGCAGCGCCGGTTAATAGGCTGCCTGCTAGTTGTATTGCTGTGTGTATACTGCTGTGCAGACTGCTTTTTACACAGCACTAATACTTTTATTCTTTTTTTCTGCACAGTTACCGAGTGTTAATTTTTTCCCACACCTTATAGAGCTGTACGCTCCTCACACACTACCGTGTACCATCTGGTATCAAGGACAAATACATGCTCACTATCTGTGTGTGACTCCGGAAATATATAAAGAGATTGAAATTTTCCCCTACACTATATACACCTGGTTTCTTCTGATACAGTACCTTTTTTATGACTTTTGTATTACGGTCAAATCCATACTGAGAGAGAGTCTGTCTGTGACTCCGGAAATATATATGGAGATTTACAATTTTCCCCTATACTATATACACCTGACATCTTAAGATACAGTACCCTTTTTCTGCTTTTTATATTCTGGTCTAATCCATACTGAGCCTGAGAGCGTCTGTCTGTGACTACGGAAATATATACGGAGATTTACAATTTTCCCCTATACTATATACACCTGGTATCTTGTGATACCGTACGCTATTTCTGCTTTTTATATTCTGGTCTAAGCCATACTGAGCCTGAGAGCGTCTGTCTGTGACTCTGGAAATATATATGGAGATAGAAATTTTCCCCTATACTATATACACCTGGTATCTTGTGATACAGTACCCTTTTTCAGCTTTTTATATTCTGGTCTAATCCATACTGAGCCTACGAGCATCTGTCTGTGACTCCGGAAATAGATACGGAGATTTACAATTTTCCCCTTCACCGTATACAGCTGTACGCTTCTGATACAGTACCATATATCTGCTGGTATTTTTGGTACATTTTTCCAAACATGAGGAAGTAAGGTGGAAGAGGCCGCGGACGTGGGCGGGGGGAGGGGCCAGCTGGTACTGATGGTGGTGGTGGTGCATCTGCTGGTAGTGCCAAAAGCACAATAGCACCTAAGGCAGGAGGTGTTGAGCCTGCGTCATCGTCTGGCTCCAGAAGGCCTGGAAGGCTCCCTTTTCTGGGAGTAGGTTAACCGCTTTTAAAGCCAGAGCATCAGGAACAGGTTTTAGCTTACATTGCCGAAACAGCCTCCAGCTCTATCGCCTCCTCTTCTGAACTTTCAAAAAATGCAAGCAGTGAGTCGTCAGGGCAATATTCTGGTCAGGAACAACACCCTTCCTTGTGTCCTTCACCCCCACCAAAAGTGAAGGATGCGGCAGGCCACACTTCAGATTACTCCATGGAGCTCTTTTCACAAACCATGCCTGGGTTATCAAGTCAAACCTGAATTCCCCAGTACAAGATGAATCTGACATGGAGTGCACTGATGCACAGCCAATGCTATATGATTCTGCTGGTACATTCACCCAGAGCACTTCATTGCCCTCGCAATCTACTGAGCCAGAATCTGACCCTGATGAAACTCAGGTGCCTCTTCCCAAAAACTATACCACCTTACACGCTGACACAGATGACGGTGCAGATGAAATTGAAGAGGAGGTGATGGATGACCCAGTTGTTGACCGGATTAGCATCCATTGGGGGAAGAGGGTGTCGCTGGCAATTTCTCAGAAGAGGAGGAGAATCCGCAGCAGGCATCGACATCGCAGCTGGGGTTATCTGGCAGGCCCGTAGCAGTCCAAAAACGTGTTAAAAAAACAAAGAGAGTTGCAGGACAGCTTGGCCAGACAGTCAAATTAGCAAAGCGTGCAAGCTCTGAAAATTTATACCATAGTAGGAAGAGTGCAGTGTGGCACTTTTTTGACAAAAATCCTACTGATGAGGAAAAGGTTATCTGTAAGAAGTGCGGAAGGACCTTTAGCCGAGGGAAAAATCTCCGAAATTTGAATACCAGTTGCATGCTTAGACATTTAAACACCATGCACTTTCAGGCATGGACGGACTACAAAAACTCAGGTAGCACATGTGCACCTGCTCCAACTGAAGGTAGCCAGCAACGCTACATCGCTTCCCCCACTGTAAGCCCACTGGATAGCACACCAGCAGCAAGAAATGTTGAGGTGTCGTCGCAAGGCCAAAGCAGTCAGGGAATCACAATGTTTTTCCAATGAAAGACTGAATCTAGGCCATCAGCACCACCAGCACCATCACCAACCCCCTCTCAGTCCACCATGTCCACCGCTAGTTCCCCATATGCAGCTCTCAAGTCCAGCTCACCCTAGTAGACACTCTGAGTAGGACAAGAAAGTACTCATCCTTTCATCTGCGTACACTGGCTTTGAACGCCTACAATGTCAAACTGATCTCATTAGAGATGATGCCCTTCTGTTTGGTTGAAAGCGCAGCGTTCCGAGAGCTCATGGCCTACTCTGTCCCACGCTATGACCTAACCAGTCAGCACTTTTCTAGAAAAGCCATCCCTGCCCTCCACCTGCATGTTAAAGACAGCATTGTTTATGCACTCAAACAATCAGTGAGTGGAAAGGTGCACCTCACAACAGATGCATGGGCCAGTAGGCGTGGCCTGGGCCGTTACGTGTCCATCACTGCGCACTGGGTTAATGTGGTGGATGCAGGGTCCACAGGGGATAGCGGCGGTGGGACAGTGCTGCCTAGCCCACGGTATAGGCAACAGTTGGCTGTAGGCGTTCGAGCCTCCTCCTCCAGAAGCAAAAGCTCGTCGACAGAGCACAGTCGCACGAGCACTCCATCTGCAGCTGCCAGTGTTTCACACCAGGTGTCCCACTATCGAGCAGCTAGTGGTAAGCGTCAGCAGGCTGTTTTAAAAATGATGTCTGGGCGACACGCATGAGCATCCCACTTATGCGTCTGCTCATGCAAACTTTGACGTACATTAAGGATCAGGCGTCTGCAGCGGAGGAGGAAGAGGAATAGGAGGAGGAGGGAAGCCTTGATGACAGTCAGCCATTGTCTGCTCAGGGAACTGTCCTGGACGAGGTGGAGGAAGAAGAGGAAGAGGAGGATGAGAGGGATGATTATCTTGGGGAGGAGGATGCTTCTCAGGGGGCAAGAGAAAATGTTGGCTTGCCAAGGTCAGGTACAGGATTTGTGCGTGACTGGAGGGATGTGAATTTAGCAGAAAGTGCTCCTCCACCCACCACTGGCAGTGCATCATTGACACCTGGAACATTGGCCCACATGTGTGATTATGTCTTGCGGATCCTAAAAAGGGACCCCCGCATTGCCAAAATAATGAAGGATGACGACTACTGGTTGGCCAGCATCCTCGATCCACACTATAAAAGCAAATTACAGAACATTATGCCACAGGAGAACCTAGAGCTAATATTGGCGAACAAACAAGCAACTCTGGTAAACCGTTTGTTAGAGGCATTCCCAGCACACAGCAGCGGTGCAGGTTCTACCACGAGCCGTACTGGGCCAAATGGAAGAGGTGTTCGTGGTGCACACAGCCAAAGTGGCGTTGGAGACAGAGTTTTCATGACCATGTTGTGGACTGATTTTTCGAGTACCGCTCACACGACTGGTAATACTGAATCGATTGCAACAGACAGGAGACAGCAGTTGTCAACTATGGTTCAAAATTACCTCTCCTCCCCTATTAATGATCTCCCTCACAGTTCATTCCCCTTTGACTACTAGGCCTGTAAACTGGACACCTGGCCTGAATTGGCACAATATGCCTTACAGGAGCTCGCTTGCCCTGCTGGTAGTGTGCTATCAGAAAGAGTCTTCAGTGCTGCTGGATCAATCCTGACAGAAAGACGGACCAGGCTGTCGACCCAAAATGTTGGTGATCTCACCTTCATTAAAATGAACCATGCCTGGGTTTCAAAGGATTTTGTACCACCTTACCCTGATGACACATAGGTTGCCGGCAAAATGGCTCGCTTTTTCCTCCTCTTCCTCCGACTTTTCCAATTCCTCCATTTTCAGCTGCTGAACATCCAGCCTACACCTCAACATATGCCAGTTTTTCCACCTCCCTAACTGGGCTGTCCCCCCCAGGGCCAGGGTCACCACCTGGTGCACCCGGGCAAGTGCCGGTGCCCCGAGCAGGTGGGGGGGGCCCACTCGCCATCAGACACACCGCCGTACTATGAGGGGCCCTGTGCCAGTGCCGTCGCCCATGAGTGGGCCCCCCTGCTTGCTCAGGGCCCCAGCACTTACAATACTTACCTCTCCCTGCTCCACCGCTGTGACGTCTTCTGCGTTTCCTGACAGTGACATTCAGGTCAGAGAGCGCGATGATGTCACGTCTTTGCGCCCTCTGTCTGAACAGTCACAGTGCAGAGCTGGAAGATGGCGACGCTGAGGAGTCCAGAGTAGAGCAGTGCCTAGCGAGGAGAGGTATTTCATTTTTTTTAATGTTTGGAGCAATATATGGGGAGCATTATACACTGGAGAATTATATATGGGGCCCATCATACACTTGAGCATCATAGATAGGGCCCATTATACGCTGGAGCATTATAAATTGGGCCCATTATATATGGAGCATTATATAGGCCCATCATACACTGGAGCATCATCCATGGGGCCCATCATACACTGGAGCATTATAAATGGGGCCCATTATATATGGAGCATTATATAGGCCCATCATACACTGGAGCATCATCCAAGGGGCCCATCATATACTGAAGCATCATATGGGGCCCATTATATATGGAGCATTATATAGGCCCATCATACACTAGAGACTCATCCATGGGGCCCATCATACACTGGAGCATTATATACGGGGCCCATTATACACTGGAGCATTATAAATGGGGCCCATTATATTTGGAGCATTATATAGGCCCATCATACACTGGAGCATCATCCATGGGGCCCATCATGCACTGGAGCATTATAAATGGGGCCCATCATACACTGGAGCATCATATAGGGGGCCCATTATACACTGGAGCATTATAAATGGGGCCCATTATATATGGAGCATTATATAGGCCCATCATACACTGGAGCATCATCCAAGGGGCCCATCATATACTGAAGCATCATATGGGGCCCATTATATATGGAGCATTATATAGGCCCATCATACACTAGAGACTCATCCATGGGGCCCATCATACACTGTAGCATTATATACGGGGCCCATTATACACTGGAGCATTATAAATGGGGCCCATTATATTTGGAGCATTATATAGGCCCATCATACACTGGAGCATAATTCATGGGGCCCATTATACACTGGAGCATTATAAATGGGGCCCATCATACACTGGAGCATCATATACGGGTACACTGGAACATCATCCATGGGGCCTATCATATACTGGAGCATCATATGGGGTTCATTATTTATGGTGCATCATATAGGGTATGGAGCATCATATGGAGCACATATGGGGCCTATTCTGAATGGAGCATTATATGGAGCCCATTCTGTATGGAGCAATATATGGGGCCAATCATATACTCTATGGAGCTTTATATGCGACTCATTATACTGTATGGAGCAATATGTGGGGCTCATTATACTCTATGGGGACCGTCCTATACTGTATGGTGAATTATATGGGGACCATAATATACTGTAGCATTATGTGGAGCTCATCATATACTGTATGGAACATTATATGGGACTAATTATTTTGTATGGAGCAATATATGGGGTTCATTATTCTGTATGGTGCACTAGGTGGTGGCCATAATACTGTATGGAGGAATATACTGTCCGGTTTTTGAGCTATTGTAGAATTTAAAATAGATATCAGTCATGTAATGTAAGAAGTGAAGTATTTGGCATTGTACTATACCTATATTTCTCTGCCGTATCGGAGCATCATGAATTGTGGTATGTGTTAAAGGGGCCCACTGAGACTCTTTGGCCTGGGGCCCACGAAAACCTGGAGCCAGCCCTGCCCCCCCCCACAACTTTAGCCAAATAACCCCCAGTTTTCACTGCGTAACTATTATTATAAAGTAAATTAAGGTTGCCAAGCTTAAGTAATAAGAATTGATGTAGTTGGCATTGAAATGGGCACTGTAGTTGTTTTTACTGTCCTCCACTCTCTGCCGATGCCGACTTTGCTTCCCCATTGACTTGCATTGGGGTCGGGTCGAGTTTCAGTCGGACCTTCGACTTTTTCCGATAGTCGGTCGATTTCGTTCGACTCGACTTTTGTGAAAGTCGGGTGGTCCGAAACCCGACTCGACCCTCCCTGAGGCAAAGTCGCTCATCTCTACTCAGCACTGTTGGGACCTAACTCGGCAGAAGTAAGAGGGTGAGACAAAGCACAGTTCTCGGTGGGTCACCCGGTGTTTCTTAGGTGACACATGTGCGGCCGTGGAAGGCCCGGAACGATTGGCACCTTCAGTCGCGGGAACCAGTGGGCACACGGCAAGTCTCCGGTTACAGTCTCTGTACGCGGCAGTGGAGATTCTATAGCGCAGGCCTCTGCTGTTACGGTGCTCAGAAGACGGAGCACCAAACTTTCCTGCTGCACGCCGCATGTTCCCGCCAAGGTTCTCCTCTCTTTTGCACGCTTTCCCCTTTTTAACTTAGTCACGCCTCCCCGCTGTCAGGTGCAAAGGTCGGTCAAGGTCTCTAAGCTTACCCCCCGGCAATAAAGGTGACAGTCCCGATGGTTCCAGACCCAGCGCAAGAAAGTTACCACCGGCCCTTCTTTTTACAGAGATAGTGTAGGGAAAGATTTATAATATGAAGTAGAGTGAAAGGGAGGGTATCTGGCTGTTATCAGTCTGCATCATCATAGCAAGTACAAACTGCAGATCTCTGCTATTTTGCATTGTGTTGTATAGATTAGGATTAGAACAGACTGTGAGATTAGGGAGAGATAGGCAGGCTTTCATCCACTACCATAATATACAAATTAGCTCTTTTTACAGGCAAATAATATTATGTAGTACCAGCATATAAAAAAACAATTTTTTGGAGCTACATAAAATTCCTGCATAGCAGCATATAATTTTTTTTTTTTTACAACTAAATAATATTCCTCAATGCCAGCATATAGTAACATCCTTTTTAAAAGATAATTGCTAAATAATATTTCTCGCCTATTGCTTAAATAGCTACCGTATATACTCGTGTATAGCCGAGATTTTCAGCACCTTTTTTGTGCTGAAAATGCCCCCTCGGCTTATACACGAGTCATAGGGCATAAACCAGCGGGGGAGGGGATGCGGCGGCAGGAGCCGGTGGCTGGGACATCATACTCACCCTCCCCGTGCCATCGCTGAACGTCCTTGCAATCCTGCGTTCTCCCCGGCTTCCTGTAGCTCTCCAGCGCTGATCGGTGATGTAATACCCGCTCATTAATGTCATGTAATATGGACGCGACACCACTCCCATGGGCGTGGCCTCCATATTCATGGACTTAATGAGCGGTATTACGTCACCGCTCAGCGAAACTGGAGAGCTGCAGGAAGCCGGGGAGAACGCAGGATTGCCAGCGGGACGTTCAGCGATGGCACGGGGAGGGTGAGTATGATGGAGGAGGATGGGGGGAGCATGGAGGAGGACAAGGAGGACGGAGAGCACGGAGCAGAACGGGGGAGGACGGAGAGCACGGAGCAGAACGGGGGAGGACGGAGAGCACGGAGCAGAACGGGGGAGGACGGAGAGCACGGAGCAGAACGGGGGGAGGATGAAGAGCACGGAGCAGAACGGGGGGGAGGATGGAGAGCACGGAGCAGGACGGGGGGAGGACAGAGAGCACGGAGCAGGATGGGGTGGGCACAGAGGAGAATGGGGGAGTGCAGAGCTGGATGGGGGAGCACGGAGCAGGACGGGGAGGATGGAAAGCACGGAGCAGGACAGGATAATGGAGCAGGAGGAGGGGAGCACAGAGGAGAATGGGGGCGCACAGAGCTGGATGGGGGAGCACAGAGCAGGACGGCAACTTATACACCCGGCTTATACGTGAGTCAATAAGTTTTCCAAGTTTTTTGTGGCAAAATTAGGGGGGTCGGCTTATACACGGGTCGGCTTATACATGAGTATATACGGTAATATTTATCTAGCAGTTATGCGACTGTTGCAAAACCTGCTGAGCTACAGAAACAGTACTATTTACCAGTAATTTTCCTCAGTCTGCTGTTGATGTATCTCATAAAGGCGATCTAAAAAAAGCCAAAAAAATTTCTATTGGTTTAACCCCTTAGTGACAGAGCCAATTTGCAGCTTAATGACAAGGCCAATTTTTACAATTATGACCACTGTCACTTTATGAGGTTATCACTCTGGAACGCTTTAACGAATCCAGCTGATTCTGAGACAGTTTTTTCGTGACATATTGTAAGGTTCTGTCAGGAGTCAAACCCAGTACCTCTTGCTCTACTGGCCAGCAGCTCTACCATCTGAGCTATTCTGCTGGCTGCAAAGTTCCTTGCTGAACCCAGATACCATTGACTGTTCTTCCTGATTGGCTACACCTAGTGCTCTCTTGATTGGGCCTCTGATTGCCAATTACACACCCTATATAAACCTGGCCCTGTGGGTGTGTCATTGCGAGATTATTGAGCTCCAAGCCTTTAGTCAAGCGTTTCCTGCTGATCCATTGCTACAAACACTGCTCTCCTGTGAACCGACCTCGGCCTGCCTTCTGACTACGCTCTCCGCCTGATCCATTGCTACAAACACTGCTCTCCTGTGAACCGACCTCGGCCTGCCTTCTGACTACGCTCTCCGCCTGATACATTGCTACAAACACTGCTCTCCTGTGTACCGACCTCCGGCTGCCACCTGACTACGTTATCTGCCTACTCCTCTGTTACCGAACTGCCTTTCCTGTGTACCGACCTCCGGCTGCCACCTGACTACGTTATCTGCCTGATCCATTGCTACCAACACTGCTTTCCTGTGTACCGACCTCCGGCTGCCATCTGACTACGCTACCTGCCTCTGCTTCCCCTAGTGTTTGCAGTAACATCGGCTCCAACCCAGACGGGATCTTGACAGAATAATCTCGCGCCAAAATGGAGTCCGCTGTGAACACCCTGAGACGGCAAGTTACGGAGCTTCAAAGTTTTTGTACTGACTCTCAAGGAAAATATGCCAAGTTACAAACTGATTTCACGGCGATACAACAGGAAGTAATTGAGCTACAAAAACAACTTCTGGACGTGCGCAATTCAGGGTCCGAATCAAACGCGCGGCTGCCGCTGCCTGCAAAGTTCAGTGGGGATCGCAAGCAGTACCGAGGATTCCTCAATCAATGCCGCATATACTTCCAGATGCAACCTGCTCCTTTTACCAGTGAGAGGAAGAAAGTTTTTTTCATGATAAATCTCCTGACGGATGAAGCTCTTGCTTGGGCTTCACCTTATGTAGAAAAGGACTATGACCTCCTTAATGACCTGGAAGCCTTCACCGCAGCTATGAATCAAGTTTTTGATGACCCAAACCGCTGTGCCACAGCAGAAACCAAATTACATAATTTGCGCCAAGGACGTCGCTCTGTTGCGGAATACACATCGGAGTTCCGTCGCTGGGTGGCCGACACCACCTGGAATCCAGCGGCCCAGAGAAGTCAATTTCGACGAGGGTTATCAGAACCAGTGAAAGACGAGCTTGCCAGGGTTGAGACCCCTGACCAGTTGGAGGACTTTATTCAACTATGTATCCGGATTGACCAGAGACTTACTGAAAGGAGAAAGGAGAGACTGCGAGCACTTGGGAATAGCCCTGGCTTCTCATTTTCAGCATCGGACCACCAAGAAAAGACGCAAGGCGTGTCTGAACCGATGCAGATCGACGTCATCCGAAGACCACTCTCTGCACAGGAGAAGGAGAGGCGACGTGCAGAACATCTCTGCCTCTATTGTGGGGACCCTGGACACTATGCCATCAACTGTCCTAATAAAAGGACTATAGCCTTTACCAACAACAGGTCTGCCAGCAATATGGACCTTTCTCAGCAGTCGGATTCCATCTTGCAGACTATCTCATCAGTAACGCCAGAAATAGACAAAATACATACTACATCATCTCATTTTGTAATCCCCATTCAGGTTGTAATGGGCACCCAAAAAATACAATGCTCTGCCCTGTTGGATTCGGGAGCAGGAGGGAATTTTATGGACTTAAAATTTACACGTGATAATAATATTTCCAGTAGGACCAAATCCACACCAATTGAAATGGAAACGGTGGATGGATCACCCTTGTCTTCTGGACCTGTCACGCATGAGACAATCGAACTGGAGATTTGTATCGAACCGGATCATCATGAAGCTGTCAGTTTCCACCTTATCTCATCTCCGAAATTTCCGGTTATTCTAGGGATCCCCTGGTTTTCAGTCCATAACCCTTCTATCAACTGGGCATCAAGGACCATCACCTTTCCATCTGACTACTGTAAGAATAATTGTCATAAGGAACCCCCTGTTCTCCAACAAGTCCAAATCTCTGAGATTTCGCATGAGAAGGAAGAGAAACTACCACCTCAATATCAGCAGTTCTCTGATGTCTGCAGTAAGAAGAAAGCAGATCAATTACCTCCTCACCGTCCTTACGACTGTCCCATTGAATTGCTGCCAGGAGCAACCATTCCATTTGGACGTATTTACAATCTTTCCGAACCTGAATTGAAGGTATTAAGAAAGTTCCTGGATGAAAATTTAGAGAAAGGCTTTATTCGACCTTCCACATCTCCAGCTGGGGCACCCCTGTTCTTTGTTGAAAAGAAAGACTCCACTCTGCGGCCATGTATTGACTACAGAGAGATGAATAATATCACTGTCAAGAATCGCTACCCGCTACCCTTGATTCCTGAACTATTTGAGAGACTCCGTTCTGCGAAAATCTTTACGAAGCTGGATCTTAGAGGGGCTTACAACCTCATACGGATTCGCCCAGGAGATGAGTGGAAGACCGCCTTCAGAACGAGATATGGACATTTTGAATCTCTGGTTATGACCTTTGGTCTTAGCAATGCCCCAGCCACCTTTCAACACTTTATTAATGATGTATTTCGAGATTTCTTGGACCAATTCGTTGTGGCTTATCTCGATGACATTCTTATATTTTCAGACACCTTGGAAGAGCATCGCAGGCACGTCCAGTTAGTCTTGGAACGACTACAGGAGAACCATCTTTACATTAAACTTGAAAAATGTGAGTTTGAACAAACCAGTATCCAATTTCTGGGATATATCATCTCCCCAGAAGGTCTGAGCATGGATCCCGGCAAAATCAATGCTGTAGTGGACTGGCCTGTTCCAAGAAATTTAAAAGACGTCCAGCGTTTCATAGGATTTGCAAATTTTTACCGAAAATTTATAAAGAACTTTTCACGGATCATACTACCAATTACTACACTAACAAAAAAGACCAAAGCATTTTTCTGGTCTCCGGAGGCACAGGAGGCTTTTGACAAATTGAAAACTCTTTTTACGTCTGCTCCATTGTTAGTACACCCAAATCCTGAATTGCCATTTACTGTCGAAGTGGACGCCTCGGACTCTGCAGTAGGAGCCATTCTGTCTCAGCGAGTTGGGGACAAAATGCAACTTCACCCATGTGCGTTTCTTTCCCACACCATGTCATCTGCAGAAAAGAACTACGAAATCGGTAATAAAGAACTGTTAGCCATTAAAGTTGCCTTCTCCGAATGGAGACATCTTTTGGAAGGTGCCAATCACCCTGTGACTGTCCTCACGGACCACAAGAATCTTGAATTCCTCCGTACAGCAAAAAGATTGTCTGCAAGACAAGCACGATGGGCCTTATTTTTCTCAAGATTCAATTTTATAATTTCTTACCGGCCTGGTTCAAGAAATGGCAAGGCTGACGCCCTGTCCAGGATGTGTTCGGAACCTCAGGAGAGGTCTAGTAATGACGATACAATTCTAGGCCCTAAAAATTTTTTGGGAATATTGCACTCTAGAGGACTATGTAATAGAATTAAAGATGGATATCAAGAGGACTCTTTCCTTAACCATCCTTCGGAAGACGTCGATCTTTCATTCAAAGAGGGGTTTTGGATGCAGAAACACAAAATATATGTACCTGAATCTTCTCGCCTTGAAGTCCTCAAAAGTGTCCATGATTCTAAACTGGCAGGACATCCTGGAGTTGCAAAAACACAAGACTTACTACTTCGTTTCTTTTGGTGGCCTAATTGTAGGAAGGACGTGAGGAAATATGTTTCAACCTGTTTAACATGCGCACGAAACAAGACCCCACGATCGTCTCCTCTAGGACTCTTGCAACCACTTCCAGTTCCATCCAGGCCTTGGGGATCTATTTCCATGGATTTTATTGTGGAACTACCCCCTTCCAAACAGATGACCGTCATCCTTGTCATAGTGGACCGACTCACAAAAATGGCCCACTTTATTCCAACTGAAGGAATTCCTACTGCTGAAAAAACTGCAGAACTGATAATCAAAGAGGTATTCAGGTTACATGGAATTCCTGACAGCGTGGTGTCTGACAGAGGCGTTCAGTTTACGTCAAAATTTTGGAAGAGTTTCTGTACAGCCTTGGGAGTCACGGTGAATCTTTCTACCGCTTTCCATCCTCAGTCCAATGGCCAGACGGAGAGAACGAACCAGACTTTGGAGCAATACCTCCGTTGCTTCATTTCCTATCTTCAGGATGACTGGGTGGACTATTTACCAACAGCAGAGTTTGCCTACAACAACTCCATACATAGCGCTACATCTCAAACCCCATTTTTTGCTAATTATGGAGTACATCCAGTATTTATCCCTAATCTGCCAGTGAACACTCCCATTCCTGCTGTAAATGACAGGCTTGCAAAATTACAGGAATCCCAGAAGGAATTATCAGAGATATTACTCAAGACCCAGGAAGTATATAAGGAAGCAGCAGATAAACATCGGAGAGTGCCCCCTGCTCTTCAGGTTGGAGACAAAGTTTGGCTGTCCACTAAAAACCTTAAGACACATGTGCCATCCTCCAAATTGGGTCAGAAATTCATTGGACCTTTTCAAATTTCTGCAAAAATTAACCAGGTTGCTTTTCGTTTAAAACTTCCCAACAATCTAAAGATTCATCCAGTGTTTCACATATCCTTGCTCAAACCCTTCTGTGAAAACCCGTTTCCAGGAAGAATTCAGCCACCTCCTCCACCAGAAAGGATCCGTGGTGAAGAAGAATACATTGTGGATAAGATTCTGGACTCCCGAAAATTCAGAGGTAAACTGCAGTATCTGGTGCAGTGGAAGGGTTACGGACCAGAGGAAAATTCATGGGAACCAAGGGACAACGTCCATGCTCCTAGACTAACAAGAGCCTTTCATCAGAGGTACCCGGATAAGCCAGCTCCTGAGATGTCCAGAGGCCATCCTGGAAGGAGGGGAGTACTGTCAGGAGTCGAACCCAGTACCTCTTGTCTACTGGCCAGCAGCTCTACCATCTGAGCTATTCTGCTGGCTGCAAAGTTCCTTGCTGAACCCAGATACCATTGACTGTTCTTCCTGATTGGCTACACCTAGTGCTCTCTTGATTGGGCCTCTGATTGCCAATTACACACCCTATATAAACCTGGCCCTGTGGGTGTGTCATTGCGAGATTATTGAGCTCCAAGCCTTTAGTCAAGCGTTTCCTGCTGATCCATTGCTACAAACACTGCTCTCCTGTGAACCGACCTCGGCCTGCCTTCTGACTACGCTCTCCGCCTGATCCATTGCTACAAACACTGCTCTCCTGTGAACCGACCTCGGCCTGCCTTCTGACTATGCTCTCCGCCTGATCCATTGCTACAAACACTGCTCTCCTGTGTACCGACCTCCGGCTGCCACCTGACTACGTTATCCGCCTGATCCATTGCTACCAACACTGCTTTCCTGTGTACCGACCTCCGGCTGCCATCTGACTACGCTACCTGCCTCTGCTTCCCCTAGTGTTTGCAGTAACATCGGCTCCAACCCAGACGGGATCTTGACAGGTTCTTTGTCTCTGTTGACATGTTCCTTGAAACTCAGTTTTCCGTCGGCCATTTTGCTTTCTGTCTTTCTGCAGCTCTTGCCCTCAGTTAATATGGAGTTTCCAGTTTTCATGTTCCCGCCCTGATTCTTCCCTCTTGCTTCTTAAGCAGCCTCAGCTGAACAATCAGTGCTCCTGAATCAAGCCTCAGTCAGTCTGTGACCTGACTTCTGGAAACCTTGGACTTGTACTCCAGCTATTCCCTACTGAGGAACCTTGGAACACTTTTGGACTCTGGAAACCTGCTGTTTGGTGAATCCATGTTTGCAGAGGAATTACGGTACAGAGAAGAGATCCTGAACCTGCTTTGGAGATTTATTGTAGTTCTTGAAGTTACTCTGGCCTGCTGTGTCTCTGTCTCTATTCCTGCAAACTGTGTGAACTTTTCAGCATGCTTGTATGAAGTAATACAAGTCATTTCATTTCAACCTATGTCTCCTGTGTTTTCCTCGCACCCAAGCACAAGACGCTATAGGAACTGTACACTATACATGACAAGATTCAGGAGCCAATGTTTAGTGTCTGCTGGGTCTGGGAAAGCCGTGTCTGCTGTGACTGTGGATATCAGATGTCCGTTTAATACCTTATGTGATGACAGTGGTTGTGACTTCTCACAACCATTCCAGGTGAGCGCATTCCCTTAATATTTTACTCTGGAGTGTTACCACAGGTAAACACTATTGTTTTTTTTTTTTTCCTTTCCTCTTCTCCTTCCAGCACTTCTGCCTTAAAAGATCTGGAAGATGGAGGCCCGCATAAAGGAACTTTGCGGAGTGACTGATACAATACTTTCAGATGTACAGACTTTAAAGACCCGTTTTGCAAGCCTACAGGACCTCACTAATCATAATTTGCAAGTGTTTGGACAGACTACCCAGGAATTGCGAGCCAGGATTGAGGCTCTAGAGGAACGAGCCCAGGCTCCTGCCATAACCCCGAGTTCTGGGATTCCCAAGTTACCTCCTTTTCGTTTTGGCGGTGAACGTGAGAAATTCAGGGGATTTATTAATCAATGCAATTTATTTTTCTCTGCACATGCTTCACAATTTCCCACTGAACGATCCAAAGTGCTTACTATAATCATGTTGCTTACCAATAAGGCTTTGATGTGGGCAAACCCTCTGATTGAGACTGAGGATGATTGTTTGAATCACCTTGATGCTTTTATTTCAGCCATGGGGCAGGTGTTTGATGACCCCAATCGAGGTGCAACAGCTGAAGCAGCCATGTTAACTTTGCGCCAAGGTAAGCGTTCAGTAGCCGAATATGCCCTGGATTTCAGGAGATGGGCTCTTGATACCACTTAGGACACTTCCGCTAAAAAATCTATTTTTCGGAAAGGGTTGTCTCCACTGATTAAGGATGAACTTGCTCGTGCCGACCCTCCCACTGCGTTAGGTGACTTTATTAACTATTGTATCCGTATTGATGCTCGTCTGACTGAACGCAGACAAGAGAGATGGTTCGAAAATAATCGCACTAACCTTTTACTACCTCCCTCCTCAGCTAAGGAACCTTTGAGTAGGATCACAAGGGAACCAGAACATGAACCCATGCAGGTGGACTCTTTACAAAGACGGGTTAGTGATGCACGCAAAGAACATCGTATAAAGGAAAATCTATGTTTCTACTGTGGTAAGTCAGGGCACTTCATTATAAACTGCCCCAGCCGTTCTCGTAAGACTACTACAGCAGTCATTCACTGTGAGTGTTGCGAGAGGAGCTCTGTCATGTCCGAGCCTCAGGCTCCAGAGAGATCTGCTGCAAGAGATCTTGATTTCTCGGACTTAAACTCTGTTAGATCTGGGGACGATGACGGTATAAACGCTGCAATTTTTCAAGTTTCCTCAGCGGTGTCCCAGCTGAGTTGTAAAAGAAACAATTCTCATTGCTTCCTTTCCATCAAACTCTGGGTTGACTCAGTCTGGGTGTCTAGCTCTGCTATGATCGACTCAGGAGCAAGTGGAAATTTTATGGATATCTCCTTTGCTCTGAAACAGGGGATACGTTCAGTGAAGAAGGCTACTCCAGTACAGATGGAGACTGTGGATGGCTCTCTACTGACTTCTGGACCAGTGGATCAAGAAACAGAGCCTTTGAGGGTCCTTATGGGTAAAGATCATCAGGAGAAAATGTCTTTTATGCTTATCTCTTCTCCCCACTTTCCCATTATTCTAGGGCTACCATGGCTGCAGGCGCAGAATCCTACGATTAACTGGGAGACCAAGGAATTACACTTTCCGGAGAAACAGATGAGTCAAGGAGTTTCAGCTTGCTCTGTTCCTAAAGGAACCATGTCAGTCCCTGAACTACCAGCTGCATACCAGGACTATGTGGATTTATGTGACAAGAAGAACGCTGATCAGCTTCCTCCTCACCGTCCATATGATTGTCCAATTGAATTATTGCCTGGAGCCGAGATACCTTTTGGTAAGATCTACCCCCTAGCGGGGCCCGAGCTAAAAGCTTTGAAGGATTATATAGACGAAAATTTAGCCAAGGGCTTCATACGCCCCTCTTCATCTCCCGCAGGTGCACCCATCTTCTTTGTGAAGAAGAAAGATGGATCTCTGAGACCCTGCATAGACTATAGGGAACTCAATAAGGTTACTATTAGAAACCGTTATCCATTGCCTTTAATCCCTGAGTTGTTGGAGAGAGTGCGGCATGCCAAAATTTTCTCTAAACTGGATCTCCGTGGGGCCTATAACTTGGTCCGTATTAGACCTGGGGATGAATGGAAGACTGCTTTCAGGTCACGCTATGGACACTTTGAATATCTAGTTATGCCTTTTGGTCTGAGTACCACCCCAGCCACTTTCCAACACTTCGTGAATGATATCTTCAGGGATCTCCTAGATACATTTGTGGTGATTTATCTGGATGATATTCTAATTTTTTCTAACTCCACAGAGGAACATCATGGACATGTGAGAATGGTCTTAGAACGCCTAAGACAAAACCATCTCTACATCAAACTTGAAAAGTGTGAATTCCATAGGACCGAAATTCAATTTCTGGGGTATGTACTATCTACGCAAGGGATTAGTATGGATGGAAGCAAGACCCAAGCCATCAAGGATTGGCCAATTCCTAGAAATGTGAAGGAGGTGCAGCGCTTCATTGGGTTTGCCAACTTCTATAGACGTTTCATTAAGAATTTTTCTGAGGTAGTGTCACCTATCACCCAACTTACCCGGAAACAGTCTAGGTTCTCCTGGACCCCGCAAGCTCAGGAAGCATTTTCCTGTTTAAAGGATAAATTTACCACCGCACCTATCTTAGTACATCCCAACCCCGAGCTTGCCTTCATAATAGAGGTGGATGCTTCAGACTGTGCCGTTGGAGCTATACTCTCTCAGAGAACAGGTGAGAAGAATGTCTTGCATCCCTGTGCCTTCTTTTCCCAGCAGTTGTCTTCGGCTGAGAGGAACTATGATGTGGGCAATAGAGAATTGTTGGCCATTATTGCCGCCTTCAAGGAATGGAGACACCTTCTTCAGGGAGCTGCACAGCAAATAGTCGTCCTGACAGACCATCGTAACCTTGAATTTATCAGGTCGGCTAAGTGCCTGACTCCTCGCCAGGCTCGCTGGAATCTTTTCCTAAACCAATTTAATTTTGTCATTTCTTATAGACCAGGATCGCGCAATGGAAAGGCTGATGCACTCTCTAGAATTCATTCAGCAGAGACACGTCCACTTACTCCTCCTAAGACTATTCTTCCTGACTCTAGATTCCTGGGAGTGATTCATAATCAAGACCTACTTAAGGACATCAAGGAAGCATACCATGCGGATTATTTGTTGGCTCAACCCCCAAGGGACGTAAGTCTTGTCTTTAAGAATGGTGTGTGGATTCAGGGACAACGTCTGTATATACCTGAAACAGTCAGATTGAGAGTATTGCAACTCATCCACGATTCCAAGATAGCCGGGCATAGGGGAATTCTAAAGACACAAGAATTTCTTTCTCGTTTCTTTTGGTGGCCCACTTACAGGAAAGATGTTTTAAACTATGTCACTTCATGTGAAGTCTGTGCAAGATGCAAAACACCTCGCTCCTCACCAACTAGTCTGTTGCAACCTCTTCCCACCCCGTCCCGCCCATGGGGATCCATTTCTATGGCCTTCATTGTGGAGTTACCAACCTCTCAAGGGAAGAACACCATTCTAGTGGTGGTTGACCGTCTAACAAAGGCAGCTCATTTTATCCCTTGTGTCGGCTTACCCACTGCAAAACAGACATCAGACTTGATGATTAAGAATGTGTTTCGCTTACATGGAGTACCGGATGAGGTCATTTCAGATCGAGGGGTGCAATTCACTTCAAGGTTTTGGCAAAATTTCTGTGCAGCATTGGACATTAAAGTAAACCTTTCTTCTGCTTTTCATCCCCAGACTAATGGACAGACAGAACGAACCAATCAGACCCGGAGCAGTATCTCCGCTGTTTTATCTGCCACCTACAGGATGATTGGGTGGATCTACTTCCACTGGCTGAGTTCTCTTATAACAACTCTCAGAGCGCCTCCACTAAGCAGTCTCCTTTTTACTCCAATCTAGGTTATCATCCTAACATTCTTCCTCGATTTCCCATAGATACGCCCTTGCCGGCAGTGGCTGAAAGAATCACTTCTTTACAAAAGAATATGGATCTTCTAAAGAAAAATCTAGAATTGGCTCAGGAAAGGTACAAGAAAGCAGCAGATAAATTTCGTAAACCTGCACCAGCTTTCAAGGTAGGAGATTTGGTCTGGCTGTCAACCAGAAATCTTAAAGTAAAGATTCCATCGTCTAAATTGGGACATAAGTACATTGGACCTTATAAGATCAGTAAGATTATAAGTGCTGTTGCTTGTCGTCTTCAACTGCCCAGAACTATGAGAATCCACCCTGTCTTTCATGTATCCCTACTAAAGGCTGCAACACCCAATACGTTTCCTGGACGTTCTTCTCCTTGCCCTGACCCAGTGCTGGTCGATGGTCAGGAAGAATTTATGGTGGAAAGGATTCTAGATTCCAGGTTGTACAGAAATCAGTTGCAATATTTGATTAAATGGCAGGGCTACCCAGTGGAGGACAACTCATGGGAACCAGTCAATAATGTAAATGCTCCTCGCCTGCTCCGCCAGTTTCATCAGAGGTACCCTGACAAGCCTGGTCTGAGGTCATCCGGAGGTTGTCCCTAAGGGGGGAGTAATGTAAGGTTCTTTGTCTCTGTTGACATGTTCCTTGAAACTCAGTTTTCCGTCGGCCATTTTGCTTTCTGTCTTTCTGCAGCTCTTGCCCTCAGTTAATATGGAGTTTCCAGTTTTCATGTTCCCGCCCTGATTCTTCCCTCTTGCTTCTTAAGCAGCCTCAGCTGAACAATCAGTGCTCCTGAATCAAGCCTCAGTCAGTCTGTGACCTGACTTCTGGAAACCTTGGACTTGTACTCCAGCTATTCCCTACTGAGGAACCTTGGAACACTTTTGGACTCTGGAAACCTGCTGTTTGGTGAATCCATGTTTGCAGAGGAATTACGGTACAGAGAAGAGATCCTGAACCTGCTTTGGAGATTTATTGTAGTGCTTGAAGTTACTCTGGCCTGTTGTGTCTCCTGTCTCTATTCCTGCAAACTGTGTGAACTTTTCAGCATGCTTGTATGAAGTAATACAAGTCATTTCATTTCAACCTATGTCTCCTGTGTTTTCCTCGCACCCAAGCACAAGACGCTATAGGAACTGTACACTATACATGACACATATTGTACTTCACGTTAGTGGTAAAAAATTTTTATATGACTTGCTTTTGCTTATGAAAAAAACGGAAATATGGCGAAAATTTTGAAAATTTAGCAATTTTTAAAATTTACATTTTTATGCCCTTAAATCAGAGAGATATGTCACACAAATTTCTTAATAAATAACATTTCCCACATGTCTACTTTACATCAGCACAATTTTGGGAACAAAATTTTTTTTTGTTACAAAGTTATAAGGGTTAAAAGATGACCAGCGATTTCTCATTTTTACAACACCATTTTTTTTTAGGGACCACATGACATTTGAAGTCACTTTGAGGGGTCTATATGATAGAAAATACCCAAAAGTGACACCATTCTAAAAACTGCACCCCTCAAGGTGCTCAAAACCACATTCAAGAAGTTTATTAACCCTTTACATGCTTCACAGGAACTGAAGCAATGTGGAAGGAAAAAATTAACATTTAACTTTTTTGCAAAAACTTTACTTCGGAACCAATTTTTTTTATTTTCACAAGTGTTAAAAGAAAAAATGAACTACAAAATTTGTTGTGCAATTTCTCCTGAATACGCCGATACCCCATATGTGGGGTAAACCACTTTTTGGGCGCACGGCAGAGGTCGCAATGGAAGGAGCACCGTTTAACTTTTTCAACGCGGAATTGGCTGGACGCCATGTCGCGTTTGGAGAGCCCCTGATGTGCCTAAACAGTGGAAACCCCCAACAAGTGACCCCATTTTGGAAACTAGACCCCTTAAGGAACTTATCTAGATGTGTGGTGAGCACTTTGAACCTCCAAGTGCATACGCAGAAGTTTATAATGTAGAGCCGTGAAAATAAAAAATCATATTTTTTCCACAAAAATGATCTTTTCACCCAATTTTTATTTTCCCACGGGTAACAAGACCCCAAAAGTTTTTGTGCAATTTGTCCTGAGCATGCTGATACCCCATATGTGGTGATAGACTACTGTTTGGGTGCATGGCAGAGCTTGGAAGGGAAGGAGCGCCGTTTGACTTTTTCAACGCAGAATTGGCTGGACGCAATGTCGCGTTTGTAGAGGCCGTGATGTGTCTAAACAGTGGAAACCCCCCACAAGTGACCCCATTTTGGAAACTAGACCCCCTAAGGAACTTATCTAGATGTGTGGTGTGTTGTGAATATGTTAGAAATGAATTCTGAGCAGAAGTCTTATATAAGGGAGGTTCCCTCCCATCAGGGTTGCCGGTGATCAATTGTTCTTGTCTCAACTTTGGTTCCTGGTTCACTTGGAAGCTTGCTGTGTCTTGCCTGCATCTTCTGCTAACAGATAAGATATTTTCTGCTTTTATTTTTGTGCTTGCTTTTTGCATTTTGTCCTGCACTTCTGTGGAGGTCAGCCAGGTCCCCTCCGGGGGCTTGTGCTCCTCTCAGTTTATCTGAGCCACTGTTATTTGTTCATTTGCCTTTTCCAGTTTTTTCAGTGGCTGCTGCTTAGTTTTGTTACACCAGAGAACTAATTTAGGTGGTAGAGGTCGTGTGATCTCAGGTGTTTTTGCAATTAGTGAGTTGGTATTTTTTTAGGTTTTTTTGGATTGCAGTAAGTGTCCTTCCTATCCTTTTCTTTCTAGGAAGATTGGGCCCCAACGTTTGCTCATACTATTTTCTGTCTGTGTCTGTATTTCTTCTTGTCTAACCGCCATTACATGTTTGGGGGCTTCCTATGTTCTTTGGGGATCTGCTCCGGGGCAGATAGTTTTCCTCTTTCAATCTTTAGGTGTAGTTAGCTTCTCAGGCTGTGACGAGGCGTCTAGGACCAACGTAGGTACGCTCCCCGGCTGCCTTTAGTTGTGGTGGTTAGTCAGGGTACTGCAATCCAGTAGATTCCAACCTCTCTGGTGTATTGCCTTTTTTGCCTGCTCTCCTCAGCTACCAAATCATAACAGTATCACCGGCCAAACTGAAAATTATATGGTACTCACAGAAGGGAAGGATAGTGTAAAAAAAAAAAAAAGTCAGAGTTGTCAGAGATATATATATATTTTTTTTTCTTTCCCTCTTTTTCTCTGGGTGCTGAGGATTTTTTTTTCTCTCAATGGAGTTTGCAGAGTTGTCTGGCCGTGTGGATCAGCTTGCCACTGAAGTTCGGAGTATTGCTACCTATCTTGCAGGGTTGCGGTTGTGGAACCTAGGATCCCATGCCAGATTTGTTTTTAGGGGATTGAGCTAAATTTCTGAATTTCAAAAATAACTGTAAGTTGTTTTTTGCCTTAAAACCTAAGTCCTCAGGGAACGCAGCACAGCAAGTTCAAATTGTCATCTCTCTCCTGCGCGGCATCCTCAGGATTGGGCTTTTTACCTGACACCTGGGGATCCTGTTTTGAGTAATGTTGATGCATTTTTTCTGGCTCTGGGGTTATTGTACGATGAACCTAATGTCACTGATCAAGCTGAAAAAGCCTTGTTGGCATTAAATCAGGGGCTTGAGGACGCTGAGTTGTACTGTCAGAGATTCCGAAGGTGGGCAGTCCTGATCAAATGGAATGATGATGCTTTGGCAGCCCTTTTTCGGAAGGGTCTGTCAGAGAATGTAAAAGATGTTATGGTGGGTTTCCCTGCTCCCTCTGTTCTCAATGATTCTATGTCATTGGCGATTCAAATTGACAGACGTTTGCGTGAGCGTAGAGGTATGCGTGGAATAGTGTTGCCTTGTGAACCAGCTTCTGAACCCATGCAGTGTGATAGAGTGACTTCTGGGGCACAGCGTCATGAGTTTTGAAAACGCAATGGGTTATGTTTCTATTGTGGTGACGCCTCTCATGCTATTTCAGTCTGCCCTAAGCGGGGAAGACGTTTTGCATGCTCAGTTGTCTTGGGTAGTGTTCAGACTAAATTTCTGTTGACTGTTACCCTGATTTGCTCCCTGTCCACATTTTCTGCTCAGGCTTTTGTTGATTCGGGAGCAGCTATTAACCTGATGGATATTGATTTTGCTAAACGTTGTGGGTTTCCCTTGATACCCCTACGGAAGTTTATTCCCCTACTGGGGATTGATTCTACCCCTTTGGCTGAGAATAAACCTCAGTTCTCTACTCAGGTGATAATGAGGGTTGAACCTGATCATCAGGAGAGTTGGAAATTTTTGGTGCTGAATAATCTGCATGACATTATTGTACTAGGTTTCCCTTGGTTACAGTCTCATAATCCTGTTTTGGATTGGAAATCTGTGTCTGTAACCAGTTGGGGCTGCCAATATGTTAATGCCAACACTCCTGTTTTTTCTGCCTCTCCCCAGGCTCAGGATGTTCCTGACTTTTTGACTGATTTTTCTGATGTGTTTAGCGAAAGTAAATCTGCATCCTTGCCCCCCCATAGGAGCTATGACTGCGCTATTGAATTAGTGCCTGGTAGTAAATTCCCTAAAGGTCGCCTTTTTAACTTGTTTGTACCTGAACATGACGCTATGCGGTCTTATATCAAGGAGTCATTGGAGAAGGGTCATATCAGACCATCCTCTTCACCCTTGGGTGCCGGTTTTTTCTTTGTGGCCAAAAAGGATGGTTCATTAAGGCCGTGTATTGATTATCGTCTCTTGAACAATATCACTGTGAAATATCAATATCCGTTACCCTTGATTTCTGACCTGTTTTCCAGGGTGAAAAGTGCTACTTGGTTTACCAAGCTTGACCTCAGGGGGGCGTATAACCTTATTCGCATTAAGCACGGGGATGAATGGAAGACGGCATTTAATACCCCAGAGGGGCATTTTGAGTACCTAGTGATGCCCTTTGGGCTCACTAATGCTCTTTCCGTCTTTCAGTCCTTCATGAATGACATTTTCAGGGATTTTGTGGATAAATTTCTGATTGTTTATTTGGATGATATCTTGATTTTTTCCAATGACTGGGACTCTCATGTGAAACATGTTCGGACTGTGTTCCAGATTTTAAGAGAAAATGCACTGTATGTGAAGGGATCAAAGTGTCTTTTTGGCGTACAGAGCATCTCATTTCTGGGATTCATTTTGTCCCCATCTGTTATTGAAATGGACCCGGTCAAGGTTCAGGCCATCTGTGATTGGGTCCAACCTACTTCATTAAAGGCTCTTCAGAGATTCTTGGGTTTTGCCAATTTTTATCGTAAATTTATTGGTAATTTCTCTGTTATTGTTAAACCATTGACTGATTTGACCAAGAAGGGTTCTGATGTGGTGAATTGGCCTCCTGAGGCAGTCTCTGCATTTCAGGAACTTAAGCAGAGATTCACTTCTGCTCCTGTTCTACGGCAGCCTGATGTTTCTCTGCCATTTCAGGTGGAGGTTGATGCCTCTGAAATTGGGGCAGGTGCCGTTTTGTCCCAAAGAGATCCAGAGACCTCTAAAAGTAACCCTTGTGCCTTTTTCTCTCGAAAATTTTCTCCAACTGAACGTAATTATGACGTTGGTAATTCGGAGTTATTGGCCATGAAGTGGGCTTTTGAAGAGTGGAGACATTGGCTGGAGGGAGCCAAACATCAGGTGGTGGTCCTCACGGACCATAAGAATCTGGTTTATCTGGAATCAGCCAAGCGACTTAATCCTAGACAGGCCAGGTGGGCCTTGTTTTTCACACGTTTTAATTTTGTGGTTTCCTTTCTTCCTGGCACTAAGAATGTTAAAGCGGATGCCCTCTCGAGGAGTTTCCTTGCGGACTCTCCTGAGTTATCTGATCCTGCTGTTATTTTGAAAGAGGGTGTAGTTCTTTCCACCATCTCGCCCAATTTGAGACTGGCTCTGGAAGGGTGTCAGGAGGATAAACCCGAGCGCTGCCCTATTGGGAAATTGTTTGTCCCAGACCAGTGGAAGAAGAGTGTGATGTCTGAGATTCATTGTTCCGCGTTGGCCGGTCATCCCGGAATTTTTGGTACCAGAGACTTGGTTAGTCGGTCCTTTTGGTGGCCTACTTTGTCTCGTGACGTCAGGGAATTTGTGCAGTCCTGCGGGACTTGCTCTCGCTCCAAGCCTTGCTCTCGCTCTAGTGGTTTGTTGATGCCATTGACTGTGCCCAAGAGACCATGGACCCATATCTCTATGGATTTAATTTCCGACCTCCCTGTTTCTCAGAGAATGACCGTTATCTGGGTGATTTGTGATAGGTTTTCCAAAATGATACATCTTGTGCCATTACCTAAGTTGCCTTCCTCCTCCGAATTGGTGCCTTTGTTCCTTCAGCACGTGGTTCGGTTACACGGCATTCCTGAGAACATTGTGTCTGACAGAGGAGTCCAGTTTGTTTCCAGATTTTGGAGGACTTTTTGTTCTAAACTTGGTGTTCAATTGTCTTTCTCCTCGGCTTTTCATCCTCAGACCAATGGACAAACTGAGAGAGCAAACCAGACATTGGAGACTTATCTGAGATGCTTTGTGTCTGCTGATCAGGATGACTGGGTCTTTTTTTTGCCTTTGGCTGAGTTTGCTCTTAATAATAGGGCTAGCTCTGCCACTTTGATGTCTCCATTTTTCTGCAATTTTGGGTTTCACCCTCGATTTTCTTCGGGACAGACAGGGGAGGCTTCTGTCTGTCCAGGTGTTGACTCTGTTGTGGAGCGTATGCAGCAGATTTGGGACCAGGTAGTGGAGAGGTTGTCCCTCTCTCAGGAGAGGGCCCAGCGGTTTGCCAACCGGCATAGGACTGATGGTCCTCAGTTTGAAGTGGAGGACTTGGTCTGGTTGTCCTCAAGAAATATCCCTATGAGAGTTGCATCTCCTAAGTTTAAGCCTAGGTTCATTGGACCTTATAAGATCATGGAGATTCTTAATCCTGTTTCCTTTCGTTTACTTCTTCCAGGGACATTTAAGATCCATAACGTGTTCCACAAGTCCTTATTGAAGAGGTTTGTCGAGCCAGTGGTTCCTACGGCTGCGCCTCCTGACCCTGTTTTGGTTGAGGGCAATCGGGAGTATGTGATTGAGAAAATATTGGATTCTCGTTTTTCTAGACGGAAACTCCAGTATTTGGTTAAGTGGAGAGGTTATGGTCAGGAGGACAATTCTTGGGTGTTTGCTTCAGACATCCATGCAAAATAAAAATTGCCACACATTGCTAAATACAGGAAATTTGTACATAACACCTCTGTGAGGGTACTTGTGAAAAATAAAGCCAGAATTTTTTTTTTCTTAAGTATAACGCATTCAGTATGAGAAAGAGTGATGTTAAGGGACGTGAATGTGGTGGTGCTCTGTCAAGGCTGTGTGACAGATTAGAAGGTGACTGTATCTCGTTCTAACTTCCTGTCAGAATTTGGTCAGCATGCTACACCACTGACGAACCCAGACAAATGCAAGGATGTTACGGGTTGGATGGCAAACAAAGGCTCCAGTGTATTGACAAGCAGCAACACAAAGTCTTCCACACTGTCTAGTCTCAGTAGCCAAGAGGCTGGGCCTCTGAATCCTCAACCTGGTCATCCTTCCTCCCACCATCAAGAGTCCCAGGAGACATATGACCCCAATGCTGGCCACTCTGAGAAACTGTTTACACTCCCTTGTAATTTTTCTGGCCTCTCAACATGCACCATTAAAGAGGGTCATGAGGAGGTGGAGCGAAGTGATGCCCAAACATTTGAGCTCCCACGGTTGCAATCAGGTTAGCCTAAAATCGCAACTTAGAAGAAGGAGTAGATTGATGAATTGGAAGACAACGTGGACGATGATGAGGCCACTGATGAAACCTGGCATGGTGGGACACCTAGTGAGCACAGCAGTGCAGAGAGGGATGGATCCGTAGCACGAAAAGAGGCAAGAAGAGGTAGTGGTTTGACCAGAGGGAGAACTCGGTCAACTGTTCCACAGAGCCCCCTCACTCAGCTAGATAACAGGCCAAGGTTGTGTTGTTGCCTTGTATTGGAGCTTTCTTCTGAAATTCCTTTAGATAAAATAACTGTAATTTACATCATCGGCCCAATCAAGCTAAGAAGAGGCCAGAACACTGCCAAACTGAGCACCACCAGCATGAAAAAGCACATGGCAGCCAAGTACCCCAGTAGGTGGGCGGAAAGCCTGAATACAAAATCTGTGTCTGAGGGTAAAACCACTTCCCCTTCCCCTGTGTTACGGCCTTGACAATCTGCTGTCCATGAAGCAGGCGCTGATGCCTTCAATGCTGGCTTTTCCAGGCTCCCAAATGAAACTTGTGTCTCTTTATTAACTGTCGCTTCCCTTAAATTTTCTAAATTTCGGTCCCAAAAAAATGGTGTGGGGGTATTTCCAAGTTTCTATACATTTTAAGCATGTCTAAGAGACTGGGTTAATATCCTCCACAGACCTATTCAGACTGCAGCCTTACACATATACGAACATGGTCATTGCCACCGCTAAAGCCTTTACCTGAGCTCTGTAGCACTGCCAGTCACCAGAGTAATACACTCCACATACCACGACACTCTCTGGGACATATCCTAAAATTACTCCATTGTTGCTCAAAGCAATGCAAAAGATACATTCTGCCTGGTTGTGTACTTTCCAGAGGAAGTGGGTAGGCTTGTGCAGATTAGTCAATGGCACTCCTGTCTCTTTCCCTTTAGGAGGCTGCTTCCAAGTAAAATGAGGCTTTTATATGTTCCTGACATGGATGTCAGGCCTGACAGACTTAGCACAATACAGGCCCTTGCTTTCATACATTGTATTCAGAATTTAATTCTAATGCTTTTGGTGTCTGGTAGAATCCAATTTCCTGACATTGATCATACAACTCCCCCAACTCCTGTATTATATTCACCTTACAGCTGCTTCACCCGCTATGACAGTGGTTCCATTGGGATCCGGTGGCAAAAATGAACTGTGGACCTTACAAAATGCAGGTTTCACGGCACCTGCTGGACCTCTGAAAATTGTAAGTAAGGGCCGCATAATGATATGACGGTGGACATGGTGGTGGTGGCGGGCGAAGCCCAAATTTCAAATGGGCATATTTGAAATGGCATTGCAATGGGATGGGGAATATATATTCCACTAACTTGCTAACTATTTGGCATGAGGGATGGCCCTCCCAAATGTAGGACTGAGAGCTCTCCAAAATGTATGATACAGGGCCACCTGAAGGTCCTCCCAAATGTAGGAATGAGAGCCCTCACAAATCTTAAAGGAAAAAATAAAGCCAAAACGCTCCGTGTGGACATATGCTAAAGGGGGAAGTATAATTTTTTTCATTTTTTTTAATTTTTATTTTGCATTATATACATGTTATATGAATGAAAAAATATTTCTTAGCATATTTCCCTTCAAAAAATATTTAGGTTTGGTTTGGTAGGTCTTGGTGTTGATGCGAGAGACTCGCATATCCCACGCCATAGTATCTCTCTGCTCTTACTTGTAGAGGCGTTCCTAAGCATATCCCATGTTCAGTAAACTCTGTGGGTTGGACGCTGCGTACATCCGCAGCGTCAAACCCGCAGCGGCCAGATGTTACAATGTTACAGCATAGTGGACAGGATTTCAAGAAATCCCATGCCCACTATGCGTACACCGATGCCCGCGGCTCACCCGCAGAGACGGACAGGTGGCGCTTCTTTCCAGACCGCAGCATGTCAATTTATGTAGTGGAGACGCTGGATCTCCGCTGCGTAAGTTACCCATTCACTGTCATTAGATGCGGTAAAATCGCATTATCTTCTTAGTAACATGCGTATTAAGTGTGGGAACGCAGCTTACTACGCTTGTGTACTATTTTAAATAAAGGTGTACCTTGCTTCAGCCGGAAGTTTGCATACACTGCATTTCTCGCGATGAGCTGAGCTGATGGGGTTATCTCCGGTCACCGTTACAGGGCAAGTGGGAAGAGCCGGGTAAAGTGCCACAACAGGCGCATCTTTGGATGTGCCAATTGTGGGGCAGCTGCGGGCTGCTATTTTTAGGCTGGTGAGGGCCAAGATCCTTACCAACCTGAAATACCAGTCCAGTAGTCTGCTTTACTCTGCCTGGTTAACAAACATAGGCGGACCCCCACGCCATTTTTTTTTTAAATTATTATTTATTTATTAAAAAGGAGGGGGCCTCTCTCTGTGCTTTCCTACACTTCCTGTGTTATGTACTTCTGGCTGTGTCACGAGTTTCACCAGTATGTAAATTAATACACATGTGTAGTAAGCTGCGTTCCCGCACTTAATACGCATGTAACTAGGAAGGTAATGCGGTTTTACCGCATCTAATGAAAGTGTATGGGTAATTTACACAGAAGAGACTGAGTGTCTCCTCTACATAAACTGACATGCTGCGGTCTGGAAAGATGTGCCGCATGTCTGTCTCTACGGGTTAGCCGAGGGCATCGGTGAACGCATAGTGGACATGGAATTTTTTGAAATCCCATAGACTATGCTATAACATCAGGACGCTGCAGGCTGGACATTGCAGATGTACGCAACGTCCAACCGCAGTGTTTACTGACCGTGTGCACAAACCCCCAATATATCTGCAAATATAAAATCACTTTTTTTTCCTTCCCAGAAGCTAACTTTTAATTAGCTTTATTTCAAGTGACAAAAAAAGCATGCAATGCAAAACGCATCAAAAACGTAGGTGACCTGCCAGTGACCTCAGATGCAGGTTTGGTGCAGATTTCACCTGCGTCAAATCCTGATCAAATACTGAGCCATTCCTGTGCACATACCCTTGAGAGGAAACACAAAACTGAAGCACATCATTTACATTTGCAAAATTTGCACTGGATTTTGGTTGTTGCAGCTGAGAGGAGGACATCAGTAAACCAGGGGAGGAGTCCCGAGGAGAGAATTTGCATATTCCCAGTGTCTTCTGGGATAAGTGAAGAGTCTCCGCGAGCTCAAGGAACACTGGATTTTGGTTGTTGCAGCTGAAAGGAGGACATCAGTAAACCGCGTGCCGGTTTTTTTCGTATATTTCACCGCTTGAATATCTCTTGAACAATAACAACATGGAAGAGGCCAAGAGCCATGTGGTGAGCTGCATTTCTTGCTTCATGTTCACAGACTTACCAGTGGAAAAGCCAAACTTCACATGCCACAAATGCAAGCTTGTGTCCCTGTTGGAGGAAAAGTTGCAAAATCTGGAAGAGAGGTTATCTACATTGAAAACCATTAAGGAAGGTGAAGAGTTCTTAGACAGAGCAGAATTATTCTTCATGTTACAGAAAGAGAAGAAATTCGAAGTGCACCTGAAGAAACAGAGGAATGGAAGCATGTGACCCAGAGAAGCATTAGGATCAGGAGGCAGTCAGCACCCATACTGCTCAGGAACCAGTACCAGGCTCTTACACAGGAGAATGATGAAGAAATACATCAAGATAAGACTTTGGCCACAAACAATAACCTTGTACGCCCTCAGAGTCCTCCTGAATGGAGAAAGAAAACTGTTGTGAAGAAGAAACGGAGAGTTGTTGTCATGGGGGATTCCCTGTTGAGAGGAACAGAGGCCGCTATCTGCTGACCGGATTTAACCTCAAGAGAAATGTGCTGTCTTCCAGGTGCAAAAATTAAAGATGTGTCTGACAGGATATCAGGACTCTTCAGACCTACAGATGACTACCCATTCCTGCTAATACATGTGGGGACAAATGACACCGCAAGAAACGACCTGGAAACCATCTGCAGTGACTTTGAAAACTTAGGTAAGAAAGTGAAAGAACTGGGAGCGCAGGTGGTCTTCTCTTCCATCCTTCCAGTGGATGTCCATGGAACAAGGAGGTGAAAGAAGATTCTGCAGGTGAACAACTGGCTATGTCGATGGTGTCGTCAGCAAGGATTTGGATTCTTGGATCACGGAGTGAATTACCTATACGATGGACTACTGGCTAGAGATGGGGTGCACCTTACGAAGACTGGAAAACATGTATTTGGAAGTCGCCTTGCTACACTCATCAGGAGAGCTTTAAACTAGAACAAAGTGTGAAGAGAAGCAAAACGCCTGCAAAAGCCATACACCTGACAAATACTATTGAGAATTCTGCTATTAGAAGTGAAGGGGAAGAACAAAGACAAAAAAATCGACATAATAAAAATATTGGAGGAAGAGAAACCAATCACAAACTAAAATGTTTCTATACGAATGCACAAAGCATGGGCAACAAACAAGGAGAAATAGAACTACTAACGCATGAAAAGAAGTATGATGTCATTGGAATCACTGAGACTTGGTGGGACAATACACATGATTGGAATACAAGGCCAGAAGGATACAACTTATTTGCAAGAAACAAACTTGATAAACGAGGAGGAGGTGTCGCATTGTATGTTAGAAAAGCGTATATCTGCACAGAGATTGACGCTTCAGAGACTGGGAGTTCTGTGGAAACTGTTTGGGTAAGAATACAAGGACAGAACAATGGAAAGGACACCATTGTAGGCATTTACTACAGGCCACCTATGCAAGCTGAAGATATAGATGAACTCTTTATGCATCAAATGGCCAAGTTCTCCAAAAAATATGACATAGTGGTCATGGGAGATTTCAACTATCCAGACATTTGTTGGGAATCTCTCTCAGGCAAAACTAACAGGTCAAGGAAATTCTTATCCTCTCTTGCTGACAACTTTATCTTCCAAAAGGTAATGGAGAAAACAAGGGGATCTGCTACCTTAGATCTAATCCTTATAAACAGGGAAGAAATGGTTGAGGAGGTAAGAGTGGCTGGGACCCTAGGAGGTAGTGACCATGCTATTTTAGAATTTTGGATAACAAGAGGAGGAAGACCTGTGAAGACTCAGACGTCAAGGTTAGATTTCAGAAAGGCAGATTTTAAGGGACTCAGAAAGAGAATTGGAGGGATCCAATGGCTGGATATCCTTAAAGACAAAAATGTCCAGGAAGGATGGAAAATCTTGAAAAATGAGATTCTCAAAGCACAATTGTTAACAATTCTGAAAAGAGTGAAGAATGGGAAGCATTTAAGGAAACCAGGATGGATGAACACAGAACTTAAACACATGCTAAAAAGGAAAAAAGAAATGTTTATCAAATGGAAAGAGGGAGGCATATTTAAAGAAGAATATAATGCCGTCTGCAGAACCTGCAGGGCACAAATCAGATTATCTAAAGCTGACAATGAATTAAGGCTTGCAAGTGACATCAAAAGCAACAAAAAAGGATTTTGGGGATACGTCAAAAGTAAAAGAAAAGTCAAAGATGCTATATGATTTTTACAGGATGAAAATGATGAAATGGTAAGACAGGATGTTGAGAAGGCTGAACTGTTAAATTCCTATTTTGCATCTATTTTCTCTCAGAAAGGAAATGTAACATCAACTGATCTTCACTATCCTATTAAAGGAATAGAAGAATCCAGGATATCTATAAACATAAAGACAGTGAGGAAACACTTAGCTAACCTAAATGAATTCATGTCTCCAGGTCCAGATGAATTACACCCCAGAGTACTGAAGGAGATAGCAGAAGAAATTCTTGAACCACTGTCCATAATCTTTGAAAATTCTTGGAGAACAGGAGAAGTCCCAGAAGACTGGAGAAGAGCAAATGTTGTTCCTATCTTCAAAAAGGGGAAGAAGGTGGACCCAGGGAACTACAGGCCGGTGTTTCTGACTTCTATACCAGGAAAGATCTTTGAACAAATTATTAAAGAACATGTATGCAAGTACCTGGATAAGAATGAAGTGATTAAACAGAGTCAGCATGGGTTTGTAACTAAAAAGTCATGTCAGACTAACTTAATTTCCTTCTATGACAGAATCACTGACTGGGTGGATCAGGGAAATGCTGTAGATATAGTATATCTTGACTTCAGCAAAGCATTTGACAAAGTATCTCACACAATCCTTATTGAAAAAATGACTAAGTATGGAATGGACAAGGCAACTGTTAGGTGGATTCATAACTGGCTTAGTGATCGGACCCAAAGAGTCATCGTAAATGGCTGCACATCCAGTTGGAAGAATGTATCAAGTGGGGTACCACAAGGCTCTGTTTTGGGCCCTGTATTGTTCAACATCTTTATCAATGATTTAGATGAAGGAATTGAGGGTAAACTGATCAAATTTGCTGATGACACAAAGCTAGGAGGGGTAGCTAATACTAGAGAAGAGAGAGAGAGGATTCAAAAAGATATAAATAAACTGGAGCAGTGGGCAGCAACTAACAGAATGGATTTTAACAGGGAAAAATGCAAAGTACTACATCTGGGCAATAAAAATGAAAAAAGCATATACAAAATGGGAGGAATAGGGCTAAGTAACAGCACATGTGAAAAAGACTTGGGTATACTAATTGATCACAGACTGAACATGAGTCAACAGTGTGATGCAGCAGCAAAAAAGGCAAATGAAATTCTAGGATGTATCAACAGAAGCATACAGTCTAGATCACGTGAGGTCATTATTGCCCTCTACTCCTCTTTGGTCAGACCTCATCTAGAATACTGTGTCCAGTTTTGGGCACCACATTTTAAAAAAGACATCAACAAACTGGAGCAAATTCAGAGAAGAGCCACCAGAATGGTGACCGGTCTGCAAACCATGTCCTATGAGGAACGGTTGCAGGATTTGGGAATGTTTAGCTTGCAAAAAGAAGACTGAGAGGAGACTTAATAGCGGTCTACAAATATCTCAAGGGCTGTCACATTGTAGAAGGATCATCTTTATTCTCATTTGCACAAGGAAAGACTAGAAGCAATGGGATGAAACTGTATGGGAAGAGACACAGATTAGATATTAGAAAAAACTTTTTGACAGTTAGGGTGATCAATGAGTGGAACAGGCTGCCACGAGAGGTGGTGAGTTCTCCTTCAATGAAGTCTTCAAACAGAGGCTGGACAGACATCTGTCTGGGATGATTTAGAGAATCCTGCTTTGAGCAAGGGGTTGGACCAGATGGCCCAGAGGTTCCTTCCAACTCTACTATTCTATGATTCTATGATCTATGATTCTATGACTCATCAGATTTTTTTTTTGTTGCGATCGCCATTATAGGGTTAATAACGCCAATCGCAACATCAGGGTCGGTAAAAACCAACCCGATTCATGTTCTCTGGGGTCTCAGCTACCGGGGGTAGCCATACCCCGGAGAAAATGCGACTGTGGGGGGCGCTATACACTTTTTACACTTGTAGTTTAAGTACCCTTAATGACTGTCGTTAAAAGGCGTATCGGCGGTCATTAAGGGGTTAATAAATAGCGTATCTTTATCTAGCAGTTGTGCGAACGGCGCAATCTGGGCAGAGATAATCAAATGTCACAGTTTTTCAGTGGCAATAATTTTCATTAGTCTGCTGTTGCAATGTGTCAGCAAGTCGATATATAAAATTACTAATTTTCTATTGTTTTAATAAATAGCGTATCTTTATCTAGCAGTTCTGCGACTGGTGCAAAGCCTGCAGAGATATGCAAAGTGACTATTTACCTGTAATTTTTATGATTCTGCTTTTGAGTGTGTAATAAAGCTGCTATATGCAAAATAAAAATTGCCACACATTGCTAGATACAGGAAATTTGTACATAACACCTCTGTGAGGGTACTTGTGAAAAATAAAGCCAGAATTTTTTTTTTCTTAAGTATAACGCATTCAGTATGAGAAAGAGTGATGTTAAGGGACGTGAATGTGGTGGTGCTCTGTCAAGGCTGTGTGACAGATTAGAAGGTGACTGTATCTCGTTCTAACTTCCTGTCAGAATTTGGTCAGCATGCTACACCACTGACGAACCCAGACAAATGCAAGGATGTTACGGGTTGGATGGCAAACAAAGGCTCCAGTGTACTGACAAGCAGCAACACAAAGTCTTCCACACTGTCTAGTCTCAGTAGCCAAGAGGCTGGGCCTCTGAATCCTCAACCTGGTCCTCCTTCCTCCCACCATCAAGAGTCCCAGGAGACATATGACCCCAATGCTGGCCACTCTGAGAAACTGTTTACACTCCCTTGTAATTTTTCTGGCCTCTCAACATGCACCATTAAAGAGGGTCATGAGGAGGTGGAGCGAAGTGATGCCCAAACATTTGAGCTCCCACGGTTGCAATCAGGTTAGCCTAAAATCGCAACTTAGAAGGAGGAGTAGATTGATGAATTGGAAGACAACGTGGACGATGATGAGGCCACTGATGAAACCTGGCATGGTGGGACACCTAGTGAGCACAGCAGTGCAGAGAGGGATGGATCCGTAGCACGAAAAGAGGCAAGAAGAGGTAGTGGTTTGACCAGAGGGAGAACTCGGTCAACTGTTCCACAGAGCCCCCTCACTCAGCTAGATAACAGGCCAAGGTTGTGTTGTTGCCTTGTATTGGAGCTTTCTTCTGAAATTCCTTTAGATAAAATAACTGTAATTTACATCATCGGCCCAATCAAGCTAAGAAGAGGCCAGAACACTGCCAAACTGAGCACCACCAGCATGAAAAAGCACATGGCAGCCAAGTACCCCAGTAGGTGGGCGGAAAGCCTGAATACAAAATCTGTGTCTGAGGGTAAAACCACTGCCCCTTCCCTTGTGTTACGGCCTTGACAATCTGCTGTCCATGAAGCAGGCGCTGATGCCTTCAATGCTGGCTTTTCCAGGCTCCCAAATGAAACTTGTGTCTCTTTATTAACTGTCGCTTCCCTTAAATTTTCAAAATTTCGGTCCCAAAAAAATGGTGTGGGGGTATTTCCAAGTTTCTATACATTTTAAGCATGTCTAAGAGACTGGGTTAATATGCTCCACAGACCTATTCAGACTGCAGCCTTACACATATACGAACATGGTCATTGCCACCGCTAAAGCCTTTACCTGAGCTCTGTAGCACTGCCAGTCACCAGAGTAATACACTCCACATACCACGACACTCTCTGGGACATATCCTAAAATTACTCCATTGTTGCTCAAAGCAATGCAAAAGATACATTCTGCCTGGTTGTGTACTTTCCAGAGGAAGTGGGTAGGCTTGTGCAGATTAGTCAATGGCACTCCTGTCTCTTTCCCTTTAGGAGGCTGCTTCCAAGTAAAATGAGGCTTTTATATGTTCCTGACATGGATGTCAGGCCTGACAGACTTAGCACAATACAGGCCCTTGCTTTCATACATTGTATTCAGAATTTAATTCTAATGCTTTTGGTGTCTGGTAGAATCCAATTTCCTGACATTGATCATACAACTCCCCCAACTCCTGTATTATATTCACCTTACAGCTGCTTCACCCGCTATGACAGTGGTTCCATTGGGATCCGGTGGCAAAAATGAACTGTGGACCTTACAAAATGCAGGTTTCACGGCACCTGCTGGACCTCTGAAAATTGTAAGTAAGGGCCGCATAATGATATGACGGTGGACATGGTGGTGGTGGCGGGCGAAGCCCAAATTTCAAATGGGCATATTTGAAATGGCATTGCAATGGGATGGGGAATATATATTCCACTAACTTGCTAACTATTTGGCATGAGGGATGGACCTCCCAAATGTAGGAGTGAGAGCTCTCCCAAATGTATGATACAGGGCCACCTGAAGGTCCTCCCAAATGTAGGAATGAGAGCCCTCACAAATCTTAAAGGAAAAAATAAAGCCAAAACGCTCCGTGTGGACATATGCTAAAGGGGGGAAGTATAATTTTTTTCATTTTTTTAAATTTTTATTTTGCATTATATACATGTTATATGAATGAAAAAATATTTCTTAACATATTTCCCTTCAAAAAAATATTTAGGTTTGGTTTGGTAGGTCTTGGTGTTGATGCGAGAGACTCGCATATCCCACGCCATAGTATCTCTCTGCTCTTACTTGTAGAGGCGTTCCTAAGCATATCCCACGTTCAGTAAACTCTGTGGGTTGGACGCTGCGTACATCCGCAGCGGCCAGATGTTACAATGTTACAGCATAGTGGACAGGATTTCAAGAAATCCCATGCCCACTATGCGTACACCGATGCCCGCGGCTCACCCGCAGAGACGGACAGGTGGCGCTTCTTTCCAGACCGCAGCATGTCAATTTATGTAGTGGAGATGCTGGATCTCCGCTGCGTAAGTTACCCATTCACTGTCATTAGATGCGGTAAAATCGCATTATCTTCTTAGTAACATGCGTATTAAGTGTGGGAACGCAGCTTACTGCGCTTGTGTACTATTTTAAATAAAGGTGTACCTTGCTTCAGCCGGAAGTTTGCATACACTGCATTTCTCGCGATGAGCTGAGCTGATGGGGTTATCTCCGGTCACCGTTACAGGGCAAGTGGGAAGAGTCGGGTAAAGTGCCACAACAGGCGCATCTTTGGATGTGCCAATTGTGGGGCAGCTGCGGGCTGCTATTTTTAGGCTGTTGAGGGCCAAGATCTGTCATGACCCAGGACGGGGTTTTGTCTTTCCCCCGTCCTGGTCAGACTGGGGTTAATGGTTTCAGCCTCTCTCTGGCAGAGGGCGGCTATTTAGTTGCCAATTGACCTAGGTCTGGTGTCAGTTATACTCCTGCCCTCGGCTGAGTTAGTTGACCTCCTGTGTGCCTGTGCCTTGTGCCTGATCTTGTTGCTTGTTTGGTTTTGACCCGGTCCGTCTCTTCGTTGTGAGTTTGTCTACTGTCTTGGTACTGTGTATTTGCCCGTTCTGGTTTTCTGATCCTTTGGCTACGTTCTGGTTATTCTCTGCCTGCTCCACTTGTACTGCGTTGCTCCCTCTGTGTATGACCTGGCTATCCTGACTATCCGTTTTGTCTATGCCCCTTGGTAACTCTGTCCCGTAGTTACCCTTCTAGGAGTTTTCCTTCTGCTCATAGCTCTCTGGAGCTTAGGCCACGCCCATCAGCAGCACGTGCTTAAGGTCCTCTGGCCTGAAACAATCTCTGTCTGTTACTGCCTTCTCTGAGAGACCTGTGGCCGGCGCCGCCCTTGGCAGTCACGTGCTTGGGTCCTGTTAGTCTGAAGCACGCATCTTCACCGCTACTGCCAAGCTCCACAGGTATCTTTGAGTGCAGTCTGTCTTATTCAGGACATGCGCACTGGCTCAGTGACCAAGTGCAGTGCGGTGTTCGTGATAAGATCCTTACCAACCTGAAATACCAGTCCCAGTAGTCTGCTTTACTCTGCCTGGTTAACAAATATAGGCGGACCTCCACGCCATTTTTTTTTAAAATTATTATTTATTTATTAAAAAGGAGGGGACCTCTCCCTGTGCTTTCCTACACTTCCTGTGTTATGTACTTCTGGCTGTGTCACGAGTTTCACCAGTATGTAAATTAGTACACATGTGTAGTAAGCTGCGTTCCCGCACTTAATACACATGTAACTAGGAAGGTAATGTGGTTTTACCGCATCTAATGAAAGTGTATGGGTAATTTACACAGAAGAGACTGAGTGTCTCCTCTACATAAACTGACATGCTGCGGTCTGGAAAGATGTGCCGCATGTCTGTCTCTACGGGTTAGCCGAGGGCATCGGTGAACGCATAGTGGACATGGAACTTCTTGAAATCCCATAGACTATGCTATAACATCAGGACGCTGCAGGCTGGACATTGCAGATGTACGCAACGTCCAACCCGCAGTGTTTACTGACCGTGTGCACAAACCCCCAATATATCTGCAAATATAAAATCACTTTTTTTTCCTTCCCAGAAGCTAACTTTTAATTAGCTTTATTTCAAGTGACAAAAAAAGCATGCAATACAAAACGCATCAAAAACGTAGGTGACCTGCCAGTGACCTCAGATGCAGGTTTGGTGCAGATTTCACCTGCGTCAAATCCTGATCAAATACTGAGCCATTCCTGTGCACATACCCTTGAGAGGAAACACAAAACTGAAGCACATCATTTACATTTGCAAAATTTGAGGTTTCTCCATGTGTTGTTGTATAATCTTAATTTCCATTTCACTATTTCTTTAGCAAATAACCCTTCATCTGATTTTAGTTTGTATCCATTATGCCAACATGTAATATTTTACATATTTGATAAAGTTCAGTAAGTGCTCTGTATATTCTGCCTTGTTCTTTTCAAATACTGGTTTTCATTTTTTCATGAAAAATAAAAAGAAGTGAATGTATTATTTCCATTGATGGATCCAGTTACATCCCATAGTTTTCTATTGGATCCCACAATGGAAACCATTTGAGAAAAAAATAGAACCAAAATGTGGTGCCAAAACTGGACACAGTATTCCAGATGAGGTCTGACCAAAGAGGAGTAGAGGGCAATAATGACTTCACGTGATCTAGACTGTATGCTTCTGTTAATACAGCCTAGAATTGTATTTGCCTTTTTTGCTGCTGCATCACACTGTTGACTAATGTTCAGTCTGTGATCTATTAGTATACCCAAGTCTTTTTCACATGTGCTGTTACTTAGCCCTATTCCTCCCATTTTGTATATGCTTTTTTCATTTTTATTGCCCAGATGTAGTACTTTGCATTTTTTCCTGTTAAAAACCATTCTGTTAGTTGCAGCCCACTGCTCCAGTTTATTTATATCTTTTTGAATCCTCTCTATTCTCCAGTATTAGCTGTCCCTCTTAGCTTTGTGTCATCAGCAAATTTAATCAGCTTACCCTCAATTCCTTCGTCTAAATCATTGACAAAGATGTTGAACCATACAGGGCCCAGGAAAGAGCCCTGTGGTACCCTACTTGAGACATTCTTCCAACTGGATGTGCAGCCATTTACGACGACTCTTTGGGACCGATCACTAAGCCAGTTATGAATCCACCTAACAGTTGCCTTGTCCATTCCATACTTAGTCATTTTTTCAATAAGGATTGTGTGTGATACTTTGTCAAATTCTTTGCTGAAGTGAAGATACACTATATCTACAGCATTTCCTTGATCCACCCAGTCAGTGATTCTGTCATAGAAGGAAATTAAGTTAGTCTGTCATGACTTATTAGTTACAAACCCATGACCCATGCTGACTCTGTTTAATCACTTCATTCTTATCCAGGTACTTACATACATGTTGTTTAATAATTTGTTCAAAGATCTTTCCTGGTATAGAAGTCAGACTCACTGGCCTATAGTTCCCTGGGTCCACCTTCTTCCCTTTTTGAAGATAGGAACAACATTTGCTCTTCTCCAGTCTTCTGGGACTCCCTGTTGTCCAAGAATTTTCAAAGATTATGGAGAGTGGTTCAAGAATTTCTTCTGCTATCTCCTTCAGTACTCTGGGGTGTAATTCATCTGGACCTGGAGACTTGAATTAATTTATGTTAGCTAAGTGTTTCCTCACTATTTTTCTGTTTATAGATATCCTGGATTCTTCTATTCTCTTAATAGGACAGTGAAGATCAGTTGATGTTACATTTCATTTCTGAGAGAAAACAGATGCAAAATAGGAATTTAAAAGTTTGGCCTTCTCATCATCCTGTCTTACCATTTCATCATTTTCATCCTGTAAAAATCATATAGCATCTTTGACTTTTCTTTTACTTTTGACATATCCCCGAAATCCTTTTTTGTTGCTTTTGACGTATCTTGCAAGCCTTAATTCATTGTCAGCTTTAGATAATCTGATTTGTGCCCTGCAGGTTCTGCAGACAGCATTATATTCTTCTTTAGATATGCCTCCCTCTTTCCATTTGATAAACATTTCTTTCTTCCTTTTTAGCATGTGTTTAAGTTCTGTGTTCATCCATCCTTGTTTCCTTAAATGCTTCCTATTCTTCCCTCTTTTCGGAATTGTTAATGATTGTGCTTTGAGAATCTCATTTTTCAAGATTTCCCATCCTTCATGGACATTTTTGTCCTTAAGGATATCCAGCCATTGGATCCCTCCAATTCTCTTTCTGAGTCCCTTAAAATCTGCCTTTCTGAAATCTAACCTTGATGTCTGAGTCTTCACAGGTCTTCCTCCTCTAGTTATCCAAAATTCTAGCATAGCATGGTCGCTACCTCCTAGGGTTCCAGCCACTCTTACCTCCTCAACCATTTCCTCCTTGTTTATAAGGATTAGATCCAAGGTAGCAGAACCCCTTGTTTTCTCCATTACCTTTTGGAAGATAAAGTTGTCAGCAAGAGAGGATAAGAATTTCCTTGACCTGTTAGTTTTGCCTGAGAGAGATTCCCAACAAATGTCTGGATAATTGAAATCTCCCACGACCACTATGTCATATTTTTTGGAGAACCTTGCCATTTGATGCATAAAGAGTTCATCCATATCTTCAGCTTGCACAGGCGGCCTGTAGTAAATGCCTACAATGGTGTTCTTTCCATTGTTCTGTCCTTGTATTCTTACCCAAACAGTTTCCACAGAACTCCCAGTCTCAGAAGCTTCAATCTCTGTGCAGATATACGCCTTTCTAACATACAATGCGACACCTCCTCCTCGTTTATCAAGTCTGTTTCTTGCAAATAAGTTGTATCCTTCTAGCCTTGTATTCCAATCATGTGTATCGTCCCACCAAGTTTCAGTGATTCCAATTACATCATACTTCTCCTCCTGCGTTAGTAGCTCCAGTTCTCCTTGTTTGTTGCCCATGCTTTGTGCATTCGTATAGAAACATTTTAGTTTGTGATTGGTTTCTCTTTCTTCAATATTTTTATTATTTAGATTTTTTTTGTCTTTGTTTTTCCCTTTCATGTCTAATAGCAGAATTCTCAATAGTATTTGTCAGGTGTATGGCTTATTCTAGCGTTTTGCTTCACTTCCCACATTGTTCTAGTTTAAAGCTCTCCTGATGAGTGTAGCAAGGCGACTTCCAAATACATGTTTTCCAGTCTTCGCAAGGTGCACCCCATCTCTAGCAAGTAATCCATCATATAGGTAATTCACTCCATGATCCAGAAATCCAAATCCTTGCTGACGGCACCATCGACGTAGCCAGTTGTTCACCTGCAGAATCTTATTCCACCTCCTTGTTTCATGGCCATCCACTGGGAGGATGGAAGAGAAGACCACCTGCGCTCCCAGTTCTTTCACTTTCTTACCTAAGTTTTCAAAGTCACTGCAGATGGTTTCCAGGTCACTTCTTGTGGTGTCATTTATCCCCACATGTATTAGCAGGAATGGGTAGTCCTGTAGGTCTGAAGAGTCCTGATATCCTGTCAGACACATCTTTAATTTTTTGCACCTGGAAGACAGCACATTTCTCTTGAGAGGATTTGCAAGGAAGAATGGCAGAGGATCCCCAAATCCAGGTGTGAAAAACTTGTTACATCATTCCAAAGAAGATTCATGGCTGTACTAGCTCAAAAGTGTGCTTCTACTCAATACTGAGCAAAGGGTCTGAATACTTATGACCAAGTGATATTTCAGTTTTTCTTTTTTAATAAATTTGCAAAAATTTCTACATTTCTGTTTTTTTTTCAGTCAATTATGGGGTCCAGAGTGTACATTAATTAGAAAAAAATGAACTTTTTTTTTGCATTTACCAAATGGCTGCAATGAAACAAAGAGTGAAAAATTTTAAGGGGTCTATATACTTTCTGAACCCACTGTATAAAGAGATTCAACTGAATTATTTAAAAAAATCTATTTCAATCAATACATACATTTTTTTAAAAAAAAGACAGGACAATAGGCTTCCAAAATAGAGACTCAAACAAAGTATCCAGAAATCTATGTTAAATCATGCAGACATACAGTTGTGCTCAAAAGTTTACATACCCGAGCAGAATTTTTGCTTTCTTGGCCTTTTTTCAGAGAATATGAATGATAACACCAAAACTTTTTCTCCACTCATGGTTAGTGGTTGGGTGAAGCCATTTATAGTCAAACTACTGTGTTTTCTCTTTTTAAATCATAATGACAACCCAAAACATCCAAATGACCCTGTTCAAAAGTTCACAGACCCCATTTCTTAATACCGTGTATTGCCCCCCCTAACATCAATGACAGCTTGAAGTCTTTTGTGGTAGTTGTGGATGAGGTTCTTTATTTTCTCAGATGGTAAAGCTGCCCACTCTTCTTGGTAAAAAGCCTCCAGTTCCTGTAAATTCCTGGGCCGTCTATCATGAACTGCGTGCTTGTCATCTCCCCAGCGTGGCTCAGTGATATTGAAGTCAGGAGATTGAGATGGCCACTCCAGAACCTTCACTTTGTTCTGCTGTAGCCAACAAAAATACGGGGACCCCACGCTATTTTTTTGGGAGGGGATCCCACTATTTTTGCTAGCCATTCAAGGTAAGCAGACTGGATATTGGATCATTCCTTACCAGCCTGAAATACCATTCCCAGTAGTCTGCTTTACCCTGGATGGTTAACAAATATAGGGGGACCCCACACTATTTTTAATTATTTATTTATTAAAAAAGGAAGGGGCCTCTCTCTGTGCTTTCCTCCACTTCCAGTGTCATGTACGTCTGGCTGTGTCACAAGATTTACCACTATTTAAATTAGTACATATGTGTAGTAAGCTGCGTTCCCGCACTTAATACACATGTGATTAGGAAGATAATGTGTTTTTACCGCATCTAATGAAAGTCTATGAGTAACTTACGCAACGGAGACAGAGCGTCTCCACTACATAAATTGACATGCTGCGGTCTGGAAAAACGCCCCACCTGTCCGTCTCTGCGGGTGAGCCGTGGGCATCGGTGTACACATAGTGGACATGAGTTTTCTTGAAATCCCATCCACTATGCTGTAACAGCTGGACCCTGCAGGTTGTACGCTGGAGATGTACTCATTGTCCAAAGTGCTGCGTTTACTGACCATGTGCACATACCGCCAATATATCTGCAGGAAATCACTTTTTCTTCCTTCCCAGAAGCTAGCTTTCAATTAGCTTTATTTCAAATGACAAAAAAACGCATGCAATGAAAAAACGCATCAAAAACGCATGTAAAAAATGCATCAAAAATGCTGGTGACCTGACAGTGATCTCAGGTGCAGATTTGGTGTAGATTTCACCTGCGTCAAATCCTGAACAAATACTGAGCCATTCCTGATCGTGTGCACATACCCTAACACTGACGAGGGGCAGTATCCTGATACAAAATTGAAATGTTGGTTTTGGCTTCTATCCTAAGTCATGTGACAAGGTAGCTAGAGAGTTGATACTGACTTGTAGGATTGCTACTTCCAATAGGTGGCACTAGAGTTCTAGTCCTCTTCCTCCCTGAAGAGACAATTTGCATACATATAGCAAACACTGTATATAAAATACAAGTACCATAAAAAGACCCTAACCTTACAGGCTTACAATCTACATCTTTATTGTGGAGAATATATAATATAATAATATAGTGCCCTGCAAAGGCACCTTACAGATGGAGTGCAGGAGTCTACATATACTGCTCCCACACAGACTGTGTATATAGGACTCAGGCTGCATTCCATAATATGCTATGTATGAATGCGGCATATTTAGTCTAAGGCCAGGGTCACACTTGCAACTGCAATGTGAGAAACTCAATACCCGGCACTGCCGCCGGCACTCGAGATGGGAGTGTGCGGCTGCATGTATTTCTATGCAGCTGAACGCTCCGGTCCCAGTGCCGGTGGCAGTGCCGGGTATTGAGGCGAAAGACTCGTGTGAGTTTCTCTCATTTAGTTGCATGTGTGATCCCGGCCTTATAAGTAGGATCACACTCCTGTCGGGCTACACAGGGAAGCCTTCTTTCAGCAGAAAGGTTTCCTTGCTTTTATCCAATGCTGTTCTTGGATGTAATACAATTGCCCGAATCCATTCCAAGAGCTGTATCAGACAATGGGACTTAAGAACAAATATGAACTTACGAAAAAGTTGAAATAGAAACATCATTGTGCTTTTGCCCCTCTGTATGTTTTTTCAACTGTGTAAAACTGTTCTAACCTGATTTATGAAAAGATCCCTTCCATTGGGTTTCTGATGAAGGGTTTATATTAGAACCACTTTATACTTGACAAAACATAATTGAAAAGAGCTGAACAGAGCACTTTAAATGACCTTCCAGTCTGACTTGTATGATAACACACATCTTAGTACAGGCAGAGGAAATGCACAATTAAATGAATAAAACTGATATATTTAATGTGAAAGAGAAAGCATTGAGCTTCGCATGCATAATAGTGTGTCTAGCCATTTGTCGCACGTCATCCTTTATGACATCACCTAATTCAACTATATAATAATAAACAATTTCAATTCATTTCCCCTACGTGAAAAAGTGCAGACCATACCATCTGACCTTCAAGGCTAATCTGAAATATATCTGAGACTAATGCAGGGTTTCTGTATACATTTTGCATGACATTACCCTAACATACTACACTTTGGCATAGCTGGCAACTAATAACAGATTCTCAGATTTTAAAGAGGAAAGGCACTCTTTTGAATTAATCTGTATGTATTTGTTTCACTGAAATGAATAGTATATTGAGTATATTGGAGGTTTATACTAATTCAAGCCATCAAGCAATCTCTTGCTCCTCTGTGGTAGGTTATGTTGTTGGCAAGGCTTCTCCGACTACGTATGAATGAATGATTTATAATTAGTGATTAGCGAACGTGCTCGCCACTGCTCGTTACTTGCCCGAGTATCACGGTACTCTGTGTACTCGGCGAGCACCGAGCATTTCCGTGATTACTCGGCAGGAACTCGGGTCTCCACCCAGCTTTTTTGGCGGACTTTACAGACCCAATCACGATGCAGGGATTGTCTGCCTGGCAATGAAACACTACAGCCATCTTTGTTGTGGTCATACAGTGATTGGCTGGCTGCACAGCATGATCAGGGGTATAAGAGACTGGACGCCGCCCTGCTTGCCGCATTCAGCTCCCGATTGAGATAGTGTAGGGAGAGCTGCTGCTGAGATAGGGTCAGATTTGGGGATTTCTTAGTCAGTGTGGGGTCTACCATCCTAAACTACTCAAATTCAGCTAAACCAACAGTCCTTCTAAGGACTAATTCCGGAGTATATAGCTTCCAGTGTAGGTAGACAGGGTAGTGTACATCGCTCTATACACATCAGTGCAAGGCCTGCAGGCACTATATGTGTGTATATAGATCATTGCATACAAGAGGGTCCATTCCCTTCCCGTGTTCTGGAAGTTAACCCAAAAATAAAAAACAACAAGGCACACATTTGTCATAGTGGTATCGCCGTGCCAGCTGATATCTGTGCGTGCTCAAAGTTTGCCCAGTTTATGGCGGTTTCCTTTTTTTCTCTTGGGTGTCACTGAACTTATATACAGCACTAGTTAGTCTAAAAATAAAAAAAACAGGCCACACATTTGTCGTAGTGGTATCTCCGTGGCAGCTCATATCTGTGTGTGCTCAAAGTTTGGCCAGTTTATGGCAGTTTTCTTTTTTTTGTCCTGGGTGTCACTGTACTTATATACATCAGTATTTAGCCAAAAAATAAAAAAGTACAGGCTACACATTTGTCGTAGTGATATCTCCGTGGCAGCTCATATCTGTGTGTGCTCAAAGTTTGGGCAGTGTACTGCAGTTTCCTTTTTTTTTTTTGTCCTGGATGTCACGGTACTGATATACATCACTAGTTAGCCCAAAAATAAAAAATACAGGTCACACATTTCTCGTACTGGTATCTCAGTGGCAGCTCATATCTGTGTGTGCTCAAAGTTTGGCCATTTTACGGCAGTTTTCTTTTTTTTGTCCTGGGTGTCACTGTACTGATATACAGCACTAGTTAGCCCAAAAATACAAAAAAAAGGGCACACATTTGTCGTAGTGGTATCGCCGTGCCAGCGCATATCTGTGTGTGCTCAAAGTTTGGGCAGTTTATGTCAGTTTTCTTTTTTTTGTCCTGGGTGTCACTGTACTTATATACAGCAGTATTTTGCAAAAAAAAAAAAAAAATACAGGCCACACATTTGTCGTAGTGATATCTCCTTGGCAGCTCATATCTGTGTGTGCTCAAAGCTTGGGCAGTTTACAGCAGTTTTCTTTTTTGTGTCCTGGGTGAAACTGAAATTTTATACAGCACTATTTAGTAGAGTTGAGAGAAACAGGGGAGGAATTTCTTGTGTGCAGCAGCAGAGCTGATTATTAGGCTGCCTGCCAGTGACAGGGAGGAATTTCTTGTGTCCAGCAGCAGAGCTGATTATTAGGCTGCCTGCTAGCTGTATTGCTGTGTGTACACTGCTGTGCAGCGTGCTTTTTACACAGCACCTACACAGCACTAATACTTTTATTCTTTTTCTCTGCACAGTTAAGTGTGGCAGTGCCTTAAATCAGCATGTGACTGTGCCTGCTCCCTGCTCCCAACTACATTCTCCATTTCTCCTAGGTCTGCACACACATGGCCTCTCATTACTGTCCTAAATCTACCCTCTTCCACATTTTTTATTAGCAAAAGTTATTTAGCGAGAGTAAAGGAGGTCATAAGAATGGTTATGTTACATAATTATTGTTAAAGAGGTTGTCTACTAATTTAACATTAATGGACTATCCAGGGTCAGACTGGCCCACCGGAGGATTCTCCGGTGGGCCCAAGCAATGACATCTGCTGGCACAGTGAACATAAGTCATATGTGCCAGCAAAGTGCATACTGACCGCTCTCCCCAGTTGTCTTACAGGGTGGAGCAGTGACAAAAAAGTCATCAGAACGCAAGAGCATTCTGTTACTTACAAACAGTGCGCCGCAGTCTGCAGCAGGCGAGCGTGTCAGCTGTTATCAGTGACGCCTGCACTGCTCTCTGACTAGCTTTGGGAGGAGCCGTGAGCAGGACGTCCTCCCAGCGTGATATCACCACAACTTGCAGCTCCGCTCAAAGCTAGTCAGAGAGCAGTGAGGGCATCACTGATAACAGCTGACATGCTCAGGCGTCAGTTCCAGAGGAATGGAGAAGTAGTACACGCACGGAGGTGCCTTGATCAGAGGCGTTGTCCACAACAAGGAGAAACGGGGAAAGGAAGAGTGATCTCCAGCGTGAAGACTTGGATAAAAATGCAAATTTATTCAAAAAATGTATCTATTTATATAATCGTCTTATCCTGTCTGTCTGTCAGTCTGTCCAGGAAATCCGACGTCGCTGATTGGTCCGGCCACGGCCAATCAGCGACGCAGGGCTAACTCTGCCCATGTGTTCATGTGACTCACCAACTGCCCATGATTTACTGAACATTTTTTGTCAGTTACAGTGTCTGATGTACTTCTGTCACGTTTACTGAACACGGGTAATACACAGGTGACATGAGGTAATACATAAGTAACATAAGGTAATACACAGTAAAATGAGGTAATATACAGTAACATGAGGTAATACACAGTAATATGAGGTAATACACAGTAATATGAGGTAATACACAGGTAACATGAGGTAATATGAGGTAATATACGGTAACATGAGGTAATACACAGTTATATGAGGTAATACACAGTAATATGAGGTAATACACAGTGACATGAGGTAATAAACAGTAACATCAGCGACGCAGGGCTAACTCCGCCCATGTGGACATGTGACTTACCAACTGTCCATGATGTACGGAACATGTTTTGTCAGTCACAGTGTCTGAGGTACTTCTGTTATGTTTACTGAACACGGGTAATACACAGTGACATGAGGTAATACACAGGTGACGTGAGGTAATACATAAGTAACATAAGGTAATACACAGTAAAATGAGGTAATATACAGTAACATGAGGTAATACACAGTAATATGAGGTAATACACAGTAATATGAGGCAATACACAGGTAACATGAGGTAATATGAGGTAATATACGGTAACATTAGGTAATACACAGTGATATGAGGTAAAACACAGTAATATGAGGTAATACACAGTAACTTGAGGTAATACACTGATATGGAAATTTAATTAGGATAAAAATATCCTTCCGTGTTTGCTGCTTGCTTCTCCAAATCTCTATTTAATGTCTTTTTGAGCGCTCAGAACGAAATGAGGACTGTCCACAACGCAAGTGTCAGTATAACAGTTCGTCAAAGACATACATTTATTATTCATTCAAGGTTTTATACGTTTACAAAAGGGGCTGGTTAGTCAATTAACATACAATTAAAAGCTGCTAGATTATTGGCTGTTCTAGTGTAAATATGATAATTATGATAATCATGATTAAAAGAGCTGAAGTTGCAGAATTATTGTTTATATTCTCTTGACCTAGTTGTCTTGCATAACTATAATGTAAACAACAGATATCTAATAGGACTTTTTGTACTTCATGCATTTGTTCCTTTACGAAGGCCTTATGAAGGCCAGATTTCTTTAAAACGACTGATTATATCTGGCCTAGAAATATGTGAGCACAGGGTTTTTTAGCAAGTGAGATCTATCTAACTGTGAACTGTGAATACATATATGTGAATATACTTTGAATATATGGAATACATATATATTTCCATGACAACACAGTAACATGAGGTAATACACAGGTAACATGAGGTAATATACAGTAACATGTGGTAATATACAGTAACATGTGGTAATATACAGTAACATGAGGTAATATGAGGTAATACACAGTAACATGAGGTAAAACACAGTAATATGAGGTAATACACAGTAACTTGAGGTAATACACAGTAACATGAGGTAAAACACAGTAATATGAGGTAATACACAGTAACTTGAGGTAATACACAGTAACATGAGGTAATACACAGGTAACATGAGGTAATATACAGTAACATGTGGTAATATACAGTAACATGAGGTAAAACAGAACAAAGTGATGTTGCCACCACAAAAAAAGCGATCAAGGGTTACTTATATGAGAAAATACAAAACTTTATTGAAACATGACATATATATACGATAAGAACATGTTAAGGTACAGACAGGGACAGCAAGTATCAGTGCAAGGTGCCCACACAACCTAAAAGGAAAGGTAGGCGGACTGGTCCCAGATCACATAACAATATAATAGTAAATAAGCAGCACTACATAAACAGTGTGTATATAGTTCTCATGACACATAGGAACAATCATCATCTAGATCTATTCAGAAGAAGAAATGCATAGCACGGAAAATCTAGTGTCAGAATAGTACTGTGGCCGCGGTCACTAGAAAGGACCATATGATCAGTGTCAAGTACTGCGGTAGAAAGGGGTGGAAACAAACACCAGAACATATGCAAGACAAGCGAAATGTGTGTAGTGAGACCTGTGGGCAGAATGCTACCACAGCGTCGGTAAATTACCTCAATTGTCTGGTGTTAGTCTGCGAGCTGGGACCGGTGCGTCTGCCCCGACGCACGTTTCGGAGTAAATTCCTTCGTCAGGGGGCGTGGTGATAGAGGAGACCGGAAGGTTTAAAAAGGGGGATGAGGCGGATGTGGCGTTACGTGGACCGGAAGTGACGCCTGCTGTTGCCGTGACAACTCACTATGCAGTGCGGCGCCAGCGTCATGCAGGGGGCAGGCCGACCTGTGGATTGTCATGACTACCAGAAGCATAGAGACGCCAGAAGCCGCACCGCAAGTGAGGCACAGCACAGAGGCGTGCAGGTCCACAAGTAAAATATAAGCGATGTGCAGAAGAAGAGTAAAAGAGTAAAAATGTCAGAATATGTTGGTTTGTAGAAGGTAAGGTGGTAATTGGTTCATGAACAGTACAAACACCTATGTGTGTAAATACTTCAAGTTCAAAGAGATATATAATCATGTGTATCAAACAAGCAACTAATACAAACAATGATATGAATATCATAATACAAAATCAAAACATAGTCATTATTAAATGCCAAGTGGCCAGTACTAATGCTCACAATACAGATAAAGATTGCATGAAAAGCAAAATAAGGTGAAGATAAATGACATGAAGAAATGAAAACAACAATGCAAGGAAAAAATACGAAACATAATAAATATGTATATATATCCACATAATACAAATAAAATAAGAAAGAAAGAAAAAAGAAACAAGAAAAAATTAATTAAGGCATCATGGTATTCATTGAAGTATGTCCTGTTGCAGTTAGAACCACCAAAGGAAAACACCGATCATATTCAAACGACATGGCTAAACAACCTAGTGAACATAAAAAAAGAAAGTTAAAACCGGTTTAAATGAAACCCTCCTAGAGTAGTGGGAACACCCGCAGAGACACAAAAACCACAGCAGGGCAGCAATCACAAGAAGGGAGCGAAATTCAAATTCTCATTAAGTCCTGATGGATGGACTGTATTAAGAGTCCAAATCCACCGTGACTCCATTTGTGCTAGTCGTTGGGAGACCTTGCCTCCCGGATCCCTAAGTCCACACAGTCAATACCTCTGACTCTGAACCCCTTACTTTGGCAGTTGTGGTGTATTTTAAAATGCTTTGGAATAGTCTTAAGCATAGATATGTCCACTTCATTTACAGCTGCCTCAATGCCCAAAACGTGCTCCCTGATCCGTATTTTAAGTTGGCGTGTGGTAAGTCCTACATAGATCAGGGAGCACGGGCATGTGGCATAATATATCACTGCTTTGGTGGTACACGAGATATTACTTTTTATCTTAAAGGATTTCGTACCAGTGGAGTTGGTAAAGGAGTCAGCACGGTCCATGTTTACACATGCAACACACCGTCCGCAGGGAAAAGAACCCATGCGGGCGCTGTGTGCACTCAGGAAAGTAGTTGACGGATTTCCCCATAGTGGCTTCTAGTCAAGTAGCCATGTAGATTTTTGGCTCGTCTATATGTAATAAGAGGCCTCTTGGGGATAACCTTAGATAGTATAGAGTCCGTTTTAAGAATAGGCCAAGCTCTGGTTAGTATTTGTCTGATTTGTTCAGACTGGGAGTGAAAAGATGTCACAAAACGTATGGGTTCCATTTTGGGGCTATCGTCTTGGGGCTTGTAGAGCAAAGAATTCCTAAGACTATGTTTCGCCCTATTATAGGCTCTTTTTACTGCCCTCCTACTATATCCTCTCTCATAAAACCTCTCCTTCATGCTTGCAGCTTGAATTTCAAATTCATTATCCGTTGAGCAAATTCTGCGCAAACGCAGAAACTGCCCCACTGGAATAGAACGAATCATATGCTGTGGATGGGCAGAGGAGGCATGTAGGAGTACATTGGTGGCAGTAGGTTTCCTAAATAACGTAGTCTGGATATTCTGATCTGTATCTCTCCTCAATGTTACATCTAAAAATTCAATTTTATTAGGATCAAAATTGAAGGTGAGCTTGATGTTACGATCGTTGCTGTTCAGGCATCCAAAGAAAGTAACTAATGAGTCTGAATCACCTGCCCAGATCAGCAGAATGTCATCTATGTACCGCGTCCATAAGAGGACGCGATCCATAGATGCCTGCCGATCTGAGAGGAGGAGGTCCCTCTCCCACAGACCCAGGAACAGATTAGCATAGGAGGGCGCAAAGGCCGCTCCCATGGCTGTTCCCTGGGTCTGCAGGAAAAAGGACCCCTTAAATACAAAGAAATTATGGGTTAATGTAAACTCCAATAATTCCAAAAGGAATGACCTCATATCCGAAGAGAACTGAGAAGCACCAAGAAAAAATTCAATGGCATGTAAGCCGTCGGTGTGTCTAATACTTGTGTAGAGTGACTCTACGTCAGCGGTCACTAACATAGAGTCACAATCCAGGGATAGCCCGTCAACCCTGCGAAGGAGTGAATTAGTATCCTTCAAATAGGAGGGTAATTCCTCTACTAGGGGTTGTAGCATATAATCTATCCACTGATTGACACATTCCAAGTAGTTCCCCTTCCCCGACACAATGGGGCGACCGGGTGGAATTGTAGAATGCTTATGTATTTTGGGGAGCAAATAGAACGTAGGGATAGTTGGTTCAGTGACCGTCAAAGCTATTTCAAGTTCTTTAGTAATTACACCTTCCAGGGTGGCCTTAGACAGAATCCCCTTGAGCTGTGACAAGAAGGCAGACAAGGGGTTATATGTGAGCTTTTTGTAACAGGTCTTATTGTGTAATTGGCGAAATGCCTCCCTCTCGTACATAACCATCGGCCAAATTACTATATTACCCCCTTGTCTGCCGACTTAATCACAACATCGGGTAGATCCTGCAGGTGTCTAAGGCGGTCACGTTCATCCCTGGTTAGATTATCGTTCCTTATGGCATGTGAAATCTGCCCCAATTCATCTGAAACCACTTTAACAAACAAATCAATCGCACCACAGTTGGAGAGGGGGGGGAACCTCTTGGAACGTGGGCGGATAGATGGAGGTATCTTACCTCCAGGTGTGGTGTTATGTTCCTCGGATAAATCCTCTAGGATTCTCAGGGCTGCTTGCTCTTCCTCTGTAGGAAAGAGTTTATTAGTTTCATCATTATGAAAAAGACGCCTGAATAGCAGGGACCGTGCAAAAATGTGCAGGTCCTTGACCCCCGTGAATGTGTCAAGGCCTGTGGAAGGTGAAAAAGATAGACCCCTAGAGAGGAGAGAGCAATCAGATACAGAGAGGACATGTTGACTAAGGTTAATTACCTTACTCCTACCCTGCTCCTCATCAATAGAGTAGGTGCCTTGCCCCCTATACGGATGGTAGTTGGGGTTCCTATATCTCTTGAATGAGGATCCAGAGCGTGTAACCATCGAAGAGGTGGATGTATCAGACTGTGCGCTCAAAGATGACACTGAGGTGTTAGATGGAGCACGTTGTAGCCGCCCAGGTTGAATTAATGTTTTCCTCCAGCGGTAAATGTTTTTTTGCTGGTAGTCTTTGACATCTCTATTAAGTTTAGAGGACTGGGTCTCATTAATTTTTTTAACTGTACTTTCTAGAATTTTATCTAGTTGAATCTCATACTGTTGTAATTGTTCAGTGTTGCAGTTGGAACGTAAGTTAGATAAAGCCAAGTCAATATTTTTATCTAGTTCATTGATGTTGTTAGTGTTAAACTTGATTAACAACTGCATGAATGTGTATGAGCACACATTACAAGCTTCTTCCCATTCTGCCACAAAGGTTTGGTCCTCGACTAGAAATGTTGGAGTCACATGAATACGGAGGCCTCTGGGGATTAATTTACGTGATATATATTTTTCAAGGAAGATTCTATTCCACCAGAGCCTTGTCCGTTTAATTAGTGGTTTTTGTACTAAATCAAATAGAGAATCCAAGTTGTGATTGCCGGCCTGCTGCGTGTCAGTGCTGCCCGTGCCAAAGACCTGTTCCGCCTGTCCAAGCCAACTTTGTTCTCTGGCCCTAAAGTCCATATTTCCGTAGAACCAACCTGTGCTAAACACAGAAAAATCATGAGATAAACAAAAGGAAATAGTTTGGCTTAACCAAATGATACACCACACTGTGAAAGCCATCAATAACGGACTAATTGACCCATCGCAAAATTAGATTAAAACAGAACAAAGTGATGTTGCCACACACAAAAAAAAAAAAGCGATCAAGGGTTACTTATATGAGAAAATACAAAACTTTATTGAAACATGACATATATATACGATAAGAACATGTTAAGGTACAGGCAGGGACAGCAAGTACAGTGCAAGGTGCCCACACAACCTAAAAGGAAAGGTAGGCGGACTGGTCCCAGATCACATAACAATATAATAGTAAATAAGCAGCACTACATAAACAGTGTGTATATAGTTCTCATGACACATAGGAACAATCATCATCTAGATCTATTCAGAAGAAGAAATGCATAGCACGGAAAATCTAGTGTCAGAATAGTACTGTGGCCGCGGTCACTAGAAAGGATCATATGATCAGTGTCAAGTACTGCGGTAGAAAGGGGTGGAAACAAACACCAGAACATATGCAAGACAAGCGAAATGTGTGTAGTGAGACCTGTGGGCAGAATGCTACCACAGTGTCGGTAAATTACCTCAATTGTCTGGTGTTAGTCTGCGAGCTGGGACCGGTGCGTCTGCCCCGACGCACGTTTCGGAGTAAAATCCTTCGTCAGGGGGCGTGGTGATCGTAACATCAAGCTCACCTTCAATTTTGATCCTAATAAAATTGAATTTTTAGATGTAACATTGAGGAGAGATACAGATCAGAATATCCAGACTACGTTATTTAGGAAACCTACTGCCACCAATGTACTCCTACATGCCTCCTCTGCCCATCCACAGCATATGATTCGTTCTATTCCAGTGGGGCAGTTTCTGCGTTTGCGCAGAATTTGCTCAACGGATAATGAATTTGAAATTCAAGCTGCAAGCATGAAGGAGAGGTTTTATGAGAGAGGATATAGTAGGAGGGCAGTAAAAAGAGCCTATAATAGGGCGAAACATAGTCTTAGGAATTCTTTGCTCTACAAGCCCAAGACGATAGCCCCAAAATGGAACCCATACGTTTTGTGACATCTTTTCACTCCCAGTCTGAACAAATCAGACAAATACTAACCAGAGCTTGGCCTATTCTTAAAACGGACTCTATACTATCTAAGGTTATCCCAAGAGGCCTCTTATTACATATAGACGAGCCAAAAATCTACATGGCTACTTGACTAGAAGCCACTATGGGGGAAATCCGTCAACTACTTTCCTGAGTGCACACAGCGCCCGCATGGGTTCTTTTCCCTGCGGACGGTGTGTTGCATGTGTAAACATGGACCGTGCTGACTCCTTTACCAACTCCACTGGTACGAAATCCTTTAAGATAAAAAGTAATATCTTGTGTACCACCAAAGCAGTGATATATTATGCCACATGCCCGTGCTCCCTGATCTATGTAGGACTTACCACACGCCAACTTAAAATACGGATCAGGGAGCACGTTTTGGGCATTGAGGCAGCTGTAAATGAAGTGGACATATCTATGCTTAAGACTATTCCAAAGCATTTTAAAATACACCACAACTGCCAAAGTAAGGGGTTCAGAGTCAGAGGTATTGACTGTGTGGACTTAGGGATCCGGGGAGGCAAGGTCTCCCAACGACTAGCACAAATGGAGTCACGGTGGATTTGGACTCTTAATACAGTCCATCCATCAGGACTTAATGAGAATTTGAATTTCGCTCCCTTCTTGTGATTGCTGCCCTGCTGTGGTTTTTGTGTCTCTGCGGGTGTTCCCACTACTCTAGGAGGGTTTCATTTAAACCGGTTTTAACTTTCTTTTTTTATGTTCACTAGGTTGTTTAGCCATGTCGTTTGAATATGATCGGTGTTTTCCTTTGGTGGTTCTAACTGCAACAGGACATACTTCAATGAATACCATGATGCCTTAATTAATTTTTTCTTGTTTCTTTTTTCTTTCTTTCTTATTTTATTTGTATTATGTGGATATATATACATATTTATTATGTTTCGTATTTTTTCCTTGCATTGTTGTTTTCATTTCTTCATGTCATTTATCTTCACCTTATTTTGCTTTTCATGCAATCTTTATCTGTATTGTGAGCATTAGTACTGGCCACTTGGCATTTAATAATGACTATGTTTTGATTTTGTATTATGATATTCATATCATTGTTTGTATTAGTTGCTTGTTTGATACACATGATTATATATCTCTTTGAACTTGAAGTATTTACACACATAGGTGTTTGTACTGTTCATGAACCAATTACCACCTTACCTTCTACAAACCAACATATTCTGACATTTTTACTCTTTTACTCTTCTTCTGCACATCGCTTATATTTTACTTGTGGACCTGCACGCCTCTGTGCTGTGCCTCACTTGCGGTGCGGCTTCTGGCGTCTCTATGCTTCTGGTAGTCATGACAATCCACAGGTCGGCCTGCCCCCTGCATGACGCTGGCGCCGCACTGCATAGTGAGTTGTCACGGCAACAGCAGGCGTCACTTCCGGTCCACGTAACGCCACATCCGCCTCATCCCCCTTTTTAAACCTTCCGGTCTCCTCTATCACCACGCCCCCTGACGAAGGATTTTACTCCGAAACGTGCGTGGGGGCAGACGCACCGGTCCCAGCTCGCAGACTAACACCAGACAATTGAGGTAATTTACCGACGCTGTGGTAGCATTCTGCCCACAGGTCTCACTACACACATTTCGCTTGTCTTGCATATGTTCTGGTGTTTGTTTCCACCCCTTTCTACCGCAGTACTTGACACTGATCATATGGTCCTTTCTAGTGACCGCGGCCACAGTACTATTCTGACACTAGATTTTCCGTGCTATGCATTTCTTCTTCTGAATAGATCTAGATGATGATTGTTCCTATGTGTCATGAGAACTATATACACACTGTTTATGTAGTGCTGCTTATTTACTATCATATTGTTATGTGATCTGGGACCAGTCCGCCTACCTTTCCTTTTAGGTTGTGTGGGCACCTTGCACTGATACTTGCTGTCCCTGCCTGTACCTTAACATGTTCTTATCGTATATATATGTCATGTTTCAATAAAGTTTTGTATTTTCTCATATAAGTAACCCTTGATCGCTTTTTTTGTGGTGGCAACATCACTTTGTTCTGTTTTAATCTAATTTTGCGATGGGTCAATTAGTCCGTTATTGATGGCTTTCACAGTGTGGTGTATCATTTGGTTAAGCCAAACTATTTCCTTTTGTTTATCTAGTAACATGAGGTAACATGAGGTAATACACAGTAACATGAGGTAAAACACAGTAATATGAGGTAATACACAGTAACTTGAGGTAATACACAGTAACATGAGGTAATACACAGTAAAATGAGGTAATATACAGTAACATGAGTTAATACACAGTAATATGAGGTAATACACAAGTAACATGAGGTAATATGAGGTAATATACGGTAACATGAGGTAATACATAGTAATATGAGGTAATACACAGTGACAAAAGGTAATACACAGTAACATCTATCATATATATATATAGAATCGTCTTATCCCGTCTGTCTGTCTTTCTGTCCAGGAAATCCCGCATCGCTGATTGGTCCGGCCGCGGCCAATTAGCGATGCGGGATTTCAGAAAAAAGATGGGGGCCGTTAGCGGTTTATCTGCCGCACGGTTGCTCGCAGCAGAAGTACCCTGACCGGCGGCGCCGCTGACCTCCATGCGGCTACCGTCGGCAGATCAGCGGCAAGTGTGAACAGAGGACCGGGGAGCGGTGGCGCCAGTCGGGATACTTCTGATGCGAGCAGCCGGTCATCTACCGGAGAGAGTGTATCTCTCTCAAGTCACAAGGTCAAACTCTACACTGTGTTGGCATATATTTACCGGAGCCCGTTTTTGGTCATGGACAACTCTATGTTGCATTTTCAAGAGATAAAATGAGATCCAACGTCAAGGTGCAAGTTTTGGATACCCCTTTACAAGGAAAGTTGCTTAGAGATAGTCAAAAAGTATTCACAAAAAATGTAGTGTACAAAAATATTTTGGGTTAATATTGTTAACAAATATATTATAGTGTCGATGTACTTCTTTCGTCCAATGATTTATTTAAATACAGTTAGATATTCATGTAATAGTTTGTATATTTTGATGATCTGTTTAATAATTTTGTTCAGTTGCATTAAGTTCTATGAGCAATAACATTTAATGATAATGTATATATTTTAATTGAAAAATCCTGTGTATTCATTGCATTATTCTTAAATCTTCATAAATAAGCTACATACATATTCTAGAATACCGATGCGTTAGAATCGGGCCACCATCTAGTTAAAAATAAACATCCATAAAGATACGATACACGGGCAGGGTCCCGGTACAACCAACACGTTTCGACCCATTGGGGTCTTAATCATGGTACCATGATTAAGACCCCAATGGGTCAAAACGCGTTGGTTGTACCGGGACCCTGCCCGTGTATCGTATCTTTATGGATGTTTATTTTTAATACATTTTTTGAATAAATTTGCATTTTTATCCAAGTCTTCACGCTGAAGATCATTCTTCCTTTCCCCGTTTCACCTTATTTATAAGTAACAGAGCACTCTTGCGCCCTGATGGCTTTTTATGTCACCACTCTTCATTGCGTTGAACATGCAGGGATAGCGGAGCAGCTCTTCATAAGGCTAACACTGATTGGTGCCAATCAGTGTTAGCTTTCTTTGTGTCCTCTTCTCCCCAGGTGTACAGAACAGTCATCCATAATGAGCGATCCCGTCCCCCACAGTGTAAGCAGCAGAGGGAGATACATGACTCCCTGCTACAGTTGCAATGGTTGAATAAGGGCCCCCCTGCCAACCTAATAGTAAGTGTAAATGGGTGGTCTCTAGTCTGGGGTGAGAGAGGAGGAGGCGCTTAGTGACTTAGGGATGAATGAAGGCCCCATTAAACCATGTCTCCTTTCACCACTGACTGACTGCACCCCCTTCCATTTATCACCCCTGACTGAGCCCTAGATCACTGTATCACCACTGACTGTACCCCCTCCCCCTGTATCACCCCTGACTGAGCCCTCAATCACTGTATCACCACTGACTGTACCCCCTCCCCCTGTATCACCCCTGACTGAGTCCCTCTCCTCCTGTATTACCCCTGACTGCACCACCTCCCCCCTATATCAACCCTGACTGATCCCACTCTCCCTGTATCATCTCTGACTGCGCCACCTTCCCATGTATCACCCTGTCTGAGCCTCTTTACCCCTGTATTACCCATGACTGCACCCCCTCCCCCTGTATCATCCCTGGCTGTGCCACCTCTCCCTGTATTACCCGTGACTGGGCCACCTCCACCTGTATCACTCTGTCTGAGCCCCTTTACCCATGTATTATCCCTGACTGCACCCCCTCCCCTTTGTATTTATTTCTATGCAGCTACATAGTGGGCCCCAAGAATGATGTTCTCTGGTGGGTCCAAGGTGCTCCAGTCCGACGCTGGGACTATCCTTCAGATAGGTCTTCAAGGTCTGACCAGTGCGATCTGCTGTTCCTGGTGTCAGCTGGAACTGCTCAGTTACAGAGATGCACAGCTCCGTCAGCTGTTAAGTGGCCATGTCCTAGTACTGCACATCTTCCACTATTCAAATCCTTAGGGAGCGGATGTGCACGACTCAGCCACAGTCACTATTCTGTACAGCTCCGTAACTGAGCAATTCAGGCCACCACCGACAATGGGAACAACTGATCATCAGGGTGTCGCACCCCTACCGATCAGACATTGATGACCATAAGGATAGGCCATCAATGTTAATGTTAACTAGTAATTCATAATTCCGGCTCCGCTCATTTCCGCAACAAGAAGTGAGTGGTACATCACCTCTAGTCACTTGCTGAGACACGTACGTGATTGGCAGGTATTGTGCACCTGTCTTACTTATCAGTGATTTCTTCCTGAGAGGTATCTGTAGCTGTGGCACCACTGGCGCTTATCATCTCCCAATATAAAAGTGAGCAAAGCAGAATAGTCCATTTAAACATGAATCTGAGTTTATTGTAAGTTTTGTGTTTTTTGGACAGACTAAAAAGAAAAAAATAAGTATCTGCCGCTGCTGACTTCTTTATAAGGAAGGCAAGCAATGCTGGTAATGTCACATCTAGATACCTGCAGGCAAGAGAGGACAGAAAGGAGAGGGCCCTGTGCAAGAACAATTAATGGGCCTTTTGCAGTCCAATGACTCCAATTCCACCTGCTTTAGAGATAGAAGTGGGCCCCCTTACATCTTGGACCCTTTTGTGACTGACCAGTTTGCACCAATTGTATATCAGTTCCTGCCTGTAGAGACGTGCATAATAATCAGGTATTGAACATCTGTTGTTCTGATTAGATCAGGACAGGCGAAAAATACCTGCTGATCACTCGCATGGGCCTGCAAGTCTCTGCAGATGCAACAGCACTGGTGCTGCTCGTCTCCCAGATATGAAAGTGAATTGAGTCAATGTAATCCTTTAATTACCAGTCATAATCCTTTATTGACCAGTTATCCTTCATTGGCTGAAATATGGCCTATATGATTTCTTCTCATAGATTGTGGCTCTAGACAATCTCTCAAAGTTACATGTAGCTCTTAAGATAAAATAAGGTTGAGGACCACTGCCGAAGAGAATAACAGGGTCTATAAGTCGATGAGGAGCAGGGATTCCATACTTGTTTTTAGGGTGCCAACGTCCGCATCCAGGCAGGAACCACAGAGTTTATAATCTGGACAGTAGGTCTCTTATTAACCCAGCTTTATCACAACTCCATCAGATATTGGTACAGTTAGCTAATAGAGAAAGAAAATATTCTTTTGTTCTCACAGTCTGAACAGGTATAAAATTATTATTTATCCTTGATATCAGATTAACCTTTTCATCTAATAAAATAAAATAAAAAACTGTAAATATCTGTATACCAAAGAGGTGTTGAAAAAGCTTGAATAATAGGACAAAGTCCAATTCAGATCTGGCTTACAGTGACCTCCAGTGGCTGCAAACTAGTATTACAAAAATCTGCATTGCTCATTATACACAACATACAATTGCTGTACCTTCATTTAGCCCACTAACCAGTTTAAAAATTATTGAAATAAAGTATTTGAAACTGGGCTATCTCCGTCAGGTGCCTCATCAATCTGTAGGCTACAAAATGTGGCATTTCAGGCCTCCGTTCAACAGTTTTGCTGTGTCTTACCCTAGTTCTATACACTATTGTGCAGGAAAAAAACAAAAAATACAGGCCATATATTTGAAAGTGGGCTATCTCCGTCAGATGCCTCATCAATCTGTGGGCTTCAAAATGTGGCATTTCAGGCCTCCATTCAACTGTTTTTGCATTCTGTTACCCTAGTTCTATACATTATTGTGCAGGAAAAACAAAAAATACAGGCCAGATATTTGAAATTGAGCTTTCTCTGTCTGACGCCTCATCTATCTGTGGGCATAAAAAACATGGCATTTCAGGCCTCCAACAGTTTTTGCTGTGTCTTACCCTAGTTCTATACACTATTGTGCAGGAAAAAACAAAAAATACAGGCCAGATATTTGAAAGTGGGCTATCTCATTCAGACGCCTCATATATCTGTGGGCAACAAAATGTGGCATTTCAGGCCTCCATTCAACTGTTTTTGCTGTGTCTTACCCTAGTTATATACACTATTGTGCAGGAAAAAACAAAAAATACAGGTCAGATATTTGAAAGTGGACTATCTCCGTCAGATGCCTCATCTATCTGTGGGCTAATAAATGTGGCATTTCAGGCCTTCCAACTGTTTTTACTCTCTGTTGCCCTAGTTCTATACACTATTGTGCAGGAAAAAACAAAAAATACAGGCCAGATATTTGAAAATGAGCTATCTTGATCAGATGTCTCATCTATCTGTGGGTTAAAAAATGTGGCATTTCAGGCCTCCAACAGTTTTTGCTGTGTCTTACACTAGTTCTATACAATATTGTGCAGGAAAAACGTAAAAATACAGGCCAGATATTTCAAAGAGGGCTATCTCCGTCAGATGCCTCATCTACCTGTGGGCTACAAAATGTGGCATTTCAGGCCTCCATTCAACTGTTTTTGCAGTCTGTTACTCTAGTTTTATACAGTTGTCATGATCCGTTCCAGGGTTTAATCCTGTCTGCCCTTTATCTGGGCGGATCATGTCAAGGGTTAACTTTGCTCTGCCTCATTCTGGGTTCAGGTTTGCTATTTAACTCCCATACATCCTGCTAGCGGTGTGAGCTATAGTCCTGCCTTTGGCTTGTGCATCTGACTAAGGTAACCCTTGATTTGTCCTGGTATGATCCCTGACTTGCCCCATGTCTGTTGTCTTCCTCTGTCTGCCCTTTTCCCTGCATTTCCCTGTTTGTCGGTTTGATTCTCTGGTTTTTGACTTGGCCTGTATTCGCTTCTGCTTTCTGTCTTTGTCTTATCCGCTTCTGACCGTTGCTGAACCTCCTGGCTTTCTCCTGACCACGTGTACTGCTTACTCCTTTTGTACTTCTGCCTCTGAACAGTTTTTGACTCGGCTTGTCTGACCACTCTCCCGCCACTTGGTGGCGCCTGTGCTTCTGCTCTTTGGAGCTACTCTGTGTATGCAGTCTCACTTCACTCTCGAGCTCCCTCTGGGGGAGGTTGTGCTACACTGCACTGCAGTAGCCTGACATTATAGCTCACCCTTACATTTAAAGGGATTTCTGCATTTTTTTTCTCTGCTCTGTTTGCTAAGGATCCGCTCCATACCTTGGCGGACAAATGAACAGCTTGACAGTGGTGATACAGGACCTGTTTGTGGAACAGAGGGCCTTGGCCTCGTCTCATAACCACCTGCAAAGGGAGCTTTCAAACACAGTAATATCGTTGCAGACTGACTGTAAGCACTCTAACACTGTTGATGTTTCATTGCACTCTCCTGAACCTACAGTAAAGCTCCCAAGGAGAAATTCCATACTTTTAGGGAGAGTTGCAAACTATTGTTTTCTGTTAGACCCCTATCTTCTGGTGATGAGAGTCAGCGGGTGGGATAATCATTTCCTTACTGCGGGAGGGACCTCAGTCTGGGTTTTCTCTCTACCTGCTTCTACCCCTGAACGTGTGTCTGTGGACAGATTCTTTGAGGCTTTGGGACAGATTTATGACGAACCAGACCGGGTCAGGGTAGCAGAGGACATGATCATGGGTCTCTCCCAGAATGAACTCACTGCTGAACAGTATTGTTCTGAGTTTAGGCGGTGGTCTGTTGAAGTGTCTTGGGATGACTCTGCTCTGAGATGCTTGTTTGAGAGAGGACTATCGGATCATCTGAAGGATACGCTGGCCCTTCATACGTCACCCAGTTCCCTGGAGGAGGCCATGACCCAGGCCATTTGTATGGACCGGAGGTTACGGGAGAGAGGAATTATCCAGCGTGAGATTCCTGTATTGCCTGCCAAGTCTGAGGTGGTGTCATTCAAGTAGACTATGGAAGTTGGTGCCACCAACTTCAAGGAGAAAGAGAGGAGACGGCGACGAGATGGGAAATTATGTTTTTATTGTGGAGATCCAGTGACATTGGAAGAAGGACTGCCCGTCGTCCATCGAGTAGCAAGCTGTGGAGTCTGGGTGATGGTCTAGGAGGTCTTCCAGACTCTCAGGTACCATTTTCATCCTTTCAAAAAATTTTGTTAGAGGTGGAACTGTGTTATGGAGGTGGTTTTGCATCCATTTCAGCATTTGTGGACTGTGGATCTTCCATTAACTTCATTGACTCTAGTATGGTGTCCAAGTTAAAGTTAGGGACAGTTAGGCTAGAGACTCCCATCTATATCATTGCCATTGAAAAGACACCGTTGGCTTAAAATGTCCTTAAGTTTGTCTCTGAGGAGTTCCTCCTCAAGGTGGGTTCCTTGCACCAGGAACAAATTTCATGTTATGAATAAGTTTCCTGCAGGACTGGTGTTGGAGTTCTCCTGGTTGCAGAGACATAATCCAGTAATAGACTGGGGATCTCGTGATATTGTTAAATGTGGTCCTAATTGTTCCAATGGTTGTCTTTTTTTGTGTCTGCCATTAGTCCGGAGGGTATTTCGGGGTACCTAAAGGACTTTGGGAATGTGTTCTCCGAAAAAGAGGCTGAGGTCTTGCCACCCCATCGTCCTTATGATTGTACCATTAATCTTATTCCGGGTTCTAAATTGCCCAAAGCCCGTTTGTACAATCTTTCTGGCCCGGAACGTACTGTTATGAAAAACTATATCTCTGATAGTCTATACAAAGGTCACATCCGTCCCTTTGTCTCGCCTGTGGCCGCGGGATTCTTTTTTGTTAAGAGAAAAGATGGTGGTTTATGCCCGTGTCTCGATTTCCGAGAAGTAATTAAAATTACGGTGAGAAATACCTACCTTCTACCACTCATTCCTGATCTTTATAACCATTGTCTGGGGCTAGGTGGTTTTCCAAACTTGATCTCAGGGGAGCATATAACCTTATCCGTATTCAGGAAGGGGATGAGTGGAAAACAGCATTTCTCACCTCCGAGGGTCTGTTTGAAAATTTGGTCATTCCCTTTGGTCTCCTGAACGCGTCCGCTGTCTTTCAGAACTTCATGAATGATGTTTTCTCTGATTTTATCGGGCGCTTTATGGTTGTATACTTGGATGATATCCTTGTTTTCTCGCCTGACAAGGAATTCCACATTGGTCATTTACGTGCTGTTCTTCACAGGTTACGGGGTAATTCTCTGTTTGCTAAACCCGAGAAATGTTTGTTTTGTGTCCAGGAGCTTTCCTTTCTGGGGATCATCCTTTCTGCCAATGGGTTTTGGATGGATCCCGGAAAGGTACAGGCCATTGTTGATTGGGTGCAACCCAGAGACCTCAAGGGGTTGCAGAATTTTCTGGGTTTCGCCAATTATTATCGAAAATTTATCAAGGGGTTTTCTCAGGTGGTCAAGCCACTCAAAAAAAATACAGGCCAGATATTTGAAAGTGGGCTATCTGCGTCAGACTCTGCTACAAAATGTGGAATTTCAGGCCTCCATTCATCTGTTTTTGTTGTATCTTAAACTAGTGTGTTTTAAACTAGTTCTGTACACTATTGTGCAGGAAAACACAAACAATACAGGCCAGATATTTGAAAGTGGTCTATCTCCATCAGACACCTCATCTATCTGTGGGATGAAAAATGTGGTATTTCGGGCCTCCAACTGTTTTTGCTGTGCCTTACCGTAGTTCTATACACTATTGTGCAGGAAAAACAAAAAATACAGGCCAGATATTTGAAAGTGTGCTATCTCCGTCAGATGCCTCATCTATCTGTGGGCTACAAAACGTGGCATTTCAGACCTCTAACTATTTTTGCTGTGTCTTACCTTAGTTCTATACACTATTGTGCAGGAAAAAAGCAAAAAGAGCAAAAAATACAGGCCAGATATTTGAAAATGGGCTATCTCCATCAGACGGCTCATCTATCACTGGCTGCAAAATGTGGCTTTTCAGGCCTCCATTCAACTGTTTTTGGCATCTGTTACCCTAGTTCTACACACTATTGTGCAGGAAAAAAACAAAAAGTACAAGTCAGATATCTGCAAGTGGTCTATCTCCGTCAGACGCTACATCTATCTGTGGGCTACAAAATGCGGCATTTCAGGCCTCCAACTGTTTTTGCTCTCTGTTACTCTAGTTCTATACACTATTGTGCAGGAAAGCAAAAAATACAGGTCAGATATTTGAAAGTGGACTATCTCCGTCAGATGCCTCATCTATCTGTGGGCTAAAAAATGTGTCATTTTAGGCCTCCAACTGTTTTTTCTGTGTCTTAAGGTACTGCCACACTTAGCGATCTCGTTAGCGATCTCGATAACGACGCAAGCTAACAAGATAGTTTTTGTGACCTTTTTTAGGTCGCTAGTAGCTGCCAAACAGGAGATCTCAAAAACGACTCATCAGCGGTCAGCGATCTCTTTAACGACTTTGGCGGTCGTTAGGACGTCATTAGCATGTACTGAGCACTTCTGATTCATAGGAATTTCCAGCATCGCTCCTGCTCTCTGCGTCCTGCTAGCCTGCTTTGCAACTTCTGCGATCCTCTCTGTGATGCAAAAGAAAACTTACAGATATTGCGATCCACTCCGTGACGCAAAACAGTCATATGCGTCACAAACGAGGTCGCTCGTCGTTCGCAAAAGGTGCCAAACACAGCGATTCAGGCTCACCAGTGGGACGCCAACGATCAAAAAACGGTCCAGAACTCTAGTGAACGATCAGCGACATCACAGCAGGGGCCACATCGTTGCTACATGCCACACACAACGAGGTCGCTAACGAGATCGCAAAATAGTGACATTTTAGTGATCTCGTTTTGCGATCTCGTTTAGTGTGGCATACCCTTTACCCTAGTTCTATACAATATTGTGCAGGAAAAAATGAAAAATACAGGCCAGATATTTGAAAATGGGCTATCTCTGTCAGACGCCTCATCTTTCTCTGGGCTTCAAAATGTGGCATTTCAGGCCTCCATTCAACTGTTCTTGCTGTCTGTTACCCTAGTTCTATACATTAATGTGCAGGAAAAAATAAAAAATACAGGTCAGATATTTGAAAGTGGGCTATCTTCGTCAGAAGCCTCATCTATCTGTGGGCTACAAAATGTGTCATTTCTCCAGTCACCTTCCACGACAGTCACCTTGGAGGATGTCTTCCCACCCTAATTGGGACAGGAAACACAAAAAGGTTAAATACTCCTCCCCTTCCTGCTACCTCCAGTGATCTTTTCCTGTCCCCCAGTGGGGCATGAAGAGGTTCATCAGGTGCGGCTGGCGAGCGGAGCTCCTAAGAAGTTCTTACTGCTGGGCAGTCGAGGTCGGGGGGTTCGCCTCTCCTCCTCCATATGGCTGCTCCCATCTCCCTGGCTCCATGTGACTCGGGACCCCCTTCCCGCCCCTCCCGCGCCTCTTAGAAGGTAAAGCGGGGCGGTGATGTGCGGTCGGGGTCCTCCTTAGCTCCCCGACATCCTCCTCCCGCTGCTGCACCGAGTTCTGGAGTCGGCGCGCACCGGAAGTGTCGTCAGCGGGCACTTACGGTTTTGTGTTCTGATGCGTTCCAAGGTGGAACGCAACACTACACGATGCTTTACGGCTGGGGTGGGGCTCCAGCGCTGGTGCAGCTTCCTGGGTCATTCCTTCGGTTCGTCCCTGCGGACCATGAGTGAGGAGGGGCACACAATTGAACGCTGGACCACGATCCTTCATATCTTGGTCAGGAGCCTCCAGGTAAGACGCAGTGTCCCTGTCTGTGTGGGACTGCTGACAGTTGACCATGGACTGCGACAAACCTCCTACAGCTGCGTCTACGGAGCCCAGCATTCACCCTCCTACCGTGAGTAGCGGGGTTGGTCCCTGACTGTCCAGGCATTCTAGCTATGGGTCATTTAGTATACCTTCTCTCTCGTTTTAGGGAGAAATGGTCTCTGCCCCAAAGAGTAAACCCAGCTGCAAGTGTGGTGTTTGTGGGTCCAGGCTTCCCTCTGCTTACAAGAAGAAGCTGTGCCAACCTTGCACGGATGACATACTACGTGCCGAGCAGCCCTCCCTCCTGGACAGTATTAAAACTCTCATTAAACAGGAGGTGCACACCTCCATGGCAGCTTTTTCCCAGACCCCGGTGCCACATCCCCCTTTCCCTAAAAAGAGGAAAATGGCACCTGCTGACACCAACTCTGACTCGAGTGAAATTCGTACCTCGGGGGTCAGAGGATATTTGGGAAAATGAGTGCTCCACATCCACCCTAAACCCGATAGTAAAAAGTATTATTTCTCTTCGGAGGATATGAAAGAGCTTGTTTCCATGGTGAGAAGCACCATGGGGGTTGAGGAGGAGGAGGTGAATTACTCAGTTCAAGATGAGATGTTTGGGGGCTGAAACCCAGAGGTAAGAAAGGGTTTCCTGTTCATGAAAATGTCCAAAATCTTATTCTCCAGTAGTGGGCCTCCCCCGTAAAAGGTCTTTCTGTACCCTTGGAATTAAGAAATCACTTTCCCCTGGAAGGTGACAATTCAATTTGGGAAGTCCCTAAAGTAGACATCCAGGTCTCTAAAGTAACCAAAAATACGTCTCTCCCCTTCGAGGATGCTTCCCAATTAAAAGATCCTATGGATCGGAAAATAGAAAGCCACCTAAAAAAGTCCTGGTAGGCCTCTACTAATTTGCTCAAAACAAATGTAGCCTCTACATGCGTCACCAGAGCCCTTTCCATCTGGCTTCACACGCTGGAAGAGCACCTCTCTCAGGGGACCTCCAGGGAGGAGATACTGGACTCCCTACCCCTTCTCCAAAAGGCGACGGGCCTTTTAGCCGATGCCTCAGGGGAATCGGTTCGGGGTACGGCAAAATCTCTAGTCCTCTCTGATTCGGCCAGAAGAGCTCTTTGGCTGAAATCATGGGGGGGTGACATCACCTCTAAAACTAGACTCTGTGCCATACCCTTTGAAGGTCACCATGTATTTGGGCCAGTTTTGGATGATATCCTTAAAAAAGCTTCGGATAGGAAAAAGTCTCTGCCCGAACAGAAAAATACTAGGAGACGGTTTTTTCGTCCCCCACGTGAACAAGCCCTCCCAAAAGGCATTCAGGGGAAAAGGTAAAATTGGACAGTGGAGCTATCCAAAGGGGGGTAGAGGCAAGAACATCCATGACCCTTAACAGCAGCACACCCCGGACAAACAGTGACTCTCAGTTAGGGGTTGACTTTCGCATTTCCTCGCCCGATTGCAGTCGATATCCATGAACCAGTGGATCCTCCATACCATACAATTCGGGCTAAAGTTGGAATTCGAGAGTCTCCCCCCCAGTGTCTGAGAATTACCCCGCAACAGGCTCCAGATTTCCAGAACCCCTTACTCCTTCAAATACAAGATCTATTGCGAGAAGTGATTTCACATGTGCTCCAGCAAGAGATGGGCAAAGGCCATTATTCTCATCTATTCCTCATAAGGAAACCCTCCGGGAAATGCAGGGTTATCGTAAATTTAAAAGCCACTGAATCAGTTTATCAAGTACCGGAGGTTCAAGATGGAGTCGGTCAAATCGGCGATCCCTCTAATTGGACGAGGCTGGGTCATGGCTACAATAGACCACGCTTACTATCATGTACCGATCCATCTGGATCACAAGAAGTTCCTCAGGTTCGCAATCTCTCACGACCTGGGAATCAGCCATTTTCAGTTCAATTCACTCCCATTCGGTGTGTCCCCGGCACCAAGGGTGTTCACAAAGGTCATGAGAGAAGCAGTCATTTTCATCCATCTACAAGAAATATGTATTGTTCCATATTTAGACAACTTGCTCATAGTTGCACCATCAATATTTCGGCTGAACCTGGATGTGTAGAAAACCCTGGAGATCCTCGAATCCCTAGGCTGGATCCCGAATCTTCAGAAGTCAGACCTCCACCCTTCCCCAAGAAAGTTCCTGGGAATTCTCCTAGACTCAGAAAAGAGGACATCCTTCCTCCCAAGGATCATCAGCGCGACCTTCGTCAGAGAATCTCCAGATTCAAACAACAAAGGGCGCCGACGTTAAAGGAATCCATGTCCATTCTGGGGTCCATGATATCGTGTATCCAGGCTGTGGCCTGGGCTCATGCACAAATGTGGTATTCGCAGGTACACGGGATGCAGTGACGAGCCAGAGACAGAGGAAGCTTAAATTTAACCTTTATATTGGGGTTATACGGATAGCTGTTAAGCTGACAATATTTCTCCTCGCAAGGAAGGTAGACAATAATACACAAATAACTGGATAAATGACTACTCGGCAGGTGCCGACAACTATATGGCCATGATATGGCCGTCTACAAGTCCTAGAAAAATAAGAACAGTTAACGGAGTGTCACTTATGCTTCTCTGACGTCCGACAGAGCTGTTGTCCGGGAGGTGTCCGTTCGTCGTCTCAGCCGCTGGGCCCAGCCAACGAGGAGCTGTCGAAGGCTTCAGGTTTCCTACGCCCACGTGCGGAAAGGGCGCAACATGCCCTGGAAAAGTTCCCCAGCGTCGGGACCGCCACTCTCGGAGGCGAGGTGGTGGCTGCCGCGGCTCCTGACGTACAAGCCGAAGCTGCCGGATGAAGCGGGGCAGTGGCGGCCGCGGCTCGCTTCGCTCAGGAACCGTCCTCTCCCCGAGTTAAGTGAGCCCCAGTCCTTTCTCTCTCGAATCTGCTGGCTTTTTCCTGCTCTCCAGTGCCAGTCAGGCTCCTCCTTTCTGCCTCTTGTCTTCCTCCATGTCAAGTGCCCCCTGCTGGTCTCCTGTGCTCCTTTTACAGTTGCCCAGCCCTCATACTTTCCAGAATAGTCTCTGTGACGCTCTGTAGTTACTTCCCCCGGAAACATATGCCCTGGGAACCTAAGTGACAGCCCCCTTGGTTCCAACCTGGTTACACAACGGGGGCTCTCTCTTCTACACATACACAAATCCTTCAATCCCACGTCCTTCTATATTCATCGAAGTGTCAGAATGTTCTGTCCAGGAGAATTCCGCTTCCCGGACACGTGAAGTCGGCCCTCTCATGGTGGCTGGATGGCAAAAACCTACGGGGAGGGTGAACTGGGATCAGCTCCCCCTGAAAGTACTTTGTACGGATGCCAGCCGAAGAGGTTGGGGAGCTGTGGTGGAGGAATCTTATTTTCAAGGACAGTGGTCCCTGGATATAGGAGCCAGATGTTCAAATCTGAGAGAATTTAAAGCAGTGGAGGAGGCACTGAAAGCAGCTTCAGCTCTCATCCAAAACCATCATGTTCGTATCTACTCCGACAACGTGACGGCGGTGGCCTACCTCCAACACCAGGGTGGCACGAGATATGCCAGCTTAAAATTAATCGCGGTAAGGATATTTCTCTGGGCAGAGAAACACCTGTTATCTAATAATAATAATCTTTATTTATATAGCGCCAACATATTCCGCAGCGCTTTACAGTTTAACAGTTTCAAAACACAAGTCATAAGTAACAACGTTAACAATACAATAATTAAAGCAAAATAAGATGAGATGACCCTGCTAGTGAGAGCTTACAATCTACAATGAGGTGGGGGAGATACAAAGTACAGGTGTGTATATACAATGGTGTATTTACAATGATGGTCCAGCCATCTTGAGGGAGGGAGTGAGGGAGGGATGGATGGAGATAGAGAATGGGCTACACACACATACACTTACACATAGAATGACTTTGATTAGTGAACGTGATAGGCCGCTCTGAACAAATGTGTTTTGAGGGAGTGACTGAAACCATGCAAATTGTGGATAGTCCTAATTTCTTGGGGTAGAGCATTCCAAAGGATTGGCGCAGCGCAGGAGAAGTCTTGGAGTCGGGAGTGGGAGGTACGGATTAGTGCAGAGGTTAGTCAAAAGTCATTTGCAGAGCGCAGCAGTCGGTTAGGCCGATGGATAGAAATGAGGGAGGAGATGTAGGGGGTGCTGCACTGTGGAGAGCTTTGTGGGTGAGAACAAGTACTTTGAATTGGATTCTATAATGAATGAGCAGCCAATGTAAGGACTGGCGAAGAGCGGACGCGTCCGAGTACCGATTAGCCAGATGGATGACTCTGGCTGCTGCATTCAGTATGGACTGGAGAGGGGATAGTCGCGTAACGGGGAGGCCAAGTAATATAGCATTGCAGTAGTCCAGGCGGGAGTGGATCAATGCTACAGTGAGGGTTTTTGTTGCTTCCTTGGTGAGAAAAGGGCGGATTCTGGAGATGTTCTTTAGGTGTAGGCGGCAAGAGCGGGCAAGAGATTGTATGTGGGAGGTGAAGGAGAGATTGGTGTCAAACATAACACCCAGACAGAGAGCTGCTGCCGGGGTGTTATTATGCTTCCCACGGAGAGGGAAATGTCAAATTTAGGGAAGTTAGTAGACGGCGGGAGCAGAAGAAGTTCAGTTTTGGAGAGGTTGAGTTTCAGATAGAGAGCGGACATGATGTTGGAGACTGCGGACAGACAGTCGGTGGCGTTCTGTAGTACAGCGGGGGTAAGGTCGGGGGATGACGTGTATAGTTGTGTGTCATCAGCATAAAGATGGTACTGAAAGCCAAATCTGCTGATGGTCTGTCCAATTGGGGCCATGTAGAGAGAGAAGAGAAGGGGGCCAAGGACTGAGCCCTGAGGTACCCCGACAGCGAGAGGAAGAGGAGATGACGTGGAGCCAGAGAACAAACACCTGAAGGAGCGGTCAGAAAGATAGGAAGAGAACCAGGAGAGAGCAGTGTCCTTAATGCCTAGTGACTGGAGCCTAGAGAGTAGTAGATGGTGGTCAACCGTGTCGAAAGCTGCAGAAATGTCGAGAAGAATGAGCAGAGAGTGGTCATCGTTACGTTTTGCTGTCAGACGGTCATTGGTCACTTTGATGAGTGCAGTTTCAGTCGAATGTAGGGGGCAGAAACCGGACTGTGAAGGGTCTAGGAGGGAGTGAGTGGAGAGGTAACGGGTAAGGCGGGAGTAGACTAGGCGCTCCAAAAGTTTAGAGATGAAAGGAAGATTGTAGACTGGTCTGTAGTTGTTTGTGTAGGAAGGGTTGAGAGCGGGTTTCTTTAGTAATGGAGTAATGATGGAGTGTTTGATAGAGGATGGGAAAATGCCAGAGGAGAGTGAGAGATTAAAAATTGTAGTTAGGTGAGTTGTGACAACTGGAGAGAGAGACTGGAGGAGATGTGAGGCGATGGGGTCGGTAGTGCATGTAGTTGGATGAGAGGAAGAGAGGAGTCTGGAGACTTCTTCTTCTGTGATGAAATCAAATGTGGAAAGTGAGCTAGGGGAAAGGCAGGGAGGGATGGGAGTCATAGCACTTGGTGGTTGAGAGCAGATTTCCTGATGGATATTTCCTGACGGATATTATCTATTTTTTCTATAAAGTGGGAGGCCAGGTGCAGAGAAGAGCGACCAAGGTTATTAGAGAACTGGGGGGTCTGCAATACCAAGACAGGTTATTACACTTGGGGTTATTTAGTTTGGAAAAATGAAGGCTTAGGGGTGTTCTTATTACAATGTATAAATATATGAGGGGACAGTACAAAGACCTTTCTAATGATCTTTTTACTCTTAGACCTGTGACGGGGACAAGGGGGCATCCTCTACGTCTGGAGGAAAGTAGGTTTAGCCATAATCACAGACGCAGATTCTTTACTGTAAGAGCAGTGAGACTATGGAACTCTCTGCCGTCTAATGTTGTAATGAGTGATTCCCTACTAAAATTTAAGAAGGGACTGGATGCCTTTCTTGAAAAGTATAATATTACAGGCTATATTCACTAGTTTCCTAGATACTGCGTTGATCCAGGGAGCTAGTCTGATTGCCGTATGTGGAGTCGGGAAGGAATTTTTTTTCCCCAATGTGAAGCTTACTGTTTGCCACTTGGGTTTTTTTTTGCCTTCCTCTGGATCAACATGTTAGGGCAGGTTAGGATAGGATATGGGTTGAACTAGATGGTCTTCCTTCAACCTTAATAACTATGTTACATAACTATCAGCACAAATGTCTGCGACAGGGGCTTGTGCTTTTGGCCTGAGAAGGGAGTGAAAAGTGTCAAAAAGTTTCTTGGGGTTGTTGGCTAGTGAAGAGATTAGGGTGGTGAAGTAGGTCTGTTTGGCGAGGTGAAGGCCAGCGTTATAAGTTCTTAACATGAATTTAAAGTGGATGAAGTCTTCTGGTATGCGGGTTTTTCTCCATAGGCGTTCAGCACTCCTAGAGCATCGCTGGAGAAGTCGAGTTTGCGATGTGTGCCAGGGCTGTTTTACTGTGTGTTTGGAAGTTCTGAGGGTGAGCGGCGCTACTTGGTCAAGGGTGCTTCTAAGAGTGTCATTGTAGTGATGAACAGCCAGATCAGGACAAGAAAAAGTGGAGATTGGGGACAGTGATGAGTGTAGGGAGTCTGAAAGTGTCTGAGGGTTAATGGCTTGTAGATTTCAGAATGTGTGGTAGGTAGGAGTGTGCTAGGGTGGTCGAGGATTTGTGAGCACGAAGGAGAGAATGTTGTGGTCAGAGAGTGGAAGCGGTGAGTTATTTAGTTGGGAGACTGAACAGAGCCGGACAAAGACCAGGTCAAGGGTGTTACCGTCCTTGTGTGTCTCAGAGGTTGAAAGCCGTGAGAGGCCTAGAGAAGTGGTTAGTGATAGAAGCTGAGATGCAGATGTGGAAGTAGGGCTGTTAATGGGGATGTTGAAGTCTCCAAGGATAAGGGTTGGTAGTTCTGAGGACATGAAGTGCGGCAGCCAAGCTGAGAAGTGGTCAAGGAACCGGGTGGGTGAGCCAGGGGGCCGATATATGACCGCTACTCTGAGGGAGAGGGGACGGAAGAGCCTGATGGTGTGGACCTCGAAAGAAGGGAATGAGAGTGATGGAATTGAGGGGATGACCAGGAAAGTGCATTGTGGGCACAGGAGTATGCCGACTCATCTACCAAGTCTGTTTGTGGGTCTCGGGGAATGGGAGAACTGTAAGCCACCATAGGAAATGGCAGCAGGGGAGACAGTGTCAGAATCCTGAATCCAAGTTTCAGTGAGGGCCAACAGATTAAAAGAGTTGTTCAGAAAGTAGTTGTGCAGGAAGGGAAGCTTGTTACATACAGACTGTGGATTCCAGAGGGCACAATTAAAAGAAGGAGATGAGGGAGTGCAAGTAATATTAATAAGATTATTATGGTTTTGATATGAGGTAGAGTAGGGGTTGAGGTTGGGGGATGGTGGACCAGGGTTGGGGGAGTTGTCCCCTGAAATCAGTAGGAGTAAGATAATAAAGAGCAAGTAGCTGTTGGAAATATAAGTCGTTTTTTTCTGCGATGTGTTTGGGCAAGATGGGCTGAGGTTTTTAAAGAAGGTAAGAAGTGCATGGGAGCTGTACATGGGAGAGGGAAGTATAAAGGGGCTGAATTGTATGAGTCGTGATGGAGGGGGGATGGGGTGGTGAATGTGGATGGCAAGGGAACACAGGAGGATAGCAATAAAGTACATGGCGAAAAGGGAAAGCAAAGTGTGGGTTACCTGATTCCTGCCCTGATTAACTGCCATGGATAACTGCCGTTCACATTATGCTTAGCTTCTGTGATGCTTTGCTTTATGGAATGCGTGCGCCCCACACTGCATGCACCCCTTAGAATGCTACTAAATATATAGCCCACGCTACCGGGACAGGAGAGAGGGATTGTGGGAGCTAGTTTGGGATAATTTGGCACCTGGGGCCAGCACACCAGGGGGTGGTTAGATGATCAAAGGCACTAGACCTGGCTACATCTATATGCTATAGCACCTTCCACCTGATAAGATCTGGAGAGGCCTCAGTCACAGATATAACACAGTAAGTATTAAATACAGTGCAAAAAATTAATTATACCAAAGCTTTAGCAAGCACATTAAAATATGTAACAAAATGGTAAAGCCGTTGATGACCGTAAGCAGAAGTATGGAGTTGTACCATTAGGATATATTGCAGCAGGAAAGACAGCCAGCAGAGATGGGGATTGTACCATTCAGCTGCTTGCTAGTAATGAATGGAGTGCGTACCATTAGGATATATTGCAGCAGGAAAGACAGCCAGCAGAGGTGGGGATTGTACCATTCAGCTTCTTGCTAGTAATGAATGGAGTGCGTACCATTAGGATATATTGCAGCAGGAAAGACAGCCAGCAGAGGTGGGGATTGTACCATTCAGCTGCTTGCTAGTAATGAATGGAGTGTGTACCATTAGGATATATTGCAGCAGGAAAGACAGCCAGCAGAGGTGGGGATTGTACCATTCAGCTGCTTGCTAGTAATGAATGGAGTGCGTACCATTAGGATATATTGCAGCAGGAAAGACAGCCAGCAGAGGTGGGGATTGTACCATTCAGCTGCTTGCTAGTAATAAATGGAGTGCGTACCTGTGTGAAGAGAGAAGATGAATGTTAATTCCTTGCCATGGATAATTGCCGTTCACATGATGCTTAGCTTCTCTGATGCTTTGCTTTATGGGATGCGTGCCCCCACACTGCTATCTATCTCAGCAGTGCATCTGAAGGGTTCGGACAACATCCAGGCGGACTTCCTCAGCTGGAAGGACGTCTGTCCCGGAGAGTGGTGCCTAAACCAAGAGGTCTTCCTATTTCTGACATCAAAATGGGGAAACCCTTAGGTAGATTTATTTGCGAATGCTCAAAATACAAAGGTAAAAACCTTTTTCTCCCTCAGTCCTTCGTACGGGCCTCGGGGGATAGATGCTTTGCCCATCCATGGGTTTTCAACCTGGCTTATGCCTTCCCACCAGTTCCTATGCTGGCGAAGACGCTGCAGAAGATCCGGTTGGACCAGGTCACGACAATCTTGAGAGCTCTAATGTGGCCAGGGCAAAGCTGGTATAGCGCTTCGAGGGACATGGCCCAGATCGGTCCCTTGCTCCTGGTCCAGAAGCCTGATCTCCTTCATTTGGGTCCCCTACTGTACCCAAACCTCAACAGACTAAACCTTGCGGCTTGGTTGCTGAAACCAGCATCCTAAAGGCCAGGGGTCTCTCTGACAGAGTGATCCAGACTCTCCAAAAAAGCAGGAAATCGGTGACCAATGCCATCTATGGCAAAGTATGGAAGAGGTTCTCTTCCTGGTGTCTTCCTAATGTTCCTGATCCCTTCCATCTCAACATTGCTCAAGTCTTAGACTTCCTCCAGAAGGGATTAGAGCTAGGGCTTACCCCAAGCACATTAAGAGTTCAGGTTACTGCTCTCAGTTCATTTTTTAACCAGGATCTGGTGGGACACAGTTGGATCATACTATTTATGATCTCTGCAATCCGAATACGTCCTAAAATTCCTAGCCGGGTTCCCCCCTGGGATCTAAATTTAGTGCTTAACAGTCTAACACAGGTCCCATTTGAGCCCTTGTCTTCAATATCGTTAAAAATCCTAACACTTAAAACTGTCTTCCTTGTGGCAATCACCACGGCTAGATGTATAGGAGAGTTACAGGCCCTGTCCGTTCAAGAGACCTACCTGTCTCTGAATGCTGATAGCATAATTTTGCATTTAGACACCTCCTTTATGCCCAAAGTCACTTCAGACTTTCATAGAGGTCAGGATATTGTGTTGCCCTCATTTTGCCCAAATCCTTCCAATATGAAAGAAGAAAGAAAGTTTTGATGTCCGCAGAGTGGTTCTCTATTATCTTGAACAAACCAAGGTTTGGAGGATTGACCAGAATCTTTTTATTCAGTTTTCAGGCCGGAATAAAGGAAAGAAAGCAGCAAAAAGCACAATTGCGAACTGGATCAAACAGGCCGTTTGGCATATTCGGCATGAGATCTTTCCCCTCCTGCTTCGCTAAAGGCTCACTCCACTCGATCAGTCGCTACATCATGGGCAGCAAGAGGGAACACTTTATCGGAGCAGATATGCAGAGCCGCCTGGTCTTTCATGCATACTTTCACCAGACACAATAGACTAAATTTTGACAGGGATCTAACATTTGGCAGACAAGTTCTGCAAGCTGTGGTCCCTCCGTAAAAGAAATTAGTGTTGGTATAACTCCAAGGTGACTGTCATGGAAGGTGACTGTAGAAAATAGAATTAGTCTATTAAGTCGGTAATTCGGTTTCTAGGAACCTTCCACAACAGCACTAATTTCCCTCCCTATCGGATACTCTTATTGAATGATTCTTGCATTTTGATGGTAACTATACATGCTAGTGTATCCAGAAAAAACACTGGAGGTAGCAGGAAGGGGAGGGGTATTTAACCTCTTTTGTGTTTCCTTTCCCCCATTAGGGCGGGGAGACATCCTCCAAGGTGACTGGCGTGGAAAGTTCCTGGAAACCAAATTACTGGTAAGACTAATTCTATTTTCAGGCCTCCATTCAACTGTTTTTGCTGTCTGTTACCCTAGTTCTATACGCTATTGTGCAGGAAAAAACAAAAAATACAGGCCAGATATTTGAAAGTGGTCTATCTCCGTCTGATATCTCATATATCAGTGGGCATGTGGCATTTCAGGCCTCTATTCAACTGTTTTTGCTGTGTCTTACCTAGTTCTGTACACTATTGTGCAGGAAAAAAAAAAAAAATACAGGCCACATATTTTGCAGTGTGGTATCTCCGTTACAAGACTCAGCTATCTGTAGGCTAAAATTGTGGAATTTCAGGCCTACATTGAACTGTTTTTGCTGTTTGCTACTGTGGTATCCCACAAAGTGGCAATTTCTATGGGATACCGGATTTATAGTGTGTTGTCATATAAATGATGTGAATTTTTATGGAGACTGGGCATTTTAAATACATTGTGAGACCTGCTGACAGGCAGCACAAAAAGGGTCCATCTTCTCCTCCCGGGCTTGATCAGGTGACCCAGCTCTATTTTAATATGCAGAAGGTTTTTGAAAAATGCCTCAGGGCACTCAGCCAATGACTGCAGCTCTATCGTCACATAGAAAAGGATGAGCCAAGTCCTGGGAGAGATTTTTAAACTTTGAAGTGGCAGTTGGTTGTCGGACATCTTCGTAAGAGGAGGCAATTTTGTGGGTGAAGGAATTAACTACTTGCACCCATCCAACTTTGCTTAAAAAGTGGACTGGCATGAAAAGGGGAGTTAATATTCTTCATATGATGAAGACTACCATTGCACCTCTAGGAGGGAGAATTACCTCATGGAAGAAGCAGAGCACAGTGCTGAAGAAGAGATATTCAGACTTAATAAAACTAGAGGTTACTAAGATCTGCCTGTCTGCAGGCACACAGCAATTATCAACCGTAAGTGTAATCCCATACCTCAGTTTACTGCTGTTTGTAAATAATAATTTGCCCCATTACCTTCAGTTAAAAGAATTCTGTTTCAAATTCTTATGGCTGCTTCATGACTGGGGCTCAAATGCAACAACGACTACCACCATCATCATCTTCTGCCTAGAGGCAGTTACTGCACAGATGGAAAGTATGAGGAGCAGAGGGTGAACGCTTAAGCGGTGTTTTACTCTGTCAGTGGATTACGAAGGCAAAAGTTTCTAGATTAAATCATGACTGGAATAGCCGGAGCAAGAGCACGTGGAAGAGCACAGGGCCAGGACTTGCAACCACCCAATCCTGGTTTTCCTGGGTCGAAATATGACAAGCCATCATCTAGTAATACTGAACTTGTTGGACAATGACTTCAAAAAGGAGCCGCTGCATTTGCTAGAACAGAAGCTAGAGATTTTGACATTTCGACTGAATTTCAAGATGTGTCAATTGGAGAGTGTGGTGGTCGTAGATGTGTTTTTTTCCACTAGACAATCCATCCAACATGTCATAGAATCACAACTGGTTTTCCTGGAAACTCTATTCAGCTGTGCACAAACTATATCAAATTGATTGCTAGACCCCAGTGTGTCTTGGTCCAGTACCATGTTGACTACAGTCCACAGATGGAATCTAGATCCCTAAGGTCATCTCTACTTTACCAGCATGATGAATTAATAGGAAAAGCACGTGGTTTTGATAGAGCTGTTCTTTTCTTGCCAAAGAAATTAAATAAGATCAATGAGGTGGTTAGCCGCACACGCAACAGAGAAATAGTAAAGATTACAATTACTTTCACAAATGAGTTACCAACAACTTCACCAACTTGATTTCACTATTACAACATTATATTCCGAAGGCTTCTGAAGATGATGAATATGAAGCAAATAGGTATGAATTATTATCACCCAAATGATGTAACAGAAGTCAGAACACACAACCTATCTGTGTGGCAAGGATTTACCCGCCAAAATTTTGAAGTATGAGACTAGAATCATGTTGGGCATTGATGTGAGCCACAAAGTCCTTTAAAGTGAAACTGTTGAGGATGTAATGTACAATTTGTGCTGGAAAATAGGATCACATGCATTCTATGATGCTTGCATTAAAGAACTGATTGGACAGATATGTAAGGAGGAAGACCGGGCTGCGGGTACCTGTGCTGTGTCGGGTCCGGAACTGTTGACGCTGCATCCCCTGTTTCCCGGGGAAAGAATAGCGGACCGGACAGGCCCCATGACCCAGGAAGAGGGGGCGTGATTAGACAGGGAATCCGGCTGGAAGTTGAGGGAAATAACGAGTGAAGCAGGAGTCAGTCCCCTGCTGTCAGCGTGCAAGCAGCAAGGAGGGCAGCACGCTACGCACCCGAAGCGCCGGCGCTGCGACGGACTGCAGCAGACAGACCCGGTGACCTAGAGACAGGGTCGAGGCTAAGGGAAAGTGCACATGACAGAAGAGAATTTTGGTGGATACAAGCAGCACGTAGGAGGCTGAGCAGCGTGCTCTATCCTTAGAGCACTGGCATCGCGAAGGACTGTTCCTGTCGGCTACCACCGCTAACAGCGGGACTGGCAGATAGTGAGGCACCATTTGCCCAGGGACCACCAGAGAACAAGGCACCGTGTGCTCCAAGACCGTGAGTACAGTGCACGTGCGCAGGAGAGAGAGCCAGTTCATGCCACATGTCCTGCTTGGATACCAAATAATTATAGGGCACAGAGGAATCATGGAGGACGTTGGTACAGTCAGCAAGTTACTCCCTCAGCATCTTCCAAAACTTTGCATTCCTTGCGAGACTAGCCCATGCCTCAGGGCCAGGGCGATGGTAGGGTCTGAGAAAAATCTCCCAGAACTTTGCCAGTGTTCCACTGCCTCTGCTGGATTGGAGTTGTGTATCACTCACCTGTACTCCTTGGCTGTCACATCTGCCGCCAGCGGTTTCAGATGGGAATTTTTTAAAAAATTCCGCAAGGGCCCTCTGGTACTGCAACAGTTTAGTACACCTGTCTGCATCTGGAATAAGAGATATAAAGTTCTCCTTGTAGCGTGGGTCTAGAAGCGTCACCAATCAGTATTGCCTATCTCACAAAATTTTGAGAATGCGAATATCATGGGAAAGGCAGCATAACCTAAACTCAGCCATGCATGCCAGACTGCTAACAGGCAAGACTTCCGTGTCCTCACCAAGAGGACGACTGACCATGCTCTCCTCCTCCTTCTCCTCCTTTCTCACTGTCCTCAGGCCATCCACGCTGATCAGACGGTATAACAGTTGTGCTTGTAGTACTGTCTATAGCGCATGAAACTAGCTCCTGTTATTCCTCCTCTTCCTTCTCTTCGTCATTGTCACCCAATCCACATTGGGATGAGATGAGGCTGGCCTGTGTGTCGAGAAAATGTTGAACATTCTCAATTTTTTTTCTTTACTTTTTTCTCGACATTTTCTCTCGACTTTTACCTCGATTTTTTTTTCTTTACTTTTTTTCTCAACTTTTTTCTCAACTTTTTTTCTGGACTTTTTTATAGACTTTTTTCTGGACTTGTTTCCTCAATTTTTTTCACAACTTTTTCCACAACTTTTTTCTCAACTTTTCTATCGACTATTTTTCTCGACTTTTTTTCAACGCTTTTTCCTTGATTTTTTCTTGAATTTTTCTCAACTTTTTTCCTCGACTTTTTTATCAACTTTTTTGTAGGTTTTTTCTGGACTTTTTTCGTCTTTGCTTCCTCAATTTTTTTCACAAATTTTTTTCTCAACTTTTTTACCTCTTTTTTTAGACTTTTTTCGACTGTTTCCTCAATTTTTCTCGACTTTTTCCTCGACTCTTTTTTCCCTCGATTATTTTTTTCTTTTTTTCTCGACTCCTTTTTTTACTCTTTTCTTGATTTTTTTTCTTGATATTTTATCTTCAATTTTTTTCTTGACCTTTTTTCCTCAATTTTTTTCGCAACTTTATTTCCTCGATTTTTTTTCGCAACTTATTTTCATGACTTTTTTCTCAATCGACTATTTTTCTCAACTTTTTTTCTCGACTTTCTTCTCGATATTTTTTCCTTGATTTTTTTTCTCGACTTTTTTTCTCGACTTTTTCTTGACTTGTTTTCTCAACTTTAATCCCAACTTTTTTATAGACTTTTTGATTTTTTTCTTGACCTTTTTTCCTCGATTTTTTTTTCTCAACTTTATTTCCTCAATTTTTTTGCAACTTATTTTCTCGACTTTTTTCTCAATTTTTTAATGACTTTTTTATCAATATTTTTCTCGACTTTTTTCTTGACTTGTTTTCTCAACTTTATTCTCAACTTTTATAGACTTTGTTCTCATTTTTTTCTCATCTTTTTCTTAACTTTTTTCTCAACTTTTTTTCTCGACTTCTTTTCTCGACTTTTTTCTTGACATTTTTTTCTCGTCTGTTTTCTCAACTTTTTTCTTGACTTTTCTTCAATTTTTTCTTGATTTTTTTTTCCTCAATTTTTTTCTCGACATTTTTTGACTTTGTTATTTCGATTTTTTTTCACTTTTTTTCTCAACTTTTTTCTCGACTTTTCAATTGATTATTTCTCTCGACTTTTTTAATTGACTTTTTTCTCGACTTTTTTCCTCAATTTTTTTAAAGACTTTTTTATCAACTTTTTTTTTAACTTTTTTTCCTCGATTTTTTTTCTACTCAACTTTTCTCAACTTTGTTTTATTTTCCTCAATTTTTTCTGAACTTTTTTCCTGACTTTTATTTTACTATTTTCCTTAATTTTTTTCACATTTTTTTCTCGTCTTTTTTCTCGACATTTTCTTGACATTTTTTCTTGATTTTTTTCCTCAATTTTTTTCTCGACATTTTTTTACTTTGTTTCTTCGATTTTTTTTCATTTTTTTTCTCAACTTTTTTCTTGACTTTTCTATTATTTTTCTCGACTTTTTTTCTCAACATTTCTATTGATTATTTTTCTCAACTTTTTTCTCTTTATTTTTTTCTCAACTTTTTATCGATTTTTTTTTTGCTTTTCTCGACTTTTTCCGATATTTTTTTTATCGACTTTTTCTCAACTTTTTTCTCAACTTTTTTCCAACTTTTTCCATGATTTATTCTCTACTTTTATCTTCGATTTTTTTCTTGACTGTTTTCTCGACTTTATTTTTTGACTTCTTTCTGGACTTTTTTTTATGAGAAAAAAAGTCGTGAAAAAAAATCAAGGAAACAAACTAGAAAAAAATCAAGAAAACAGGCGAGAAAAAAAGTCATAAAAAAATAGAGGAAAAAAACCTCGATTTTTTCACGACTTTTTTTCTCGCCTGTTTTCTTGATTTTTTTCGACTTTGTTTCCTTGATTTTGTTTCATGACTTTTTTTCTCGACTTTTTTCCTCGATTTTTTTTTTCTCAAATTTTTTTCTGCTTGGACTTTTTGGCTCGATTTTTTTTCAGAACATTTTTTCTCGACTTTTTTCTTGTCTTTTTTCGACTTTGTTTCCTCAACATTTTCACAACTTTTTTCCTCGACTTTTCTATTGACTTTTTTTCTCAAATTTTTACTCGAGTTTTTTTCTTGACTTTTTTCAACTCTTTTTCCTTGATTTTTTTCTCACCTTTTTTCTCGACTTTATTTCCTTTATTTTTTCTTGACTTTTTTCTCGACTTTTTTTCTGGGCTTTTATTCACCATTTTTTCTCGACTTTTTTCTCGACTTTTTACTCGACTTCGATTTTTTTCCTTGTTTTTTTGTTGATTTTTTTCCTCGAGTTTTTCTCGATTTTTTTTGTCGACTTTTTTGTTGATTTTTTTTCTCGACTTTTTCTTGACTTTTTTGACTGTTTCTTCAATTTTTTCACTACTTTTTCTCTCAACTTTTTTCTCAACTTTTCTATTGACTATTTTTCTCAACTTTTTTTCTTCACTTTTTTCTTGATTTTTTCTGCTTTTTTGACTTTTTTCCTTGATTTTTTCTTGATTTTTTTTCTTTACTTTTTATCTTCGATTTTTTTCTTCAACTTGTTTTCCCAACTTTATTCTCAACTTTTTTATAGACTTTTTTCTCGACTTTTTCCCCAACTTTTTCATAACTTTTTTTATAGACTTTTTACTCGACTTTATTCCTCAAATATTTTTCTCAACTATTTTCTGGACTCTTTTTCTCGACTTTTTTCTCAACATCTTTTCTGGAATTTTTTTCGACTTTGTTTCCTTGACTTTTCTATTGACTATTTTTCTCGAATTTTTCCTCCATTTTTTTGTTGACTTTTTCCTCATTTTTTTCTCAACTTTTTTCTTGACTTGTTTTCTCGACTTCATTCTCAACTTTTTCATAGACTTTTTTCTCAACTTTTTTCTCGACTTTTTTCTCAATTCTTTTTCCATGATTTATTCTGGAATTTTATCTTAGATTTTTTTCTCGATTTTTTTTCTCGACTTCTTTCTCGATTTTTTTTTCTGGCCTTTTTTTTCTCGATTTTTTTTTCTGGCCTTTTTTTTCTCGATTTTTTTTTCACGACATTTTTTTCAACTTTTTAATCGACAATTTTTCTCTGCTTTTTTCTCGACTTTTTTCTCGTCTTTTTACTAATTTTTTTTCCTTGATTTTTTCTTGACCTTTTTTCTTCAATTTTTTTGTCAACTTTTTTTCTCGACTTTTTTCTCTACTTTTTTAAACGATTTCTTTCCTGATTTTTTTCTGGACTTTTTACCTCGATTTTTTTTCAAGACATTTTTTTTCTCGACTTTTCTATTGACTATTTTTCTCAACTTTTTTCTTGACATTTTTTGACTTTGTTTCTTCAATTTTTTTCACAACTTTTTTCTCAACTCTTTTTTTCTTTTTCCATGATTTATTCTCGACTTTTATATTCGATTTTTTTCTGGACTTTTTTTCTGGACTTTTTTTTTTTTTTTTTACTTTTTTTCGACTTTTTTATCTAATTTTTTCTTGACTTTTTTCTCATCTCATTTCTAGACTTTTTTTCCTCAATTTTTTGTCGACTTTTTTTCTCAAATTTTTTCTCAATTTTTTTGTCATCTTTTTTCACGACTTTTTAAAAACTTTTTTCTTCAAGTTTTTTCTAGATATTTTTCCTCGACTTTTTCTCTACTTTTTTCTCGACTTTTTTCCTAGATTTTTTTTCCACATTTTTTCTCGACTTGTTCCCTTGATTTTTCTCAACTTTTTTATTGACTTTTTTTCTCTACTTTTTTCTTTGATTTTTTTCTCTACTTTTTTATTGACTTTTTATTCCTTGATTTTTCTTTTCGGCTTTTTTCTTGACTTTTTTTCTCGACTTTAGTCTTGACTTTTTTCTCGACTTCTTTTCTTGACTTTATCGACTTTTTTCCCTTGCTCCCAGCATCGCACTTTTGCACAGGCATACTTCTCTGCCTTTTTGAGGGCAGAGCAAAGTACTGCAGTGCGCAGGCACAGGGCCTCTCTGACTTTTCCTGATGCCTGTGCATTGCAGTACTTTGCTCTGCCCTCAAAAAGGCAGAGAAGCATGCCTGCGCAGAAGTGCGATGCCGGGAGCTGTAGATAAGCCCTGAAAGGTGGTGGCAGCATCTTATATCGGCCAAAACAGGTGACAGGTGCACTTTAATAGATCCACAGTAACCATAATACCACTTTTATGGTGCTTACAACCTTGATCAAGGCAACATCTCAGCAAATAGTAACTTATGCATGTAAACCAAAAACTATGATTCTTTGGCGTTGTTGTAACTTGTCATCTACATGGAAACATTCCCATAAATGCTATGTTTGGAAATAGTTTTCACTAAAATGTCTAATTTTTAGCCTTAGGCTTGCAAAATGACTGTTTAAAACAACATTCATTTTCATCCTTAAAGACACTTTATATGCAATACAAGTTTAAAGGGAATCTGTCACCAGTTTTTTTCTGCCCCACTTGAGAGCATCATAATGTAGGAGCAGAGGCCCTAATTCCAGCTATATATCACTTACGGGGTTGCTTGCTGCAGTTTTGATAAAATCACTGTTTTACCTGCTGCAGATCTAGCTTTTCTCTGAAGGCTGAGCTCTGTATAACCCCGCCCTAATCACTGGTTGACATCTTTCTGTGTACACTATGCTTAGGCAGAAAGCTGTTAATTGTTGGGGTGTAGTTATACAGAGCCCCCAAATATGGATGACTACACGGCAGAAGGTTTACTAGTCCACTAGTGATAATATCCTACTGATAAATCAGTGATTTGCTAAAATCTTTACTATTCAGCCCAGTAAGTGAAACATCACTGGAATCGGGGTGTAAAGATTCTACTGCCGAGTGACCTGGGACCAGGGACACATTTCCTGGCCCTAACAGTGGGGGGCACCCTAGCTTGCCCTATTCCCTGGGATACTTCAGATGGCGAAGATGCCGAGGCCTCCGCCCTTGCCTTATCTCCTGGAACAGCTCTTCGTCTGTCCCCTCCCCCCCACCCAGGGAAGAGTGGCGCTACTGTGCACCACAGTACAACCAACCCTACAGACAGGGTAACAAAGACAAGTGTAATCTGAAAAATCAACACACACAAAATATACACTCACATATAACAGAGGTATTCACCAGGGTGTGTAGGGAGGGGGAAGAAAGCCAAACAGGGAAAGGTAAGGAATTTCCAAATGTACAAACCAGCCAACCATTTCTATTAAATTCCTCCAGCTCTACTTCACAAAACCATCTTCTCTCCCTCCTTTTGTCATGCAGCAATGGCTAAGTCTGACGATGACTTGGTAAACGAGCTCAGACTTTATAGGGAAAAGGAGTGGCTAGCAGAGCACAGTTGAAGGTAGGAGTTTTCCAATATGGCCGATTAACCACTGTTCTGCTGGAAGAAATAAACACGTTTAAAACACTGGTGAAGTACATCTTCTCAGTGTAGTAGGAGCAACTAGACGCTGAGGTCTTCTGGCTCCTCTCCATTGCGGTAACCCCATGACAGTGCCCCTTCTACTATGAGGGACCTCCAGAACCTCTGGACCAGGTTTATCCGGGTGTGCAGCATGAAAAGCCTGAACCAGTCTGTCCGCATGGACGTCAAAGGCCGGTACCCACATCCTCTCCTCAGGACCATACCCCTTCCAATGTACCATGTATTGAAGTGATCGATGAACAAGACGAGAATCTAAGACCTTTGCTATCTGGAACTCCAGATTACCATCGATAATGACAGGAGAAGGTGGAAGAGCCGAAGGTACTGCAGATGCCACGTACTTTTTGAGAAGCAAACAGTAAAAAACGTTATGGATTCTAAAGGTAGGGGGTAAAGCAAGGTAGAATGCTACGGGATTGACGATGACAAAGATCCTATAAGGACTGATAAACCTGGGATCCAGTTTCCAAGACAGAACCTTCAGCTTAATGTTCCTTAAGGACAGCTACCCCAAGTCACCAACACACAGGTCCGGACCCACCACACATCTCAGATCAGCCACACTCTTATATTTATATCTTTCTCAAATTATTAGTCACCCCCTGCCATATGGTAGAGATGGAAGATGAAAACCGTTCTTTCTCCGGTAACCCGTAAAGGTGATTACAATTGAAAGAACTAAACTGCTGATGGAAATGCCCCGAAAAACAGTGACTTACTTAACAAGAACTGCCCCTGTGTTCTTCCATTTCCTTACTATGTTCCTCACAGTGGAAACTGACAGGTTAAATCTCTGAGACAGCTTTTCGTATCCTTCCCCTGAACAACTATGTTGAATAATCTTTGTTTTCAGATAATTTGACAGTTGTTTTGAGGAGCCCACGATGCCACTCTTCAGAGGAGATTCAAACAGGAGAACAACTTGCAAGTGGCCACTTTAAGTAGCTTTTCTCATGATTGCATACACCTGGCCATGAAGTTCAAAGCTCAATGAGGTTACAAAACCAAAAAAAGTACTTTAGTAAGTCAGTAAAAAGTAGGTAGGAGTATTTAAAACAAGAAAATGATAAGGGTGGCCATAGTTATGCACCTGTCAAATTTTGTTTGAATGCAGATTGCACATGTTCTGCTTGTACAATAAACCTCATTTCAAGGAAGAAACATTACTGTGTCCAATAGTTATTAGATATATCAAACTGAAATAGCTGTTGCAGAAACACCAATTTTTATCAAACATTAAGCTTAAGATTAATAGGGGTGCCCAAACTTTTTCATATAACTGTATGTAGTTGTTGTGGCATTTTGTAACAATTCCAAGTATTTTTGTGACCCTTTGAAGTGTATAAGTTTTTTGAATAAAGCCTTGAATATATTATGATTAAAAATACATAATTTACGGTAACAATACATCAGACTCATGTTTGAAAATTTTTAACTTCAAATTTTGCTATTATCAAAATTCTTAAGACCATATTAACATCATATGGCAGTTAAGGCCTACTATTCAGGGCCAATAATAAAGATGATTATCACAATGGACAAATGTAATTCAAAAAATAAAATAAAAAAATGCAGAAATTATATACAAGATTATAAAAAAATATCAAATAAAGGACACCACAAAGCAGCATTATTTGTTGTGGTTATGGCGGACGGTCACCATGTGTGGAACTAGGTCTATATTGCTGGCCAACCTGACTATCACCCTGGGGTATGGTAGATGGCCAGGCAGTATTCTGGGACAAGGTATGATCCTGTGTCTGATGACCATATTAGTGGGGTGGAGGGTATGGCTGCATTAACTCCTGGGAAGGGAATAATCCATTGATTCATACCCCCCAATATGGCCATGTCGAGCAGACACATGTTGGGACCAGCCTCTAACATTGGGTCTGCTCAAGTGGCCATATTGGGCAGGTGCACTATAGTCATACATGTGTCCAGAGTGAGGTTGGACTTGGGTTTGGGTGGCCTGTGACTGGGAGGAGGGGGGTGCAGAAGCTACTGCTCCTACCTGCTGCTCTGGAAGATCTTGCAGTAGCAGAAGGTTGATGCCTGACATTTGCCACCTTTCCAAAAAAAGAAAAACATGAGTTGGATTGTTTGGGGGTGTACATGCGTCGATGAGAATTTGAATAGCACGTCTGGCCCGCAACCTCACAGAACGCGACAGCGGACACAAGTATTGTGCCAGACTGTGGAAGAAGGCTTCCTCCCCATCGTCATGGGCAGCCCTGGACAAATAGTCCAACACCCCTGTATCAACTTGCCTCCTTGTGCCAGAGGTGGAAAGCACCCTTCTGCGGTGGCCACGATTGTGGTATGGCAGAAGGCAGGGGTGACATCTCTAGAGGCACAGTTGGGCTGCTGCTGTGGGTCCCTTCATCATCCTGGGGATTAGCCTCCAGTGTGGATGCTGATGCTGCTGATGATGCTGCTGCTGCTGTTGCTGCTGCTGCTGCTGGTGGTGCTGGTGGTGATGGTTGATTGGTGTCTGTAGGTGCCGAAGATGGGCCAGCCACTTCGTCACCTTCACCAACAGGGTCAATGTTGACCTCGGAGTCTGAAGCAGTCTCTCTTTCAGTAAGGTTTGACTCCGTTCTGTTTGATAGAAAACATTGAACATTACAAAAAATTATTATTTTTGCCCTTACAGCATGTGTAAAAGGTGTACCTTCATGCATGCACTTACGGTCTAAAATCCATGCTTGGTGCCAGAAAATTTAACCGGTCATAGTAAATATATTTCTAGTGATATCATTCACTGAAAATTTAACGAGAACAAAAACCTTATCAATCACATTGTGTGTGTTTGACCATGTAGGCCTCAGTGTAATGTGGCCTGCTATTTTGAGCATGTGTATACAATTAAATATGGCACATATAGTAAACACATCACATATGCTGCATTTAAGGTTTTTGGTTAACTCATGATAAACTTGTTATATGAATCAACTTACTAATTTCTTGCTGCACCTCACGAGGTTGCTCTTCAAAATCGGGGAACATGTGGCCACAGATTGACCTCCATACCGCCTCCTTCCGTGTGCAGTCTGCATAATGGGCGTCGCGTTGGTCCCAAAGCACAGGCCTTTCTTGAACCAAGACAATAAGCATCTCGACATTTATATGTCTGGCCATGATGCTGGACTCCGTGGAGGCGTGCTTCCTGGTTTGGTGTGGAGTGTGCCAGGGTAATTTGCATGTCAAAACTTCCTGATAAAGCATGATTGAATTTCCTGTCACCAAGAGAAGTCTTCCGTATTTCTGCAACTCAAACGTGTGGTCCGTGTGCAATCCGATGTTTTCACGCACCCATAGACTTGCATTGGCGAGTCTCAGCAGTAATACGGTGCCAATCGCAGCATGCTGCGATTTCACTCGCACTTATAAAATGGACGAGAAAAAAATCGGATGATGGGAGCTGCCCCATAGATTAACATTGGTCCAAGTGCAATGCGATTTTTTTCTCGCATTGCACTTGTCCGTATTTCTCGCTAGTGTGACTCCGGCCTTAATCAGACTTTCTGTAATATAGTCTTTTATGGCTTGCCTCTCCAGACCTGAGATGTTATAGAGTCTTTTCTTGGGCAGCTTGCCACCAGGAACCAGATTGATGGCACAATCATAAGGACGAAGGGTGGAAGTTCTTGGCTCCCCTGCTCAGAGAACACATCCCCAAAGTCTGATAGGTAATTGGGCATGGACTGGGTATCCACCCTTGCCAACTGGATACCCAAGCAGTGTCCTTGACAGTAAGTACTCCACTTAGCCACCTCTTGTGTCTGCCAACCGATGACTGGATTGTGCAGAGTAAGCCAAGGAAGTCCCAGTACCACAGGTGAGGGCAGGCCCTCAAGCATGTAACAGTTTAACACCTCAGTGTGTATGGACCCACCTGCAGCAATAAGTCACGGACCACTTGCGTAAAGTGCACCTGTTTTAGGAGGCGGAGTCTATAACAATAATTGGTATAGGTCTGGAAAATGTATGTGGGACGAGGCCTTGGTCCCTGATGAACTTTGAGTTGACCAAATTAAACCCCACCCCACTGTCCAGGAAGGCGGAAACATCCACCTTATTTCCACCCATGAGTAAAGTACCTGGTAAAAAGAAATGAGTCTTAGCCACCGAGGTAACAAGTACACCCAGGTTGCAAACCTCTCCGCAACCCGGGCCCACTAGTTTTCTGGCTGTTGTTTAAATTGAAGTCAGGAAGGACATGTGCTCACAAAATTACCCTTTTTGCCAAAACGAAAACACACATCTCCCCTACACTGGACAACTGTCAATTTGCCAGGTTGAGATGCAGCACCCACCTGCATGGGTTCAACAGTTCACTCAGTACTGACCATCCTCAACCCTGGACCTCCCGTCCCAGAGGTATCACCCTATGTCTCTGGCGAAGACAGCGATCCACTTGGATCGCCAGAGACATGGCTGCCTCAAGGGAGTCAGGAGTCTCATAGAGAACTAAAGCATCTCTTACTCTTCATGAGAGGCCCTCACAGAACTGCTTATGGAGGGCCTGGTCATTCCACCTAGTGTCAGCGGCCCACCTCTGAAATTCGGAGCAATATTCCTCCGCCAGGCAGTCTCCCGCAGTTGGCGTAGGGAGGACTCAGCCAGTGTGAGGCGGTCGGGGTCATCATAGACCAGCCCAGAGCCTGAAAAATCACTCTACTGTCAGAAGTGACTGAGAGTCAGGTGGGAGAGAAAAAGCCCATACTTGAGGGTCCCCCTGGAGAAGCGAGATTTTACAATCCCCACCTGTTGCTCCTCTGTACCTGATGATAGTGGATGCAATCTGAAATAAATTTTGCAAGCCTTTTGGAACACTACAAACTTGTTATGCCCCCCCAGAGAACCTGTCTGGTAAAGCGATCTTTGGCTCCACAAAGATTTGCCTGGAGAGCAAGATCCCCACACCAGATGTAATAGGGTGCTGTGAAATCCGCAAATCCGCTACCTCCAAACTGAGCTGCTGTAACTGCCCTGTCAGAGCCGCGATAGGATCCATCACGGATAGTGATGGGCGAGCACTAAAATGCTCAGGTGCTCGTGTTGAGCAAATTGGAATACTCGGGTACTCGGACAGAACAATGAGCCCAATGTAAGTCTATGGGAGACCCGAGCATTTTTACCGTGATCCCCCCGGGGGCCCTATTAATGTCTAAATACGTCTGAAAATGATGGAAACACTGCTCAAATGACACGGGGACAACATGTGGATTGCCCCAGGAAGCATTCCTGACTCCTAATTCACAACTTTAAATAATGTTGTCAGAGTTTCATGCCATTTTTACCGATGCACAAAAAAACATACCAAAACGAAACCAAAATGGATTTTGCTGGGAAATATGTAAAGGTGCATCCTTTCCAGGTTAATGACTTGTATATAAGGCAAAATAAATAACCCCAGACCAAAATGTTCCTCCACCACTTGGGCTATGTTCAGACGCAGCGTTTTTGATGCGTTTTTCAACTGTAACATTGCTTTCAATCAAAACAAATGCATTCACTGGGAAATGTCATTGTAACATTTACCAACCCTAGCTGGCGATGTGGTGTGTGACACATAAGCATACATATCTTGTTCATTTCTGAAGGAGGGACTCTTAAAGTCATAGAGCCTATTTTTACAGGGGCATCAGGCAGCATTAATCTGCTTAAAGGGCCATTATTAAACAGTGGGTGTCCGAAACTGATATAGCCTATGCAGTGAGTGGATGGGCTGCCAAGAATTATGAAGCACTCCAATACCCCTTTCACGAGATGTCCAGGAAGGCTTCCATAAAAAATGTTGCATTGAATACAAGGCCAGCCATGCTACCAAGTCATATGCACCCCAATAAGCCTTTGAACCCAGGTACTGGTTGGGCCCAGGAAAATCCACTTCACATTATTCATTTTGCCCTCCCATTCTTTTTTTTTATGCATTGACTGCAAGGCCTGCCCTGCTACCAAGTCATATGCACCCCAACAAGCCTTTGAACCCAGGTAATGGATGGGCCCAGGAAAATCCACTTCACATTTTTCATATTGTACTCACATTCTGTTTTCTTATGCATTGACTGCAAGGCCTGCCCTGCTACTAAGTCATATGCACCCCAATAACTCCTAGACTTGGAATGCCCATACATTAAGTGTATGGACTGGCAAACATTTTCCGCTGTGGGGTACACCATAACCTTTTCCATAACAAGTATTTTATGCCCAGCATAACCACCCACCCTTGTTAGGAATTCGACACTGGCTGTAGCTGCACGGAACACGTTAACCCTGGTGATCTAGTGGAGGTGGATTATGACACGTGGAGGAAGGCCTGATTAAAAATAGGCCCAGTTTAAAGGAGCGGGTCTTCTAGATTTGGTATGCCCATACACTAAGTGTATGGGCTGGCAAACATTTTCCCCTGTGGGGTCCACCTCAACCTTTTCCATATCAAGTATTTTATGCCCAGCATAACCACCCACCCTTGTTAGGAATTCGACACTGGCTGTAGCTGCATGGAACACGTTAACCCTGGTGATCTAGTGGAGGTGGATTATGACACGTCGAGGAAGGCCTGATTAAAAAATAGGCCCAATTTCTAGGAGCGTGTCTCCTAGACGAATGCCCATACACTTAGTGCATGGGTTGGCAAACATTTCCCCTTGGGGGTGTACATATTTTTTGTATTTTGGTGACGGGCACCATAACACCCTTGCCAAAACACAGAGTGGCCGGAGCATGAGTGAATACGTTCACCCTGGTGTTCAAGTGGTGGTGGATTGTGAGGATGAGGAGGAGGACACCAAATAGCCAAAATCAGGAAGCGTGTATCCATGTTAGGTTGTGAAGAGGTGCATGGGAATACACCTCCCAAAAAAACACTACATTGGAGTTTATGCTTCGCTGTCATCAGTTGGTGATGTTGAGAAGTCAGGCCCAATCCATCCCTTGTTCATTTTTATAAGAGTCAGCCTTTCTGCATTCTCCGTAGAAAGGCGAATGCGTTTATCTGTGATAATGCCACCAACAGCAATAAAAACACGCTCAGACAAAACTCTAGTGGCAGGGCAGGCCAGGACCTCCAAGGCATAGAGAGCCAGCTCGTGCCACGTGTCCAGCTTGGATACCAAATAATTAAAAGGCACAGAGGAATCACGGAGGACTTTGGTACGGTCAGCAAGGTACTCCCTCAGCATCTTAGAGAACATTGCATTTCTTGTGAGATTACCCCGCGCCTCAGTGCATGGGCGATGGGAGGGTCTTAGAAAACTGTCCCAGAACTTTGCCAGTGTTCCCTGCCTCTGCTGGAGTGGACTTGTGTCTGTCTCACCTGTCCTGCTTGGTTGGCCAATGAACTGTTATCTCTGCCGCCAGCGTTTTGCAATGGGAATTTTTTTTAGAATTCTGCAACAATGGCCCTATGGTACTGCACATTTTGGTACATCTGTCTGCCTCTGGAACAAGAGATTGAAAGTTATCCTTGTACCATGGGTCTAAAAGTGTCACTAGCCAGTAATGACTGGTACCCAATATTTTTACAATGTGAGGGTCACGGGAAAGGCAGTGCAACATAAAGCCAGCCATGCGTGCCAGACTGGTAACAGGTAAGACTTCCGTGTCCTCACCAACAGGACTGACCAAGGTGTCCTCCTCCTCCTCTTCTTCCCTGTCCTCAGGCCATCCACGCTAAACAGACGGTATCACACTTGTGGTTGTAGTCCCGTCTATAGCGCATGAAAGTTGCTCGTGTTCTTCCTCGTCTTCCTCATTGTCAACCAATCCACGTTGGGATGACACGAGGCTGGGCTGTGTGTAATCACCCTGTATGGTTTCTTGATCCATGTCCTCGTACTCCGCCTGCAATGCCTCCTCTTTCATTGTGAGCAGAGAGCATTTCAGAATGCAGATGAGTGGGATGGTGACACTAATTATGGCGTCATCGCCGCTCACCATCTTGGTGGACTCCTCAAAGTTTTGGAGGATGCTACATATAGTTGACATCCTTGTCCACTAATGAGGTCTTATGTGTGAATTAAACCTAACAAACGATGGCCTTGTTGATGCTGGTATTCAACAACTGCCCGCTTCTGCTCACAAATCCTTTATAACATATGCAGTGTAGAATTTCAACGCATGGGGACATCACACACCAGGCGGTGAGCCAAAATCTGCAATCGCTGCTCAAGCACGGCAAGGGCGGCTGAAGCTGTAGCTGACTTTCTAAAATGAGCACACAGGCGGTGTGCTTTAGCCAGCAGATCCAGCAGCTCCGGATAGCTTTTTAGAAAAAGTTGAACAACGAGGTTCAGCACATGGGTCAGGCATGGTACGTGTGTCAGTTCGCCTCGCCTCAAAGCTGCCACCATGTTCCTGCCTTTTTCACACACAACCATGCCTGGCTCGAGATTTTGTGGTGTCAGCCACATATCTGCCTGCTCTTTCAGAGCTGTCAACAACTCTTCAGTATTGTGCGGTTTGCCACCTAATCAATTCAGCTTCAGCACAGCCTGTTGCCGCTTTGCTTTGGCAGTGCTGCAGTGCTTTCAGCTTGTGACTGTTGTGCTCATTTCTGACATGGAGGCTGAAGAGGAGGAAGAGGAGGTGCAGGAACTGTACACAGTGGGGGGCAACCCTGATTGACGTAGGGCCTGCAATCCTTGGAGTCGGGAGGACGTGTTCCATCCCAAGGTCTGACTGGGTCCCGGCTTCCACTATGTTAACCCAGTGTGCTGTCAGCGAGATGTACCCTCCCTGGCCACAAGCACTTGTCCACGTGTCCATGGTTAGGTTTACTTTCCCAGCAACTGCATTGTTGAGGGCACGGGTAATGTTGTGGGACATGTGCATGTATAATGCCGTGACGGCACAGTGGGAGAAATAGTGGCGGCTGGGGACAGAGTACCTTGGGACGGCCGCCGCCATCAGGTTGCGGAAAGCTTCCGTCTCCACGAGCCTAAAAGGCAACATTTTGACTGAAAGCAGACGAGAAATATGGGAATTGAGTACTGTGGCCTGTGGAGCATTGGCTGTGTATTTCCGCTTAAGTTCCAATGACTGGGGTATGGACAACTGAAGGCTGCACTGGGACAAGGATGTGAGCATGCTTGATTATGGTGCTATTTGACTGTGGGCAATGGCAGGTGCAGGGCAGGAGGCATCTTCGCATGCACCGTGGACAGGGGATTGGCTTGCATGCACAACAGTGGAAGAAGCAGTGGTGTCACCCGCAGGCACTGTTCCTGGAGCCTGGGGTTGGGCCCACAGTCGGGTGCTTTGCTGCCATGTGCCTGATCATGCAAGTGGTGGTAAGGCTGGTATTTTTGCTACACCCTGCTGATGCTGGCTTGATAGGTGTTGCAAATGGCATGTTTTGGGTTATCGTCATAGTCTTTAAAAGATAACCAGACTCGGGAAGACCTATAAGTTGGACTGGAAACTTCCGTCAGGTTGGTGTAACGGGGAACGGTTGCCTGCTTTCTGTCTGCGTCCACCACACTGCTTCTTCCTGCCTGAAGTGGTGCGACGCCTATCTCCCCTGTGTGCTGCTTTCCTCACACTGCATGTCCTCTTGCAAGGTTGGGTCTGTTACTACATCATCCATCACCTCATCTTCCACTTCCCCACCTGGTCCTGCTCCTGACTTTCCGGCAATTGTGTCACATCATTGTCCACCTTGTTGTGAATACTCTGGAGGCGACTTCTGAGCTGGGGCTCGCTCCGGTGGTTGTTGAGGGTAATGAACTAATTGCTGAATGGCCTTCAGCTGGCTCTGAATGGTCTGAAATAAGTGACCTGAACTCCCTTCAGCCTTGCCGGTAATCAATTGTTCTTCCACGTCTTGCTTGGAGCTCAGCTTGCATTCCTGCTCTTATTCAGATAAGTGATTTGCTGTTTTTTTTCCTCTGGTTGGATTTTTCTTGCTGGTTTGCTGCTTAGCAGTAGACTTCAGCCTGGTCCCTTTTTGGGGCCTGGCGCTGCAATTGTGCTCAGTTTGTGTTTGCACTTTTGCTCTGTTCCTATGTCACTTTTTATTTGCTGAATTGCTGTGTGTTACACCAGAGATCTGATTTAGGTGGTAGAGATCTTGTGATGTCAGGTTTTTTGTTAATCAGAAGTGTTGGTATTTTTGTCAGGGTTTTTTTTGGGTTGCAGTCAGAATTCTTTCCTATACTTTTCTATCTAGACAGATTGGGCCCCAGCGTTTGCTCATTCTAATTTCTGTCTGTGTTCGTATTTTCTTCTGGTCTAATCGCCATTGCATATTTAGGGGCTTCCTATTTCTTTGGGGATTCTGCTACGGGGCAGATAGCATTCATCTTTCTGCCTTTAGGTGTAGCTATCTCTCAGGCTGTGACAAGGCGTCTAGGATCACCGTAGGTACGCTCCATGGCTACTTCTAGTGTTGCGGTTAGTTTAGGGTCCTGCAATCCAATAGTTTCCAGCCTCTCTGGTGTATTGCTTCTTTGGCTATTTTTGCAATTTCTCCTCAGCTACCGAAACATAATAGTATTATCGGCCAAACTGAAAATTATATGGTACTCAACAGAAGGGAAAAACAGAAAAAAGGAAAAAGAAAAAAGGGAGTTGTCAGAAAATTTTTTTTTCTCTGTTTGTTGCATTTTTTCCCTCTTTTTCTCTGGGTGCTGAGGAGGATTTTTTTTTCCTCATTGGAGTTTGCACAGTTGTCTGGCCGTGTGGAGCAGCTTGCCACTGCGGTTCAGAGTATTGCTACCTATCTTGCTAGGTTGCCGGTTGTGGAACCTAGGATCCCCATACCAGATTAATTTTTGGGGGATTGGTCTAAATTTCTGAATTTCAAAGATAACTGTAAGTTGTTTTTTGCCTTAAAGCCTAAGTCCTCAGGGAACGCAGCACAGCAGGTTCAAATTGTCATCTCTCTGCTGCATGGTGACCCTCAGGATTGGGATTTTTCCCTGACACCTGGTGATCCTGTTTTGAATGATGTTGATGTATTTTTTCAGGCTATGGGGTCATTGTACGATGAACCTAATGTCACTGATCAAGCTGAAAAGACCTTGTTGGCATTAAATCAGGGTCGTGAAGACGCTGAGCTGTACTGTCAGAAATTTCAAAAGTGGGCAGTGGAATGATGATGCAGACCTTTTTCGGAAGGGTCTGTTAGAAAATGTAAAGGACTGTCAGAAAATGTAAAGGACGTTATGGTGGGATTCCCTGTTCCCTCTGTTCTCAATGATTCTATGTCATTTGGCTATTCAAATTGACAGACGTTTGCGTGAGCCAGCTCCTGAGCCCATGCAGTGTGATGGAGTTTAGAAAGCGCAATGGGTTATGTTTCTACTGTGGTGACGCTTCTCATGCTATTTCCGTCTGCCCTAAGCGGGGAAGACGTTTTGCGCGCTCAGTTGTCTTGGGTAGTGTTCAGACTAAATTTCTGTTGACTGTTAACCTGATTTGCTCCCTGTCCACATTTTCAGCTCAGGCTTTTGTTGATTCAGAAGCAGCTATTAACCTTATGGATTTTGACTTTGCCAAACGTTGTGGGTTTCCCATGATAACCCTGCGGAAGTCTATTCCTTTGCTGGGCATTGATTCTACCCCTTTGGCGGAGAATAAACCCCAGTTTTCTACTCAGGTGATAATAAGGGTTGAACCAGATCATCAGGAGAGTTGCAAATTTCTGGTGTTGCATAATCTGCATGACATTATTGTACTGGGTTTCCCTTGGTTACAGACTCATAATCCTGTTTTGGATTGGAAATCTGTGTCTGTGACCAGTTGGGGCTGCCAATGTGTTAATACTGACACTCCTGTTTTTTCTGCCTCTCCCAGTCTCAGGATGTCCCTGACTTTTTGACTGATTTTTCAGATGTGTTTAGTGAGAGTAAGTCTGCATCCTTACCTCCTCACAGGAGCTATGACTGCGCTATTGAGTTAGTGCCTGGTGGTAAATTTCCTAAAGGTCGCCTTTTTAATTTATCTGTACCTGAACACGATGCTATGCGATCTTATATCAAGGAGTCTTTGGAGAAGGGTCATATCAGACCATCCTCTTCACCCTTGGGCGCCGGTTTTTTCTTTGTGGCCAAAAAGGATGGTTCATTGAGGCTGTGTATTGATTATTGCCTCCTGAATAAAATCACTGTTAAATATCAATATCTGTTACCCTTGATTTCTGACCTATTTTCCAGAGTGAAAAGTGCTAGTTGGTTTACCAAGCTTGACCTAAGGGGGGCGTATAACCTTATTTGCATTAAGCATGGGGATGAATGAAAGATGGCGTTTAATACCCCAGAGGGGCATTTTGAGTACCTAGTGATGCCCTTTGGGCTTACTAATGCCCCTTCCATCTTCCAATCCTTCATGAATGATATTTTCAGGGATTTTGTGGATAAATGTCTGATTGTTTATTTGGATGATATCTTGATTTTTTCCAATGACTGGGACTCTCATGTGAAACATGTTCGGACTGTGTTCCAGATTTTGAGAGAGAATGCACTGTATGTGAAGGGATCAAAGTGTCTTTTTGGCGTACAGAAGGTCTCATTTCTGGGATTCATTTTGTCTCCGTCTGTTATTGAAATGGACCCGGTCAAGGTTCAGGCCTTTTGTGATTGGGTTCAACCTACTTCATTGAAGGCTCTTCAGAGATTCTTGGGTTTTGCCAATTTTTATCGTAAATTTATTGATAATTTCTCCGGTATTGTTAAACCATTGACTAATTTGACCAAAAAGGGTTCCGATGTGGTGAATTGGCCTCCTGAGGCAGTTTTTGCGTTTCAGCAACTTAAGCAGAGATTCATTTCTGCTCCTGTTCAACGGCAGCCTGATGTTTCTCTGCCATTTCAGGTGGAGGTTGATGCCTCTGAGATTGGGGCAGGTGCCGTTTTGTCCCAAAGGGATCCAGAGACCTCTAAGAGTAACCCTTGTGCCTTTTTCTCTCGAAAATTTTCTCCAACTGAACATAATTATGACGTGGGTAATCGGGAGTTATTGGCCATGAAGTGGGGCCTTTGAAGAGTGGAGACATTGGATGGAAGGAGCCAAATATCAGGTGGTGGTCCTCACGGACCATAAGAACCTGGTTTATCTCGAATCATCCAAGCAACGTAATCCTAGACAGGCCAGGTGGGCCTTGTTTTTCACACGTTTTAATTTTGTGGTTTCTTTTCTTCCTGTCACTAAGAATGTTAGGCGGATGCCCTCTCGAGGAGTTTCTTTGCGGATTCTCCTGAGTTATCTGATCCTGCTGTTATTTTGAAAAAGGGTGTAGTTCTTTCCGCCATCTCGCCCAACTTGAGACTGGCTCAGGAGGGGTGTCAGGAGGATAAAACTGAACGCTGCCCTGTAGGGAAATTGTTTGTCCCAGACCAGGGGAAGAAGAGTGTGATGTCTGAGATTCATTGTTCCACGTTGGCTGATCATCCTGGGATTTTTGGCACCAGAGACTTGATGAGTCGGTCCTTTTGGTGGCCTACTTTGTCTCGTGACGTCAGGGACTTTGTGCAGTCCTGTGGGATTGCTCTCGTTCCAAGCCTTCCACACGTTCTAGTGGTTTGTTAATGCCATTACCTGTACCCAAGAGGCCATGGGCCCATATTTCTATGGATTTCATTTCCGACCTCCCTGTCTCTCAGAGAATGACCGTTATCTGGGTAATCTGTGATAGGTTTTCCAAGATGATACATCTTGTGCCATTACCTAAGTTGCCTTCCTCCTCCGAATTGGTGCCTTTGTTCTTTCAGCATGTGGTTCGGTTACATGGCATTCCGGAGAACATTGTGTCTGACAGAGGAGTCCAGTTTGTTTCCAAATTTTGGAGGACATTTTGTTCTAAACTTGGTGTTCAGTTATCTTTCTCCTCTGCATTTCACCCTCAGACCAGTGGACAAACCGAGAGAAGAAACCAGACCTTGGAGACTTATTTGAGATGTTTTGTGTCTGCTGATCAAGATGACTGGGTCTCTTTTTTGCCTTTGGCTGAGTTTGCTCTTAATAATAGGGCTAGCTCTGCCACCTTGATGTCTCCATTTTTCTGCAATTCTGGGTTTCACCCTCGATTTTCTTCAAGACAGGCGGAGGCTTCTGTCTGTCCGGGGGTTGACTCTATTGTGGAGCGTATGCAGCAGTTTTGGGACCAGGTAGTGGAGACGTTGCCTCTCTCTCAAGAGAAGGCCCAGCGGTTTGCCAACCGGCATAGGACTGATGGTCCTCGTTTTAAAGTGGGGGACTTGGTTTGGTTGACCTCAAGAAATATCCCTATGAAGGTTGCATCTCCAAAATTTAAGCCAAGGTTCATTGGACCTTATAAGATCATGGAAATTATTAATCAGGTTTCCTTCCGTTTGCTTCTTCCAGAGACATTTAAGATCCATAACGTGTTCCACAAGTCCTTATTGAAGAGGTTTGTCGAGCTAGTGGTTCCTATGGCTGCGCCTCCCGACCCTGTTTTGGGTGAGGGCAATTTGGAGTATGTGATTGAGAAAATATTGGATTCTCGTTTTGCTAGACGGAAACTCCAGTATTTGGTTAAGTGGAGAGGTTATTGTCAGGAGGACAATTCTTGGGTGTTTGCTTCGGACATCCATGCTGGGAGACTGATCCGTGCCTATCATCGAGCCCATCCTGATCGGCCTGGTTGCGCAGGTGAGGGTTCGGTGACCCCTCCTCAATGGGGGGGTACTGTTGTGAATACTCTGGAGTCGACTTCTGAGCTGGGGCTCCCTCCGTTGGTTGCTGAGGGTAATGAACTAATTGCTGAATGGCCTTCAGCTGGCTCTGAATGGTCTGATATAAGTGACCTGAACTCCCTTCAGCCTTGCCGGTAATCAATTGTTCTTCCACGTCTTGCTTGGAACTCAGCTTGCATTCCTGCTCTCATTCAGATAAGTGATTTGCTGTTTTTTTTCCTCTGGTTGGATTTTTCTTGCTGGTTTGCTGCTTAGCAGTAGACTTCAGCCTGGTCCCCTTTTGGGGCCTGGAGCTGCAATTGTGCTCAGTTTGTGTTTGCACTTTTGCTCTGTTCCTATGTCACTTTTTATTTGCTGAATTGCTGTGTGTTACACCAGAGATCTGATTTAGGTGGTAGAGATCGTGTGATGTCAGGTTTTTTGTTAATCAGAAGTGTTGGTATTTTTGTCAGGGTTTTTTTGGGTTGCAGTCAGAATTCTTTCCTATACTTTTCTATCTAGACAGATTGGGCCCCAACGTTTGCTCATTCTATTTTCTGTCTGTGTTCGTATTTTCTTCTGGTCTAACCGCCATTACATGTTTGGGGGCTTCCTATTTCTTTGGGGATTCTGCTACGGGGCAGATAGCATTCATCTTTCTGCCTTTAGGTGTAGCTATCTCTCAGGCTGTGACGAGGCGTCTAGGATCACCGTAAGTACGCTCCACGGCTACTTCTAGTGTTGCGGTTAGTTTAGGGTCCTGCAATCCAATAGTTTCCAGCCTCTCTGGTGTATTGCTTCTTTGGCTATTTTTGCAATTTCTCCTCAGCTACCGAAACATAACACCTCCTCTTGTGACCGTGGCTGCTCAAAGATTTGTACATCGCTACATGGAATATCAACTTGACCTGCTTCTAGGGAAGCGGGCGAGAGGCACGAATGTCCAAATGGAAAACGGAACAGCTCTTCGGAGTGTCCGAGTGTGGGATCAGTTGTCTCAGGGCACTCAGCATGGTGGGAGGAAGGAGGATCAGGGTAAGGAATGTGCGGTCCAGATGCACAGTTACTGTAACTTGACCATGTTGAAAACAGGGTGCTGGTGGTGGTGGATAAGTATTATCCGCTATCCAACCAACAAACTTTTCACACTGTTCGGGCTTCAATAGTGCTGTCTTGCCGCGGTCCCCTAGGACTTCGGATACTAAGGCACAGCAAGAAGATGTGGGTGTTTTATGTGGGCCAATTTCAGCTTGCCCACGGCCTCGGCCTGCACCATCACCATCACGTCCACTTCCCTGTCCCTTGCCATGCGCCTTTACCACTGTAAATGGGATAGAATATTATACACATTCACTACAAAAGGGTGATTTGGGAGTCAACTTGTACACTTTTATCTATCTGGACTTTAGGTAAAAATGTTTTTGGCCTTATCAGATTTAATAATTACGTTAACAGACTGCAAAAAAATACAATGCTTTGGCCTAAACTGGACAAACTTTGAGAATGCACAGAAATAAGCTAGCATGGAGATACCACTATGACAAATGTGTGCCCTGTTTTTTTTTATTCACAAAATACTGCTGTATATAAGTACAGTGACACCCAGGACCAAAAAGGAAAAGTGCCATTAACTGGCCAAACTTTGAGCATACACAGATATGAGCTAACAATAACAGGCAAGACCAAGACTCATGGTAAAATTAGTAACAATTATATTAAGTTTCCATGTGTCTATATGGATTAGAGCCAATCATCGATTCAATACTTGAAACAAACTCAAAAAAGGATGATGCAAAGGCCAATATTTATCAAACAGATCATTACAAATTTATTATGAAACATTAAAATACATATATCAAAAACCTGAAGGGAGTTTAAGTACACAGATAAATTGTACCATTAGAATAACGCCATCATGGAGGTGCTGTGCATACTAGCTGTGTATAAAATACATGCCAATTTATTGAACAGTGTTGGTCACCATATAACACAAAGGGGAGGGCTATACAATAATACAAATACGCCCTTAAAATTAGTATCACACAGGTATAGGCTATAATGCCATGCTGTTTGTCCCCAGTGTTCATACCAGATGCCAGATACCAAACTGTGGCAAAAAAGGCCACTCGCACTGTTAACAACTGCACATAACCCTGCATTAATGCCACCAATAATATAATAAGGTCTGCCCAAAATTGGGCTGCATATTTACCCAGATGTGGCCTGCAGAGCGCTTGAAGTAACGCACCGTCACCCAGATGAGCGCATCCGCCCCGACGCGCGTTTCGGACCTCTTCTTTCTCAAGGGGCCTGGCTACATGTGCTTCAGCGTGCCTTAAATATCATCGTTCACCATGTGGTGAACCGCGTTCCCGGAAGTAAGATCCTTGGACCGGAAGTGACGCGTCTACTCACCCTGGCAACCGCAATGCCACACAGGGCCGGCGCCACACAACAGAGAGAGCCGGGGCGGTCCCAAACGCTGTGGAGAGACGCCGACTGCTGTGGAGTGCATTGGCGACAGGGAGGCAGACGCGTACAGGTCCCGGAACCAACTTACCGCGCTGCAGCTCCTATTTAGCAAAATAGTAAACACTGAACTCTCATTCTACAAACCAGGCATAGAATGTAACTACCCAGTAAGGACATATAAGAACACACAGAGTATATACAAAACAATATACAAACGGACATAACAAGTAGGAGCCGTGTGAACAAGGCCTTAATAGATTATTACACACCACACAATATATCATATATAATAACAATAGCATAATAGTGATTGCAGATCCAAAATAGAATAGACTATATTTTCCAGAAACACAATCAATATGAGAACATTATCATAGTAATAGCCACTAAACATGGCTCCATATGGTTCTACTTCTGGTGCCGTCCAACAGTATTCACTTGAAGACGATCCACAATGCTGCAAAAGGATTCAATTAACTCCAAGAGCTTCATGTTCAAGCATCCACTTGTATGTCAAGGAATAACTAAAAGCTAAAAATATAAAAGTAATTAAAAATGGACACAAAACACCGTGTGTACCCATATACAGCAGAGTAATGATCCAAAGGATAGAACATATATCACAAAAATGGGGCATAACTCAAGTTCTCGTTGAGTCCAGATGGATGGACTGTACCAAGCGTCCATATCCACCTGGACTCAAGCTGGGCTAAATGTTTGGGAACACCACCACCTCGAATGCCCACATCCAACATATCGATGCCCCGTACCCTAAGAAGACTACCGGCACAGTCATGAAACTTTTTGAAATGGCGAGGGATCGTTTTCAAATCCCCCGTGGCCGCTGCTGCCTCAATTCCCAACACATGCTCCCGTATCCTTATCTTTAATTGTCTAGTTGTCAACCGAACATATACCAACTTACACGAGCACACATTGATCAAGTATTTGGGGGAGATGCGTCCAATATGCAGCAGAGTGGTGATGTCAAATGGGATGAACGGGCATTGACACTACAAAATTTGATAGTCAAGAGAATAAAACTGTGGTGGAATCGTACATTTTTGGACAAATACCTGACTAAAAATTTTATACCTAGTGGACTGCGAGTTCGGGTAATCCCCACTTTTCTGGTGGAGGACAGTGGCTTTGTTTACCAGTGGGAGGAGGCTTGCAATGGCTGTTCTAAGGTTCTTATGCAGCTACTGAGTGAGTATAATGGCACTATAATGGCACAACTGGATATATCTATTAAGACCATTGAGGATGAGCTTAAATCAATAGGTACTACAGAAAAAGTAAAGGCCCTTCAAAATCAGATAGATAGGACACTGGAGACAGTGGTCAAGAAACCAGTCTACACAGTTGAATAAATTAAACCGTGATCGTCGAGATTATGAAAATAATGCCGTACACTTTTGGAGGAAACCCATGCCACAAGGTCGTCAATTTAGGCGCACCTCCTCTCAAACATCTATCTCTTCTATGAGCGACGTGTCAGAGGCTTCTGGCTCGTCGGTGGCCACTGGGTCGGAGCTATCAAGATATACTCAAAGAGAACATACATTCCATCCATATAGGCGGACGAATCGATCCCCTGTATCCACTCGTTATGTCAACAAGGTAATTAATTTAAGCTCCCACAGGTTCACTGATGTGGACTTGAGGCTTCTTGAAAAAGGTTTATCATTTGCACCTGCTGCACCATTTGATGCCTTTGTGGCAATTAAAGACTTACACTTGTTTGCCCAGTCTTTAATCTTTAAGAAGCACTTTTTTTGATGGCAACCTTTCCAAATTGTTTCCTACAGAGGAAGAACAAAAAGCTTTAAGGGTATTGGAGGACTTATCCGCCGAAAGCAGTGTTCCAGAAGGAGGTAAGATTCCGCCTTCAATACGTCCCAGATCTAGGAGATTCCCTCCCCTGGCTTTGTGTCCCAACATGGATCTATTTGTACAAATTGTGAGCAAGGAATTGCTCGAAACCCCAGATTATATTTATGGGGACAATTTGACTAGGGCTGAGCGGGGACGTCTGTGCATCCTTCAGGACCTACAGGATGTAGTTTTCAAACCGGTGGACAAGGGGGGAAATATTGTGGTATGGCCAAAGCTCCTCTATGAAAGGGAGGCCTTTCGGCAATTGGATAACAAGATCTGTTACAAGAAGCTCACTTTTAACCCCTTTTCCGCCTATACTTTGGAACTGCAATCCATTATTAATAGAGCCAAGGAGGCGGGTGTGATTTCTAAGGAATTGGCAACTGCCTTGGTAGTCCAAGAACCAACTATTCCCACCTTTTACTTATTGCCAAAAGTCCACAAGGATGCGAAGACGCCCCCTGGTCGCCCTATTATTTCAGGTAGAGGCAATTATCTGGAACACGTAAATAGGTGGATTGACTCCAAACTTCAGCCCATTGTGGAAGGGTTGCCATCATTTTTGAAGGATACAGGGGATTTGTTGAGACGTGTGGATGGTTTGCAACTGGAAGATGATATGATGCTGGTGACCGGGGACGTCGAGTCCCTGTACACCAGCATCAGGCATGCCGATGGCCTACGAGCCACGTCATTTTTTCTTGGCATGTCTAATCTACCTGGTGATGTAAGAGAATTGGTCATTGAACTATTATGTTTTACTTTGACACATTATTTTTTTGTTTTTAAGGGGTCTTTCTTCCTGCAGCTCCAGGGCACAGCTATGGGGGCGTCCTTTGCGCCCGCATATGCTAATTTGTTCCTGGGACTGTGGGAGAGAAACCTCTCCCTGCCAGATCAGTCGTCGGCGATGTGCCACGTCCTTTATTGGACGCTGTACATCGATGACATTCTTCTGATCTGGCAGGGATCTAAGGCAGACTTGGATGCCTTTAAGACTTCATTGAATTCCAATGACCAAAACATCCTCATCACCTATAAGTCCGACCCGGTGTCCATAGAATTTCTAGATGTCCTTCTGAGGAAGGATGTGACTGGGGAGATACAGACCGAAATTTATCGTACGCCAACGGTCACTAATATGTTGTTGCATGCATCCTCCTCCCATCCGGGTCACATGATCCAATCTGTCCCCACCGGGCAATTCCTACGTATACGCAGGTTATGTTCCATAGATGAAACTCTCAGGCTGTGGTTCCACGGTCCGGAACCACAGCCCTTTGGACGGAGCAAAAATTCTGCACCGCCCAAAGCCCCGCCCCCTTTCTGACACGCGCTCTTTTCGGATGTGTTCCGGACACCTCCGGAACACATCCGGAAAGAACGCAGGGCTGCACAGCCCTGTGTTATTTACCTTGCGGCGACGCAGCGTCGCCGCAAGACGCTAGGACATGCTGCGGTCTGAAAAGACGCGCCGCATGTCCGGAAATGCAGGTCTTCCGCCTGCGTATTTTTACGCATAGTGGAGACGGGATTTCTTGAAATCCCCTCCACTGTGCTGTAACATCTAGACGCTGCGTGTTTGGCGCTGCGCCAACGCACAGCGCCAAACACGCAACAAATCCGGAGAGTTTCCTTATCATGGAAATATACCCTTATAATTTCCTTGAGCAAGCAGAGGACTTAAAGGCACGGTTACGTGAAAGGGGTTTCAGCAACCGGATGATCAAAAAAGCGTTTAATCGCGCAAAACACTCAATGAGAAACTCTCTTCTTTATGGGACACGACCTGCTAAGGACTCAAATGTGATGAGATATGTGACAAACTTCCACTCACAGTTCTCTTGGATGAAAAAGATTTTGAATAAATCATGGCATATACTGAAGGCTGATCCAGTCATTTCAAGATTCCTCCCGGAGAGGGCCGCCTTCGCGGCTAGGAGATCAAGAAATCTGCAGGAACGGTTGGTCCGCAGCCACTATACTGGTGAAGTGGTTACTACCTTTCTTGATCAGGCGAGGAGACGTCATGGCAGTTTTCCCTGTGGCCGCTGCATGGCCTGTCCCAACATGGATCAAACGGATTCCTTCATTAACCAGGAGGGAGCCGTTGAATATAAGATTAAAAAATGTATCACGTGTGTCAGCAGAAACGTGATATATTATGCAGTCTGCCCGTGTAAGTTGGTATATGTCGGGTTGACAACCAGACAACTAAAGATAAGGATACGGGAGCATGTGTTGGGAATTAAGGCAGCAGCGGCCACGGGGGATTTAGATTAATTGAAAACGATCCCTCGCCATTTCAAAAGTTTCATGACTGTGATGGTGGTCTTCTTAGGGTACGGGGCATAGATATGTTGGATGTGGGCATTCGGGGTGGTGGTGTTGCCAAACGTTTAGCCCAGCTTGAGTCCAGGTGGATATGGACGCTTGGTACAGTCCATCCATCTGGACTCAACGAGAACTTGAGTTATGCCCCATTTTTGTGATATATGTTTTATCCTTTGGATCATTACTCTGCTGTATATGGGTACACACGGTGTTTTGTGTCCATTTTTAATTACTTTTATATTTTTAGCTTTTAGTTATTCCTTGACATACAAGTGGATGCTTGAACATGAAGCTCTTGGAGTTAATTGAATCCTTTTGCAGCATTGTGGATTTTCTTCAAGTGAATAATGTTGGACGGCACCAGAAGTAGAACCATATGGAGCCATGTTTAGTGGCTATTACTATGATAATGTTCTTAAATTGATTGTGTTTCTGGAAAATATAGTCTATTCTATTTTGGATCTGCAATCACTATTATGCTGTTATTATTATATATGATATATTGTGTGGTGTGTAATAATCTATTAAGGCCTTGTTCACACGGCTCCTGCTTGTTATGTCCGTTTGTATATTGTTTTGTATATACTCTGTGTGTCCTTATATGTCTTTACTGGGTAGTTACATTCTATGCCCGGTTTGTAGAATGAGCGTTCAGTGTTTACTATTTTGCTAAATAGGAGCTGCAGCGCGGTAAGTTGGTTCCGGGACCTGTACGCGTCTGCCTCCCTGTCGCCACTGCGCTCCCCAGCAGTTGGCGTCTCTCCACAGCGTTTGGGCCCACCCGGCTCTCTCTGCAGTGTGACGCCTGCCCTGTGTGGTGTCGCGGTTGCCAGGGTGAGTAGACGCATCACTTCTGGTCCGGGGATCTTACTTCCTGGAACGCGGTTCACCACATGATGAACGCTGATATTTAAGGCACGCTGAAGCACATGTAGTCAGGCACCTTGAGAAAGGAGAGGTCCAAAACTCGTGTCAGGGCGGACGCGCTCATCTGGGTGATGGTGCGTTACTTCAACCGCTCTGCAGGCCACATCTGGGTAAATATGCAGCCCAATTTTGGGCAGATCTTATTATATTATTGGTGATGTTAATGCAGGGTTATGTGCAATTGTTAACAGTGCGAGTGGCCTTTTTTGCCACAGTTTGGTATCTGGCATCTGGTATGAACACTGGGGACAAACAGCATGGCATTATAGCCTTACCTGTGTGATACTAATTTAAGGGCGTATTTGTATTATTGTATAGCCCTCCCCTTTGTGTTATATGGTGACCAACACTGTTCAATAAATTGGCATTTATTTTATACACAGCTAGTATGCACAGCACCTCGATGATGGCGTTATTCTAATGGTACAATTTATCTGTGTACTTAAACTCCCTTCAGGTTTTTGATATATGTATTTTAATGTTTCATAATAAATTTGTAATGATCTGTTTGATAAATATTGGCCTTTTCATCATCCTTTTTTGAGTTTGTTTACAGATATGAGCTAGCACGGAGTTACCACTGCGACAAATGTGTGCCCTGTTTTTTTTATTTTTGGGCTAACTAGTGCTGTATATCAGTACTGTGACACCCAGGACTAGAGTTGAGCGATACTTTCCGATATCCTAAAGTATCGGAATCGGAATGGTATCGCCGATATCACTAAAATATCGGCGATACCCGATACCGATACCGGAAGTCCCATGTAAGTCTATGGGAACAAAATATCGCAACTAAAAAAACCCCATTCTTTCCTTGTAAACACTAAATATACACACATAGATTACATATATATATATATACATGTCATTGTGACATGTATATATACATATATGTATAGTTTATACACTTCTACATAGTAAAATATCCTCTGATTCAATTGCCGGGTAAAGCCGGCTTCAGTGAAAGACAGAAGCACCCGACATGAAATGACACTTGGTGTACATAGGGTTAACCATGTCTTTTCATGTCGTTTGCTATCTGATTTGCACAAACAATTAAATCAGTCTATGTGTGCAAAATTTCACACCTGTAGGGGTTAATTAAAGGTGTAAATTCGTTGTAAAAAAAACGGACTTTTTTGCTACGAATTTACACCTTTAATTAACCCCTACAGGTGTGAAATTTTGCACACATAGTCTGATTTAATTGTTTGTGCAAATTAGATAGCAAAGGACATGAAAAGACATGGTTAACCCTATGTACACCAAGTGTCATTTCATGTCGGGTCATAGGTCATAGGTGTTCGGTCTGGATGCTGAACTTTACTGTTCGGGTTCGCCCATCTCTACTTGCAAAATCACCAATCTATAGCACTAGCTTCTCCAAGAGCAGTTCTCCTAATCACAGCTCTGACTATCCTGAGCTATGTGCTTGTTCAAGTGCCATTATCTCTATATGTACCGTAAATACAGTGATAGCAGTGTACATTATAAAACAAATCACTAATAGCTGAATGTGTTACAGCAGAACTTTATAGTTCTACTAATACTATAACTCAGCCTATCCTATCAGAAACAAAGAAGTAAAGAGCAACATAGCTCTGACCTGCTCCAGAGACAAATTGAGAATATTTCTTTAATTGTAACCACAACAATACCAGCACATTAAAAAGTTGTTGTTGTCCAATGTCCATATAGTACTATATTATGCTAAACAGTGGCCAGAGACCGCCATACCATGCCACAATAGTCCCATAGTTTGTTTTCATAGGACAGTGAGATTCTGTGCCTGCACACAGCCATATACTTTGCATAAAGTACCATATTCTACCTGCAAAGAACCAAATTGTGTGTTTGCAGTCCTACAATGAGCCTATATTGCACCCAATAAACTACACATTAGACCCAAATTAGAGTAATACTTGCCCATGTACATAGATGCCAGAGAGAACCACGTTTGTAAGTTACTGTGTATAACAACGCACATTATTCCATATTGTGCCCTGTTTGATTGATCCGATTCCTAACTGAAGGTGGTTTTCCAATCCTTAAAGAAAACTTCAAACTTGCTCCAAATAGTAAAACATAATCTAATATATTCATGTTTTACCCTTACCCCTCCTGTGCTGCTGGCCACAGGACCAACCGTGTGTTGCTTTCCATTGCGCTTGACAGCAGTGATTGGCTGCCTGAGTGACATGGCATTCAATCGACCTCAAAGCATGGTTAACAACTCCTGAAGGTTCTCAGCTCCCAAAACTTTCATGAATGGGCTAATCTCTAAATCCCACCCTTGCCCACTCAAATTGTATAAAATATAGACATGCGGACCCTCGATTTTACCTGATCCGTAGACCATATTGTTTTATATCCATTCAGGAGTTAGGAACACTCTGGCACAACAAGATACTTCTCTTTTATATCCTAAATATGCATGCATGCTAATATTCTGTTACTTTTGATGATGCCAAACCCTATATAGATTTGTATAATCATTGGGTCACATGGCAAAACAAAAATAGGGACAAAGTCAAGTTTGACACCAAATCAGACAAATTCACATTTAGGAGAATCAAAGAACAATCAGACTAATGATCTGTTGAGACTGGGTACACCTTTAGAATACATATAGCCAGTGGCACAACATAAATCTTTTACACGTCAATGCAAAGTCAATAACATGGCCCTCTATAATTGAAAATAAAAATAGTTTGCGCACATAAAAACTACAAGACACAAAAGGATCTGTAGAAAAATAGGAATATGCATGTGTCAAATGGAAAACAATACATAAATTCAGACGCACTCTGTAGAACAGTTTGAGATGCAGATGTAATAATACAGTAATAAATAAATATTGCACTAAGACCCGTGAGAAAAAGGTGATGAGAAAAGCCTGTAGTCTATTATGTAGTAAACCCCAAACCAAAGGACTAAATAGTCATAATACGCATAAGGTATTTATTCATATGGGTATTAATATGGACAAACCCTGAAATAGTAAAAGAGGTCCTCTTTTAACGATGGAGCAGAAAAACGCTGCAGAAATCCTAAAAAAACCTTTTATGCAGAAAGGTCAGAAGAAATTGACACTGTCCCGGCCGGTGACAGCTCAGATGAATGAGTATTAGTGGTGCACTGTGGAGAAAATAGTCCTGTTTGCACAGGTTTTACCTGACAACCCCGATGGGTCACTTGCAATAGAAAGTCCAATTTCAGCCTCCTCTGGCCTGCTGACAACCCCGATGGGTCACTTGCAGTAGAAAGTCCGACTTCAGCCTCCTATGGCCCGCAGACGAAACTTACATCCGTTGATGAAAGCCGGTGATCTCTGGCCTCCGTGGCCAGATCAGGAACGCCGGCTGATGATGTTGAATCCTCACTAGGAAGAAGGATGTGGGCAGGACCTGTTGGTAAACTAGCCTGCCTCAAGCACAGTAGTACACAAAATCGCAATATCTAACTGTCCCTCAGAGTGAGCAGAGTAGCGTTCTGTCCCTAACTGAGTTCACAGCACAGTGACGCTAAAATGGCTGCGGCGCCTTTTATAGTGCATTCTGACATCATTTCAGCAGCCAATCACAGCCATGCCATTAGTTAAGATGACCGCAGCATTACAGGATGTGCCCACACTTCATAAGATTCATCATTGGCTGACTAACATCACATTGCCTCTCAAAGAATTATGGGAACTTCCGATTCCGGTATACGATATTGAAAAAGTATCGGAATTAAGTATCGGAATTCCGATAACGCGAATATCGGCCGATACCCGATACTTGCGGTATCGGAATGCTCAACACTACCCAGGACACAAAAAGAAAACTGCCATAAACTGCCCAAACTTTGAGCACACACAGATATGAGCTGCCACTGAGATACCACTACTCAAATTTGTGGCCTGTATTTTTTTTATTTGCAAAATACTGATGTATATAAGTACAGTGACACCCAGGACAAAAAAAAGAAAACTGCCGTAAACTGCCCAAACTTTGAGCACACACAGATATGAGCTGCCACGGAGATATCAGTATGACAAATGTGTGGCCTGTATTTTTTTTGTTTTTTGCAAAATACTGCTGTACATAAGTACTGTGACATCCAGGAAAAAAAAAAGAAATCTGCTATAAACTGCCCAAACTTTGAGCACACACAGCTGCAGGATGTTCCACTGTAGACGCTGGTCATCCGCCATTTTACTAGCTAGACCCTGGCACTAGTATTATGTTAGGGCTGGCGGAACGCACCAAATAAATATAAATAAAAGGTGCATTCGCAGCCCGGGGTCCACCGTGCAGGCAGAGCCTGCTGCTAGTAAGATGGCACTATATGGCGGTATGAGCGAACTCTGTTACTCCACAGAGCCGCTGACATGGACGCCGTGGCACTATATGGTGGTATGAGCGAACTCTGTTACTCCACAGAGTCACTGTAGTAGAGACTGTGTCCTGTTAGCCCCACAGGAGTACACAGATAACTGCAGAGCGGATAGCAGTCCGTGGTCATGCAGACAGTAACGCAACCAATCAACTCCTCACCGGAGTAGAGGGTATTCTAAAGGCTATTTCAGCCAAGCCCTGAACATGTGCATACAAAACTCCTCACTGGAGGTGCCGGTATTCTAGGGGCTTATTTCAGCCGAGCCCTAACCTCATGCGTACATGACCACACTGGCGCAAAGCACATAACAGGATTGATACTAGCGCATGGCCGTGCGGCCATGCAACCCTTTTATAGCCGCAGCAACTTCGTGACCTTCCCAGAAGGACCAATGGGAAACTGCCACAGAACTCAAGCAGGCTCAGGACCTTCAAAGAGGACCAATGGGAGTTGCTGCAGTACCTGAGCCTGAGTATGAGACTGAGCAAGAGCTGGGACCGACGTCTCTGCTGAGCAGGAACCACTGCGGCAGGAGAAGAATGGGAGACCGCAGAGGAGATGGCTCGAGGCTCCCCCTGTGCAGAGGCGGGAACTTGACCCCTAACACATATAACAGAGGTATTCACCAGGGTATGTAGGGAGGGGGAAGAAAGCAAAACAGGGGAAGGTAAGGAATTTCCAAGGTACAAACCAGACAACAGTCGCTACTAAACTCCTCCAGCTCTTCTTCACAAAACCAACTTCTCTCCCTCCTTTTGTCATGGCTAACTCTGATGATGACTTGTATAAACGAGCCCAGATTTTATAAGGAAAAGGAGTGGCTAACCGAGCACAGCTGAATGTAGGAGTTTTCCAATATGGTTGATTAACCCCTGTTCTGCTGGAAGAAATAAACACGTTTAATACACTGGAGAAGTATTTCTTCTCAGTGTAATAGGAGCAACCAGACGATGCGGTCTCCTGGCTCCGCTCCGTTGCGGTAACCCGTGACACAGGGTCTTTATCTCTACATTAAGGTGCAAAAACGTGTCAACAGATCACCTTCAAGTCCATGTTCACACTGCATTCAGCATCAATATTTTGTGTATATGTTGATGTGACAGAATTCTTTTTATATGAATGTTGTAAATAACTAATCACAGCAGTAATAGTTAAATACACGCAAGTCTGATTAAACATAAAATGTTTATTAACAATAAAATAATTATAGCAATAAATAATGTGTTATGACATTAATAACATTACGGATCCCCATAAAATTATATTAAGTTGATTAACAAAATATACTACTAGTGGCGTAAAATATGTACAACACAAGGTGGGAAAGAATGTAAATTAGTAAAAGTGGTGGATGGAAAAGAGAAGCCTCTGCCCATAGCATTTCTGTATAGGCTTCTGAAAAATGAGAACTGGGATCTCCAGTTTTAATAAACCTCTCCCAGTGTACCTGTGTTTGTACATGGGTATAGTAAGAAATGTGTGTGCACAAAGTGCATGTGTATAGATATATGATGCATATTGTGTTCATAAAGAAAAACAATACAATAAATAGAAGCAAGAAATATATACAATATGAAAAACTCAACCAGTAGATATACAAGTAAACAAATGTATCTTCATCCGAAACGCCGTCCAGTCCCAACCATTCAAATGCGTGAATTCAAAGACCTATGTAAGCTCACACATATACAGTATATATACAGAACATGTATACAAACATACACACACTCCATTGCAGCAATATTCATTGTATAAAGTTGAAGAAATGTATCCCAATAATAGGAAATATTCATTTTGGTGATGCATGCTGAGGTGATCTGTTGAACAAGACATTCAATGTTTTGCATGGACACATTGGATGAGTGATATGTCTATAACGTTCTACATATACTGGAGATCATTACCCATTGACCATTATTAGTAAACCAGTAGTTGATTAACTTCTAGACAAAAGGTTTTGGAAACATCTTCTAAGTGTGGATTCACATTCAAAAGATTTATTGGAGTATTTTATGTCCTCATGTGTGAATGGAACTTGCAGAAATCCATGTGCTTGTTACGAAAACAACCCCTTAAACTGATCAGTTGCAGAAATTTCTGAAATAAAATTTGTCTCATGTAAATCCACCCTAATCAACCCTAGAAGTACGGCCGGCCATACACATTAGATGGCTGTTGGCCAAATGATGTTTCGGCTGATCGTTTGGCTGATAGCCATCTCAGCCATCTCTTCTGTACACAGGAGCATACGCTCGAATGAGTGCTCTCCCTTACTCTTTACAAGAAAGCTGCTGACAGACATCACTGCTTGCAGATTATCTTCAGGAAACTAATGTGACTGACAGTCTGAAATCGGCCATGCTTTATCAGCATCTCCAGTGAAGTGAAGATCAGTTGGCCGGCGCCCCATACACATGCGTTTGTTGGCTGAACTCATCGATAAGTGAGGCCAACATTATTCTAATGTGTATGGGGGCCTTAAATTTAGTCTGAGGCATAGGTGCACCCATGATGTAATAACACAATGCTATCAAGAATATCAGTGTGGATTTAAAATTGACTACAGCAAAGATCAGTTTCATTGTTAATGGTCGCAAAGTTACCTGCTGTTTAAAGGATATATCTGGTGCTTAAAAAAAATGTGCCTAAGTATTAACAGGCATGTAGTAGCTAAACTTGTCAGTTTTCCTGGTGCCGTTATTGACCGCTCCTGCCGGAGATTCAGCTGCTCCCCATCAACAAAGCAGCAGTTACTTTTTCTGTTGAAAGGTGGCACTACTAGAATCATGCTGATTGACAGTCGGCTTCCCCCTATTAGGTAGTAGAGAGCCGGCTGTCAATCAGCATGACATTAGTGGTCTCGCCCTGTCAACAAGGAAGAGTAGCTGCCGCTCTGTTGACGTGATTTCAGTGGATGTCTGTGACTGCTCTGACTGGTGGAGAACAGCGCCAGGAACAAAAGGCAAGTAAGTAGCAACTACCTGTCTGCTAGTGTAAGGTACATTTTTTTTTGTTTTGCAAAGTTCCAGGTAACCCCTTTAATTGCTCAATGATTGACTATGAAGCATTAGAAAACTACACTGACCTCCATAACAGCACTGTTTTGGCTGATCTTTATGTAAATGTTGTTTACTTTCTAGAAATTACTCATCTTCAATTAGGAGTCAGGTTCCGTGCTAGGAAAAAGGAGAAACAAGCAAAGACTGTTCTGGTCCCTTCAGAAAAGGCAATGGTCCCAGTGTAAAGGCACCCATAAACTATAGATGAAAATTACCCAAACCTTCCGATTTCACTGGACCGGCATCTGATGTGTAGGGGGCCTCTCAAGTCACCCCCAACAGATTATGTCAGGGAAGAACAAAGATTAGGCAGCTGAAATTTCAATGTCCAATTCTTTTCTCCTTCGTTGAAAAAACATGACATGTCGGCCAAGCCGAATGCTCATGTGTAAGGAGGTTTTGGCACAGATAGCTGTAGCCGAATGGAAATTTGGCCAACAGCTATCTCATGTATATGTCCAGTTATAGTAAGGAGAACAAATAAAGGTGACGGACAATCCCTTTATGAATATATGGGAAAACTAATAATGAATAGAGGTATGGTTTGAGGATGCATCTAACAAAAAATTTTGTTTCCTCTTCACACAATGCTATTAAACTGGTTAAGTTCTGCAATAAATAAAGTGTATAGATCACCTTTAGACATTATAGTAATTAGAATTAATTATAAGTAATAACTGGATCTTTTTAGATTATAGTTAAGTTATAACTTTTAAAAAGTAACCACCTTTTTCATTTTTATTTCATAATTCAATAATACACTTGAGAATAAGCAACTTTGTAACGTATTTTATCAGAGAAAACTGCTTTTTTATCCACAAACACTAAGCTTTCATTTTCAAAATTCTCAATCCTGAGGTAAAATCTATATTCAGTGAAATGAAATTAATACATTATTGAGATAGGAAATGGCAGATGGTGCTAATAAGTTTCTATATAGAAAATGAGGGTTAGAGCTATGCTTCCTGCTCATCCCTCCTACTCCCTCCTACCTTTTACATGTTTTTGTTCTTCATAGTCGAGGACAACCATGACTTCAGGGTTTAGAGGAGGATCAGTGGTTTTGGAGCCAGAGGTGACTGATGACGCCAATCTGGGTCCTGAAGGCTTGCCCACATATAGGACACCAGTAAGTAGACATTGTAAGGACAGTAGATACAGCTTGTGCCCTGTGCATGCTTTTGTTTGCCTCAAAGATTCTCCTGTATTCAGCTGCACGAGCACCTGAGGTGATCCTGCCTTCTGACAGTCCAGGGCAAGCCTCTCCCATTCGTTGACTGTCTACATAGAAATTTATTAAAAGCAACTGCCATCTCCTATCATAGTAATGTAATAATCTGTTTTTACTGAATGCAGATTTTACCTGAGAATTAAAAATTTGGAAAATAAATGATCAGTTCTGACACAGAAAGAAGCTAATTTCTCTGATAAGTTATATTACATTTTTTTTTCATGTGTACTCTTGATTTGTGAAATAAAAATGAAAATTGGTGTTTTTCCTTATCAAATCCAACCTTAAGGGGTATATCCCATTTATTTATAGGCTATAGCTTGAATATCAACCTTTTTATATAGAGGAGCAATATATCATGTAGCTTAAAAACTGAACCTATATCTATCAGTGACACCGTTGCCTTCAATGTAACTTGTTAGACGGGCAGATGAACTTCTGAACATGCAGCAATCTCTGCTTTTGTGTAACCTCTAAGGTGACGAACGATCTTTACAACAGTTTGTATATGGGCAGCATATGCCTGTTTACACAAGGATACATACAATTACTATGGGCGAATCTTATGCTCACATAAAAGATTCGAACAGCTCATAAATAAGGGTTTAGATAAACATTCATTCTGATGACCATTGGCCCAAGTAAAAGGGCCCTAATCTACTTTAGTTGTTAAATTTTATCTCAATCTTGCTATTGGTACATATCATATCTAAATATATTGTATTATTGGCGCTCCCACCATGCTGCTGCAATTAGCACCCAAAAAATCTGTTGTAACCTTTTCCAGCTACCAAAGGTAGAAAAATAAAAATCAAAGTTATAAATGTGCTGTAAAGCAATTGAAGAAACGCTCCAAGTAAGTAGTAAACTGTTTCTACCTAAAAATGCGGTTATCCGGAGTCACAAGTAGCGTATCAGCTGGATCTGTTACTTATCCAAAATCTCCAGCTTTCAATGGATAAGAAGTAGAGATCATCCATGGTTGATTCGTCAGTTGTAGCTTTTTACTTCTGTGCAAGAGTTCAGCGATGTCTGTGATGGTGAGTCCAAGTTTTCCTGTTGCGCTTTGGCTGATAGCGTTGCGGTCAGCTGATTTGCTTCTGAGCAACCTTCTCTAGGTGATGTGACGTCACTTGCTATGGAATGACCGTGAAACAAAAAGATGTAAATAATCCTACGTGTTTTGAAGGTAGCGTCTTGTTTGTAGCAAACTTGTCTCTATATACCCTCACCGGGTCCAGACATGATACAATCCCTGAGGAAGATACTACCTTCAAAATGCAAAGTCACATATTTTTGATTCATGGACCTTTCCATCGCCCAAGCAGGTTTCTCTGAAGCAAATCAGCCAACCGCAACGCTATTGGCTGGAGCGCTGCAGGAAAACTTGGACTCACCATCAGAGACATCGCAGAACTCTTGCACAGAAGCAAAAATCTACAAGTAACAGACGATCTTATCCATTAAAGGCTGCACATTTTGGATAAGTAACAGATCCAGTGGACACGCTACTTATGACTTTGGATTGCAGCATCTTTAGGCAGGGAAAACTTAATACTTACGTGGACAGTTTCTTCACTAGCATTACAGTGCAGTTTGTAACTTATTTTTACATATCGTATCTAATACCCGCAATCTCTGAAGGTGAAATGAGCTGAGGAAGGGTACAATTCTGAAAGTCTGCTCCATCTTCTTCATAGGAGCTTGGGGTAATGCTACAGGATCTGAGAATGAACTGCAAGCACAGCATTGCCCTTATGTATTATAAATGCCTTGGAATGTCCATAGTAGGAAATATGAGAAACTTCTGAATGAAAGAGAAGGGAAAAACCTTGTAATAAGACAATTTCACCTTCTGATATCTGTTAGACCGACTGGTTTATCAGAGCTTTCTGTGGCACTGAACACCATTTTGATGAAGCTCGTCTTTCCACGATTATTTGGTATTAACTTGTTAACTTTTTCACTTTTGGAGGCTTTGACATCTCTTTCCAAATCAGACTGAAAAGAAAAATCACTATGGCTTCGAGTGGACTTTCCAGTGTCTCCTTTCACTAAATCTCCTTGTTTTCTTGCTGGGCTGGTATTTAACCCTTCGGAAACATCTGCTTGTATGGTTGAGGTACAAAAGCTAAGAATATAACAAAGGCTTCCCCAATTCTGGGCACACTGGGCTTGTACGCTACGGGTAATTGCCTCTTTCACTTCATCCCCACAGGTTAGCAGATGTTGACCAAGTCAACATAGGGCCTGTAGAAAGAAAGAGTTTATGGAAAGATGATTAATTTATACCGTCTAAAAGAATTATTACTGAATATTACACCACATCCCATGGGAATTTCTGGTTTAAAAACAACAGTATCACTGTGCTTGATTGGCCAGCAAACTCACCTGATCTTAACCGCATAGAGAATCTATGGGGTATTGGTCAAAGGAACATGAGAGACACCAGACCCAACAATGCAGACGAGCTGAAGGCTGCTATCAAAGTAACCTGGTCTTCCGTAACACCTCAGCAGTGCCACAGGCTGATTGCCTCTATGCCACGCCGCATTGATGCAGTAATTGATGCAAAAGGAGCCCTGACC
>JARQOD010000004.1:137209064-137270136 GCA_033576555.1 Oophaga sylvatica | reverse complement strand
AAGGTGAGGCACCCGTTGTAGTAGAGGAGTCCGTGCGGGCATCCCAGCCCTTGCAATGTGATCCGGTTGACGTTGTCGCAGTGGAGGCACCCGTTCCTGCAAAAACCTCTGCACCGGCAGCACCCCAGATCCCGCTGTCTGCCCCCGTCGCTGAGACAGAAGAAGCGACACCCGTCCTCATGGAGGAGGCCGCGCAGGCACCAGAGGTCTACCAGTCTGTACCGGAGCCCCGACTGTCATCTGTTCCAGAGCCGGCTGCTTCCTCCGCAGGTGAGCGCCGCCAGGACTGGGGGGCGCCAGGAGAGCTGCCGCAAACCGGACACTGTAAGCTGCAGTTTGATGGTGGAGACATGGAGCTGCTGGTGGAGGAGAATTTCAACCGGCGTCAGGAGGAAGAGTGGAGACGTTGGGAGCGGGAAGCAGAGCGACAAAGGGAGCAGCGAGAAACCCAAAAGCTTCGCCAACGTCAGCTGGAGAAGGACCGGGCAGATAAGGACCGGATGAGAAAAGATAAAGGAACCCTGTGGGAGCCGCGGCGTAAGGGTGCAGTACGGAGCTTTAAATTGAAAGGTGGTTGGGGCTTCATCCAGGAGCCTGGACTTTATTTAGAAGTTTTTGTGAACGGCGGGACGTGGAGGCTCACCTCCCAGAAGGACACCCGGGGAGGGACCTGTTGCCAGGAGACTTGGTGACTTACACCCGACACTGGGGTTACAATGGATGGTACGCCCTAAATGTTACCAGGTGCGACCCTACTCCCAGAGTGTCAGGAACCTGTGAGACCCTCGGAGCCTTCAGCCTCCCACATCCAGGCCTCTGCAAAAGTGCCCACCCCACGCCGTAAATCTCCCCAGCCTCCCTAAGTGGTCTCCTCAGCAGCCCCAGCTATGGACATGAAAAGTATTGCTGGCCCGTACCCGGCGCCTGTTAGGCCCCTGGGGTTCGTTCAGTCCGGGACATAGGGGTCCAGACCCGGAGGGAGATGAAAGAGGTGGCCACACAGACCCAGATAGCGGGTCACGACTTGACTGTACAGGCCACACGACGTCATCAGGTCCTGGTGGTCCTTGGTGTCTCGGATGTTTGGCAAGCATCAGAAGAGTACCAGGTGGTACCTGGAACACCCCTGCCAAAGAATTATAAATAACCCGGACAGGGTCCTGTATGTAAATAGTTAAATATGTAAATAGTTAAATTGTTGATGTACCCGGACGGGTGAATGTTCATAAAAATTTTTTTTAATTTAATAAAAAACACAACACAGTTTTCATTACTTTTATTACAGTCTCATCTTGCGACGCCATCGATCTCCTGTAAAAAAATGAAAAAAAAAACCAGCAGTATACCACCTGTCCGACACAGTCCATAGTAACAAGTGTCCCACGACGATCCAGACGATCCAGCTCTGCTACATCAGAAGAGCCTGTCATCCCGGCGCAGCACAGCTGATTACCTGCTTCCCCGGCGGTGACGTCATCGGACTGACTGCTTTACGGCCGGGATTACCCAGCAGTCACTGCAGTTATCGCGAGAAACTGCATGTGACCGCCGGGGAGAAGACGATGGCGGCCATGAAGCAGTCCAGGCCGTGACCGCCGGAGATCTTCTGCCAGGTAAGTGACAGTGACAGACCCGACCGACGGACACTGACAATGACAGTGACAATCCCGATTCCGGTATTCGATATGACGAAAATATCGGTATTCGGAATCGAAAGGCCGATACAGCTAATATCGGCCGATATCCGATATTTGCAGTATCGTATCGCTCAACACTATGTATGGGGTTAAAAAAATACATGGGGAAATTGTCGAGCAATTGCTGGTACCGCAGTCATATCGGAGGTTGGTAATGGACTTAGCGCATGCGCATGTACTAGGGGGACATTTGGGACCAAAGAAAACCCTAGACAGAATTCTACAACGGTTTTTACTGGCTATGGGTCTATGAATAGTTAAACGTTATTGTTACTCTTGTCCCATGTCCTAGGTAACCAGTCCGCAGCCTCATTTTCAGAGTCCCTTGGTGCCATTACAAATTATAGAGGTACCGTTTGAGAGAATAGCCAATGGATCTGGTGTGGACGGTTAATAAATCAGCAAGGGGTCATCAACACATCCTCGTAGTTCTAGATTACGCTGCCAGGTATCCTGAGGCTATTCCCCTGCGACACACCTCGTCAAAACTGATCGCAAAATAACTCATGGGTATGTTCTCTCGAGTGGGAATCCCTCAAGAAATCTTAACAGATCAGGGGACCCCCTTTATGTCAAAAATCATGAAGGAACTCTGCCACGTGTTTAAACAGTTGCGCACATCGGTCTATCATCCCCAAACAGACGGTTTAGTAGAAAGGTTCAATAAAACCCTGAAGAATATGTTGAAAAAAAAAGTCTCTAAAGATGCTAAGGACTGGGATCTCTTGTTGCCATACCTGATGTTTGCAGTGCGGGAGGTGCCCCAGGCATCTACGGGGTTCTCGCCCTTTGAACTATTATATGGCAGACATCCCCGTGGCTTACTCAATATAGCTAAAGCTAAAGAGGCCTGGGAAAACCATACAACTCCACACAAAAGTGTGATAGAACATGTGGCCAAAATGCAAGAGAGAATGGAGACAGTCCTACCATTAGTCCGAGAACATATGGAATCAGCACAAAGGTCACAGAGGCAGGTCTATAGCCGGGAGGCACGGGTAAGGTCCTTTAACCCTGGGGATCGGGTGTTGGTACTTGTGCCTACAGTGGATAGTAAGTTCCTTTCAAGGTGGCAGGGACCCTACGACATTATAGAGAAGGTGGGACCAGTAAACTATAAAATACACCAACCAGGGCGGAGAAAGCCAGAACACGTATACCATGTGAATCTGCTCAAACCATGGAAAGACAGAGACCCGCTTGGTCAGGATTGTCCACGGCCTGCATTTCCAGTACAGATGGCTTCCTTGCCTCAGGAGAAGGCAAGAGAAGTCCTCTCCGCCGTCAAAATATCAGACACTTTGTCGCACAGACAAGTTCAGGAAGTCAGAGAGTTTGTTAGCCGAAATACAGATTTTTTTTTTGAACTTCCTGGTCGTACCTCCTAATACAACATGACATTGTCACTGAGCCGCAGGGCAAAGTACGATTAAAGCCATATCGGGTGCCTGAGGCCCGGCGACAAGCCATCTTGGAAGAGGTCAAGAAGATGCTGCAGTTAGGGGTCATTGAAGAGTCCCAGAGTGAGTGGGCCAGCCCAATAGTCCTAATACCAAAGCCAGATGGGACACTAAGGTTCTGTAATGACTTCAGAAAACTGAATGAAATTTCTAACTTTGACGCCTACTCCATGCCCGGGTCGATGAGTTAATAGAGCGGTTTGGGCAGGCACGTTATTTTTCACTCATTGACCTCACAAAAGGGTATTGGCAGGTGCCACTAACAAAAGCAGTGAGAGAGAAAACGGCTTTTTTAACACCCGAGGGACTGTTCCAGTATATAGTCCTACCCTTCGGGTTGCATGTCGCTCCAGCAACATTCCAGAGGTTAATGGATGTTGTTCTTCGTCCTCATCGCCGATATGCCGCGGCCAATCTGGACGATATTGTGGTGTACAGTACAGACTGGGAAAGTCACTTAGCCAAGGTACAGGCGGTGATAGATTCGCTGAGTCAAGCAGAGCTAACTGCCAACCCAAAGAAGTGTTCCATAGGGTTGGAGGAAGATCGCTACCTGGGGTATGTGATTGTGAGAGGAGTTATCAAAGGCCAAATAAACAAAGTGGAGGCAATCCAAAACTGGCCCCGTCCCCTCACCACTAAACAAGTGAAAGGGTTTTTGGGGTTAGTGTGATACTACCGGCGGCTTATTCACAATTTTGCAACACTGTCGGCGCCGTTAAATGCCTGCCTAAAAGGCAGGAATTAAGTAATGGTGCGATGGAATGATCAGCTTGAAGAAGCGTTTGTAAAACTAAAAGGGGCACTGTGTGTGTGTCACCATTTTTGATCACACTCGACTTCAAAAGAGAATTCATTGTCCAGACTGATGCGTTAGAGGTAGGTGTGGGGGCCGTTTTGTCTCAGGAGGTTAACGGGGAGAAGCATCACATTAGTTTCCAGAGTCGAAAGCTAACTCCAGCTGAAACCAGATACAGCATTGTAGAGAGAGAGAGTGCCTGTCGATCAAGTGGGCACTGGAGTCGTTGCGCTACTATCTGTTGGGGATAACATTTTGGTTGTTAACTGATCATTCCCCTCAGACTGGCAGTGTTGTATCCCAGGGAATAGAGTTCAGGTGGTAGATAGATGAACATAACAGGAGAAATTGATAACGTTGCCAACCAATTATTTAATCTGAAAACGGACAGGCAAATTCTGGCGAGATCCATGCCTTGTTCATTTTCAGAAAAGTAAGCCAGTCTACATTATCGGAGGATAGTCGCATGCGACGGTCTGTTAGTACACCACCTGCAGCACTAAAGACGCGCTCCGATAATACACTGGCAGCAGGGCAAGCCAACGCCTCCAATGCATACTGGCTAAGCTCTGGCCATGTATCCAGCTTAGAGACCCAAAACTTGAAAGGGGAAGAGCCATCTGGGAGTACACTGAGAGGGCAAGACAAGTAGTCTGTCACCATCTTACGGAAACGTTGCCTCCTGGTGACTGGAGGCGTCTCGGATGGTGTAGACATTGGTGGCGCTGACACAAAACTTCGCCACATTTGGAACATACTGGTCTTGCCCCCTGTGTAGAGGCGCTGCTTGTGCTCCCTCTTGTTGCAGAGCTGTCTCCATTGCCACCACGCACAGAGCTGCTTTGTAAAGCAGTAGCAGCAGCGTTCTCGGCTGGAATGGAGAACATTATGGATTGCACCAGTGTGTCTTGTACTCCCGCATTTTACGCTCCCGGTTCAACGGTGTGATGAGGCTTTGTAAGTTGTCCCGGTAGCGAGGGTCTAGGAGGGTGTACACCCAATAATCAGACGTGGTGAGAATGTGGGCGATGCGGCGCGGTCGTTTCTCAGGCACTGCAACATGAAATCAACCATGTGCTGCAGACTCCCAACTGGCCAACAAACGCTGTCCTCTGTAAGAGGCATCATCTGTACCTGCTCTGCATCACCCCACCCTCGCTCTACATACTGACTAGAGCGTTGTGTACCTCCCTCTGTAGCGATTTCTTCCTCCTCCATTGACTCCTCCTCATCCTCCTCACAAAGTGAGCCCTGCAAAGCCCTTTGGGAGGAACCACGTTGCGCTGACTGTCCAAAAGGTGATGGAATTTGTGTCTCCTCATCCTCCACCTCTTCCAAAACCTCATCCCTTAGTGCTTCCAGTGTTTTTTGAAGCAGGCAGATAAGGGGGACAGTCAGGCTGACTAGTGCATCATCTGCACTCGCCATCCACGTTGACTCATCAAACGCATGCAAAACGTGGCAGATGTCCTTCATAGAGGCCCACTCAGTAGTGGTGAAGTGTGAACGGCGCAAATTGCGTGTTGATTGCGCCTGTTGCAGCTGATACTCCATTACTGCTGTCTGCTGCTCACACAACCGCTCCAACATATGTAACGTGGAATTCCACCTGGTGGGTACGTCACATATGATGCGATGTTCAGGAAGGCGCAATCTGCGCTGCAGAGCTGCAATGCGCGATCTGGCCATGCTGGAACGTCGCAAGTGAGCGCACTCTAGGCGGACCTTGTGCAGCAGTGCATCAAGATCCGGATAGTCCCTCAAAATACTCTGCAAGACCAAGTTGAGCACATGTGCCAGACATGGTATGTGAGTGAGGTTGCCAAGGGCCAGAGCTGCCACAAGATTTCGGCCATTGTCACACACTACCAAGCCTGGCTGGAGATTCGCTGGCAAAAACCACACGTCGCTCTCCTGCTTGATGGCATTCCAGACCTCCTGTGCTGTGTGGCTTCGATTCCCCATGGAAATTAATTTCAGGATGGCCTGTTGACGTTTGGCCACGGCTGTGCTCATATCGGTCGCAACAGGTAAGCGTTCATGGGTCCATGTGGAGGTAGACCGTGACGGCTCCTGCAGCGATGATTCTGAGGAACTGGGAGTAGGAGGAGGAGTCAATGTGTACAGACTGGATTCCAGCAATCCTTGGAGTTGGCAGAACACGTACAGCGCCACTCGCAACATCTGTACCCGGCTCCACAACATTGACCCAATGGGCAGTGAGGGAAAGGTATCGTCCCTGGCCATGGGTACTGGTCCACGCATCAGTGGTCAGGTGGACCTTGCTACTGACGGCGTTTAGTAGCGCATGTTTAATTTTTCCTCAACATGCTTTTGCAGAGCAGGGACGGCTTGCCTGCTGAAATAAAATCGGCTTGGCACATTGTATTGTGGGACTGCCAATGCCATTAATTTCCGGAAACTGTCAGTCTACACCAGCCTGAATGACAGCATTTCAAGGGACAGGAGTTTTGCAATGCCAGCATTCAGAGCCTGTGCTCGTGGATGGTTTGCCGAGTATGGCCGTCTTTTATCCCATGCCTGTGCTACCGATGGCTGTACACTGGCCTCGGAGTGTGAGGATGACAGGGAACTTGCAGCTGTGGGTGGAATAACACTTTGTCTCTGGACAACAGTGACCGAGGTTCTTCCATGGCGATCGTGTGAGGAAGCCGAACCAGCTGTGTGTGAGCTGGAGGAAGAGGCTCCAACACGAGCTGAAGATGTAGGTGCTGCTGTAGGTTGGCCTACATCTCCAGTGTGTCTTTGTAACTCAACTACGTGCTTTGTCCGCACATGTTTCCACATATTAGTGGTATTGAGGTTACTGACACTTTTACCTCTTTTTACTTTTTGCTTACACAGCTTGCATTTGACATAGCAAATATCATCTGCAAGTGTGTCAAAAAAGGACCACGCAGTGCAAGTCCTGGGAGTGCCCGTTTTGACTTTTGGAAGAGAACTGCTCCCAACAGGTGCCAAAATGGAGGCTACAGGCAACCGAGTCTGCAGCCTACCTCTCCCTCCTGTTTGTACCGTTGGGCCAATCTCTTCCTCAGAGCTGCTCCCACCACCTTCCTGTTCCTCACGCCATGTTGGGTCTTGGACCTCATCATCTCCACTACCTTCTTCCAACACCTGCTGCTGTTGGGTGGTCTGAACAGCACCATGCTCAACAGAAACTGGCAACTGAGTCTCATCATCATCTGCGGTGTGCTGACCATCGGCACTGGCTCACCCGCCTCTTCAGATTCAGAGAGACACAGCTGTTGTGCATCACTGCATACACCCTCTTCTTCAAATTCCAGAATGCTGCTTGGCTGGGCCCCTGTTTGCAAGCCAACAGATTCTGAGAACAGAAGCAGAGACTCAGCTGGCTCCAGTTCAGAACTCTCTGACTGCCTGGGCAATTTGACAGGCGGTGAACAGACAGATGGTTGCTCAGCAGTGTTGTGGTCCTGAGAGGAGGTGGAAGCAATTGAAGTCGATGCATTGGCTGCCATCCAACCAACAACGGCTTCAATTTGTTCTTCCCGCAGCAGGGGGGTACGCCGAGCTCCTACAAAACTGCACATAAAGGAACGCTCACGGGGAAAACTGGTGGATGCTGTGTCACTGGGGGCGGCAGCAGCCACAGAATCCCCACGTCCTCTCCCTGCTGAAACTCCACGGCCACGACCACGTGCCTTACTCCCTGCCTTCTTCATCTTGGTAGATTGATAAAGAAAGTCAGAAAAGTTATAAGGCCTAAGTGTGGTTATTACGCAGAGACTGCAGTGAACACTGCACACAACTGTTCACTATCTCTGAAAGGCTCCTTTCTGTAATTCTATAGTGTTTGCAACCAATGTATTGGATACGGATGGAAGCGCATCACACTAATTGATTTGAGTTATTTGAAATGGTATGGAGCAGCACCAATTTTAGAAAAATGACAAGGATTAGGCAGTGACACACATTCAGCAGACTACAACCAGCAGTGGTTGAAGAACTAACTGGAGCGTGATCTGCACTCAAAAAAAAAACCTCACAGACTAGAGTGAACACTGAACACAACTGTTCACTATCTCTGAAAGGCTCCTTTCTGTAATTCTATAGTGTTTGCAACCAATGTATTGGATATGGATGGAAGCGCGTCACACTAATAGATTTGAGTTATTTGAAATGGTATGGAGCAGCACCAATTTGAGAAAAATGACAAGGATTAGACAGTGACACACGTTCAGCAGACTACAACCAGCAGTGGTTGAAGAACTAACTGGAGCGTGATCTGCACTCAAAAAAAAAAAACCTCACAGACTAGAGTGAACACTGAACACAACTGTTCACTATCTCTGAAAGGCTCCTTTCTGTAATTCTATGGTGTTTGCAACCAATGGATTGGATACGGATGGAAGCGCGTCACACTATAGATTTGAGTTATTTAAATGGTATGGAGCAGCACCAATTTGAGAAAAATGACAAGGATGAGGCAGTGACACACGTTCAGCAGACTACAACCAGCAGTGGTTGAAGAACTAACTGGAGCGTGATCTGCACTCAAAAAAAAAAAAACTCACAGACTAGAGTGAACACTGAACACAACTGTTCACTATCTCTGAAAGGCTCCTTTCTGTTATTCTATAGTGTTTGCAACCAATGTATTGGATACGGATGGAAGCGCGTCACACTATAATTTCAATTGAATGGAGCAGCAAGAATTACACTAAAGAAAAAAAAAGAGTCTGTGAGTGACACGTGCAAATGCTACAAACAGCGTTGGATGCAGAGCAAACTGCAGCGTCACCTGCACTCACACACACACCTTGCACAGAGCTGTTAAAACAACACTGGCAAAAGGAAGCTTTACACAGCGGTTGGTAAACTAGCCTGCCTAGAGCACAGTACACAAAATCGCAATCTCTAAAGGGTATGCCACACTAAACAATATCGCTAACGGGATCGCTAAAAAACGTCACTATTTAGCGATCTGTTAGCGATGTTGTTCAGTGCGGCAGCTTCCAGCGACGAGCTTCCTGCTGTTATCTCGCTCGTCGCTGGAATCGCTCCGGACCCTTTTTCTCGTCGGCGCTCCGTGGGTAAGTATCTAATCGCTGTGTGGCACCTTTTCTTAGCGATTTAGCGGTACTTTTGTACCGCTAAGTCGTTAAGAAGATCGCTAACGGCGATAGCGTCGTTAACTATATCGCTAAATGCGGCAGCATTTAGCGATATAGAAACAATCCCGCTAGCGATCTCATTAGTATGCAACACTAACGAGATCGCTAGCGGGATAGCTTAGTGTGGCAGTACCTTAACTGTCCCTCAGAGTCAGCAGAGCAGCGTTCTGTCCCTTACTGAATTCACAGCACAGTGACGCTAAAATGGCGGCGGCGCCTTTTATAGTGCATTCTGACATCATTTCAGCATCCAATCACAGCCATGCCATTAGTTAACATGACCGCAGCAGTACAGGATGTGCCCACACTTCTTAGGATTCCTCATTGGCTGACTAAAATTGCCTCTCAAAGAATTATGGGAACTTCCGATTCCGGTATACGATATATGAAAAATATCGGAACTAAGTATCGGAATTCCGATACAGCGAATATCGGCCGATACCCGATACTTGCGGTATCGGAATGCTCAACTCTAGTCATGACGCTGAGCCCCAGAAGTCACTCTATCACACTGCATGGGCTCAGAAGCTGGCTCACAAGGCAACACTATCTCACGCATACCTCTGCGCTCACGCAAACATCTGTTAATTTGAATAGCCAATGGCATAGAATCATTGAGACCAGAGGGAGCAGGGAATCCCACCATAACATCCTTTACATTCTCTGACAGCCCCTTCTGAAAAAGGGCTGCCAAAGCATCATCATTCCATTTGGTCAGGACTGCCCACTTTCGGAATTTCTGACAGTACAACTCAGCGTCTTCAAGACCCTGATTTAATGCCAACAAGGTTTTTTCAGCTTGATCAGTGACATTAGGTTTATCGTACAATAACACCAGAGCCAGAAAAAATGCATCAATATCATTCAAAACAGGATCCCCAGGTGTCAGGGAAAAAGCCCAATCCTGAGGATCGCCGCGCAGGAGAGAGATGGCAATTTGAACCTGCTGTGCTGCGTTACCTGAAGACTTAGGCTTTAAGGCAAAAAACAACTTACAGTTATTTTTGAAATTCAGAAATTTAGCCCGATCCCCCAAAAACAAATCTGGCATGGGAATCCTAGGTTCCACAACCGGCAACCCAGCAAGATAGGTAGCAATACTCCGAACCTCAGTGGCAAGCTGATCCACACGGCCAGACAACTATGCAAACTCCATTGAGAGAAAAAAAATCCTCCTCAGCACCCAGAGAAAAAGAGGGAAAAAATGCAACAGACAAAAAATAAAAAATCTCTGACAACTCTGACAACCTTTTTCTTTCCACACTATTTTTCCCTTCTGTGAGTACCATATAATTTTCAGTTATGGCCGGTGATACTGTTATGTTTCGGTAGCTGAGGAGGACAGGAACAACAGCAGGGCAGCCGAACACCTGAGATGTTGGTAACTGATGGGTTGCAGATGCCTATACTAACGACACAACTAGAGGTAGCCGTGGAGTGTTCCTACGTTGATCCTAGATGCCTCGTCACAGCCTGAGAGATAACTACACCTAAAGGCAGAAAGATGAAAGCTATCTGCCCGGAGCAGATCCCCAAAGAAAATAGGAAGCCCCCAAACATATAATGGCGGTTAGACAAGATGAAAACACAAACACAGGCAGAAAATAGACTGAGCAAACGCTGAGGCCACAAGCTGACTAAATAGGATAATACAGGAGAGATTACTTTCTGCAACCCAGAAAACCCTACAAAAATCCAACAATTCTGATTACAAAAATACTGAGATCACACGATCTCGCCACCACCTAAATCAGATCTCAGTGTGAACAAAAAACAAAGCCGCAGCCGCTGAAAAAACAGGAAAAAGCAAATGAGCAAATAACAGAGTCAGTTCCGGACCCGGCACAGAGCAAGTAACCACAACGGCCCTGTCCATCTTCCTGCATATGCAAAGGGATAATTACAAACAGGTAATCTGAACATGGTCTTAATGTCAGCAGCAGAATATCAGATGCAAAGTGGCAATAACAAATGGGTAGTTAGAACATGGTCCAAAGGTCAGCAGCAGAAGATCAGAACACACACCAAAGAGGACAGGCTTAGAACAAGATTTTGACTGGTGGTGATCTTGGCCAGACAGCTCATTGAAATAGCAGGGCAATTACCAAGAACAGGGAGCACCTGTGGAAATCTCTGCACCTTCCAGTTTCAGATATGTCAACTGAGCTGTCAACTGAGCTGAGAGCAGGCGCTGAGAAAGCCTCATGCAGTGCCTGTCAGATTGTTGGTCTGACAGAGTGCTGTGCATAGTGTCAGACCAGCTATCTGACATTATACAGTGATGTCCCACCCTGGGACAAAGTAAAAATGTAAAAAAATTTAAAAATGTATTTATTTCCATTTTCCCATTATCGTAAAGGTTAGGGTTAGGGTTGGGGCTAAAGTTAGGGTTAGGGTTGGGGTTGGGATTAGGGTTAGTGGTGTGTTAAGGTTAGGTTTGGGGTTAGGGTTATGGTTAGGGTTGGGACTAGGGTTAGGGGTGTGTTGAGGTTAGGGTTGGAGTTAAAATTGGGAGGTTTCCACTGTTTAGGCATACCAGGGGCTCTCCAAAGGTGACATGGCGTCTGATCTCAATTCCAGCCAATTCTGCGTTGAAAAAGTCACACGGTGCTCCTTCCCTTCTGAGCTCTGCCATGCGCCCAAAACGTAAATTACCCCCACATATGAGATATCACCATACTCAGGACAAATTGCACAATAACTCTTGGGGTCCAATTTCTTCTGTTACCCTTGTGAAAATAAAAAATTGTGGGTGAAAATATAATTTTTGTGGAAAAAAAATATGATTTTTTATTTTTATGGCTCTACGTTATAAACTTCTGTGAAGTAATTGGGGTTTTCAAAGTTCTCAAGTCAACACACATCTAGATAAGTTCCTTGGGGGGTCTAGTTTCCAAAATGGGGTCACTTGTGGGGGTTTCCACTGTTTAGACACAACAGGGGCTCTCCAAACGCGATATGACACCCGCAGACTGTTATGATTTGGTAGCTGTGGAGAGCAGGCAAAAACGGCAATACACAAGAGAGGTTGGAATCTACTGGATTGCAGTACCCTGACTAACCACCACAAGTAAAGGCGGCTGTGGAGCGTTCCTACGTTGGTCCTAGACGCCTTCGTCACAGCCTGAGAGGTTAACTACACCTAAAGATAGAAAGAGGAAAGCTATCTGCCCCGGAGCAGATCCCCAAAGAACATAGGAAGCCCCCAAACATGTAATGGCGGTTAGACAAGAGGAAATACAGACACAGACAGATAATAGTAAGAACAAACGTTGGGGCCCAATCTGCCTAGAAAGAAAAAGGATAGGAAGGACACTTACTGCAATCCAAAAAACCCTAAAAAATACCAACTCTACTAATTGCAAAAACACCTGAGATCACATGACCTCTACCACCTAAATTAGTTCTCTGGTGTAACAAAACTAAGCCGCAGCCACTGAAAAAACTGGAAAAGGCAAATGAACAAATAACAGTGGCTCAGATAAACTGAGAGGAGCACAAGCCCCCGGAGGGGACCTGGCTGACCTCCACAGAAGTGCAGGGAAATAATGCAAAAAGCAAGCACAAAAATAAAAACAGAAAATATCTTATCTGAGAGCAGGAGAAGAGGCAAGACTCAGCAAGCTTCCAAGTGAACCAGTAACCACAGTTGAGACAAGAAAAATTGATCACCGGCAACCATGATGGGAGGGAACCTCCCTTATATAAGAACAGTCTGTAACTCCTGATTGCCAATCCTCATTGAATGGTTCAGTGCTGTTTGTAACCACCAGAGGGAGCTTCTGCTCAGAATTAATTTCTAACATTCACAACAGTACCCCCTTGAGGAGGGGTCACCGAACCCTCATTTGGGCAACCAGGTCGGTCAGGATGAGCTCTGTGATACGCACGGATCAGTCTCCTAGAATGGATGTCCGAAGCAAACACCCAAGAATTGTCCTCCTGACAATAACCTCTCCACTTAACCAAATACTGGAGTTTCCGTCTAGAAAAATGAGAATCCAATATTTTCTCAACCACATACTCCAGATTGCCCTCAACCAAAACAGGGTCAGGAGGCGCAGCCATAGGAACTACTGGCTCGACAAACCTCTTCAATAAGGACTTGTGGAACACGTTATGGATCTTAAATGTCCCTGGAAGAAGTAAACGAAAGGAGACAGGATTGAGAATCTCCATGATCTTATAAGGTTCAATGAACCTAGGCTTAAACTTAAGAGATGCAACTCTCATAGGGATATTTCTTGAGGACAACCAGACCAAGTCCCCCACTTCAAACCGAGGACCATCAGTCCTATGCCGGTTGGCAAACCGCAGGGCCCTCTCCTGAGAGAGAGACAACCTCTCCACTACCTGGTCCCAAATCTGCTGCATATGCTCCACAACAGAGTCAACACCCGGACAGACAGAAGCCTCCGTCTGTCCCGAAGAAAATCGAGGGTGAAACCCAAAATTGCAGAAAAATGGAGACATCAAAGTGGCAGAGCTAGCCCTATTATTAAGAGCAAACTCAGCCAAAGGCAAAAAAGAGACCCAGTCATCTTGATCAGCAGACACAAAGCATCTCAGATAAGTCTCCAATGTCTGGTTTGTTCTCTCAGTTTGTCCATTGGTCTGAGAATGAAAAGCCGAGGAGAAAGACAACTGAACAACAAGTTTAGAATAAAAAAGTCCTCCAAAATCTGGAAACAAACTGGACTCCTCTGTCAGACACAATGTTCTCAGGAATGCCGTGTAACCGAACCACGTGCTGAAGGAACAAAGGCACCAATTCGGAGGAGGAAGGCAACTTACGTAATGGCACAAGATGTATCATTTTTGAAAACCTATCACAAATCACCCAGATAACGGTCATTCTCTGTGAAACAGTGAGGTCGGAAATGAAATCCATAGAGATATGGGTCCATGGTCTCTTGGGCAGAGGCAATGGCATCAACAAACCACTAGAGCAAGGCTTGGAGCGAGAGCAAGTCCCGCAGGACTGCACAAATTCCCTGATGTCACGAGACAAAGTAGGCCACCAAAAGGACCGACTAACCAAGTCTCTGGTACCAAAAATTCCGGGATGACCGGCCAACGCGGAACAATGAATCTCAGACATCACACTCTTTTTCCACCAGTCTGGGACAAACAATTTCCCAATAGGGCAGCGCTCGGGTTTATCCTCCTGACACCCTTCCAGAGCCAGTCTCAAATTGGGCGAGATTGCGGAAAGAACTACACCCTCTTTCAAAATAACAGCAGGATCAGATAACTCAGGAGAGTCCGCAAGGAAACTCCTCGAGAGGGCATCCGCCTTAACATTCTTAGTGCCAGGAAGAAAGGAAACCACAAAATTAAAACGTGTGAAAAACAAGGCCCACCTGGCCTGTCTAGGATTAAGTTGCTTGGCTGACTCCAGATAAACCAGATTCTTATGGTCCGTGAGGACCGCCACCTGATGTTTGGCTCCCTCCAGCAAATGTCTCCACTCTTCAAAAGACCACTTCATGGCCAATAACTCCCGATTACCCACGTCTATAATTACGTTCAGTTGGAGAAAAATTTTTGAGAGAAAAAGGCACAAGGGTTACTTTTAGAGGTCTCTGGATCTCTTGGGACAAAAACGGCACCTGCCCCAATTTCAGAGGCATCAACCTCCACCTGAAACGGTAGAGAAACATCAGGCTGCGTAGAACAGGAGCAGAAAGTGAATCTCTGCTTAAGTTCCTGAAACGCAGAGACTGCTCAGGAGGCCAATTCACACATCAGAAACCTTTTTGGTCAATCAGTTAAAGGTTTAACAATAACAGAGAAATTACCAATAAATTTACGATTAAAAAATTTGGGAAACCCCAAGAATCTCTGAAGAGCCTTTAATGAAGTAGGTTGGACCCAATCACAGATGGCCTGAACCTTGCAGGGGCCATTTCAAAAAAAAAAAAAAAGGGGGGGCCCCCCCCCCATGCCCCCCCGGGAAAAAATTTTTTTCCGAAAAATTTTTTTTTTGGGGAAACCCCCCAAAAAAAACCCCCAATTTTTCCCCCCCTTGGGCCCCTTTAAAAGGGGGGGGTTTTTCCCCCCCCAAAAAAAAGGGGGTTTTTTTTTCCAAAAAAGGGAAAAAACCCCCTTTTTTTTTAAAAAAAAAATTTTTTTTAAAATTTTTTCCGGGGGAAAAAAAAAAATTTTTTTTAAAAAAAACCCCCCTTTAAAATTAAATTTTTCGAAAAAAAAAAAACCCCCAAAACCCCCCGGGGTTTTTCCCCCAAAAAAATTTTAAAAAATTTTTATCCCCCCCCCTTTTGGGAAAAAGGAAAAATTTTTGGGGGTTTTTTTTTGGGGGGGGGCAAGGGGGGTTTTTTTTTTAAAATTTTTTTAAAAAAAATTTCCCCAAAAAAAAAATTTAAAACAAAGGGGGGAAAAAAAAAAAGGGGGGTTTGTTTGTTTAAAAAAAGGGCCCAAAACCCCCCTTTTTTTGGGGGGCCCCGGGGGGGGGGGGGGGTTTTAAAAAAAAATTTTAAAAAAAAAAAAAAAGGGGGGGGGTTTTTTGGGGGCCCAAAACCCCCCCAAAAAAAAAGGGTTTTAAAAAGGGGGGGGGAAAAAAAAAAAAAACCCTTTAAAAAAAAAGGCCCAAAAACCCCCTTTTTTTAAAAAAAAAAATTTGGGTTTTTGGGGGGGGAAAAAAAAAAAAAACCCCCGGGTTTTAAAAAAAGGGGGGGGTTTTTTTGGGGGGGGAAAAAAAAAAAAAACCCCCCCCCCCTAAAATTTTTTTTTAAAAAGGGGGAAAAAAAAAGGTTTTTGGGGGAAATTTAAACCCCCCGGGGGGGAAAAGGGGTTTTTTTAAAAAGGGAAAAAAAAATTTTTTTTCCCTGGGTTTTTAAAAAAAAAAAAAGGGGGGGTTTTAACCCCTTTTTTTTCCCCAAAAAAAGGAAAAATGGGGTTTCTTTAAATTCTCCGGGGTTTTTTGGGGGCCTTTAAAAAACGGGTTAAGGGAAAAAAAAGGGGGGCCCCCCCGGGGTATTTTGGGGTTTTTCCCGGGGGGGGTTGGGGGAAAAAAAAAACCCCCAAAAAAAAAAAAAAACCCCCGGGGGCCGGGGGGGAAAAAACCCGGGGGGGTTTCCCTTGGGGGCCCCCCCGGTTAAAAAAAAAACCCAAAAAAATTTTTTAAAAAAGGGGGGAAAAAAAAAAAAAAAAATTAACCAAAAAAATTTAAACCCCGGGTTTTCCCTTCCTTTCTTTCCCTTTTAAAAATGGGGTTTTTTTTTTGGGGGTTTTTTTCCCCGGGGAAAAAACCCTGGTTGAGGATTCCTTATCTGCAAAGGAAACCCAAATTTTTCTCCCCCTTGGATCTCGAGTGGCACTGGCAATCCCTTCGGAGAGGCCCGGGAAAAAAAGGCCTTTTTTTTCCCAAAAGGACTCTTCCAATTAAACAGGATGCCTTACGCTTGGCCAATGCCCCCGGTACGTTCCAACAACTGATGGAGAGGTGGTTAGGTGATCTGAACTTGAGCCACACTCATATATTTGGAACATCATCGTGTTTGCTTCCTCGTTTGAAGATTACTGCGGAGATTAGAGCAAGTACTGAGTCGTTTACAGAAGTACGGACTGAAGGTGAAGTCCCAGAAGTGTCACTTGTTCCAGACCCAGATTGAGTATCTGGGCCATGTTGTTTCCCCCAATGGATGGAGCCGTCCTGGGAAAAGATTGCGATGATTCAGGACTGGCCAACCCCTGAGACCGTGAAAGATTTCCGAGCGTTCCTGGATTGACGGGGTAATACCGTCGTTTTGTGAAGAACTTTGCCCATGGGGTGCAACCTCTGCTTGAGCTTTTAAAAGGGGTGCTTCCGAATGCAAAAGGCCGGTCCATCTGCTGGGAAGAAAGACAGGAGAATGCTTTCTGAGACTTGAAGAAAGCGTTGAATGAAGCCCCGGTTCTGGCCTATGCGGATTTCTCTTTGCCCTTCATTCTCCACACTGATGGAAGCTTGCACGGGTTAGGGGCTCTGTTGTCTCAGGTGCAGGACGAGAAAGAGAGGGTAATTGCTTACGCTAGTCGGTCCCTTCATGATTCCGAACGCAACCAGGACAATTACAATTCCTTCAAGCTGGAATTGATGGCGCTGTGTGGGCTATGACAGAGAGATTTGCAGAATATCTGTCTGGCTTGGAAGTATTGATGCGCACTGATAACAATCCGTTAGTGCATCTGGAGAACACTAAATTAGGGGCCCTGGAGCAACGTTGGGTAGCCCGGATGGCAAAATTTCAGTACAGAATCGCTTACAGGAGAGGGTCTGAGAACACCCACTCCGACGCCTTGTGCAGAGCAAGACTTGCGACACCTGGGAAAAGCAAAGATGAGATGCTGGAAGTTGAGGAGGTTCCCCGATTCCGGGAGACCGCTGGGACTGTGGCGGCTATGCTGGATCAAATTTTGACCCCCCTCACCGTGAAGGAGTGTTGGGAAGGTCTCGGGATGAGTGGGTCCATTTGCAGCAGGAAGATGTTGAACTCGCTTTGTTTCATCAATGGGTGACCCTGAAGCAACTGCCCAGACAAGAACAGAGGAGTACTCTTACTCCAAAGGGGCTGAAGATACTCCGTCAGTGGGAGCGACTCCAGATGAGAAACGGACTGTTATATCAAAAGGTCCAACTACAAAAAGAGCTGGGGCCTCTTGGCAGGTGGTGATTCCAGAGACAGTACTATCTAAAGTCACTGCTGAGGCTCATGAAAGAGGAGCTCACTTCGGTGCTGAAAAACTTTTCAATGGCTACAGAGTTTTGTCTACCACCCTCGGCTAAGAACAGTGGTTGTAGAGGCTTGTAAACTGTCGGGCATGTGAATTGGCCAAATCTCCAGAACAGAGCCCCGACACTAACTATTGTGACATCAGCTCCCCTGGAACTACTGACCATTGACTACTTGACCATTGGGCCGGCGCATCAGAGATATGACCAATGTTTAGTGATGATAGATCATTTCTCGAAGTTCGCTGTAGTCACGCCCACCCGGGATCAAACGGCGAAGTCGGCTGCACATGCTAGCTGCAAGAACTTCATTTAGGTCTATGGATGCCCACACTGTATCCACTCTGATCATGGTGCCTGCTTCTTGGGAAGAGTCATGGATGAGCTGCAACAGATCTATCAGTTTGACAGGTCTCACACCACACCGTACCATCCTCAAGGAAAAGGGGCCTGTGAACGATTTAACCATACTCTTATCCAGATGTTGAGAACCTTCAAAGAGGATCAGAAGGCTTGGTGGCCTGAGTATGTATCTGAGCTCGTGTGGATCTATAATAATCGAGTCCATCAGACCACCGGTTTCACGCCCTACTTCTTGTTGTTTGGCCGTGAAGGGAAAGAAGTCACAGAACTGGATTTGGACCCGGAGGAGGACGACCCAAGGACCGGGGTGTCTACCTGGGTCCGGGAACATCATCATCATCTGCAGACCCTTCATCGTCTGGTGCAGACTCGACTTCAGAACCTGGAACACTCTGAGAAACTTCCCCTGCGAGGGACAGATCTTCGGGTTGGGGACCGAGTGTAGTGCGGGAAAAACATCCACGGGACAGACTGGAGAGTCGATGGCAGAGTCGGCCATACCGAGTGAAGCATTGGGTCGGTGAAAAGTGACCAGTCTATGAGATCTAGCCAGTAGGAGAGGGTGATGCTTCCACTCGGGTAGTGCACAGAAGTATGCTCCGGCCATGCCTCTCCAAAGATCCCTTACAAGAAGAAGAAACGCCTGAGGCTTCCGAAGTGGTTCCTCCCATGGTAGAGGAAGATGAGGAGGAAGAGTGTACCCAGCAAAAGCTTGAAAACGTGCCCGGTAATCAGAACCCTGAGACCTCAGGAGAAAATTTTACGGCGGGCACAGACCTGACTACGCCATCATCAGGACAGCCCAGTTCAACCACACTTGGAGACTCCACTGTTCCTTCCATTCTACAATGCTCCGAGCGCACAACGGCTGGACAGCCCCCCAACCGGTACAACCAGGATCAATTCATTTGGCAACAAGTTGTTGAGAAAGACAAGCAAAGACCTAATGTTTCCCGAGATGTCTTGCCCGTGTAATGGCGAGTGAAAGGAAAGGGGAGTGTAAGAGGAAGAACCAGAGCAATGTTGTTGGTTCGAGATGCGCTTTGGAGCCGGAACTATCGGGTCTGTCACCACTGTTGCCGGGGGACGACTTGTACGGGGACAACCTGAACACCTGACAGAAAGGGGCATGGAGAAGATAAAAGGAACTGAGTGCGGGAACATGAGAGACTTGGCGGGAAGGCGACTACAAAGCAGGATGAAGGTTGACTCCGTCTTCACTGCTCCGATTATCACGCCTCTGACGCCAGCCCCTTTAGACTGACTCACCCTTCCAGTACGCACTTACTGCAACATCACTGGGTGCTCTCATAGCGGCCCGATCCGTATTGTACAGAGCAGTTGACATTTCTCATCTTCCCGAACTTTGTGAGTCCGTGCAAAGCCTTGTTAACCCTGCGGCCTGCTCGGTGTGTTCCCTGTGTACTTCGTCACTCCAGAGAAACCAGCAGAAGGAAATGAATTCACACATCAATGGACACAAGACCAACAGAACCGGATACTTCGGCATGGTCAGGAGACAGTGCATCTTGTTCCTACGCAGCAGAGCCAGAGACTTTGTCCACAGCGAATCTCTTATCTTCCAGTGTAACTGGCGTAGAGCAACGTCAACTGTGTATCCTGCTCATATCTAGTTCTGTTTTGTTCATTCATTCACAGTCAGAGCAGCCAGAGCTTTCTCATCTTTGTGTAGCTTCACTTTACGACATCTGGTGTCTGTAAGGCTGTGTTCACACTTTGCATAAATACTGTTTTTTGTTTTCTGAAGATGCTTTCACCAAACTACACAATAGCAATCTTCTCTGATTATTGCTGCATTTTTATACGTTTTCCCTCTTATTTCATTCATTTCTGATATAGATGTGAAGCCGTATTTTTAATGTACAGAAAAGCTTTGATTCTGCATTTAAAAAAGTTACTTCAGTTTCTTACATGCGTTTTTTTTTTATAGGCTCCACATAGAAGACAAGAAAGAAAAAAGCAAAAAAAAAACACAGTTGAGAAGTGTCTTTAGATGCATAGAGGGCGCAGTTTTCATGAAATCACATCCACTTTGCTTGTTCTGTTAAACGCAGCAGAATTTCTGTGTAAAATTCTGTGTGCTCGTCACTGTCTGCTCCGGACTCAGGCAGTGTAGGGAGACTTGCTGCTGAACTAGTGAGAGATTTAGTGGTTTATTAGTTAGAGTGGGCAGGGCCGGCTCCAGGTTTTTATGGGCCCCGGGCGAAAGAGTCTCAGTGGGCCCCTTTAACACAGACCACGATTCATGATGCACAGATACAGCAGAGAAATATGGGTATAGCACAACGCCAAACACTTCTCTTCTTCCATTACATGAGTGATATCTATTGTAAATTCTACAATAGCTCAAAAACCGCCAAATCCTCACAGCGCACAGTAGAGACTGGACAGTACAGTCCTCCATACAATATTATGGGCACCACATAGTCTCCCCCTCATCACCCATCTAATACCCCATGCAGGATGTCACCCCGCCATCCCCCATATAATGCTCCATACAGAATACTGGACCCAATATAATGCTCCATACAGAATACTGGACCACATATAATGCTCCATACAAAATATGGAGCTCTCCTCTACACTGTGCTGCGTTCTGCACTGTTACGGCCAGGGTCGGACTGGCCCACCGGAGAATTCTCCGGTGGGCCCTGGCATCTGGGGGGCCCTGGCACCTGCTGGCATACAGGGGTCAGTTGCCTAGGGCCCCCGCTGCTCCAGGGGCCCCCAGCCGGTGGCGTGTCGCTAATATCGGCACACCACGCAGCTGCCATGGGGGTGCCGTGCCAGCGGAGCAGCAGCGGGTGACAGGAGGCAGGAGCCCCTGTCCCCGCTGCTAAAGAGAAATGAATATTCACTGCTTCCCACGCCCACATGGGCGTGGGAAGCAGTGAATATCATTACTTACCTGTCACCCGCTCCAACCGCTGGGCGCCGCTGTGTCATCTCGTCCTCTCTTGCTGCGATGTTCAGGCAGAGGGCGCGATGACGTCATTAGTTAGCGCCGCGCCCCTGCCTGAGCATTCACTGCCGGAGGACCGAAGACAGCGGCGCTCAGCAGTGGACCCGGTGACAGGTAAATATCGCAGGTGCCGGGGCCCTGAGCCAGCGGAGACACCGGCACCTGTCCCCCATAGCGCGCCGGTGTCCCCGCCTGCTCAGGACACCAGCACCTGGCCCCCAGCGACGAGAGGTGAGTATGTCTTTTTTTTTTTTTTTTTGCAGCATCTATGGGGGCACAGTCTGTGGAGCATCTATGGGGGCATAAGCTGTGGAGCATTTATGGGGGCATAATCTATGGGGGCATAATCTGTGGAGCATTTATGGGGGCATAATCTATGGGGGCATAATCTGTGGAGCATTTATGGGGGCATAATCTGTGGAGCATTTATGGGGGCATAATCTATGGGGGCATAATCTGTGGAGCATTTATGGGGGCATAATCTATGGGGGCATAATCTGTGGAGCATTTATGGGGGCATAATCTATGGGGGCATAATCTGTGGAGCATTTATGGGGGCATAATCTATGGGGGCATAATCTGTGGAGCATTTATGGGGGCATAATCTGTGGAGCATTTATGGGGGCATAATCTATGGGGGCATAATCTGTGGAGCATTTATGGGGCATAATCTGTGGAGCATTTATGGGGGCATAATCTGTGGAGCATTATGGGGGCATAATCTATGGAGCATCTATGGGGGAATAATCTAAGGAGCATTTATGGGGGCACAATCTATGGAGCTTCTATGGGGGCATAATCTAAGGAGCACTTATGGGGCATAATCTATGGAGCATCTATGGGGCATAATCTATGGAGCATCTATGGGGGCACAATCTATGGAGCTTCTATGGGGGCATAATCTAAGGAGCATCTATGGGGGCATAATCTAAGGAGCATCTATGGGGGCATAATCTATGGGGGAATAATCTATGGAGCATCTATGGGGGCATAATCTATGGAGCATCTATGGGGGCATAATCTATGGGGGAATAATCTATGGAGCATCTATGGGGGCATAATCTATGGGGGCATAATCTATTGGGGCATAATCTATGGAGCATCTATGGGGGCATAATCTATGGAGCATCTATGGGGGCATAATCTATGGGGGCATAATCTATGGAGCATCTATGGGGGCATAATCTATGGGGGCATAATCTATGGAGCATCTATGGGGGCATAATCTATGGAGCATCTATGGGGGCATATGGGGCACAATCTATGGAGCATCTTGTGGGGCATAATACATGGAGCAGAATATGGGGCATAATCTCATTTTCCACCCTAGGCTTATACTCGAGTCGATAAGTTTTCCAGTTTTTTGTGGCAAAATTAGGGGGGGTCGGCTTATACTCGAGTATATATGGTATCTATCTATTTATCTATATATAATATATATATATATATATATATATATGTATATATATAGCATTATCCTCTGAGGGGGGCAGCATTATCCCCTATGAGGGGGGCTGCTTTATAATCTATGAGGGAGGCTACCCCAACTCCTGCTACATAATTAAGACATGTACTACCTTATATTATACCCTGATATTAGTATGTTTTACTGCACAATTTGTGGTCTTGTATTTATTTCTATGTAGCTACATAGTGGGCCCCAAGAATGATTTTCTCTGGTGGGCCCAAGGTGTTCCAGTCCGACGCTGGTTACGGCTCAGGAAAGGGCGCTGTGGAAAGACTCCCCATTATCATCATCATTGCCTGCCCATCATCATCATCATTGCCTCCCCTCATCATCATTGCCTATTATCATCATTGCCTCCCCATTAATATCATCATCATCATTGCCTTCCCATTATCATTGCCTCCCCATCATTATCATTGCCTCCCCATTAATATCATCATCATTGCCTTCCCATTATCATAGCCTCTCCATCATCATTATTATCATTGCCTCCCCATTAATATCATCATCATTGCCTTCCCATTAATATCATCATCGCCTCCCCATTAATATCATCATCATCGCCTTCCCATTATCATTGCCTCCCCATCATCATCATTATCATTGCCTACCCATTAATATCATCATCATCATTGCCTTCCCATTATCATTGCCTCCCCTGTTATGTTACGGTAGCTGAGGAGTGCAGGTAAAAAAGGAAATACACCAGAGCAGTTGGAATCTATGAGATTGCAGTACCCTGACTAACCACCGCAACTAGAGGCAGCCGTGGAGCGTTCCTACGATGGTCCTAGACGCCTCGTCACAGCCTGAGAAACTAACTACACCTAAAGATAGAAATAGGAAAGCTATCTGCCCCGGAGCAGAACCCCAAAGATAATAGAAAGCCCCCAAACATGTAATGGCGGTTAGACAAGAGGAAATACTGACACAGAAAGAAAATAGTATGAGCAAACGCTGGGGCCCAAACTATCTAAATAGAAAAGGACAGGAAGGGTACTTACTGCAATCCCAGAAAACCCTGAAAAACACCAACTCTACTAATTTCAAAATCACCTGAGATCACACGACCTCTACCACCTAAATTAGTTCTCTGGTGTAACAAAAACAGCAGCCACTGAAAAAACTGCAAAAAGCAAAAGTACAAAACACAGTGGCTGGACTAAACTGAGAGGGCAAAAGCCCCCGGAGGGGACCCAGAAGGCCCCCACAGAAGTGCAGGACAAAATGCAAAAATATAGCAAAAACACAAAATAAGAAATTGTCTTATCTGATAGCAGGAGATGCAGACACGACACAGCAGGATACAAGGGAAACTGGAAAGAAGGATTCAGACCAGAACAATTGATCACCGGCAACCCTGATGGGAAAATGATTCCCTTAAATAAGACCAATCAGTAACACCTGATTCCCAATCCTCACTAGTACCGCTTGTAACCACCAGAGGGAGCCTCTGCTCAGAACTCATCTCAAACCCATTCACAACAGTACCCCCCCCTTGAGGAGGGGTCACCGAACCCTCATTTGAGCAACCAGGTCGGTCAGGATGAGTTCTATGATACGCACGGATAAGTCTCCTAGCATGGATGTCCGAAGCAAACACCCAAGAATTATCTTCCTGACCATAACCTCTCCATTTAACCAAATACTGGAGTCTTCGTCTAGAAAAACGAGAATCCAATATTTTCTCAACCACATACTCCAGATTGCCCTCAACCAAAACAGGGTCAGGAGGCACAGCAGCAGGAACCACTGGCTCAACAAACCTCTTCAACAAGGACTTGTGGAACACGTTATGGATCTTAAATGTCCCTGGAAGAAGCAAACGAAAAGAAACAGGATTAATAATCTCCATGATCTTATAAGGTCCAATGAACCTAGGCTTAAATTTAGGAGATGCTACTCTCATAGGAATATTCTTTGAGGACAACCAGACCAAGTCCCCCACTTTAAACCGAGGACCATCAGTCCTATGCCGGTTAGCAAACCGCTGGGCCTTCTCCTGAGAGAGGGACAACCTCTCCACTACCTGGTCCCAAATCTGCTGCATACGCTCAACAACAGAGTCAACACCTGGACAGACAGAAGCCTCCGTCTGTCCTGAAGAAAATCGAGGGTGAAACCCAGAATTACAGAAAAACGGAGACATCAAAGTGGCAGAGCTAGCCCTATTATTAAGAGCAAACTCAGCCAAAGGCAAAAAAGAGACCCAGTCATCCTGATCAGCAGACACAAAGCATCTTAGATAAGTCTCCAATGTCTGGTTTGTTCTCTCAGTTTGACCATTGGTCTGAGGATGAAATGCCGAGGAGAAAGACAATTGAACACCCAGTTTAGAACAAAAAGTCCTCCAAAATCTGGAAACAAACTGGACTCCTCTGTCAGACACAATGTTCTCAGGAATGCCGTGTAAACGAACCACGTGCTGAAGGAACAACGGCACCAATTCAGAGGAGGAAGGCAACTTAGGTAATGGCACAAGATGTATCATTTTGGAAAACCTATCACAAATTACCCAGATGGTGGTCATTCTCTGAGAAACAGGAAGATCGGAAATGAAATCCATAGAGATATGGGTCCATGGTCTCTTGGGCACAGGCAATGGCATCAACAAACCACTAGAGCGAGAGCAAGGCTTGGAGCGAGAGCAAGTCCCGCAGGACTGCACAAATTCCCTGACATCGCGAGACAAGGTAGGCCACCAAAAGGACCGACCAACCAAGTCTCTGGTACCAAAAATTCCGGGATGCCCAGCCAATGCGGAACAATGAATCTCAGACATCACACCTTTTTCCATTGGTCCGGGACAAACAATTTTCCAACAGGGCAGCGCTCGGGCCTATCCTCCTGACACCCCTCCAGAGCAAGTCTCAAATTAGGCGAGATGGCGGAAAGAACTACACCCTCCTTCAAAATAACAGAGGGATCAGATAGCTCAGGAGAGTCCGCAAGGAAACTCCTCGAGAGGGCATCCGCCTTAACATTCTTAGTGCCAGGAAGAAAGGAAACCACAAAATTAAAACGTGTGAAAAACAAGGCCCACCTGGCCTGTCTAGGATTGAGTCGCTTGGCAGATTCCAGATAGACCAGATTCTTATGGTCCGTAAGGACCACCACCTGATGTTTGGCTCCCTCCAGCCAATGTCTCCACTCTTCAAAAGCCCACTTCATGGCCAATAACTCCCGATTACCCACGTCATAATTACGTTCAGTAGGAGAAAATTTTCGAGAGAAAAAGGCACAAGGGTTACTTTTAGAGGTCTCTGGATCTTTTTGGGACAAAACGGCACCTGCCCCAATTTCAGAGGCATCAACCTCCACCTGAAATGGCAGAGAAACATCAGGCTGTCGTAGAACAGGAGCAGAAGTGAATCTCTGCTTAAGTTCCTGAAACGCAGAGACTGCCTCAGGAGGCCAATTCACCACATCAGAACCCTTTCTGGTCAAATCAGTTAATGGTTTAACAATAACAGAGAAATTACCAATAAATTTACGATAAAAATTGGCAAAACCCAAAAATCTCTGAAGAGCCTTTAATGAAGTAGGTTGGACCCAATCACAGATGGCCTGAACCTTGACCGGGTCCATTTCAATAACAGATGGGGACAAAATGAATCCCAGAAATGAGATCTTCTGTACGCCAAAAAGACACTTTGATCCCTTCACATACAGAGCATTCTCTCTCAAAATCTGGAATACAGTTCGAACATGTTTCACATGAGAGTCCCAGTCATTAGAAAAAATCAAGATATCATCCAAATAAACAATCAGAAACTTGTCCACAAAATCCCTGAAAATGTCATTCATGAAGGACTGGAAGACGGAAGGAGCATTAGTGAGCCCAAAGGGCATCACAAGGTACTCAAAATGCCCTTCAGGGGTGTTAAATGCCGTCTTCCATTCATCCCCGTGCTTAATGCGAATAAGGTTATACGCCCCCCTGAGGTCAAGCTTGGTAAACCAAGTAGCGTTTTTCACCCTGGAAAACAGGTCAGAAATCAAGGGTAACGGGTATTGATATTTCACAGTAATATTGTTCAAGAGACGATAATCAATACACGGCCTTAATGAACCATCTTTTTTGGCCACAAAGAAAAAACCGGCACCTAAGGGTGAAGAGGATGGTCTGATATGACCCTTCTCCAATGATTCCTTGATATAAGACCGCATAGCGTCATGTTCAGGTACAGACAAGTTAAAAAGGCGACCCTTAGGGAATTTACTACCTGGCACTAATTCAATAGCGCAGTCATAGCTCCTATGGGGAGGTAAGGATGCAGATTTACTTTCGCTAAACACATCAGAAAAATCAAACAAAAAGTCAGGAACATCCTCAGCCTGGGGGAGGCAGAAAAAACAGGAGTGTTGGTATTAACACATTGGCAGCCCCAACTGGTTACAGACACAGATTTCCAATCCAAAACAGGATTATGAGACTGTAACCAAGGGAAACCCAGCACGATAATGTCATGCAGATTATATAGAACCAAAAATTTGCAGCACTTCTGGTGATCAGGTTCAACCCTCATTATCACCTGAGTAGAAAACTGGGGTTTATTCTCAGCCAAAGGGGTAGAATCGATCCCCAGTAGGGGAATAGACTTCTGTAGGGGTATCAAGGGAAATCCACAACGTTTAGCAAAATCATAATCCATCAGGTTAATAGCTGCTCCAGAATCAACGAAAGCCTGAGCAGAAAATGAGGACAGAGAGCATATCAGAGTGACAGTTAATAAAAACTTAGTCTGAACACCACCCAAGACAACTGAGCGTGCAAAACGTCTTCCCCGCTTAGGGCAGACTGAAATAGCATGAGAGGCATCACCACAGTAGAAACATAACCCATTGCGCTTTCGAAACTCATGACGCTGTGCCCCAGACACCACTCCATCACACTGCATGGGCTCAGCAGCTGGCTCACAAGGCAACACCACTCCACGCATACTTCTCCGCTCACGCAAACGTCTGTCAATTTGAATCGCTAATGACATAGAATCATTGAGACCAGAGGGGACAGGGAATCCCACCATAACATCCTTTACATTATCCGACAGACCCTTCCGGAAAAGGGCCGCCAAAGCGTCGTCATTCCATTTGGTCAGGACTGCCCACCTACGGAATCTCTGACAGTATAACTCAGCGTCATCAAGCCCCTGATTTAATGCCAACAAGGCTTTTTCAGCTTGATCAGTGACATTAGGCTCATCGTACAATAACCCCAAAGCCTGAAAAAATGCATCAACATCACTCAAAACAGGATCCCCAGGTATCAGGGAAAAAGCCCAATCCTGAGGGTCGCCGCGCAGGAGAGAGATGACAATTTGAACCTGCTGCGCTGCGTTTCCTGAGGACTTAGATTTTAAGGCAAGAAACAATTTACAATTATTTTTGAAATTCTGAAACTTAGCTCGATCCCCTGAAAACAAATCTGGCATGGGGATCCTAGGTTCCACAACAGGCAACCTAGCAAGATATGCAGCAATACTCTGAACCTCAGTGGCAAGCTGATCCACACGGCCAGACAACTGTGCAAACTCCATTGGGAGAAAAGATCCTCCCCAGCACCCAGAGATACAGAGGGAAAAAAAAAAAAAAAATGCAACAAACAGAAAAATATCTCTGACAACTTTTCTTCCTTCAAAATATTTTTTCCCTTCTGTGAGTACCATACAATTTTTATGGCCGGTGATACTGTTATGTTACGGTAGCTGAGGAGTGCAGGTAAAAAAGGAAATACACCAGAGCAGTTGGAATCTATGAGATTGCAGTACCCTGACTAACCACCGCAACTAGAGGCAGCCGTGGAGCGTTCCTACGATGGTCCTAGACGCCTCGTCACAGCCTGAGAAACTAACTACACCTAAAGATAGAAATAGGAAAGCTATCTGCCCCGGAGCAGAACCCCAAAGATAATAGAAAGCCCCCAAACATGTAATGGCGGTTAGACAAGAGGAAATACTGACACAGAAAGAAAATAGTATGAGCAAACGCTGGGGCCCAAACTATCTAAATAGAAAAGGACAGGAAGGGTACTTACTGCAATCCCAGAAAACCCTGAAAAACACCAACTCTACTAATTTCAAAATCACCTGAGATCACACGACCTCTACCACCTAAATTAGTTCTCTGGTGTAACAAAAACAGCAGCCACTGAAAAAACTGCAAAAAGCAAAAGTACAAAACACAGTGGCTGGACTAAACTGAGAGGGCAAAAGCCCCCGGAGGGGACCCAGAAGGCCCCCACAGAAGTGCAGGACAAAATGCAAAAATATAGCAAAAACACAAAATAAGAAATTGTCTTATCTGATAGCAGGAGATGCAGACACGACACAGCAGGATACAAGGGAAACTGGAAAGAAGGATTCAGACCAGAACAATTGATCACCGGCAACCCTGATGGGAAAATGATTCCCTTAAATAAGACCAATCAGTAACACCTGATTCCCAATCCTCACTAGTACCGCTTGTAACCACCAGAGGGAGCCTCTGCTCAGAACTCATCTCAAACCCATTCACAACACTCCCCATGATCATCATTATCATTGCCTCCCCATTAATATCATCATCATCGCCTTCCCATTATCATTGCCTCACCATCATCATCATCATCATCGCATCCTCACCACCATCACTGCCTCCCCCCACCACCATCACACATACAGCACCGCAGGCAGCACTCTCTCACATACACACAGGCAGATACACACACACACACGCCTCACCTGTCCGGCGTCCGCGCTCTCTCTGCCACAGCCGGCCGCTGAATGATGACGTCATTCAGCGGCGCTGCTGTGAGAGAGGAAGCGCCGGCGCAGGCGCCCCCTGGAGCTCGGAGCTGCGGCAGCGGAAGCACGGGAGAGGTGAGCATTGCGCCGGCTTCCAGCCGGGGCCCTGGGCAAGTGGGGGGCCCAGTGGCGGCGCTTACACCGCTAACGGGCGCCGGGGTGCCCGACGGCGAGTGGGCCCTTCCGCCTGCTCAGGGCCCCGGCACTTGCCCGGTGTGCCGGGTGCTGACGCCGGCCCTGAGAGTGGGTATACCATCTATAATTGATAATTCCATCTCAACCATCAGTTCTTCTAAGGAGAAATAAATCTGCAGAGATATCAGTGACACCAGCAAAGCACCCCCACACCATCACACCACCTCCTCCATGCTTCACGGTGGGAACTAGGCATGTAGAGTCCATCCGTTCACCTTTTCTGCGTGCAAAGCAGTAATCAAAGCAAAATGTGGCTACTTTGAAGAACCTAGAATATAAGACATATTTTCAGTTGTTTCACACTTTTTTGTAAAGTGTAATGTATAATTCCACATATGTTAAATCATAGTTTTGATGCCTTCAGTGTGATTCTACAATTTTCATAGTCATGAAAATACAGAAGAATCTTTGAATGAGAAGGTGTGTCCAAACTTTTGGTCTGTACTGTATATTTAGAGTTCATACAATCCTACATAGCATAATAGCCGCTAATTCAATTGCCGGCTTCTGTAAAGTCATTACAGAACACGACATGAAATGACACATGGTTATATACAGTAAACCATTTCATTTCATTTTGTTTGATATATGGTTTTGATTAACAATTATATAAGTGTATGTGTGCAAAATTTCAGACGTGTGGGTGTTAATTTAATATGTAAATTCGTTGTAAAAAAAACACGTGGGCTCCCAAGGTATTTTCTCCGCCAGACAGGGAAAGCCAGTGACTAAGGACAGATATTAATATCCTAGGGAGGGACCATTGTTTTTGGGCCCCCCTGGCTACTAACATCTGACCCAGCCACCCCAGAAAAGGCACATCTATTATTAGATGCGCCTTTTCTGGCAATTAGCCTGTCTGTTCCCATTGCCTTTAGCGGTGGCTAATGGGTTAATAATGGGTTAATGCCAGCTTGCTATTAAAAGGTGACATTAATCATGATTAATAGTGTCAATTAGACAACTATCCATTATTTATCCTATTGTAGTAAATTATTAAAAAAACACACACACATTAATTAAAAATTATTTTAATGAAATAAATACACATAGTTTTTAACCACATTTTATTGCACTGGTAATCTTTCTGAATCCATTGCTCTCCTGTAATAAAAATTAAAAAAGCAACAATACCCATACCTCTCCGCCGTTCAGTCAGTTCCCACGCTGCAATCCATCTGAAGGGGTTAGCTGGTTTACAGCAGGGACCGATGCTAATGCTACCAGCCCTGCCTTAGACCCCACAAAATGAATGAGTTAATCTCTGCGCAGCCTCCCCGGCTCACAGGAGATGGACTCAGGAGCGTGGGAAGCTTAATTGATTTTTTCCCACGCTATCAAGTTCACTTCAGGTCAGCCACGGACTCTGCGCAGCCTCACTGACTACCGCTGAGGTGATCTGACAGTGTGGAAAAAAAATCAATTAAATTTCCCACCCTACTCAGTTCATCTCCTGTGAGCCAGGAGGCTGCGCAGAGATGAACTCTTTCATTCTGCAGGAGTTTACAGCAGGGCTGGTAGCATTAGCACCTGTCCCTGCTGTAAACCTGTTAACTAGAGTTGAGCGATACTTTCCGATATCCTAAAGTATCGGAATCGGAATGGTATCGCCGATATCACTAAAATATCGGCGATACCCGATACCGATACCGGAAGTCCCATGTAAGTCTATGGGAACAAAATATCGAAATTAAAAAAAACCCATTCTTGCCTTGTTGGTTAATTGTACATGAAGGAAAACAAGAAAGAGTAATGTAGAATGTATTGGGGGAGGTTGAGGAGACATTAAAGGCATAGATGTTTGACCCAATCCAATGGAATAGCATTAATTTTTTTTTTTTAGGAAATACGTTCGGATTGACGAACAAATTGACAATGTTGTTAACCTTTTTTCTATTTTGTCAAATATGTCTGTTTCACAACTTCCATGGTCTTCACCTTTTTAACTTTTCACACACTTTCTCCTTCATAATTTTCAGCAGCATCATCTTTCTCATCAAATTATTCTTCATCTTCACCTTCTTAATCTTCTAAAACTTCTTGCTATTCATCTTTTTGTTAACATTACTTATATTGTTCTTATTAAACAGTTATTATTCTTCATATTCTACTTCTTCATCTTCTTCCTATTCATCCTTTTCATCAATATTCTTATTTGTGACAGACATTCCTGTACTTGTAATCTGTAAAACTCTGAATTTTCATCCTTCCGTTCTTGCTGTCACGAAAGATTTTAATTACAACAGTATTTGTCCGCGTTCAGTTTAGCCTGCAGCAGCATCAGGCATTTTCCAGGGGCACCACGAGGAGGAACGGACTCACCCCCATACACTGCTTAGTCTTCTTCTGCTTAGAATTTAGAGCATATATTTTGCTCTTCATTTTGGTCTTATACTTAATGTTCTTCTGCTTTTTGATCTTCTGCTTATTGTTCTTCTGTCTCTTGTTCTGTATCTTGTAGTTTGTCTTAACTTCTTTGTCCTGTTGGTGATGGTACAAAGCCAATGGAAGTAACGAGACACTGACTGTGCGAACCCGGAGGGTCAGCAGAAGGAAAAGAGCCAATGGCACAACCGAGGACCAGCTGACGTTACTGGGACAGGGTTACTAAGCAGGAGGTACCTGTGCTCCAAAGCACTACAAGGACCAGCAGACGTTGCTGGAACTCGGATACCGACATGGAGGCCCTAGGCCAAAGGCACTGCGGAGAACCAGCTGACGGTACTGGAACCCGGATGGGTAGCAGAAGGTACAAGAGCCAATGAAAGTAACGAGGACCAGCTGACTGTGCTGGAACCCGGAGGGTCAGCAGAAGGAAAGAGCCAATGGCACAACCGAGGACCAGCTGACGTTACTGGGACAGGGTTACTAAGCAGGAGGTACCTGTGCTCCAAAGCACTACCAAGGACCAGCAGACGTTGCTGGAACTCGGATACCGACATGGAGGCACCTAGGCCAAAGGTACTGCGGAGAACCAGCTGACGGTACTGGAACCCGGATGGGTAGCAGAAGGTACCCATGGAAATTAAAGTGAGGCAGCAGGACTGTTTGCCGTTCACAAGCAGGGAACAGCTGACATTACTGAACCCAGTAACACGGGAGCAAGTGTAGACTGTGCTAACAGCACTTCCGAGAAACAACTGGCGGTGTTGTACAGATGAGAAGAGAGAACAGGGTGAGGACAGGACTATTCCGTTCCACAGCAGGAACATGGACATACTGAACCAGAACACGGAGCAAGTGTAGACTGTGCTAACAGCACTTCCGAGAAACAACTGGCGGTGTTGAACCCAGGGATGAAGAGAAAGGTGAGGCAGCAGGACTGTTTGCCGTTCACACAGCAGGGAACAGCTGACATTACTGAACCCCAGTAACACGGAGCAAGTGTAGACTGTGCTAACAGCACTTCCGAGAAACAATGCGGTGTTGAACAACGGGTGAGGAAGAGAACAGGGTGGAGGCAGCAGACTTTTTGCGTTCACACAGCAGGGGAACAGCTGACATTACTGAACCCAGTAACACGGGAGAAGTTGTGTGCTAACAGCACTTCGAGAAACAACTGGCGGTGTTGTAACCCAGGGATGAGAAGGAACAGGGTGGAGCAGCAGGACTTTTGCCGTCACACAGCAGGGAACACTGACATTACGAACCCCAGTAACAGGAGCAAGTGTAGACTGTGCTAACAGCACTTCCGAGAAACAACTGGCGGTGTTGTAACCCAGGGATGAGAAGAGAACAGGGTGGAGGCAGCAGGACTTTTTGCCGTTCACACAGCAGGGGAACAGCTGACATTACTGAACCCCAGTAACACGGGAGCAAGTGTAGACTGTGCTAACAGCACTTCCGAGAAACAACTGGCGGTGTTGTAACCAGGGATGAGAAGAGAACAGGTGGAGGCAGCAGGACTTTTTGCCGTTCACACAGCAGGGGAACAGCTGACATTACTGAACCCCAGTAACACAGGAGCAAGTTAGACTGTGCTAACAGCACTTCCGAGAAACAACTGGCGGTGTTGTAACCCAGGGATGAGAAGAGAACAGGGTGGAGGCAGCAGGACTTTTTGCCGTTCACACAGCAGGGGAACAGCTGACATTACTGAACCCCAGTAACACGGAGCAAGTGTAGACTGTGCTAACAGCACTTCCGAGAAACAACTGGCGGTGTTGTAACCAGGGATGAGAAGAGAACAGGGTGGAGGCAGCAGGACTTTTTGCCGTTCACACAGCAGGGGAACAGCTGACATTACTGAACCCCAGTAACACAGGAGCAAGTGTAGACTGTGCTAACAGCACTTCCAAGCAACAACTGGCGGTGTTGGAGCCCAGGGTCAAGGAGGATGTTTAAATACTAGATCAAGTATTTTCCTTGTTACGTGTCAATTAAAAATGTCTATACTCCAAACAAGAGAAATATAACCTTTAGTACCATAAGATGATGATTTTACTTTAAAAAATATATGTAAATTAATAATTGACAAACATAAACGCATACATTAACATGTTGAAAAGCAATGCAAACCACAATAAAAATCGGTTAAATAATCTGCTATACGGTTTTAAATAAAAGCATACAAGTACATATCAGAATCCATTAATGATGGATAAGTAACAGTATGTACACCATTTTCATTTGCTGAATAATATCACTAAAAAGTTTTTAAAAATATCTAAAATTTCCATCATGTAATACTGATAATATGTGGCAATCATTTATATTAACAAAAAAAACCTTTAAAAAGTGCATAGTGAAAACAGCTATTTATGCCTGACTGTGGACTTGCAAGCATGACAACGGATAGATAAGGTATATATAGATGACACTGCATAGCCACAGATGGTGAATGGCGATGTAATACTGTACCTCAATAAAGTGTGCGTTACTACTACATCCTTATTTTTATATAGCTTTCTAAAAGGGTACGTGCATGTATGCTTGCGCCTTTGTTTGGACGCACAGACTGGCTTCCTGCTGTGAGCGTTGGGTATTGGAGCGTCTGTGCGTCTTATGACGCAGACTAACATTCACGGTGCGCATCGTTCATCATCGCAAGCGTACCGACAACACAAAGGCGTTGTCATGACTGCTTTACTCAGTAAACATGCACCTATGATGAAACATACACGCATGTGCCCTATTACATAACAAGCTACAAGAAAAATGCGTGTGAGGTGTGACACAGCTGTTTTGTTAAGGTACAGTATTATATCGACATTGTACAGGTGTCGCTATTCAGTCTGATAAATAGATATCATTCACCTATTCTATCAGTTGTCGTTCTTTCAGCACCACTTACAGGTATATATTTTGCTATTGTGACTATGCACTATTGACTTTACCAAGGTAATGCATGATTTTTGTTAGCGATTATCATGTTTACATGAAGGACCTTTATGATATGGGCTGTTAACTTTCTAATCAAATATGTATTTTTTAAAATGACACAAATATAAGTAATGTTGAAGAGGACTATTCCTACATGCATTGTTTGCACAATATTACAGGTGTACATCACGTCCCTTAATCAACATTGGATATTATATTTACTTGTATGCTTTTATTTCAAAGGCAAGAACACTGAAGTATAACCTTCGCACTGCAGCAGTTGTCAAAGTTCAACCCACATTATGCACTTCCAACATTGCAGTATTTGAGTCATCATGATGTGAGTTGGATTTGTCTAAGCTATGGAGTGACAAGGTTGACCATCAGTATCCTATAGCATAAGTAGGCTTTTGTGTTTGCATTTGTTTTCGACATGTGCATATCTGTAATAATATGTCACAATTATTTTGTTACAGATTTGTGACAAAGACAAATCATTTTATGGTTTGAAAGTTGACGTTTCAAATGTTTACAGCTTAGAAATCATGGTGTAGCCTCATATCTATGTGTAGCACTAGACACTTTGAGATGTAATTTTTTTTTTTCACCATGATTAGGTAGCTAGCAGTAATTTTTGCCGGACACACAGCAGGGGAACAGCAGGCGTTACTGAACCCCAAAACATCAGCGATTGTTTTCATCTGTGCATCTAACACTTCTGAGCAGCAACTGGCGCTGTTGAAGCCCAGGGTCAAGGAGGGTGTAGGCAGAGGCCTAGTATGAGACGTTTGAAGTTGAAGTTGTAGTTAGCAGCAGTAATTTTTGCCAGACACACAGCAGGGGAACAGCAGGCGTTACTGAACCCCACAAACACATCAGCGATTGTTTTCATCTGTGCATCTAACACTTCTGAGCAGCAACTGGCGCTGTTGAAGCCCAGGGTCAAGGAGGGTGTAGGCAGAGGCCTAGTATGAGACGTTTGAAGTTGAAGTTGTAGTTAGCAGCAGTAATTTTTGCCAGACACACAGCAGGGGAACAGCAGGCGTTACTGAACCCCACAAACACATCAGCGATTGTTTTCATCTGTGCATCTAACACTTCTGAGCAGCAACTGGCGCTGTTGAAGCCCAGGGTCAAGGAGGGTGTAGGCATAAAATATTGAGTTATTGCCTTGTTACGTGGCCATTGCAAATGTATGTACTTCAAACAAGAATAAATGAAGTTTTACTACAACAATAAAATGATAAATTTCAATTACAAGAATAGAAAAATATTTATACTTGACAGTCCTCTGTGGTTGATAACGTTTAATGGCTAACTGAAAATATGGTAACAAATTCAAAGCTTTCGAGACTACTCAGGTGTCTTCATCAGGCTAAGAGTAAAGCCAAAAATGAAGAATCACATATTTCTACACACAACAGGACACAGGAATAGCTAAGACAAGTGAGGGAGGGACAAGTGAGGGGAGACCGGCAACAAAAAGGAGAACAAGGATGAATTATCAGCGCCACACAATCACAGATAAATTAATGAATTTACCTGTGGCAAAAGACTTTTGTATGCCCGGTCATAGCATCATGGATATGGAATTACTGTTATTAAAATATAACTTCAAATATGAGAAACGTACAAAGGTTTCAGAATATAAGCTCATCATGACCTTTGACACTGTTAGTGATGGAATGAATAGATCACATGGATTTATGTCATTCTATATCAATTAAGGAATCTGCGTCTATGCCCTTCCAGGGTCATGAAAACCCAAAAAAATACGCCAATGAGAGGGCAATCAAACTTTCTATCCTTATCTAGGAACTGTTCCAATATTTATGTTCATCCCTGTGAGATAATGACAGTTCTGATACACGTCACTTACTTGTCTTACCTATTGCACTATTCCTGTGTCCTGTTGTGTATAGAAATATGTGATGCTTAATTTTTTTAGTTAGTCTTTCCCTGATGAAGAGACGTGAGTAGCCTTGAAAGCTTGCAATTTGTTTCCATCTTTTCAGTTATCCATTAAAAGGTATCAACCACTGCTGACTCTGAAGTCTAAATATTTTTCTATCTACTGGCTAACACGGTACAAAGATACACATGTTTTCTAATTTCAAGAAGGAAAAATAAAGAAAATACAAATATAAACGCATATATGCACATGCCAAAAATAAATGGAACAACACAACACCCAAAAAATTGGTAACAAAATATAGTGTTGTAAATTTAAGAATAAAAGTCAATTTTTTTTTTATGAATAATGCTTAAGGAACGCTATGTTAAACCATAACATAGTGAAGACAATGGATTTTGTAATAGTCACTCATCATCATCATCGCAAATTTTATGTGACAGTCACAGACATTTCAATTATTTAAGTTCATAAAATCGTAACTTTCTATAGCATGTATGACATGTCCAGCATGGACTCATCAATGTGATTGATGACACAATAATGTACAATAAAAAATAACCATTTAAAAAAACATTAGGCATTGTTTGTCACAATTTAAGTGTGTGCCTGCAAGTGTAGGTGAAACAAAGGCTACGGATAGCAAAGGTATATTCTATGTCTGTATCAGACAGTGGACAGCCTCTGATGGGTAATGCCGATGTTATACTGTACGTCAATAAAGTCTGCGGCTGAAATCATGCATTTTTTGCTTGTAGAGTGTTGAAGAGGGTAAAAGAATGTCTGGTTGCGCAAAGCTTTATCCGTCAACACTACCTTCCTACTGTCACGCGTAGGGTAGGGTAGCGTGTGGCAATTAGCTGACTATCAAATGTGAGGTTAGGCTGCGTTATTGCGCACTAGGGACGCAAAAAAAAAATACAGCAGTAATAATTTAATGTGTAATACTCCACCTATGACAAACCAAAAAATTACGTTCCCTCTTTAACAATGTACAAGACTAACAAGCCTAATGGTTGACGCTGACTTAATTGAGATACAGTATTACATCAACATTGTCCATGAGTAACTATGCACTGTGATACCTATATACCAGTATTAATTTATATCTCTTGTGGTTGTTTCAACAGCACTTGCAGGTATAACTACCTATTGTCAGTATGCATGATGCACTTTCTAGATGTAATAATTTATTATTGGACATTATTACCATGTTTACATGCTGGCCATTTCATATATGGTGTTTGAAGTTACAGTTGGCATCAGTATGTGTATTTTATAATGTCTGTCATAAATAAAACTCGTGATGATGATGATGAGGATTTAATGATTCGTACATCCATTGAGTGCATTATCTTACAGGTACAGATAAAGTTCCTTAAAAAGCATTAATTCATAAGTCTGAAATGTACTTTTATGCATTAATTTAAAAATGTGAAGAGTAGACTATGTTTTATTTTTTGTTACCATTTCTAATAGACATGTGCAGATATGCGCTGTGATGACAAATTATTATTTGTCCATATTTGTCATAAAAATTTATCATTCTAGGCCTGCAAAACTTCACAATTTCATGTTTTCAGCATAACAAGCAGGGTGACGGCTCTTCCCTATTTGGAGCATGTTGGTCATGTGTTTTTCTGTCCATGTGTCGGGAACAGGACACTTCTTGCCGTTGACACAGCAGGGGAACAGCTGGCGTTACTGAACCCCACTAACAGTAGAGCTTGTGTTTTGTTCTGTGGACACGACACTTCTGAGCAGCAACTGGCAGTGTTGGAGCCCAGGGAGTAGAGTTCAGGTGGTAGAAAGATGAACATAACAGGAGACATGGATAACGTTGCGAACCAGTTATTTAATCTGAAAACGGACAGACAAATTCTGCCGAGATCCATGCCTTGTTCATTTTCAGAAAAGTAAGCCGGTCTACATTATCGGAGGATAGTCGCATGCGACGGTCTGTTAGTACACCACCTGCAGCACTAAAGACGCGCTCCGATAATACACTGGCAGCAGGGCAAGCCAGCACCTCCAATGCATACTGGCTAAGCTCTGGCCATGTATCCAGCTTAGAGACCCAAAACTTGAATGGGGAAGAGCCATCTGGGAGTACACTGAGAGGCAAAGCCAAGTAGTCTGTCACCATCTGACGGATACGTTGCCTCCCGCTGACTGGAGCCCTCTCGGATGGTGTAGACATTTGTGGCGCTGCCACAAAACTTTGCCACATTTTTAACATACTGGTCTTTCCCTGTGCAGAGGCACTGCGTGTGCTCCCTCTTGTTGCAGAGCTCTCTACACTGCCTCGACGCACAGAGCTGCTTTGTAAAGCAGTAGCAGCAGCAGTGCTCTCGGCAGTAAGGTAGAACATTAGGGATTGCACCAGTGTGTCTTGGTACTCCCGCATTTTACGCTCCCGGTTCAACGGTGTGATGAGGCTTTTGACGTTGTCCCGGTAGCGAGGGTCTAGGAGGGTGTACACCCAATAATCAGACGTCGTGAGAATGTGGGCGATGCGGCGGTCGTTTCTTAGGCACTGCAGCATGAAATCAACCATGTGCTGCAGACTCCCAACTGGCAAAGAAACGCTGTCCTCTGCAAGAGGCGTTATCTCTGCCTGCTCTGCATCACCCCACCCTCGCTCTACATACTGACTAGAGCGTTGTGTACCTCCCTCTGGAGCGATGTCTTCCTCCTCCATTGACTCCTCCTCCTCATCCTCCTCACAAAGTGAGCCCTGCCCAGCCCTTTGTGAGGAACCACGTTGCGCTGACTTTCCAGAAGGTGATGGAATTTGTGACTCCTCATCCTCCACCTCTTCCAAAACCTCATCCCTTATTGCTTGCAGTGTTTTTTGAAGCAGGCAGATAAGGGGGACAATCAGGCTGACTAGTGCATCATCTGCACTCGCCATCCGCGTTGACTCATCAAACGCACGCAAAACGTGGCACATGTCCTTCATAGTGGCCCACTCATTAATGGTGAAGTGTGGACGGCGCAAATTGCGTGTTGATTGCGCCTGATGCAGCTGATACTCCATAACTGCTGGCTGCTGCTCACACAACCGCTCCAACATATGTAACGTTGAATTCCACCTGGTGGATACGTCACATATGATGCGATGTTCAGGAAGGCGCAATTGCGTTGCAGAGCTGCAATGCGCGATCTGGCCATGCTGGAACGTCGCAAGTGAGCGCACTCTAGGCGGACCTTGTGCAGCAGTGCATCAAGATCCGGATAGTCCCTCAAAAAACTCTGCACGACCAAGTTGAGCACATGTGCCAGACATGGTATGTGAGTGAGGTTGCCAAGGCCCAGAGCTGCCACCAGATTTCGGCCATTGTCACACACTACCAAGCCTGGCTGGAGATTCGCTGGCAAAAACCACACGTCGCTCTCCTGCTTGATGGCATTCCAGACCTCCTGCGCTGTGTGGCTTCGATTCCCATGGGAATTAATTTCAGAACGGCCTGTTGCCGTTTGGCCACGGCTGTGCTCATATCGGTCGCATCAGGTAAGCGTCCACGGGTCCATGTGGAGGTAGACCGTGACGGCTCCTGCAGCGATGATTCTGAGGAACTGGAGTAGGAGGAGGAGTCAATGTGGACAGACTTGATTCCGGCAATCCTTGGAGTTGGCAGAACACGTACAGCGCCACTCGCAAGATCTGTACCCGGCTCCACAACATTCACCCAATGGGCAGTGAGTGAAAGGTATCGTCCCTGGCCATGGGTACTGGTCCACGCATCGGTGGTCAGGTGGACCTTGCTACTGACGGCGTTTAGTAGCGCATGTTTAATTTTTGCCTCAACATGCTTTTGCAGACCAGGGACGGCTTGCCTGCTGAAATAAAATCGGCTGGGCACATTGTATTGTGGGACTGCCAATGCCATTAATTCACGGAAACTGTCAGTCTCCACCAGCCTGAATGACAGCATTTCAAGGGACAGGAGTTTTGCAATGCCAGCATTCAGAGCCTGTGCTCGTGGATGGTTTGCCGAGTATGGCGTCTTTTATCCCATGCCTGTGCTACCGATGGCTGTTTTGTGGCCTGGGTGTGTGAGGATGACAGGGAACTTGCAGCTGTGGGTGGAATAACACTGTGTCTCTGGACAACAGTGACAGAGGTTCTTCCATGGCGATCCTTTGAGGAAGCCGAACCAGCTGTGTGTGAACTGGAGGAAGAGGCTCCAACAGGAGCTGAAGATGTAGGTGCTGCTGTAGGTTGGCCTACATCTCCAGTGTGTCTTTGTAACTCAACAAAGTGCTTTGACCGCACATGTTTCCACATATTTGTTGTATTAAGGTTACTGACACTTTTACCTCTTTTAATTTTTTGATTACACAGCTTGCATTTTACATAGCAAATATCATCTGCAACTGTATCAAAAAAGGACCACGCAGAGCAAGTCCTGGGAGCGCCCGGTTTGGCTGTTGTAAGAGAACTGCTCCGAACGGGTGCCAAACTGGAGGCTACAGGCAAGCGAGTCTGCAGCCTACCTCTCCCTACTGTTTGGACCGTTGGTGCAATCTCTTCCTCAGAGCTGCTCCCACCACCTTCCTGTTCCTCACGCCATGTTGGGTCTTGGACCTCATCATCTCCACCACTACCCTCTTCCAACACCTGCTGTTGTTGGGTGGTCTGGCCAGCACCATGCTCAACAGAAACTGGCAACTGAGTCTCATCATCATCAGATGCGTTCTGCGGTGTGCTGACCATCGGCACTGGCTCACCCGCCTCTTCAGATTCAGAGAGACACAGCTGTTGCGCATCACTGCATACTGCCTCTTCTTCACATTCCAGAATGCTGCTTGGCTGGGCCCCTGTTTCCAAGCCAACAGATTCTGAGAACAGAAGCAGAGACTCAGCTGGCTCCTGTACAGAGCTCTCTGACTGCCTGGGCAATTTGGCAGGCGGTGAAGAGACTGATGGTTGTTCAACAGTGCTGTGGTCCTGAGAGGAGGTGGAAGCTATTGAAGTCGATGCATTGGCTGCCATCCAACCAACAACGGCTTCAATTTGTTCTTCACGCAGCAGGGGGGTACGCTGAGCTCCTACAAAAGTGCGCATAAAGGAACGCTCACGGGGAAAACTGGTGGATGCTGTGTCACTGGGTGCGGCAGCAGCCACAGAATCCCCACGTCCTCTCCCTGCTGCAAATCCACGGCCTCGACCACGACCACGTGCCTTACTCACTGACTTCTTCATCTTGGTAGATTGATAAAGAAAGTCAGAAAAGTTAAGGCCTAAGTGTGGTTATTCCTCACAGACTACAGTGAAACCTGCAGACAACTGTTCAGTATCTGTGAAAGGCCCCTTTGTGTACTTCTATAGTGTTTGCAACCAATGTATTGTATACGGATGGAAGCGCGTCACACTAATAGATTAGATTTTTTTCCACTAAAAATGGAGCAGCACCAATTAGAGAAAAATGTGAAGGATGAGGCAGTGACACACGCTCAGCAGACTACAACCGGCAGTGGTTGAAGTACAAACTGGAGCGTAATCTGCACTCACAAAATGAAAAGCTCACAGACTACAGTGAACACTGAAACACAACTATTCACTATCTGTGAAAAGCTCCTTTGTGTACTTCTATAGTGTTTGCAACCAATGTATTGTATACGGATGGAAGCGCGTCACACTAATAGATTAGATTTTTTTCCACTAAAATGGAGCAGCACCAATTAGAGAAAAATGTGAAGGATGAGGCAGTGACACACGCTCAGCAGACTACAACCGGCAGTGGTTGAAGTACAAACTGGAGCCTAATCTGCACTCACAAAATGAAAAGCTCACAGACTACAGTGAACACTGAAACACAACTATTCACTATCTGTGAAAAGCTCCTTTGTGTACTTCTATAGTGTTTGCAACCAATGTATTTTATACGGATGGAAGCGCGTCACACTAATAGATTAGATTTTTTTCCACTAAAATGGAGCAGCACCAATTAGAGAAAAATGTGAAGGATGAGGCAGTGACACACGCTCAGCAGACTACAACCGGCAGTGGTTGAAGTACAAACTGGAGCGTAATCTGCACTCACAAAATGAAAAGCTCACAGACTACAGTGAACACTGAAACACAACTATTCACTATCTGTGAAAAGCTCCTTTGTGTACTTCTGTAGTGTTTGCAACCAATGTATTGTATACGGATGGAAGCGCGTCACACTAATAGATTAGATTTTTTTCCACTAAAATGGAGCAGCACCAATTAGAGAAAAATGTGAAGGATGAGGCAGTGACACACGCTCAGCAGACTACAACCGGCAGTGGTTGAAGTACAAACTGGAGCGTAATCTGCACTCACAAAATGAAAAGCTCACAGACTACAGTGAACACTGAAACACAACTATTCACTATCTGTGAAAAGCTCCTTTGTGTACTTCTATAGTGTTTGCAACCAATGTATTGTATACGGATGGAAGCGCGTCACACTAATAGATTAGATTTTTTTCCACTAAAATGGAGCAGCACCAATTAGAGAAAAATGTGAAGGATGAGGCAGTGACACACGCTCAGCAGACTACAACCGGCAGTGGTTGAAGTACAAACTGGAGCGTAATCTGCACTCACAAAATGAAAAGCTCACAGACTACAGTGAACACTGAAACACAACTATTCACTATCTGTGAAAAGCTCCTTTGTGTACTTCTATAGTGTTTGCAACCAATGTATTGTATACGGATGGAAGCGCGTCACACTAATAGATTAGATTTTTTTCCACTAAAATGGAGCAGCACCAATTAGAGAAAAATGTGAAGGATGAGGCAGTGACACACGCTCAGCAGACTACAACCGGCAGTGGTTGAAGTACAAACTGGAGCGTAATCTGCACTCACAAAATGAAAAGCTCACAGACTACAGTGAACACTGAAACACAACTATTCACTATCTGTGAAAAGCTCCTTTGTGTACTTCTATAGTGTTTGCAACCAATGTATTGTATACGGATGGAAGCGCGTCACACTAATAGATTAGATTTTTTTCCACTAAAATGGAGCAGCACCAATTAGAGAAAAATGTGAAGGATGAGGCAGTGACACACGCTCAGCAGACTACAACCAGCAGTGGTTGAAGAACTAACTGGAGCGTGATCTGCACTCAAAAAATCAAAACCTCACAGACTGCAGTGAACACTGAAACACAACTATTCACTATCTGTGAAAAGCTCCTTTCTGTACTTCTATAGTGTTTGCAACCAATGTATTGTATACGGATGGAAGCACGTCACACTAATAGATTTGATTTTTTTCTAATATAATGGAGCTGCACCAATTCCACTAAATAAAATAAAAAAAAAAAGAGTCAGTGACACGTGCAGATGCCTACAAACAGCGGTGGATGCAGAGCAAACTGCAGCGTCACCTGCACTGTCACACACACACCTTGCACAGAGCTGTTAAAACAACACTGGCAAAATGAAGCTTTACACAGCGGTTGGTAAACTAGCCTGCCTCAAGCACAGTAGTACACAAAATCGCAATATCTAACTGTCCCTCAGAGTGAGCAGAGTAGCGTTCTGTCCCTTACTGAGTTCACAGCACAGTGACGCTAAAATGGCGGCGGCGCCTTTTATAGTGCATTCTGACATCATTTCAGCAGCCAATCACAGCCATGCCATTAGTTAAGATGACCGCAGCATTACAGGATGTGCCCACACTTCGTAGGATTCCTCATTGGCTGACTAAAATCACATTGCCTCTCAAAGAATTATGGGAACTTCCGATTCCGGTATACGATATGGAAAAAGTATCGGAATTAAGTATCGGAATTCCGATAACGCGAATATCGGCCGATACCCGATACTTGCGGTATCGGAATGCTCAACACTACTGTTAACCCATTCAGATGGATTGCAGCGTGGGACCTGACTGAATGGCTGAGAGGTATGGATATTGTTGCTTTTTTATTTTATTTTTATTACAGGAGAACAATGGACTCAGAAGGATTACCAGTGCAATAAAATGTGGTCAAAAACTGTAAATGTCGTAGATATAGTATATCTTGACTTCAGCAAAGCATTTGACAAAGTATCTCACACAATCCTTATTGAAAAAATGACTAAGTATGGAATGGACAAGGCAACTGTTAGGTGGATTCATAACTGGCTTAGTGATCGGACCCAAAGAGTGGTTGTAAATGGCTGCACATCCAGTTGGAAGAATGTCTCAAGTGGGGTACCACAAGGCTCTGTTTTGGGCCCTGTATTGTTCAACATCTTTATCAATGATTTAGATGAAGGAATTGAGGGTAAACTGATCAAATTTGCTGATGACACAAAGCTAGGAGAGGTAGCTAATACTAGAGAAGAGAGAGAGAAGATTCAAAAAGATATACATAAACTGGAGCAGTGGGCAGCAACTAACAGAATGGATTTTAACAGGGAAAAATGCAAAGTACTACATCTGGGCAATAAAAATGAAAAAAGCATATACAAAATGGGAGGAATAGGGCTAAGTAACAGCACATGTGAAAAAGACTTGGGTATACTAATTGATCACAGACTTAACATGAGTCAACAGTGTGATGCAGCAGCAAAAAAGGCAAATGCAATTCTAGGATGTATCAACAGAAGCATACAGTCTAGATCACGTGAGGTCATTATTGCCCTCTACTCCTCTTTGGTCAGACCTCATCTGGAATACTGTGTCCAGTTTTGGGCACCACATTTTAAAAAAGACATCAACAAACTGGAGCAAGTTCAGAGAAGAGCCACCAGAATGGTGACCGGTCTGCAAACCATGTCCTATGAGGAATGGTTGCAGGATTTGGGAATGTTTAGCTTGCAAAAAAGAAGACTGAGAGGAGACTTAATAGCTGTCTACAAATATCTCAAGGGATGTCACATTGTAGAAGGATCATCTTTATTCTCATTTGCACAAGGAAAGACTAGAAGCAATGGGATGAAACTGAATGGGAGGAGACACAGATTAGATATTAGAAAAAACTTTTTGACAGTTAGGGTGATCAATGAGTGGAACAGGCTGCCACAAGAGGTGGTGAGTTCTCCTTCAATGGAAGTCTTCAAACAGAGGCTGGATAGACATCTGTCTGGGATGATTTAGAGAATCCTGCTTTGAGCAGGGGGTTGGACCAGAAGGCCCAGGAGGTCCCTTCCAACTCTACCATTCTATGATTCTATGATTCTATGATTCTAACATATGATTGCTGTTGATCGTCATATTCTCCTAAAAATAATTCTTCATAGAGGGTCCCAACATACCATAAAAAATTACGAAAGGTTTGTCGTCCAAGAATATATTGCATACCGCTCTCAACATTTTGTCGGGTTACCATAACCATTTGCAATTTCAGGAAGGCTTTGACAGCCTGAGGTTTCGGGGTACGCTTTAAAAATGCTTTTAGATTTTTTTAAACTAACTGTCTCCTGTCCACAATCACGTTATTCAGACTGCATTGTTGCTTCTTCTCATGAGCTTTAATGAAAGCATCCATAATTTTCTGGCACATTAGTTTACAGATTTAGTATGATTTAATGGAATCTGTATCACTAGTTTTTTGACCAATTTAGGTGTTTTATTTCAGCAAAAGTTCTGAAGTGTTATCAAATTTGGTTGGAACAGATGCAGATTCTGTTTCTTTTTCCTTACAGGCAGTCCAATTTTTGACAAAGGTGTCTATGATGCCCAGAGTATAGTATTTAAAAATGTGTACTCCCCATTTGGAACTGGTTGACAGCCCATGCACTGCATGTATGGGCATTATAACTCTAAGAGACCAGGTCCTTTACCTTGAGCACATTTGGTACTGAACCCTTTTCAATGTCTACCTCTTATCTGCGGCGACATGACCAGTGTAAACGTGGTTTATGGAAGTACAATTTTGGGCAAGTGTGTCTATGATTGCACTAAATTTTTTTTAACAAACTTCCCCACCATGGGGAAATGTTTGTCAGCCAATGCACTGCGTGTATGGACATTACTAGTGTAGGAGACCCGGTCCTTTACATTTGGCCTACTTGTTACTGAGGCCTTCATCACTGTCTCCTCCTTGACAGTCAATAGATGACCAGGGGGAATGTCTTCTGTGCTGCTATAGGCAGTACAATTTAAGGTAAGTGTGTCTGTTATGACAAGACTATATTTGTTACCAAGGTACCCCAGCATGTGTAAACCACGTCCTGGTTTGCAAATACTTCATAAAATTTGTGTGTTTTAAAGACCTCACTTGTAAAGCTACGATTTTTGTTGACTGGTTGATCAAATTGGACACAATATACTGCATATAGCTTTGATAAAACAATGCTGTTAATTTGTCTCAGTAGCTGAATAGTAATATATCTTTTGACACAATATGTTTTCTTGTATTGAAAGCCATTACTTTGGCTTCATCAAATGGGAAGTGTTCAATAGCAACAAGTTACAGCTGAATGATTGTAGATGCAGAGTACGTAATGTAATCATTTTTTACTGAGATTACTTGTATGAGGGAGACTGCATGTTCCTTCTTTCTTTCTAGGGTAATAAACAGGAATAATAATATATTCTCTTTTTATCTATAAAGAAATTTTTGGAAAAGATGTCAGATCATCTATTGTGTCTCCAATATTTACTACACAGCAGAACGAAACAGTTATGGAACATTGAGCATGGTCACAGTTATGTTTTAGAACATCTTAACATTTTTGCAGTTCTCTCTTTTATTCCAGAACACATAGTAGCAGCTAGTTTTAACATTACTTACCTATAGATACTGGTCAAGAAGATTGTCATAATTATCCAGAGTAGCCTATGAGTTAAGCTTAAGTTTTTCAAGAATGGCTGAATATACTGTAGATATGATTGCTGTTAATAGTGTAGTGTGAATATACAAATGGCTCTTTTGAATCCATATTGAAATATACAGAATGCATTCAGACAATTACATAGGTGCATTTCTGGTAAAAGATTTACAGATGTGAAAGAAAATGCTCATCCTGAGACAATCTGGAAAACTGTTTGTTTATTGACTTCACAAACAATTCTAAGATTCCATATGTTTGTTGTTTGTGATTGTAAAACTTTACGGTTTACTTAATCTCTGTCTGTGGTGGTTTTATCTAAATCCTTGTGGCTTTTATATTCTAAAGCCCCCGTCTCACACTAGTCACTAGTTTTGTGACGCAGCAGCGATCTCCCCAGCGATATCGCTGTGTGTGACATTCAGCGACGATCAGCCCCCCTGCCGGGTATCGCTGATCGTCGCTGAATGTCCTGGACATTTTTTTGATCGCTGGTCTGCCGCTGACAGGCACGCATCGCTGCGTGTGACAGGCGGGAGACCAGCGATCCGCTGGTAACCAAGGTACACAGTGGGTTTCCAGGCGCGGGGCTGTGCCTAGAAACCCGCTGTGTACCTTGGATACCAGCACCCTGATGCAGGGAGCTGGTAACCAAGGTACACATCGGGTTTCCAGGCACTGTGCAGCGCCTGGAAACCCGATGTGTACCTTGGTTACCAGCTCCCTGCATCAGGGCGCTGGTATCCAAGGTATACTGCGGGTAACTAAGCGATGTTACCCGCAGTGTCGCTTGTACTGATCGCTGCCTGAGCTGCCTGTTTGGCAGCTCAGCAGCGATAATGTAGCGATACACCAGCGATCCTGATTGTTGTCGGGATCGCTGGTGTATCGCTATGTGAGACCCGGGCTTAAGGGTTTATGGACCCTCGTCTGACGACTCCATGATGTCTCAGTTTCATCCGACCTTGAAAGCTGGCCACTTGAAGGGCTGGGTGAAACTTGAGTTACTACATAGTGTAAATCACTTTATAAGACAGAGGAACATGACTAAGACAGATGCAAATACTGGGGTACCTATACATGTACAGTGTGATCATACCTGCATAATTGGGGATGCCCATGCAGTGTAGTGAATCTCACAGGGGTTCTCTGTCTTTGTGTTGCTTCTCTGATATTCCATACGGATGATGTTTAAAAACCTCTTGGTGATGATGTAAGTATATTGTATGTACTTAATCTTTATATATACTTAATCATTATATGTATTTAATCCCTATATGTACTTAACCTTTGTATATTAAAATATCCAAAAGTGTACGCACTCATACTATTCAATCACACTATTCCTTTAATTTTGTACTTTTAAATAAAATAGCATTATATTGCAAGTATTAGCCATCTTTAAAACCGTATCTGAACCTTAGTGTTAAAAACTTGGCAAATCAAATAGCCAAATTATCCATTAAATAATTCTGCAAAGAGAGAACCATCATACCATTAAAAAATACAAAAAGTTGATTGTCCTTCAATGTAGTGGATCCTACTGTCAACATATTGTCGGGATTCCATTACCATTTGAAAACCAAGAAAGGGTTTGAGAGCTTGAGGTTTCATGGTACACTGCTTTTTTAAATTTTTTTTAACTAACAGTCTCCTGTCTCCAATCACGTCATTCAGACTGCATTGTTGGTTATTCTCAAAAGCTTAGCTGAAAACATACACGATTTTGAGTCACATTCGTAAACTTTATAGTCTTGCAAGGATTTAAAGTAATCTGTTTCACTTGCTTTTTGAATAATTGGTGACATTTTTATCAGCCAAAACTCTGAAGTGTTAGCAAGTTTTGGTGGAAGAGATGCTGATTCTTTCCTTTTTTTCCTTGCAGTCAGTTCTCCTTAACTCTGTGCGATTTTCTATGTGATTTTTTTATTATAACATTGAGAAATGGATTAGGTAGGGGAAGAACGCACTTTTCTGACATTTAAAAATAATCTTTTCGAACCATGCTTTGTGTAATGTCCACCATTTTGCATTGTACGATCTTTGCCTTCAGTTTCACAGTTCACTGAATGGTTTTCTTTTCCATCAGAAGATGATTTCAGGGAAGCAACATTATTTTCTTTATCTGATACAATAAAAGTGTTAAAAAAATATAATAATCTTCAAGTTTCTGTGGAGAAAACACATATTTTGCTTGGAGGTGTAATTTATTTTTTTGCAGTGGAAATGCTATTTACTTAGATATGTTGGAAATCTTGCACTGAAGCCCCATTAATCTTCACTTGGGTAGATTAACTTAGACCTTTTTTGTCTATCATTGGCGACTTCTGGATGTACAAAATTTATATTGTGAAGTCGATTTTCATGGGCCCATCGAGTATGTGGGTTTCAAGGTGTAATGAGGAGCATATGACTATGCAGTAGGGCAGACATTGCTGTCACTGTGTAAAAAAAAGAGTATGGGAGTACAAAAGGAATATGGTGAAGTGGTTTTTATGGGGCTCATCCAGTATGTGGGTTCCAAGGCGTAATGGGGTGCATATGACTTTGCAGCATGGCAGACATTGCTGTCACTGTGTTAACAAAAGAATACAGGAGTACAAAGGGAATATGGTGACGTGGATTTTACGGGGCCCATCCAGTATGTGGGTTCAAAGGCTTGTTGGGGTGCATATGAATTGGTAGCAGGGCAGGCCTTGCATTCAATGCAACATTTTTTTTATGGAGGACCTCCTGGACCTCTTATGAAAGGAGTATTGGGGTGTGTCGTAATTCTTGGCAGCCCATTAACTCACAGCATAGGCTACAACAGTTTAGGAGACCCACTGTTTAATAATGGTCCTTTAAGAGGATTAATGCCGTCTGATGGACCAGTAAAAATAGGGTTGAGCCTAGACTGTATGGGCTCCTTCCAGGTCCTGACTGCAGACCATACAGTCTAGCCGGCTCACTACTGAAGATGCTAGACTGTATGGTGTTATGTTTAGGTAGCTGAGGAGAAAAAACAAAAATGGCAATACACCAGAGAGGCTGGAACCTATTGGATTGCAGTAACCTGAGCTAACCACAAAACTAGAGGTAGATGTGGAGCGTTCCTACGTTGATACTAGACGCCTCGTCACAGCCTGAGAGATATCTACACCTAAAGGCAGAAAGAGGAAAGCTATCTGCCCCGGAGCAGATCCCCAAAGAAAATAGGAAGCCCCCAAACATGTAATGGCGGTTAGACAAGAAGAAGCACGGACACAGACAGAAAATAGAATGAGCAAATGCTGGGGCCCAATCTGTCTAGACAGAAAAGTACAGGAAAGGATTCTTACTGCAATCCAAAAAAACCCCTAAAAAATACCAACTCTTCTGATTGCAAAAACACCTGAGATCACACGATCTCCACCACCTAAATCAGAACTCTGGTGTAACAAAACTAAGCCGCAGCCACTGAAAAAACAGGAAAAAGCAAATGAACAAATAACAGTGGCTACAGATAAACTGAGAGGAGCACAGGCCCCAGAAGTGGACCTGGCTGACCTCCACAAAAGTGCAGAGAACTATGCAAAAAGCAAGCACAAAAATAAAAGCAGAAAATATCTGATCTGAAAGCAGAAGATGCAGGCAGGACTCAGCAAACTTCCAAATGAACCAGGAACCACAACTGAGACAAGAACAATTGATCACCGGCAACCATCATTGGAGGGAACCTCCCTTATATCAGACCAGTCAACGATCCCAGATTGCTATTCCTCGCTGAAAAGATCAGTACTGTCTGTAACCACCAGAGGGAGCCTCTGCTCAGAAACCATCTCTAGCACATTCATAACAGTAACCCCCCTTGAGGAGGGTCACCGAACCCTCACTTGTGCAACCAGGCCGATCAGGATGAGCTCGGTGATAGGCACGGATCAGTCTCCTAGCATGGATGTCCGAAGCAAACACCCAAGAATTGTCCTCCTGACCATAACCTTTCCGCTTAACCAAATACTGGAGTTTCTGTCTAGAAAAAAAAAACGAGAATCCAATATTTTCTCAACCACATACTCCTGATTGCCCTCAACCAAAACAGGGTCAGGAGGAGCAGCCATAGGAAACACTGGCTTGACAAACCTCTTCAATAAGGACTTGTGGAACACGTTATGGATCTTAAATGTCCCTGGAAGAAGCAAACGGAAGGAAACAGGATTAAGAATCTCATCGATCTTATAAGGTCCAATGAACCTAGGCTTAAACTTTGGAGATGCAACCCTCATAGGGATATTTCTTGAGGACAACCAAACCAAGTCCCCCACTTTAAACCGAGGACTATCAGTCCTATGCCGGTTGGCAAACCGTTGGGCCTTCTCCTGAGAGAGAGAGACAACCTCTCCACTACCTGGTCCCAAATCTGCTGCATTCACTCCACAACAGAGTCAACACCCGGACAGACAGAAGCCTCCGCCTGTCCCGAAGAAAATCGAGGGTGAAACCCAAAATTGAAGAAAAATGGAGACATCAAGGTGGCAGAGCTAGCCCTATTTTTAAGAGCAAACTCAGCCAAAGGCAAAAAAGAGACCCAGTCATCTTGATCAGCAGACACAAAACATCTCAAATAAGTCTCCAAGGTCTGGTTTGTTGTCTCGGTTTGTCCATTGGTCTGAGGATGAAAAGCAGAGGAGAAAGATAATTGAACACCAAGTTTAGAACAAAATGTCCTCCAAAATCTGGAAACAAACTGGACTCCTCTGTCAGACACAATGTTCTCCGGAATGCCGTGTAACCGAACCACGTGCTGAAGGAACAAAGGCACCAATTCGGAGGAGGAAGGTAACTTAGGTAATGGCACAAGATGTATCATCTTGGAAAACCTATCACAGATTACCCAGATAACGGTCATTCTCTGAGAAACAGGGAGGTCGCACATAAAATCCATAGAGATATGGGTCCATGGCCTCTTGTGCACAGGTAATGGCATTAACAAACCACTAGAGCGAGAGCAAGGCTTGGAGCGAGAGCAAGTCCCACAGGGCTGCACAAATTCCCTGACGTCACGAGACAAATTAGGCCACCAAAAGGACCGACTCACCAAGTCTCTGGTACCAAAAATCCCGGGATGACCAGCCAATGCGGAACAATGAATCTCAGACATCACACTCTTCTTCCACTGGTCTGGGACAAACAATTTCCCAATAGGGCAGCGCTCAGGTTTATCCTCCTGACACCCTTCCAGAGCCAGTCTCAAATTGGGCGAGATGGCGGAAAGAACTACACCCTCTTTCAAAATAACAGTAGGATCAGATAACTCAGGAGAGTTCGCAAAAGAAACTCCTCGAAAGGGCATCCGCCTTAACATTCTTAGTGCAAGGAAGAAAAGAAACCAAAAAATTAAAACGTGTGAAAAACAAGGCCCACCTGGCCTGTCTAGGATTAAGTCGCTTGGCTGATTCGAGATAAACCAGGTTCTTATGGTCCGTGAGGACCACTACCTGATGTTTGGCTCCTTCCAGCCAATGTCTCCACTCTTCAAAGGCCCACTTCATGGCCAATAACTCCCGATTACCCACGTCATAATTACGTTCAGTTGGAAAAAATTTTCGAGAGAAAAAGGCACAAGGGTTACTCTTAGAGGTCTCTGGATCTCTTTGGGACAAAACGGCACCTGCCCCAATTTCAGAGGCATCAACCTCCACCTGAAACGGTAGAGAAACATCAGGCTGTCGTAGAACAGGAGCAGAAGGGAATCTCTGCTTAAGTTCCTGAAACGCAGAAACTGCCTCAGGAGGCCAATTCACCACATCAGAACCCTTTTTGGTCAAATCAGTCAATGGTTTAACAATACCGGAGAAATTACCAATAAATTTACGATAAAAATTGGCAAAACCCAAAAATCTCTGAAGAGCCTTTAATGAAGTAGGTTGGACCCAATCACAGATGGCCTGAACCTTGACCGGGTCCATTTCAATAACAGACGGAGACAAAATGAATCCCAGAAATGAGACCTTCTGTACGCCAAAAAGACACTTTGATCCCTTCACATACAGTGCATTCTCTCTCAAAATCTGGAACACAGTCCGAACATGTTTCACATGAGAGTCTCAGTCATTGGAAAAAATCAAGATATCATCCAAATAAACAATCAGAAATTTATCCACAAAATCCCTGAAAATATCATTCATGAAGGATTGGAAGACGGAAGGAGCATTAGTGAGCCCAAAGGGCATCACTAGGTACTCAAAATGCCCATCTGGGGTATTAAACGCCGTCTTCCATTCATCCCCGTGCTTAATGCGAATAAGGTTATACGCCCCCCTGAGGTCAAGCTTGGTAAACCAACTAGCACTTTTCACTCTGGAAAACAGGTCAGAAATCAAGGGTAACGGATATTGATACTTCACAGTGATCTTATTCAAGAGACGATAATCAATACACGGCCTCAATGAACTATCCTTTTTGGCCACAAAGAAAAAACTGGCGCCCAAGGGTGAAGAAGATGATCTGATATGACCCTTCTCCAATGACTCCTTGATATAAGATCGCATAGCATCGTGTTCAGGTACAGACAAGTTAAAAAGGCGACCTTTAGGAAATTTACCAAAAGGCACTAATTCAATAGTGCAATCATAGCTCCTGTGAGGGGGCAAGGATGCGGATTTACTTTCACTAAACACATCCGAAAAATCAGTCAAAAAGTCAGGAACATCCTGAGACTGGGGAGAGGCAGAAAAAACAGGAGTGTCAGCTTTAACACATTGGCAGCCCCAACTGGTCACAGACACAGATTTCCAATCCAAAACAGGATTATGAGACTGTAACCAAGGGAAACCTAGTATAATAATGTCATGCAGATTATGCAGCACCAGAAATTTGCAACTCTCCTGATGATCTGGTTCAACCCTCATTATCACCTGAGTAGAAAACTGGGGCTTATTCTCCGCCAAAGGGGTAGAATCAATGCCCAGTATTGGAATAGACTTCCGCAGGGGTATCATGGGAAACCCACAACGTTTGGCAAAGTCAAAATCCATCAGGTTAATAGCTGCTCCTGATTCAACAAAAGCCTGAGCAGAAAATGTGGACAGGGAGCAAATCAGGGTAACAGTCAACAGAAATTTAGTCTGAACACTACCCAAGACAACTGAGCGTGCAAAATGTCTTCCCCGCTTAGGGCAGACTGAAATAGCATGAGAGGCGTCACCACAGTAGAAACATAACCCATTGCGCTTTTGAAACTCATGACGCTGTGCCCCAGAAGTCACTCCATCGCACTGCATGGGCTCAGAAGTTGGCTCACAAGGCAACACTATCCCACGCATACCTCTGCGCTCACGCAAACGTCTGTAAATTTGAATAGCCAATGACATAGAATCATTGAGACCAGAGGGAGAAGGGAATCCCACCATAACATCCTTTACATTCTCTGACAGCCCCTTCCGAAAAAGGGCTGCCAAAGCATCATCATTCCATTTGGTCAGGACTGCCCACTTTCGGAATTTCTGACAGTGCCACTCAGCGTCTTCAAGACCCTGATTTAAAGCCAACAAGGTTTTTTCAGCTTGATCAGTGACATTAGGTTCATCGTACAATAACCCCAGAGCCAGAAAAAATACATCAATATCATTCAAAACAGGATCCCCAGGTGTCAGGGAAAAAGCCCAATCCTGAGGGTCGCCGCGCAGGAGACAGATGACAATTTGAACCTGCTGTGCTGCGTTCCCTGAGGACTTAGGCTTTAAGGCAAAAAACAACTTACAGTTATTTTTGAAATTCAGAAATTTAGCCTGATCCCCCAAAAACAAATCTGGCATGGGAATCCTAGATTCCACAACCGGCAACCCAGCAAGATAGGTAGCAATACTCCGAACCTCAGTGGCAAGCTGATCTACACGGCCAGACAACTGTGCAAGCTCCATTGAGAGAGACAGAAAAAAAAATCCTCCTCAGCACCCAGAGAAAAAGAGGGAAAAAATGACACAAACAGGAAAAAAAAAATCTCTGACAACTCTGACTTTTTTTTTTTCTTTCCACACTATTTTTCCCTTCTGTGAGTACCATATAATTTTCAGTATGGCCGGTGATACTGTTATGTTTAGGTAGCTGAGGAGAAAAAAACAAAATGGCAATACACCAGAGAGGCTGGAACCTATTGGATTGCAGTAACCTGAACTAACCACACAACTAGAGGTAGCCGTGGAGCGTTCCTACGTTGATCCTAGACCCTCGTCACAGCCTGAGAGATAACTACACCTAAAGGCAGAAAGAGGAAAGCTATCTGCCCCGGAGCAGATCCCCAAAGAAAATAGGAAGCCCCCAAACATATAATGGCGGTTAGACAAGAAGAAGCACGGACACAGATAGAAAATAGAATGAGCAAATGCTGGGGCCCAATCTGTCTAGACAGAAAAGTACAGGAAAAGATTCTTACTGCAATCCAAAAAAACCCCTAAAAAATACCAACTCTTCTGATTGCAAAAACACCTGAGATCACACGATCTCCACCACCTAAATTAGAACTCTGGTGTAACAAAACTAAGCCGCAGCCACTGAAAAAACAGGAAAAAGCAAATGAACAAATAACAGTGGCTACAGATAAACTGAGAGGAGCACAGGCCCCAGAAGGGGACTTGGCTGACCTCCACAAAAGTGCAGAGAACTATGCAAAAAGCAAGCACAAAAATAAAAGCAGAAAATATCTGATCTGAAAGCAGAAGATGCAGGCAGGACTCGACAAACTTCCAAATGAACCAGGAACCACAACTGAGACAAGAACAATTGATCACCGGCAACCATCATGGGAGGGAACCTCCCTTATATCAGACCAGTCAGATATCCCAGATTGCCATTCCTCGCTGAAAGGATCAGTACTGTCTGTAACCACCAGAGGGAGCCTCTGCTCAGAAACCATCTCTAGCACATTCATAACAGTATGGGCTCCTTCCAGGTATATATTCTTGAAGATAGTAGACTTTATGGGCTGCTGCCTGGCCCTGACTGCAGCCCATACATGACACTAGAATGTACAGTACAGACCAAAAGTTTGGACACACCTTTTCATTTAAAGATTTATCCCTATTTTCATGACTATGAAAATTGTAAAGTCACACTGAAGGCATCAAAACTATGAATTAACACATGTAGAATTATATACTTAACAAAAAAGTGTGTAACAACTGACATTATGTGTTATATTCTAGGTTCTTCAAAGTAGCCACCTTTTGCTTTGATGATTTCTTTGCACACTCTTGGCATTCTCTTGATGAGCTTCAAGAGGTAGTCACCGGAAATGGTTTTCACTTCACAGGTGTGCCCTGTCAGGTTTAGTAAGTTGGATTTCTGGCCTTATAAATGGGGTTGGGACCATCAGTTGTGTTGTGCAGAAGTCTGGTGGATAAACAGCTGATACTCCTACTGAACAGACTGTTAGAATTTGTATTATGGCAAGAAAAAAGCAGCTAAGTAAAGAAAAACGATTGGCCATCATTACTTTAAGAAATTAAGGTCAGTCAGTCCGAAAAATTGGTAAAACTTTGAAAGTGTCCCCAAGTGCAGTTGCAAAAACCATCAAGCGCTACAAAGAAACTGGCTCACATGAGGACCGCCCCAGGAAAGGAAGAGCAAGAGTCTCCTCTGCTTCTGAGGATAATTTTATCCGAGTCACCAGCCTCAGAAATCGCAGGCTTACAGGAGCTCAGATTAGAGACCAGGTCAATGCCACACAGAGTTCTAGCAGCAGACACACCTCTACAACCACTGTTAAGAGGAGACTTTGTGCAGCAGGCCTTCATGGTAAAATAGCTGCTAGGAAACCACTCCTAAAGACAGGCAACAAGCAGAAGAGACTTGTTTGGGCTTAAGAACACAAGGAATGGACATTAGACCAGTGGAAATCTATGCTTTGATCTGATGAGTCCAAATTTGAGATCTTTGGTTCCCACCACCGTGTCTTTGTGCGACGCAGAAAAGGTGAACGGATGGACTCTACATGCCTGGTTCCCACCGTGAAGCATGGAGGAGGAGGTGTGATGGTGTGGGGGTGCTTTGTTGGTGACACTGTTGTGGATTTATTCAAAATTGAAGGCATAGTGAACCAGCATGGCTACCATAGCATCTTGCAGCGGCATGCTCTTCCATCCAGTTTGCGTTTAGTTGTACCATCATTTATTTTTCAACAGGACAATGACCCCAAACACACCTCCAGGCTGTGTAAGGGCTATTTGACCAAGAAGGAGAGTGATGGGGTGCTACGCCAGATGACCTGGCCTCCACAGTCACCAGACCTGAACCCAATCGAGATGGTTTGGGGTAAGCTGGACCGCAGAGTGAAGGCAAAAGGGCCAACAAAGTGCTAAGCATCTCTAGGAATTCCTTCAAGACTGTTGGAAGACCATTTCAGTTGACTACCTCTTGAAGCTCATCAAGAGAATGCCAAGATTGTGCAAAGCACTCATCAAAGCAAAAGGTGGCTACTTTGAATAACCTAGAATATAAGCCATAATTTCAGTTGTTACACACTTTTTTGTTAAGTATATAATTCCACATGTGTTAATTCATAGTTTTGATGCTTTCAGTGTGAATGTACAATTTTCATAGTCATGAAAATACAAAAAAATCTTTAAATGAGAAGGTGTGTTCAAACTTTTGGTCTGTACTGTATGTGCTCCTTCAAGGTATAAATTATTAAAGCCAGCAGAATATGGGCTTCTGCCAGATCCTGGCTGCAGCCCATACAGTCTAGCCGGCTCACTGGTGAAGACACTAGACTGTATGGGCTCCTGTCAGGTATATATTACTGTAGATATAGACTGTAAAGGCTCCTGTCAGGTATATATTACTGTAGATATAGACTGTATGGGATCCTATCAGGTATATATTATTGTAGATACAGACTGTATGGGCTCCTGTCAGGTATATATTATTGTAGATATAGAGTGTATGGGCTCCTGTCATTTATATATTATTGTAAATAGAGACTGTATGGGCTCCTGTCAGGTATATATTATTGTAGATGCAGACTGTACGGGCTGCAGTCTGGTATATATTACTGTGGATATAAACTATATGGGCTCCTGTCAGGTATATAGAATAGACAACAGATGGAAATTGCTGGCAATTATCAAGACACACTCAATAATCTAGTGGTCCTGCAGATGGGGACCACAGACCACATCTCAGTACCAATGCTTTCTGGCTGATGTTTTGGTCACTTTTGAAAGTTGGTTGTGCTTTCATACTCGTGGTAGCATGAGATGGACTCTACAACCCACACAAGTGGCTCAGGTAGTGCAGCTCATCCAGGATGGCACATCAATGTTTGCTGTAGCAAGGTTTGCTGTGTCTGTCAGCGTAGTGTCCAGCGGCTGGAGGGGCCAGTACAGCAGGAAATGAGGAGGGGGCCGTAGGAGGGCAACAACCCAGCAGCAGGACCGCTACCTCCACCTTTGTGCAAGGAGGAACAGGAGCACTGCCAGAGCCCTGCAAAATGACCTCCAGCAGGCCACAAATATGCATGTGTCTGCACAAACGGTTAGAAACCGACTCCATGAGGATGGTCTGAGTGCCCGACGTCCACAGATGGGGGTTGTGCTCACAGCCCAACACAGAGTAGGATGCTTGGCATTTGACACAGAACACCAGTGTGCTCTTCACAGGTGAAACAGTTCACACTGAGCACATGTGACAGACTTGACAGAGTCTGGAGACGCTGTGGAGAGCCATCTGCTGCCTGCAACATCCTTCAGCATGACTGGTTTGGCAGTGGGTCAGTAATGGTGTGGGATGGCATTTCTTTGGGGGTCGCACAGCCCTCCATGTGCTTGGCAGAGATAGCCTGACTGCCATTAGGTACCGAGATGAGATCCTCAGACCCCTTGTGAAATCATATGCTGGTGCGGTTGGCCCTGAGTTCTTCCTAATGCAGGACAATGCCAGACCTCATTTGGCTGGAGTGTGTGAGCAGTTCTTGCAAGATGAAGTCATTGAAGCTATGGACTGGCCCGCCCATTCACCAGACCTGAATCCGATTGAGCAGATATGGGACATCATGTCTCACTCCATCCAACAACGTCACATTGCACCACAGACTGTCCAGGAGTTGGAGGATGCTTTAGTCCAGGTCTGGGATGAGATCCCTCAGGAGACCATCCGCTGCCTCATCAGGAGCATGCCCAGGCGTTGTAGGGAGGTCATACAGGCACGTGGAGGCCACACAATCTACTGAGCATCATTTTGACTTGTTTTAAGGACATTACATTCCACTTTAATTTTGTGGGTGACTACAAATTAAATTATAAAATGTAATTTCCATTGATGATTTTTGTGTGATTTTGTTGTCAGCACATTCAACTTTGAACACAGCAAAGTATGCAATGATAATATTTCATTCATTCAGATCTAGGATGTTTATTTGAGTGTTCCCTTTATTTTTTTGAGAGATATATATATATATATTACCAATTCATGTGCAGTGTTTTGTAAAATCACAGTGACAGCTTAGTATAGAAAAGACAGAATATATATATACACATAGAATACATAGATATATACTGTAGATGTCAGTGACACACACAAGTATATGTATTTATATCACATAGATACAAGAAAAGCCGGCAATTCATCTGCCGTGTAATGTAAAATCACTGCAGGAGCCAACAGAAGAGATGGATTACATACAGTAAATACAAATAGAATAGGTAGATATATAGATGTCTGTCACTGATACAATTAGTACAGTGTGTGTAGCCTACTGTACATGTATTTAATAAATGATTTTTTGGAAAAAAACGGCGTGGGCTCCAGCGCAATTTTCGTAACCAGCAGAGGGAAAGCCAATGGCTGGGGTCAGATGTTTATAGCCTGGGAAGGGGGTAATATCCATAGAGCTTCCCAGGTTATTATTATCAGCTCATATCTGTATACTTAAGGCCGGGTCTCACATAGCGATCCCGCAACGATCACGACGACGATGCGACCTGATAAGGATCGTTGTTGCGTCGCTGTGTAATCGCTGGTGAGACGTCAAACATACCGACTCTCCCAGCGATGCCGCAACGATGCGGACGATCATAGCGATCTTCGTGACGACGTCGGCGGTCGTTGAAACCCTGTCACACTACACCTATTCGGACGACACAGCGCTCGATGTGGGCTGTACAGTGTGACGTTGTAGGCACGCAGGCGTGGCATAGCGTCGCCTTTTCCGCGCCCCCTCATCTCCGATTGGTGCTCACTACTGAGTTCCGATTGGCGGCGCTACTGCTCATTGTTCTCGATTGTGTAAAGGCAACGTAGCTGCACTCTTGTTTCATTGCTCCTGGCATTCTTGCAGCACTTGTGGTTTGCTCCTGCTTGCGTCCTGCTTTTTTTTCGGAACACAGTAGCGTGGTTTTTTTCTGCTTGCGACCTTCTTTTTCTGGATCTCAGTGGCGTTCTCGACTGCGACTCCGAAAACCCAATACAGCTATTCTCCAGCTACCTTTTGA
>JARQOD010000004.1:137147774-137208964 GCA_033576555.1 Oophaga sylvatica | reverse complement strand
TTCTGAGGATAATTTTATCCGAGTCACCAGCCTCAGAAATCGCAGGCTTACAGGAGCTCAGATTAGAGACCAGGTCAATGCCACACAGAGTTCTAGCAGCAGACACACCTCTACAACCACTGTTAAGAGGAGACTTTGTGCAGCAGGCCTTCATGGTAAAATAGCTGCTAGGAAACCACTCCTAAAGACAGGCAACAAGCAGAAGAGACTTGTTTGGGCTTAAGAACACAAGGAATGGACATTAGACCAGTGGAAATCTATGCTTTGATCTGATGAGTCCAAATTTGAGATCTTTGGTTCCCACCACCGTGTCTTTGTGCGACGCAGAAAAGGTGAACGGATGACTCTACATGCCTGTTTCCCACCGTGAAGCATGGAGGAGGAGGTGTGATGGTGTGGGGGTGCTTTGTTGGTGACACTGTTGTGGATTTATTCAAAATTGAAGGCATAGTGAACCAGCATGGCTACCATAGCATCTTGCAGCGGCATGCTCTTCCATCCAGTTTGCGTTTAGTTGTACCATCATTTATTTTTCAACAGGACAATGACCCAAACACACCTCCAGGCTGTGTAAGGGCTATTTGACCAAGAAGGAGAGTGATGGGGTGCTACGCCAGATGACCTGGCCTCCACAGTCACCAGACCTGAACCCAATCGAGATGGTTTGGGGTAAGCTGGACCGCAGAGTGAAGGCAAAAGGGCCAACAAAGTGCTAAGCATCTCTAGGAATTCCTTCAAGACTGTTGGAAGACCATTTCAGTTGACTACCTCTTGAAGCTCATCAAGAGAATGCCAAGATTGTGCAAAGCACTCATCAAAGCAAAAGGTGGCTACTTTGAATAACCTAGAATATAAGCCATAATTTCAGTTGTTACACACTTTTTTGTTAAGTATATAATTCCACATGTGTTAATTCATAGTTTTGATGCTTTCAGTGTGAATGTACAATTTTCATAGTCATGAAAATACAAAAAAATCTTTAAATGAGAAGGTGTATTCAAACTTTTGGTCTGTACTGTATGTGCTCCTTCAAGGTATAAATTATTAAAGCCAGCAGAATATATGGGCTTCTGCCAGATCCTGGCTGCAGCCCATACAGTCTAGCCGGCTCACTGGTGAAGACACTAGACTGTATGGGCTCCTGTCAGGTATATATTACTGTAGATATAGACTGTAAAGGCTCCTGTCAGGTATATATTACTATGAGAACACGAGCAAATAGACAGGATCAGCAAAATGAAAAGGAGTGATGTAAATACCCTCATTATAAATGCTGAACTAAGGTATACATGGCAAACATAGGACAGTCGCACAGAAGTGCGCAAACATTTGAGAAAACTCAAAAAATACGACCATGAAGTCCAAAGAATTATCAAAGAAATACAAATTTTATTTAACATATTCATATAAAAAATCACGGACAGGGGGAACCAGAAACACGGGAAAGCAATGGAGTGCAGCTAATATGCATCAGTGGTACGTCATAGAAATGACCGGTACGAGGACCAACAATCTGTATAAGTATAGTGTATAATATATAATATATAAAGATGGCAATCACAGAAATAAATATATATACACATATGAACCTCAAGTAAAGTAATCACTAGAGTGTATATAATATATATATATATATATTGGCTGTAGACTATATAATAATTAATAGGCAAATAAGGGATAGATAATTTGACACAGTCAATATATTAGATGGAGCATGTAATCAAAGGAAACAATAGCCAAATCAATTTATATCACATTCATTACATAATAGTAAGTGTATTAAATGGCAGGAAGAAATACAAATAGTCAAATATATAATATCAAATTGACTACATGCAACAATCATGAAGAAGGAGATACTGGCATAGATTACCACAATTTTTAGCCCATCAGGCAAGATTTAGCAAGTTAATATGCTGTTAGGTGCAAGCCATTTTATATAGTACTAATAGGAGGAAACTGGCATCAATAGCACAGAGAACCATAACGATGGAATAAGTCAGCCATAATTTACCTGGGGTGACAGATAAGGAGGAACAACGCACGGGTCAGACAGGAGGCCCGACGCGCGTTTCGGATGCACGATCCTTCATCGGGGGCATAGAGAAGCATAGTGGGTGCCGGTATAAATACCGTCAGACCGGAAGTAACTTGGCTGCAAGACCGGAAATGACGCATCCGTAACCACAGTGATCGCTGTGCTGAATGGCAGCGGCGTCAAACACCCGGGACGACATAGCAACCCAGGGTATCTAGAGACGCCGACATGTCATGGAGCAGAGCGGTATGAGGCGCGCATGCGTCAAGGTCAGCAGACAGTTTACAGATATCTGTGAATATATATACTGCCAGAGATATAGTATATACAAAAAACATAAAAAGAATGAATAAGAAAATAAGACAAATATATACTACATATTACATATAGATATAACAAAGAAAAAAGAGAGAATAAACAATGTATAACAACAAATGCATATAATGAATATAATGAAAAAATAATGAAAAAATAAAGAAAAAATAATAAAAAATAAAAATAAGCACAAGGAAAAACAACTGGCATATATACACATATATATAAAGAATATAGATTCTTTATATGACGGATATGCAGGAGATTCTTCATCCATAATGGGTAAAGACGGTGGGAATAAGGCAGGGGATACGTGATGACTAAAAAGAATAAAAATAATTGATTAAAATCAATGACGTCCAAAAGAAACATTATAAGGAGCACAAATACAGACAGGCCGGCGATCACAAAAAAGGAACGAAACTCAAATTTTCATTGAGGCCTTTTGGTTGTACCGTATCCAAGGTCCAAATCCAGCGGCTCTCAAGTTGTGCCAATAACTGAGTGGTTTTTCCACCACGAATGCCCAAATCCAGGAGTCAATGCCTTTAACTCTCAATCCTTTTGTGTCGCATTGGTGGTGTAATTTAAAGTGACGCGGGAGCGTCTTAAGTGAAGCCACATCCTCCTGTGTGGTTGCTGCCTGGATACCAAGCACATGCTCCCTAACTCTAATTTTGAGTTGGCGTGTAGTAAGGCCAACATAGATTAGGGAGCATGGACAGGTAGCAAAATAAATAACATTTTTGGTATCACATGATATCAACTTGCGAATCTCAAATTGTCTTGTACCTGAAGAATTAGTGAAATTTGTGCTACGTTCTATATTGGTACAGGCCACACAATGACCACAAGGGCTGCAACCACGTCTAATAGTCTGATAATTTGAAAAAATAGGTCGAGTGTCAGGGGCATAATGGCTCCGAACTAAATAATCACGGAGGTTGCGACTTCTACGATAGGTTATGAGAGGCTTATTGGGCAAGATCTTTGCCAAAGTGGGGTCGGTCATAAGAATTGGCCATGATCTAATCAGTGCAGATCTTAAACGATTAGTCTGAGAGTGGAAAGTAGTAATAAATCGAACTGGCTGCGACTTTTCTAACATATTGGTGTCTTTATATAGTAAGTCACTCCGAATGTTATATTTAGCCTTGTGGTATGCTCTTTTTATAGTTCGATTACTATAACCACGGGTACGTAAACGATTTTTTAAATCTTTAGCTTGTCTTTCAAAGTCTACATCAGAAGAACATATCCGACGAATGCGGAAAAATTGGCCAACGGCTACAGCACGAACCATATGTTCAGGATGGGAAGAGGACGCATGTAATAGCATATTTGATGAGGTGGGTTTCCTGTACACATTAGTGTCTAAGGCTCCAGAGGGGTTCCTCCTTATTGTAACGTCAAGAAATTCAATTTGTTCAATATCGAATTTAAATGTCAAATGAATATTATAAGTATTGTTATTTAATTCAAGAAAGAAATCTTTGAGGGAAGAAGGGGAGTCCTGCCAGATCAAGAGGATATCGTCGATGTAGCGCGTCCAAAGGAGGACGCGCTCCATCGACTCCTGTTGATCGGACAGGAAGAGGTCCCTTTCCCACAGCCCCAGGAACAGATTGGCATAGGCCGGCGCAAAGGCCGCGCCCATTGCTGTTCCCTGGAGCTGCAGGAAAAAGGACCCCTTAAAAACAAAAAAATTGTGGGTAAGTGTAAATTCCAACAGATCAAGAACAAGTGACCTCATATCTGGACTAAGATTGGAAGAGTCAAGAAAGAATTTGGTGGCCCTGAGTCCATCACTATGCCGGATATTTGTATAAAGTGACTCGACGTCAGCTGTAACAAGAAGGTTGCCAGAGTCAATAAATAATCCATCCATCTTGCGCAGCAGTTGGTTGGTGTCTTTTAGGAACGAGGGTAGTGTTTCAACCAATGGTTGAAGTACAGAATCAATCCATCGGTTAACACACTCCAGGTAGTTCCCCCCACCGAAATAATTGGACGGCCAGGAGGTTTTTGAGCATTTTTATGAATTTTTGGTAGTAGATATAATGTAGGTATTCTAGGCTCATCTACTAATAGGGCAGTAGCCAAATCTTTGGTTATAATTCCTTTAATGGTTGCCCCATTAATCATTTTTTTCAATTCAAGAGAGAAAGCCGACAAGGGGTTATAAGTTAGGCGTTTATAGCATATACCGTCATTGAGTTGACGGAAGGCTTCTTGTTCATACATTGACTTCGGCCATAGAACAATATTAGCCCCTTTGTCGGCTGGCTTGAAGATGACGTCAGGGAGGTTTTGTAAATATTGTAGCCTATTCCGTTCATCAGTAGTGAGATTATCACGATAAATGTGTTTCTCAATACACTTAAAATCTTGTGACACTACTTTGACGAAAGTATCTATACAGCTACATTGAGTGAGTGGGGGGAACCGCCTGGAGCGCGGACGGATTGAGGGGGGTATCTTACCTCCTTCCAAACCAACATGTTCACTTGATAGATCCTCAAGGATTCTTAGTGCCGCCTGCTCCTGGTCTGTTGGAAATAATTTAATTAGGTTGTCATCAAAATAAATCCTTTTAAAAAGAAGAGAACGTGCAAAAATGTGTAAGTCTTTAATGGCAGTGAAGGTGTCAAAAGTAGAGGCAGGTGAAAAGGATAGACCCCTCTGGAGCAAAGACAGATCGGATTGTGTTAGGGAATGCCCACTCAAATTAATTACCTTATTATCTTTGAAATCAGGCAGGGGTGATTTGTTACGTCGACGATATGGGTGATAGCCGTGATTTCTAAGTCTTCTGTCAACCTCAGTAGCAGCTTGATTAGTCAAGGAGGAATTAGAAACATCTGAGTGGGTACTTAATGAAGAAATGGAGGCAATAGAGCCACTCCTCTGGAATTGGTGACCCTTGGAGTTAGGTTTTCTCCAATGATACATATTCTTAGACTCAAAATCCCTAACATCCCTGTTGATTTTTGATGCCTGAGATTCATGTATCTTTTTAACTGTAACATCAAGCATTTTGTCGAGTTGAGCCTCAAATTTCATCATAGTATCAACAGGGCAGCCAGACTTTAATTCGGCCTGAATGTTATCGATAGATTTATCTAGATCAGCAATTGATTTTGTATTAAGGCCAATTAGTAATTCCAAAAATCTAGCTGAACACTTATTACAGGCTTCTTCCCAGTTGCTGACAAAATCACCATCATCAACTGGGAAGGCGGGGATGACACGGATCCTCAATCCTCTAGGTATAATCTTACGGGCCATATATTTTTCTAATAGGGCACGATTCCACCATAATTTGGTACGTTTGATAAGTAATCCTTGCATTGAGTCGAAAAAATCGTCCCATTTGTGATCGTCAGCCGGCCGTGTATTGGCCACATCACCCCCATAAATCTGATCAACCTGTCCAAGCCAGGCTTTTTCCCTGGCTTTGTAATCCATGCTGTCAGAAGCAAAACCTGTGCAAGACACAGAAAAAGTACAATGAGAACACGAGCAAATAGACAGGATCAGCAAAATGAAAAGGAGTGATGTAAATACCCTCATTATAAATGCTGAACTAAGGTATACATGGCAAACATAGGACAGTCGCACAGAAGTGCGCAAACATTTGAGAAAACTCAAAAAATACGACCATGAAGTCCAAAGAATTATCAAAGAAATACAAATTTTATTTAACATATTCATATAAAAAATCACGGACAGGGGGAACCAGAAACACGGGAAAGCAATGGAGTGCAGCTAATATGCATCAGTGGTACGTCATAGAAATGACCGGTACGAGGACCAACAATCTGTATAAGTATAGTGTATAATATATAATATATAAAGATGGCAATCACAGAAATAAATATATATACACATATGAACCTCAAGTAAAGTAATCACTAGAGTGTATATAATATATAATATATATATATATATATATATGGCTGTAGACTATATAATAATTAATAGGCAAATAAGGGATAGATAATTTGACACAGTCAATATATTAGATGGAGCATGTAATCAAAGGAAACAATAGCCAAATCAATTTATATCACATTCATTACATAATAGTAAGTGTATTAAATGGCAGGAAGAAATACAAATAGTCAAATATATAATATCAAATTGACTACATGCAACAATCATGAAGAAGGAGATACTGGCATAGATTACCACAATTTTTAGCCCATCAGGCAAGATTTAGCAAGTTAATATGCTGTTAGGTGCAAGCCATTTTATATAGTACTAATAGGAGGAAACTGGCATCAATAGCACAGAGAACCATAACGATGGAATAAGTCAGCCATAATTTACCTGGGGTGACAGATAAGGAGGAACAACGCACGGGTCAGACAGGAGGCCCGACGCGCGTTTCGGATGCAACAAGCAGAAGAGACTTGTTTGGGCTTAAGAACACAAGGAATGGACATTAGACCAGTGGAAATCTATGCTTTGATCTGATGAGTCCAAATTTGAGATCTTTGGTTCCCACCACGTGTCTTTGTGCGACGCAGAAAAGGTGAACGGATGGACTCTACATGCCTGGTTCCCACCGTGAAGCATGGAGGAGGAGGTGTGATGGTGTGGGGGTGCTTTGTTGGTGACACTGTTGTGGATTTATTCAAAATTGAAGGCATAGTGAACCAGCATGGCTACCATAGCATCTTGCAGCGGCATGCTCTTCCATCCAGTTTGCGTTTAGTTGTACCATCATTTATTTTTCAACAGGACAATGACCCCAAACACACCTCCAGGCTGTGTAAGGGCTATTTGACCAAGAAGGAGAGTGATGGGGTGCTACGCCAGATGACCTGGCCTCCACAGTCACCAGACCTGAACCCAATCGAGATGGTTTGGGGTAAGCTGGACCGCAGAGTGAAGGCAAAAGGGCCAACAAAGTGCTAAGCATCTCTAGGAATTCCTTCAAGACTGTTGGAAGACCATTTCAGTTGACTACCTCTTGAAGCTCATCAAGAGAATGCCAAGATTGTGCAAAGCACTCATCAAAGCAAAAGGTGGCTACTTTGAATAACCTAGAATATAAGCCATAATTTCAGTTGTTACACACTTTTTTGTTAAGTATATAATTCCACATGTGTTAATTCATAGTTTTGATGCTTTCAGTGTGAATGTACAATTTTCATAGTCATGAAAATACAAAAAAATCTTTAAATGAGAAGGTGTGTTCAAACTTTTGGTCTGTACTGTATGTGCTCCTTCAAGGTATAAATTATTAAAGCCATCAGAATATATGGGCTTCTGCCAGATCCTGGCTGCAGCCCATACAGTCTAGCCGGCTCACTGGTGAAGACACTAGACTGTATGGGCTCCTGTCAGGTATATATTACTGTAGATATAGACTGTAAAGGCTCCTGTCAGGTATATATTACTGTAGATATAGACTGTATGGGATCCTATCAGGTATATATTATTGTAGATACAGACTGTATGGGCTCCTGTCAGGTATATATTATTGTAGATATAGAGTGTATGGGCTCCTGTCATTTATATATTATTGTAAATAGAGACTGTATGGGCTCCTGTCAGGTATATATTATTGTAGATGCAGACTGTACGGGCTGCAGTCTGGTATATATTACTGTGGATATAAACTATATGGGCTCCTGTCAGGTATATAGAATAGACAACAGATGGAAATTGCTGGCAATTATCAAGACACACTCAATAATGGAGTGGTCCTGCAGATGGGGACCACAGACCACATCTCAGTACCAATGCTTTCTGGCTGATGTTTTGGTCACTTTTGAAAGTTGGTTGTGCTTTCATACTCGTGGTAGCATGAGATGGACTCTACAACCCACACAAGTGGCTCAGGTAGTGCAGCTCATCCAGGATGGCACATCAATGTTTGCTGTAGCAAGGTTTGCTGTGTCTGTCAGCGTAGTGTCCAGCGGCTGGAGGGGCCAGTACAGCAGGAAATGAGGAGGGGGCCGTAGGAGGGCAACAACCCAGCAGCAGGACCGCTACCTCCACCTTTGTGCAAGGAGGAACAGGAGCACTGCCAGAGCCCTGCAAAATGACCTCCAGCAGGCCACAAATATGCATGTGTCTGCACAAACGGTTAGAAACCGACTCCATGAGGATGGTCTGAGTGCCCGACGTCCACAGATGGGGGTTGTGCTCACAGCCCAACACAGAGTAGGATGCTTGGCATTTGACACAGAACACCAGTGTGCTCTTCACAGGTGAAACAGGTTCACACTGAGCACATGTGACAGACTTGACAGAGTCTGGAGACGCTGTGGAGAGCCATCTGCTGCCTGCAACATCCTTCAGCATGACTGGTTTGGCAGTGGGTCAGTAATGGTGTGGGATGGCATTTCTTTGGGGGTCGCACAGCCCTCCATGTGCTTGGCAGAGATAGCCTGACTGCCATTAGGTACCGAGATGAGATCCTCAGACCCCTTGTGAAATCATATGCTGGTGCGGTTGGCCCTGAGTTCTTCCTAATGCAGGACAATGCCAGACCTCATTTGGCTGGAGTGTGTGAGCAGTTCTTGCAAGATGAAGTCATTGAAGCTATGGACTGGCCCGCCCATTCACCAGACCTGAATCCGATTGAGCAGATATGGGACATCATGTCTCACTCCATCCAACAACGTCACATTGCACCACAGACTGTCCAGGAGTTGGAGGATGCTTTAGTCCAGGTCTGGGATGAGATCCCTCAGGAGACCATCCGCTGCCTCATCAGGAGCATGCCCAGGCGTTGTAGGGAGGTCATACAGGCACGTGGAGGCCACACAATCTACTGAGCATCATTTTGACTTGTTTTAAGGACATTACATTCCACTTTAATTTTGTGGGTGACTACAAATTAAATTATAAAATGTAATTTCCATTGATGATTTTTGTGTGATTTTGTTGTCAGCACATTCAACTTTGAACACAGCAAAGTATGCAATGATAATATTTCATTCATTCAGATCTAGGATGTGTTATTTGAGTGTTCCCTTTATTTTTTTGAGAGATATATATATAATATATATTACCAATTCATGTGCAGTGTTGTGTAAAATCACAGTGACAGCTTAGTATAGAAAAGACAGAATATATATATACACATAGAATACATAGATATATACTGTAGATGTCAGTGACACACACAAGTATATGTATTTATATCACATAGATACAAGAAAAGCCGGCAATTCATCTGCCGTGTAATGTAAAATCACTGCAGGAGCCAACAGAAGAGATGGATTACATACAGTAAATACAAATAGAATAGGTAGATATATAGATGTCTGTCACTGATACAATTAGTACAGTGTGTGTAGCCTACTGTACATGTATTTAATAAAGATTTTTTGGAAAAAAACGGCGTGGGCTCCAGCGCAATTTTCGTAACCAGCAGAGGGAAAGCCAATGGCTGGGGTCAGATGTTTATAGCCTGGGAAGGGGGTAATATCCATAGAGCTTCCCAGGTTATTATTATCAGCTCATATCTGTATACTTAAGGCCGGGTCTCACATAGCGATCCCGCAACGATCACGACGACGATGCGACCTGATAAGGATCGTTGTTGCGTCGCTGTGTAATCGCTGGTGAGACGTCAAACATACCGACTCTCCCAGCGATGCCGCAACGATGCGGACGATCATAGCGATCTTCGTGACGACGTCGGCGGTCGTTGAAACCCTGTCACACTACACCTATTCGGACGACACAGCGCTCGATGTGGGCTGTACAGTGTGACGTTGTAGGCACGCAGGCGTGGCATAGCGTCGCCTTTTCCGCGCCCCCTCATCTCCGATTGGTGCTCACTACTGAGTTCCGATTGGCGGCGCTACTGCTCATTGTTCTCGATTGTGTAAAAGGCAACGTAGCTGCACTCTTGTTTCATTGCTCCTGGCATTCTTGCAGCACTTGTGGTTTGCTCCTGCTTGCGTCCTGCTTTTTTTTCGGAACACAGTAGCGTGGTTTGTTTCTGCCTGCGACCTTCTTTTTCTGGATCTCAGTGGCGTTCTCGACTGCGACTCCGAAAACCCAATACAGCTATTCTCCAGCTACCTTTTGACCAGCTATTTTTTGTGCACGGTAGGTTTATCTGGGGTTTCTTTTATATTTCATTTTAATGTCAATTACCAATTATTGGTAGCATTGCAATGCTGTGCATTGTATTTTTTGGGTCTACAATTTTTTTTACTATTGTCTATTTTATCGGGGTCTCGGGTGAGATCTCAAATACCTTCCCATTTCACCAAATTTTAAATTGTTATAGGACATCTACCTATTGTCTATTGTCTGGTATCATTGCTCTGCTGGGATGGAGGGAGGGCATGGCTTCTACAGGTGTACATGTGCTTTTTTGGCAGCAGCCATTTTAGGGGGTCTCGGGTGGGATCTCAAATACCTTCCCATTTCACCAAATTTTAAATTGTTATAGGACATCTACCTATTGTCTATTGTCTGCTATCATTGCTCTGCTGGGATGGAGGGAGGGCATGGCTTCTACCGGTGTACATGTGCTTTTTTGGCGGCAGCCATTTTAGGGGGTCTCGGGTGGGATCTCAAATACCTTCCCATTTCACCAAATTTTAAATTGTTATAGGACATCTACCTATTGTCTATTGTCTGCTATAATTGCTCTGCTGGGATGGAGGAAGGGCATGGCTTCTACCGGTGTACATGTGCTTTTTCGGCGGCAGCCATTTTAGGGGGTCTCGGGTGGGATCTCAAATACCTTCCCATTTCACCAAATTTTAAATTGTTATAGGACATCTACCTATTGTCTATTGTCTGGTATCATTGCTCTGCTGGGATGGAGGGAGGGCATGGCTTCTACCGGTGTACATGTGCTTTTTTGGCAGCAGCCATTTTAGGGGGTCTCGGGTGGGATCTCAAATACCTTCCCATTTCACCAAATTTTAAATTGTTATAGGACATCTACCTATTGTCTATTGTCTGCTATCATTGCTCTGCTGGGATGGAGGGAGGGCATGGTTTCTACCGTGACATGGCTTTTTCGGCGGCAGCCATTTTAGGGGGTCTCGGGTGGGATCTCAAATACCTTCCATTTCACCAAATTTTAAATTGTTTAAGGACATCTACCTATTGTCTATTGTCTGGTATCATTGCTCTGCTGGGATGGAGGAGGGCATGGCTTCTACCGGTGCACATGTGCTTTTTCGGCGGCAGCCATTTTAGGGGTCTCGGGTGGATCTCAAATACCTTCCATTTCACAAATTTTAAATTGTTATAGGACATCTACTATTGTCTTGTCTGCTATCATTGCTGCTGGGATGGAGGGAGGGCATGGCTTCTACGGTGCACATGTGCTTTTTCGGCGGCAGCCATTTTAGGGGTCTCGGTGGATCTCAATACCTTTCCATTTCACCAAATTTTAAATTGTTATAGGACATCTACCTATTGTCTATTTCTGCTATCATTGCTCTGCTGGGATGGAGGGAGGGCATGGCTTCACCGTGCACATGTGCTTTTTGCGGCAGCCATTTTGGGGTCTCGGGTGGGATCTCAAATACCTTCCATTTCACAAATTTTAAATTGTTATAGGACATCTACCTATTGTCTATTGTCTGCTATCATTGCTCTGCTGGATGGAGGGAGGGCATGGCTTCTACCGGTGACATTGCTTTTTTGGCGGCAGCCATTTTAGGGGTCTCGGGTGGATCTCAAATACCTCCTTTCACCAATTTTAAATGTTATAGGACATCTACCTATTGTCTATTGTCTGCTATCATTGCTCTGCTGGATGGAGGGAGGCATGGCTTCTACGGTGACATGTGCTTTTTGGGGCAGCCATTTTAGGGGTCTCGGGTGGGATCTCAAATACCTTCCCATTTCACCAAATTTTAATGTTATAGGACATCTACTATTGTTATGTCTGCTATCATTGCTCTGCTGGGATGGAGGAGGGCATGCTTCTACGGTGCACATGTGCTTTTGGCGGCAGCATTTTAGGGGTCTCGGTGGGATCTCAAATACTTCCATTCACCAATTTAATGTTATGGACATCTACTATTGTCATTCGTATCATTGCTCTGCTGGGATGGAGGAGGGCATGCTTCACGGTACATGTGCTTTTTGGCGGCAGCATTTAGGGTCTCGGTGGGATTCAAACCTCATTCACCAAATTTTAAATTGTTATAGGACATTACTATTGTATTTTTTCATTCTCCTGGTAGCATGGCTTCTACGTCAATGTCTTTCAATTAGGGTCTCGGGTGCTCATACCTCATTTCCCATTTATGTAAGATCAATTGCTATCTGCACAGCTGTGGATGGAGGCATGGTTCTACGTGCACAGGTGGAGCCTTTAGGTCGGTGTCTCAACCTTCAAATTTAAATGTTAGGACTCTAATCTGCAGGATGAGGTGTTGGCCCTTTGGTTGAATTGTTATAGGACATCTACCTATTGTCTATTGTCGCTATCATGCTCTGCTGGATGGGGAGGGCATGGCTTCTACCGGTGCACATGTGCTTTTTGCGGCAGCCATTTTAGGGGTCCTCGGGTGGGATCTCAAATACCTTCCCATTTCACCAAATTTTAAATTGTTATAGGACATCTACCTATTGTCTATTGTCGCTATCATTGCTCTGCTGGATGGAGGAGGGCATGCTTCTACCCGGGGACATGTGCTTTTTTGGCGGCAGCCATTTTAGGGGGTCTCGGGTGGGATCTCAAATACCTTCCCATTTCACCAAATTTTAAATTGTTATAGGACATCTACCTATTGTCTATTGTCTGCTATCATTGCTCTGCTGGGATGGAGGGAGGGCATGGCTTCTACCGGTGCACATGTGCTTTTTCGGCGGCAGCCATTTTAGGGGTCTCGGGTGGGATCTCAAATACCTTCTCATTTCACCAAATTTAAATTGTTATAGGACATCTACCTATTGTCTATTGTCTGCTATCATTGCTCTGCTGGGATGGAGGGAGGGCATGGCTTCTACCGGTGCACATGTGCTTTTTCGGCGGCAGCCATTTTAGGGGTCTCGGGTGGGATCTCAAATACCTTCCATTTCACCAAATTTTAAATTGTTATAGGACATCTACCTATTGTCTATTGTCTGCTATCATTGCTCTGCTGGGATGGAGGGAGGGCATGGCTTCTACCGGTGCACATGTGCTTTTTCGGCGGCAGCCATTTTAGGGGGTCTCGGGTGGGATCTCAAATACCTTCCCATTTCACCAAATTTTAAATTGTTATAGGACATCTACCTATTGTCTATTTTCTGCTATCATTGCTCTGCTGGGATGGAGGGAGGGCATGACTTCTACCGGTGTACATGTGCTTTTTTGGCGGCAGCCATTTTAGGGGGTCTCAGGTGGGATCTCAAATACCTTCCCATTTCACCAAATTTTATATTCTTATAGGACACCTAATAACTCAAATGTTAGTTTTAAAGTTTTAATATTTTTTTCAAATTTTCCATGTATGCTCACTGTATGCTTTTCTGTATTTCAGATGTCTTTCAATAGTGAGGAGTTCGTTCGGGAGCTCATCGAGCTCTATAGGTCTCTGCCATGCCTGTGGAAGATCAAATCCGCTGAATACAGCAACAGGAACAAAAAAAGAGAGGCATATGAGAAGATCATTGACCTATTCAAAAAGCATAACCCGACAGAGAAGGTGGATGAAAGCCTTGTCAGGAAAAAAATACAGGGTCTACGCACCGTGTACAAGAAGGATTTAAACAAGGTAGAGAAGTCTAGTAAATCAGGTGCCAGCACGGATGAGGTGTATGTGCCCTCCTTGTGGTACTTTGATTTACTAGGCTTCACCCGTGACCAGGAGCTACCCAAGGAAACCGTGTCATCGGTGCGTCAGACCCTGGAACCGGACAAGGCCATCCATAATGGTCCTGACTCTGCGGTTGGAGATGTAAGTACCTTCTTTGCGTCCCTGAATATAGCAATTTACATTTGTATTTATATGCCATAGTTACATAGAAAAACAGTAACTAAGGTTTTACCTGTTTAATTCTGCAGTTTACAAAAGTTTTCCCTTCCAGTTCAGATAAGTACACTACTCTTCTTTTTTTTTTTTTTGCCTGACTCCGTTCTCATTATGTACGTTGAGTTAACCCGTGCCGGTCATGATAAATCCAATGCCACAATGCTAACTAATGTATTTCCTTTCTGCATGCTGTAAAATATTTATTTTGGTTTTGCTTTAACCGTTATTTTCTTTTCTCTTTTTCTACAGCACCATATAGAGGAAATGGGGACCCCAACAAATGAGGACGACCTGTCTACAGCACGTATGGAGGAGCCGTCTGAGGGAGTAGTCGACGGTCTGCGGCCTCTCCAGCACTGTGTAGACATTGTCGAAAAAGAAAGGCGGACGGCCAGCCATCCCCAGACCTGTTGGCGTTGGCGAATAATATTTTAATTAATCAAAATCAAAAATGCACGGACACTTTTGCAACCTTTACGGCGGATAGACTCGGAAAGCTGGATCCTAGACAGAGGCTCCATGCAGAACGAGTGATCTTTGAAGCACTCAGTAAAGCGGCACAATGACAGCTGGACGAGTCTTCTAAAATCCAGAGTGCGGTGGATCGGGACCAGTCATGGCCACAAGTGCCCGATCCACACAGGAACACACCTGTGCGGAGGATTTGTCCTCCGCAAAACCTGTCATTCCCCCACCACCCCCCTCAGTACCCTGAGTTTTCCCAATCATTTTGGACACCGATGTCGTCAACGCCCAGGCCACGTCATTTCCATGAGGAATCCCAGTATCAGGATTTGTAGTGGTGTTTTCCTTTGTTTTTTTTTTGTTGATGTTGATGTTTTGTAATAAAATTTTTTGTATTAAAACTTGCTGTCGTCTATCATGAATGAAGCTGGCAGAACAACTTGGTGGGGTAATGGGCTTGGTCTATTGTCTGCTATCATAGCTCTGGTGGGAGGGAGGGGGTGCATCTATACAGATGCATAGCTATAATGGGTGTGAGTGATGAAACATTATTTTTTTTTTTACATTTAAAAAAAAAGGATGGGTTGAGGGTAGGTCAGGTCCGCCATAAGGGCGGTACTCTAGCTTAAGATGCCCAGATATAATGGGTGTGTTTTTAATATGTACCTTTTTTTACCTTTTTTTTTTTTGGAAAGAAGTTGACACTGCTGCAGTTATAAAGTCTAAACTGTATATATTTGTAATAATATATATTTAAAAAAAAATAAATAAATATATATATATATATATAACATAAAAAAACAAGAATTATTAACCTTGAAAACCAAACAAATAAAAGAACTATTTACACAAAAACTATTTACATGCCCCCCTGGTGGATGAGCCGCTCCAGCATCACTCCATGCTCGTCCATGGCTGCCAAGGTCGCAGCCATTGCAGACCTCATCCGCTGGTGGGAGGCCAACAGGTCCTGGGCAGTGATCATTTCTGTGGAGGTAAATGGTAAAAGTTAACCAGGCAATTCTGTGGCAACATCAAGTAAAGTTACATGTGTGCTGTTTTACTTACAGATTTGCGGCGACTGCGCTTCTCCCGATGAGGCACTTAGTGCCCAGCCCGAACCTGTTGGACCACCGGCTAGGGACACAAAGAAAAATACATATAACACGACAGCCCTTGCACATTTTAAGACCTAACAATGTTATATTATGTGTAGTGTTGAGCGATACGATACCGCAAGTATCGGGTATCGGCCGATATTAGCTCTATCGGCCTTTCGATACTTAGTTCCGATATTTTCGTCTTATCGGATACCGGAATCGGGATTGTCACTGTCACTGTCAGTGTCCGTCGGTCGGGTCTGTCAGGAGTCAGCGGCACTTACCTGGCAGAAGATTTCCGGCGGTCACGGGCTGGACTGCTTCATGGCCGCCATCATCTTTCCCCGGCGGTCACATGCAGTTTCTCGCGATAACTGCAGTGACTGCTGGGTAATCCCAGCCGTAAAGCAGTCAGTCCGATGACGTCACCGCCGGGGAAGCAGGTAATCAGCTGTGCTGCGTCGAGATGACAGGCTCTGCCTGTCATTGCGATGTAGCAGAGCTGGATCGTCGTGGGACTGTCGTTACTATGGACTGCGTCGGACAGGTGGTATACTGTTGTTTTTTTTTTTTTTCTTTTTTTACAGGAGATCGATGGCGTCACAGGAATGAGAGTATAATAAAAGAAATGAAAACTGTGTTGTCTCTTTTATTTCATTAAAATACTTTTTTCTTGCTGTGTCTTTTTTTTTATACATTTAAAAACTTTGGGATTAATAATGGATCGGTGTCTTATTGACACCTCTCCATTATTAACCGGGCTTATTCTCACCGTGCAATCAACGGTGACATTAACCCCTTATTACCCCACTTGCCACCGCTACAGGGCAGTGGGAAGAGCCGGGTAAAGTGCCACAATTGGCACATCTTTTGATGCGCCAAATGTGGGGCTGCTGTAGCCTGGTATTATCAGGCTGTTGAGGGCCAAAATCCATGGGCCTTGACAGTCTTTTAATACCAGGCCGCAGCAGTCTGCATTTTACTTGGCTGGTTAACACAAATAGGGGGACCCCTACGCCTTTTTTTTCGAGGGGATCCCCTATTTTTGTTAACCAACCAAGCTAAGCAAACTGCTGTGGCCTGGTATTATCAGGCTGGCAAGGTCCATGTATGTTGGCTCCTTAACAGCCTTAAATACCATTCCTCAGCAGCAGGGGCGTACATATAAATCATGGGGCCTCCATAGCAAAAGTCTGAATGTTCCCCACCCCCCCAAAAAAAAAACCCAGAGGCATTGTAAATGTAAAGTGCCAGCACAGTGAGGGAAGTGAGTCGCACAGAGACAGGGGTTTTGGGGGTACTCGGCACCGATCACGTCGACTTCTATGGGGGATGTCACGAGTAGCACAGCTCGGTCCGTGACCTGGGCGATCACTGGAATGTGGGATATTTCCAGGGATGATAGAATGTTCGTGTAGTTTGTCGTGACGCCACCTGTAGTACCTGGTCAGGGTGTCCAGCGCTGCTGTGCAGGTCCTCTGGAAGGATGGTGTAGTGCAGGTAGGTGAAAAGTCTTCTACAGGTAACACGCTATCCTTCCAGGGCAGATAGATGTGAGATAGAGCAATGGTGCAAAGTGATGTAGCAGAGTGGACTATGCGACGTAGTAAGAAAGCAGGAAACACTTCAAGTTAAACGTTGCATAATAAAATTTTTAATAATAACATTACAAAAGTGCAAATGGCTTATATTATGTGACATGTTTTGTTACTGTTATACCCTTGATATGTGTTATACATGTGTGTTAATAAATACATATTCAACAAAAGTGCAAATAGCATTAGTGCCGAAGTTCGTGGAGACTTCTTAGGACTACAACCCCACCGGGGTAACTTCACAGTGTCCTTTACTTGTGCTTGTGGAGGACCCGCTCCAAACCTCCAACTGTGGTCTTGGGTGGGCTGCAAGACTTTCCTTGAGCAGACCTCACTTTCGGCCACACCAAACGGGTTTTTAGTTTCTGAGGTAGTTGAAAATAGTGCACAGTAAAGTTTTTTGTAAAACCAAAATGGAGCACCGAAGTGCCAACTATTTACAGAAAAATTTGTGAGCCACTACAGTTCATGGCTTCAAAGTTGAACATTTTCATTACAGTGAAACACCATTACCCAACCTGGGTATATTAAGGCAACAATAAACTTGTTCTTCTGAACATTCACCCGTCCGGGTACATCAAACCATTACCCAACATGGGTATATTAAGGCAAAAATAAACTTGTTCTTCTGAACATTCACCCGTCCGGGTACATCAAACCATTACCCAACATGGGTATATTAAGGCAACAATAAACTTCTTTTTATGAACATTCACCCGTCCGGGTACATCAATAATTTAACTATTTACATACAGAGACCCTGTCCGGGTTATTTAGACTTCTTTGGCTGGCCTCTTCCAGGTACCACCTGGTACTGTTGTGGAGCTTGCCAAACATCCGTGACAGGAGGGTCCACCCAGACCTGATGACGTCGTGTGGCATGTACAGTGACGTTCGTGACCCGCTATCTGGGTCTGTGTGGCCACCTCTTTCGTCTCCCTCCGGGTCTGGAACCCTATGTCCCGGACTGTACGAACCCCAGGGGGCCTAACAGGCGCCGGGTACGGGCCAGCTATCATTATCATGTCCATAGCTGGGGCTGCTGAGGAGACCACTGAGGGAGGCTGGGGAGATTTACGGCGTGGGGTGGGCACTTGTGCAGAGGCCTGGTTGGGGGAGGCTGAAGGCTCGTAGGGTCTGTCAGTTTCCTGACACTCTGGGGAGTAGGGGTCGCACCTGGTAACATTTAGGACGTACCATCCATTGTAACCCCAGTGTCAGGTGTAAGTCACCAAGTCTCCTGGCAACAGGTCCCTCCCCGGGTGTCCTTCTGGGAGGTAGCCTCCACGTCCCGCCGGGTTACAAAAACTTCTAAATAAAGTCCAGGCTCCTGGATGAAGCCCCAACCACCTTTTAACTTAAAGTTCCGTACTGCACCCTTACGCCGCGGCTCCCTCACCGTACTTTTATCCTTTCTCATACGTGCCTTCTCTGCCAGGTCCTTCTCCAGGTGACGTTGCCGAAGCTTTTGGGATTCTCGCTGCTCCCTTTGTCGCTCTGCTTCCCGCTCCCGACGTCTCCACTCTTCCTCCTGACGCCGGTTGTAATTCTCCTCCACCAGCTGCTCCATGTCTCCACCATCAAATGCCAGCTTACGATGTCCGGTTTGCGGCAGCTCTCCTGGGCCCCCCAGTCCTGGCGGCGCTCACCTGTGGCGGAAGCAGCCGGCTCTGGAACAGATGACGGTCGGGGCTCCGGTACAGGCAGGTAGTGCTCTGGTGCCTGCCGGCCTCCTCCATGAGGACGGGTGTCGCTTCTTCTGCCTCAGCGACGGGGGCAGACAGCGGGATCTGGGGTGCTGGTGCGGCATTTTCTGCAGGAACGGGTGCCTCCACTGTGATACTGGCAACCGGTTCAGATTGCAAGGGCTGGGATGCCCGCACGGCCTTCTGTACTGGAACGGGTGCCTCCACTGAGATACTGGCAACCGGTTCAGATTGCAAGGGCTGGGATGCCCGCACGGCCTTCTGTACTGGAACGGGTGCCTCCACTGAGATACTGGCAACCGTTCAGATTGCAAGGGCTGGGATGCCCGCACGGCCTTCTGTACTGGAACGGGTGCCTCCACTGAGATACTGGCAACCGGTTCAGATTGCAAGGGCTGGGATGCCCGCACGGCCTTCTGTACTGGAACGGGTGCCTCACCTTCCGGTACAGACACTTCAGGGGGTAAGAGGGATTGGCGCCGCTCCAATTGTAGTTTTAGGGCCCGCCAGCTCGCTTCCATCCTGGCGACCTCCTCCCGGTGCCGGGCCAGGTCTCTCAGGGTATCCTCCGCTTCTTCCAGCGTAGGAGGGTTTCCAGGCCGGGTGCCAAACGGTGGCTCCGTGGCGATCGGGTCGCTTCCGTGGGGGGAGAGCTCTGACTCCTCCATCCCTTCCCACTTCTGCTCACGTCCATTCGCCATCTCAGCAAAGTCACATGTGTCATTAGCATCAGGAGAGGCGACATCTTTTGTAGGGAGGCGGGACCTTCGCGTTCGTTTACGCCCACTGAGGAGGATGAGGAGGCGGAACTCCAGAGCTGTGGGGCACGATCTTACATTGCAGTAACATTTAGAGTGTGCGGACATCGTTTTCGCGCCACGGAGTGAGTGTACGCCCACGAGAGCACCCCCTTATTCTTCACCTGTGCCTCGTGGCGCAGATATGACGGAAAAATGGCAAATACAGTCTATGATGATTTTTGCAATTCTCAAGCAAAAAAACAGTTCAATTAAGGCACACAGGACACATATATATGTCACAATGACATGTATATATATATATATATATGTATTCTAAGTGTGTATATTTTGTGTTTACAAGGAAAGAAAGTGTTTTTTTAGTTGCGATATTTTGTTCCCATAGACTTACATGGGACTTCCGGTATCGGAATCGGATATCGACGATATTTAGTGATATCGGCGATACCATTCCGATCCGATATTTTTAGATATCGAGCAGTATCGCTCAACACTAATTATGTGCGTAAATTACCAGAAGCCGACCCTGCACCAGTGTCATGGAGTGACGCTGGAGAGAAGTCCTGTGAGGGGGAAGAGGTCGATGACCACATTTCCAGAGGCTGGGTAGCAGCAGGAGAAGGGGTTGCTGCTGGTGGTGCTGGTGATGGTGATGCAGAAGGAGATGGTGGTGCTGCTGAAAAATATTTAAATTGAGTGGAATTCTCTTTCTACTAACTTGCTTGATTATGGCTATTATTCGCATATAAAGCTTCATATATTGGTCCATACAGAGTAGGCCCCATATGATGCTACATATATAAAGGGCCCGATATGAAGCCCCATAAAAAATTAATCCCTATATGATGCTCCAGTATATGATGGACCCCATTTCTGAAGTTCCACTGTATGATTAGCCCCATATATTGGTCCATACAGAGTAGGCCCCATATGATGCTACAAATATAAAGGGCCCGATTTGAAGCCACATAAATAATGAACCCCTATATGATGCTCCAGTATATGATGGACCCCATTTCTGAAGTTCCACTGTATGATTAGCTCCATATATTGGTCCATACAGAGTAGGCCCCATATGATGCTACAAATATAAAGGGCCCGATTTGAAGCCACATAAATAATGAACCCCTATATAATGCTCCAGTATATGATGGACCCCATTTCTGAAGTACCACTGTATGATTAGCCCCATATATTGGTCCATACAGAGTAGGCCCCATATGATGCTACAAATATAAAGGGCCCGATTTGAAGCCACATAAATAATGAACCCCTATATGATGCTCCAGTATATGATGTGCATTATATTGCAGTACTGCATTGTAATTAATGCCACTCACCACGACGGGCCTGCCTCTGTGCACGGATGCTGGCGATGCGGTCGCTGGATCTGTACCGCAGATCAGCCAGCTTCTTGCGGATTTGTTTGGTGGACCGCTGAACACCATATCTTCTGGCCAGGCCCCGTCTGATTCTCCGCAGCACTGCCTGCTTGTGGAGGACTGGATGGGTCTGGTGCTGAGTGCACCAGTAATCCCTCCTATCCATCTCACGTATCAGATAACAGACCTCGCCATCCCCCCACGGTGTACTGCGTCTCCTAGCCGCCATGTTCTTGCCTAAAGAAAAGCTAGGCCGCATTGACGGCGTTAATCCCGCCCATGACGCATCAGCGCCGCCCACAATTTGTGACCCAACATGTGACGTGGGTAGACCGTTTAGAGGACGCAACTGCGTTCTCGCGTGAACAGCATTACTAAACGTATGAATATTGTGATTAAAATGGAGACGCATTAGCGTCCCCGAAATACCGTGCCTTCAATACAGCGTCCCCTGGTCACAAGAGTATGGGTATGTTGTTGGTTTTAAAGGGGGTTTGATGTATTATTAGATTGTGATTTTATGTGTGGAAACTGTCATGCAAAAATTCACTTTGTATATGAAAAAAATTTTTTATGTGTCACAATATGTAGATATGTATTTTTTTTACCTTTGCCCACAGAATCATGTGCGTTTTTTTTTTTTTTTGGTGTTACGAGTAGAGTTGAGCGATACTTTCCGATATCCTAAAGTATCGGAATCGGAATGGTATCGCCGATATCACTAAAATATCGGCGATACCCGATACCGATACCGGAAGTCCCATGTAAGTCTATGGGAACAAAATATCGCAACTAAAAAAACCCCATTCTTTCCTTGTAAACACTAAATATACACACATAGAATACATATATATATATATACATGTCATTGTGACATATATATATACATATATGTATAGTTTATACACTTCTACATAGTAAAATATCCTCTCATTCAATTGCCGGGTAAAGCCGGCTTCAGTGAAAAGACAGAAGCACCCGACATGAAATGACACTTGGTGTACATAGGGTTAACCATGTCTTTTCATGTCGTTTGCTATCTGATTGCACAAACAATTAAATCAGACTATGTGTGCAAAATTTCACACCTGTAGGGGTTAATTAAAGGTGTAAATTCGTTGTAAAAAAAACGGACTTTTTTGCTACGAATTTACACCTTTAATTAACCCCTACAGGTGTGAAATTTTGCACACATAGTCTGATTTAATTGTTTGTGCAAATTAGATAGCAAAGGACATGAAAAGACATGGTTTATAACCCGTATCTGTGCACCAATGTGTCATTTCATGTCTATGGCTATCATGCATTATCTAAAATCAAGAAAGGCCGGCAATTGGAATTAGCGTTTGTTTATTATACCTAATGTAGAAGTGTATTAGTTAAACATGACGAAATATAAATATACTACAATATATATATATGTGTCACAAATTCAATGACATGTATATATATATATGAGGTGTAAAATTGCTGAAAAAAAATGCGTGGGCTCCCGCCCTATTTTCGCAACCAGACAGACAAAGCCAGTGAGTGGGGGCAGATAATAATAGCCCAGAGAGGGACCATTATTTTTGCCCCCCCCCCGGCTACTAACATCTGCCCCCAGACACCCCAGGAAAGACAAATCTATAATTAGATTCGCCCTTTCTGGCACTTTGCCCGTCTATTCCCATTGCCCTGTAGCGGTGGCGAATGGGTTAATATGGGGTTAAAGCCACCTTGCTATTGAAAGGTGACCTTAAGCCAGGTTAATAATTGAGAGCTGTCAATTAGACAACTATCAATTATTAATCCTATTGCATGAAATAAAAATAAAACACACACACTTTAATTAAAAATCATTTTAATGAAATAAAGACACATGTTTTTGACCATCTTTTATTTTACTGCAAAAAACATTTCCTGTAATAAAAATAAAATAAAAAAGCAAAATTATTCTTACCTATCCCATGCACAGTCAGGTCCCACGGTGTAATCCTTCAGAAAGGGTTAATGTTTACTGCAGGGACCGCAGCTAATGCTGCAGCCTCACAGTAAACCCCAAATGAATGAGTTCCTCTCCTGCCTGACAGGAGAGTAAAGGCTGGGTGTCACATAACGATACACCAGCGATCCCGACAACGATATGCACTTGTCAGGATCGCTGGTGTATCGCTACATGATCGCTGCTGAGCTGCCAAACAGGCAGCTCAGGCAGCGATCTGGGACAGCGACACTGCGGGTAACATCGCTTAAGGGCCCGTCTCACATAGCGATATCGCTACCGAGATCGCTGCTGAGTCACTAGTTTTGTGACGCAGCAGCGAGCTCACCAGCGATATCGCTGTGTGTGACATTCAGCGACGATCAGCCCCCCTGCCGGGTATCGCTGATCGTCGCAGAAATGTCAGGACCTTTTTTTGATCGCTGGTTTCCCTCTGACAGGCACGCATCGCTGCGTGTGACAGGCGGGAGACCAGCGATCCGCTGGTAACCAAGGTACACAGCGGGTTTCCAGGCACCGCGCAGCGCTTGGAAACCGCTGTGTACCTTGGATGCCAGCTCCCTGCATCAGGGCGCTGGTATCCAAGGTACACAGCGGGTTTCTAGGCACAGCCCCGCGCCTGGAAACCCGCTGTGTACCTTGGTTACCAGCGGATCGCTGGTCTCCCGCCTGTCACACGCAGCGATGTGTGCCTGTCAGCGGGAAACCAGCGATCAAAAAAAGGTCCTGACATTTCAGCGACGATCAGCGATACCCGGCAGGGGGGCTGATCGTCGCTGAATGTCACACACAGCGATATCGCTGGTGAGCTCGCTGCTGCGTCACAAAACTAGTGACTCTGCAGCGATCTCGGTAGCGATATCGCTATGTGAGACGGGCCCTTAAGTGAAAGCTTAATTGATTGCTTTCCACTTTCACTTCAGGTCAGCCAGGGACACAATCAGTGACGTCAGAGGGAACTGATTAACAAAAATAGGGGTTCCCTTCGAAAAAAAAATGGCGTGGGGTCCCCCCTATTTTTGTTAACCAGCCAGATGAAGCAGACCGCTGAGGCCTGGATTTTCAGGCTGTTAAGGAGCCAAGATCCATGGACCTTGCCAGCCTGATAATACCAGGCCACAGCAGTCTGCATATCTTGGCTGATTAACAAAAATAGGGGATCCCCTCGAAAAAAATTGGCGTGGGGTCCCCCCTATTTTTGTTAACCAGCCAGATGAAGCAGACCGCTGAGGCCTGGATTTTCAGGCTGTTAAGGAGCCAAGATCCATGGACCTTGCCAGCCTGATAATACCAGGCCACAGCAGTCTGCATATCTTGGCTGATTAACAAAAATAGGGGATCCCCTCGAAAAAAATTGGCGTGGGGTCCCCCCTATTTTTGTTAACCAGCCAGATGAAGCAGACCGCTGAGGCCTGGTTTTTCAGGCTGGTAAGGATCCAATATCCATGGACCTTGCAAGCCTGATAATACCAGGCCACAGCAGTCTGCTTAGCTTGGCTGGTTAACAAAAATAAGGGGATCCCCTCGAAAAAAAAACGGCGTGGGGATCCCCCTATTTTTGTTAACCAGCCAAGTAAAATGCAGACTGCTGCGGCCTGGTATTAAAAGACTGTCAAGGCCCATGGATTTTGGCCCTCAACAGCCTGATAATACCAGGCTACAGCAGCCCCACATTTGGCGCATCAAAAGATGTGCCAATTGTGGCACTTTACCCGGCTCTTCCCACTTGCCCTGTAGCGGTGGCAAGCGGGGTAATAAGGGGTTATTGTCACCGTTGATTGCACGGTGACAATAAGCCCGGTTAATAATGGAGAGGTGTCAATAAGACACCGATCCATTATTAATCCCAAAGTTATTAAATGCATAAAAAAAAGACACAGCAAGAAAAAAGTCTTTTAATGAAATAAAAGAGACAACACAGTTTTCATTAATTTTATTACTCTCTCATTCCTGCGACGCCATCGATCTCCTGTAAAAAAAGAAAAAAAACAAACCAACAGTATACCACCTGTCCGACGCAGTCCATAGTAACGACAGTCCCACGACGATCCAACTCTGCTACATCGCAATGACAGGCAGAGCCTGTCATCGCGACGCAGCACAGCTGATTACCTGCTTCCCCGGCGGTGACGTCATCGGACTGACTGCTTTACGGCCGGGATTACCCAGCAGTCACTGCAGTTATCGCGAGAAACTGCATGTGACCGCCGGGGAAAGAAGATTGCGGCCATGAAGCAGTGCAGGACGTGACCGCCGGAGATCTTCTGCCGGGTAAGTGCCGCTGACTCCTGACAGACCCGACAGACGGACACTGACAGTGACAGTGACATCCCGATTCCGGTATCCGATAAGACGAAAATATCGGAACTCGGAATCGGAATTCCGATACAGCTAATATCGGCCGATACCCGATATTTGCAGTATCGGAATGCTCAACACTAGTTACGAGTTGGCGTTTTTATTGTTACCATTTTTGGGCACGTGACATTTTTTGACAGCTTTTTTATTCTATTTTTTTGAAGTTAGTAATAAAAAAAAAACTAATTTCTTTTTGGGGTGCCCTTTTAATCGCTCTGAGTGTGGTAAAATTGATAAAGCGTTTTTATTGTTCGGGTCAGTACGATTATGGCGAGACCTCATTTATGTAAATTTTAGACGTTTTGTCAGCTGTGGAGGCTGCTGCTGGGGTTTACATGGACTGGGCCAGTCGCTGATTGGTCGCGTCCGGCCGGGTGCGACCAATCAGCGACGCGGGCTTTCCGTTACAGACAGAATTACACGATTATATAGTAGATGTCACCTGTGTATTACCTCATTTTACTGTGTATTACCTCATGTGACTGTATATTACCTCATTACTCATACATTTGAGTATATGTTAAAAGTAATGTTGAGAAACCAAATTAACAATAAGCGAAAAACACATTAAGTTATAGAACTTTATTCAACAATTTAAGTAGGTAAACAATCTCAGTAGTAGTCCACTATAGGTTCTGATGCTGCCAAGTCACAGCACCGGGACCGTTAAAATAATCGCAGTAATTGTCTCTGCAGGTCTTCGCATCCTGTGTGCTTCTTCCAGGTCCCAATGGTCGAAGGCCAGCAATTGCGCGTTCGCTTGCCCGCCATTCGCCCAGCTGCACTTCTCCGTTCGTTTCACTCACAGAGTCCCCAAAGCCAGGAGGACAGTACGACACAGAATCGCGCCGGCGAAGAAAATTGTGAAGCACACAACAGGCCAAAACTACAGAGTCAATTGATTCCTGCTTCATGTTAATCGGTGTGTGAAAAATGCGGATGCGATTGGCCATGATACCAAAGGCATTCTCCACAACCCGACGTGCCCTAGACAAACGGTAGTTATAAATTCTCCTTTCCCGTGTGAGAGTTTTTTGAGGGAAAGGTTTTATGAGATTGGGATGAAGCGGGAAGGCCTCATCGCCAATAAAAACAAAATTAAGGTTACCTGTAGTGTCTGAGTTAGGAGGCAAGTGGAGTTCACAGTTATGTAACCGTTCTCCAAAAACCGTATTCTCCAAAACTCCACCATCGGAAACCCTTCCATTCATCCCAATGTCTACACAAATGAACTCATAATTTGCGTTAACAAGGACCATCAATATGATACTGAAATAGCCCTTGTAGTTGTAGAAATATGATCCGCTGCTGGGTGGCTGAGTTATACGGACATGTTTCCCGTCCAAAGCCCCACCACAGTTTGGGAACTGCCATAGGTGATCAAAATCGTTGGCAATCTTGCTCCATTCCGCCTCCGTGTTGGGAAACTCCATGTAGCTCCGTAGACAACTGAAAATCGCCTTGCACGTTTCCAGAATGAGAACGCTCAGTAGAGGCCTTGAAATGGCGGAAGAAAAATGCAAGTCTTGCAAAGAGCGTCCAGTTGCCAGGAATCGCAGCGTGACTGCCAATCTTTCATCTGCCGGGATGGCAGCACGCATCGCTGTATCCTTACGTTCAATAAGTGGAGTTATTCTTCCAAGCAAATAGGTGAAGGATTCCTCAGACATCCGCAGATAATTGCGGAAATCATGTGGATTTTTATCCTGAAGCTCTTTCAGCAGTTGCATGTGTGAAAATTTGGACCTCTTCTGCAGCCACTCTCGGGTCCACATGCGACGTTTTCTTTTAGAACGCCTCCCCAGCATCCGTGCCTCATCTTGATGCCGTGCTTCCTCTACAAGCAATGCAGCAACCACAACAGCACACTCTGCATTGTTCATGATGGGGCAAACTGAAAAAAATAAAATAAAAACAATAGGTAGGTGTCCTATAACAATTTAAATAAGGTGAAATGGGAAGGTATTTGAGATCCCACCCGAGACCCCCTAAAATGGCTGCCACCGAAAAAGCACATGTGCACCCGTAGAAGCCATGCCCTCCCTCCATCCCAGCAGAGCAAAGATAGCAGACAATAGACAATAGGTAGATGTCCTATAACAATTTAAAATGGGAAGGTATTTGAGATCCCACCCGAGACCCCCTAAAATGGCTGCCGCCGAAAAAGCACATGTACTCCGGTAGAAGCCATGCCCTCCCTCCATCCCAGCAGAGCAAAGATAGCAGACAATAGACAATAGGTAGGTGTCCTATAACAATTTAAAATGGAAAGGTATTTGAGATCCCACCCGAGACCCCCATAAAATAGACAATAGGAATCACATTAGAGACTCAAAAAGTATACACTGCATAGTTGTGCAATGTTAGCTAATAATTGGTAATTGACATTAATTCTAAAGACAATGGAAACGCAGTAGAGACCCAAAATGAACTTACCGTGCACAAAATATAGCTAGTCAAAAGCCAGTTGGAGAATAGCTGTATTGTGTTTTGGAGACGCAGTCGTGAACGCTACTGAGATCCGGAAAGCAGGACGCAAGCAGGAACAAACCACCACAACTGTTGCTAGACTGCCAGGAACAATGAACAGGAGCACAGCTACGCTGCCTTCTTCACGCGATCGGGAACAATGGTGAGTAGCGCCGCCAATTGAAACGCAGTAGTGACCGCCAATCGGAGCCAGGGGGCGCGGAAAAGGCAACGCAAAAGCACGCCCTTGATTCTAGTAGCAAGTCGCTGAAGAGGTCGTTGGTAAAGGTGTCAAACAGGACGATATGTGCAACTCAGCGGGGCCGCAACGACCCAAAAAATGTCCAGAGTTTTCTTGAACGATCAGCGATCTCACAGCAGGGGCCTGATCGCTGGTATGTGTCAGACGTAGCGAGATCGCTATTGAGGTCGCTGTTACGTCACGAAATTGGTGACTCAGCAACAATCTCGTTAGCGATCTCGTTATGTGAGACGGGCCCTTAAGCCTTTACTGGCTATTAAAATAGGGGATCCAAAAAAAAAATTACTTAGAGTTTCCCTAAAATTAATAACCAGCAAAGGCTAGGCAGACAATTGGGGGCTGATATTAATAGCCTAGGAAGGGGCCATGGACACTGCCCTTCCAGTCTAAAAACATCACCTCCCAATCGCCCAGAAAATGCACATTTGTAAGATACGCTAATTCTGGCACTTAGCCTCGCTCTTCCCACTTGTCATGTAACGATGGCAAGTGAGGTGATAGTTGGGGGGGGTTGATGCCACCTTTGTATTGTCAGGTGACATCAAGCCCTGAGGTTAGTTATAGAAAGGTGTCAATAAGACGCCCCCATTATTAACCCCATAATCACATTGTAAGAAAACACAGACACTCAGAAAAAAGTTCTTTAATTGAAAGAATGACACAGACTCCTTTAATATTATTAATTAAACCACACTTACGAACTCTCCTATTCTCCCAATGCCCTCGTCATCTGCAAAAGAGGTAAAAAAAAAGGCAAACAATATTCCTCACCTTTCCGCAAAGATGCTTTTAATCCATTTGTCCCACGAAGGGTCCAGCTCTGCTACATCTAGATAGCAGGCTGCATGATGCGACCATGCAGCCTGTCATCCAGTGTCTGCCTGTGAACTTCAATTCCCTGTCTGAAGGCATCGTGAACGTGAGAAAGTTCTCCTGCTCGCGATGCAGTCTGACAGGTCCTGCGAGTTCGCAGCCAATAAACTCACTTCACAGCCATATTATTATTATTATTTATTTCTATAGCACCATTGATTCCATGGTGCTGTACATGAGAAGGGGTTACATACAAATTACAGGTATCACTTACAGTAAACAAACTAACAATAACAGACTGATACAGAGGGGAGAGGACCCTGCCCTTTCAGGCTTACATTCTACAGGATGGTGGGGAAGGAGACAGCAGGTTGGTGGGTCACAGCAGTTCCGGTGTTGGTTGAGGCAATATCTCCGGTAGTGGTGAGGAGGTAGCAGGGTCATTGCAGGCTGTAAGCTTTCCTGCAGAGGTGGGTTTTCAGGTTCCGTCTGAAGGATCCGAATGTGGTTGATAGTTGGATGTTTTGTGGCAAAGAATTCCAGAGGATGGGGGATATTCGGGAGAAGTATTGGAGGCGGTTGGGTGAGGAGCGAATAAGTGTGGAGGAGAGAAGGAGGTCTTGGGAGAATCGGAGATTACGTGAGGGAAGATATCGGGGATTAGTTCAAAGATATATAGAGGAGACAGGTTATAGATGGCCTTGTAGGTCAGTATTAGTAATTTGAACTGGATACTCTGAGGGAATGGGAGCCAGTGAAGAGATTTGTAGAGGGGAGAAGTGGAGGAGTAGCGAGGAGAGAGATGAATTAGTCGGGCAGCAGAGTTAAGGATGGACTTGAGAGGTGTGAGGGTGTTAGCAGGGAGGCCAGAGAAAAGGGTGTTGCAGTAGTAGTGCACAATCATTTTAGCAGATTGAGGGTTGAGGAAAGGACGGATTCTGGAAATATTTATGAGCTGAAGGCGACAGGAGGTAGAAAGAACTTGGATGTGCAGTTTGAAGGACAGGGCAGAGTCAAGCCAATGAACTCACTTCACCTTTCTGATGTCAATGCGAGCGCCGTGGGAAGATTACCCAATTCGCTTGTGCCAATGAAGTGAGTTCATTGGCTGTGAACTCTCAGGACCTGTCAGACGGCTCCGCGAGCAGGAGAGGGAATAGCAGTTCACATGGAGACACTAAGCACATGGTGCTCAGTGTCTACTGGATGACAGGCTGTATGGACGCACCATGCATCCATGAAACTTGCCATCTAGATGTAGCAGAGCTAGACCAATCGTGGGACAGATGGATTAAAAGCATCTCTGCAGAAAGGTGAGGAATATTGTTCTTTTTTTTTACCTCTTTTGCAGATGATGAGGGCATTGACTGTGAACTCGCAGGACTCCAAACACTCGATGTGTTGGGTCCCTGCCTCGTAGACCACAGATGATACGGTAGTGACAGAATTCTAGGTGGGAGATCAGATTGACAATTCCACTCTGTTGCTCACAAAAACCATATCTGAAAAGAAAAAGGGAAATTATTAATAAGAAAAACAAAACCTAAGGCAGAAACCGGCCTGGGCGGTCCAGATCCATGCCTGCCTCCTGACACTAAGTTAAAATAGATTAGCTTCATGCCAGTTGGTGGTGTACCATCCTCTACGTGGGAGGGAGGGAGGGGGGAGACCTACTTTTTTTTTGCATAGCATAAGCAGCATACACCAATGTTTTTTTGTGTGCCCCAATGAAGCATTAAACCCCCACATACCAACCAGAGGGCCACACAGCATAACCTCCCCAATCATAAGCCTCCACCTCACACTAATCAGTGGACCCTACAGTATAAATCCAACAAAGCAGTCACGATGCCCCTTGCCCCCCTAGGGTGAATCCCCATCATATGCCCCCTCCCCTAAACATAAATCTCAGATGCCCCCACCCATCCCCAAGCATAAAACCTCCTATCGGATGTCCACCCACCCATGCATTACTCCCATTGGACACCACCCACCCCGCTTCCCAAGCATAAACCCTCAGCATAAATCCTCAACAGACCTCCACCCCCTCAACCCTGCAAGCATAAACCCCATAAGACATCCCCCAAACCAATACTTCCATCTAACGAAACCCAAGCATAAACCCTCATCGGACATCCACTCCCCCCCAGAATAAACCCTCATCTGACATCCACTCCCCCGCATAAACCCTTATCGGATATCCACTTCCTGCATAAACCCTCATCGGAGATCCACTCCCCCCAGCATAAACCCTCATCTGACATCCACTCCCCCAGCAAAAACCCTCATCTGACATCCACTCCCCCAGCATAAACCCTCATCTGACATCCACTCCCCCAGCATAAACCCTCATCTGACATCCACTCCCCCAGCATAAACCCTCATCTGACATCCACTCCCCCAACATAAACCCTCATCTGACATCCACTCCCCCAGAATAAACCCTCATCTGACATCCACTCCCCTCAGCATAAAACCCTTATCTGCCATCCTCTCCCCAGCATAAACCCTCATCTGACATCCACTCCCCCAGCATAAACCCCCATCGGACATCCACCCCCCCAGCTTAAACACCCATCGGACATCCCTTCCTTCAGCATAAAGCCCATCGGACATCCAACCTCCCATCATAAACCCCCATCGGACGCCACCCCACCACCATAACCACTATCGGATGTCCAGCTCCCCCAGCATAAACCCCATTGGACTTCTACCCCCACAAGCATAAATCCCCATCGGAAGCCCCTTCCCCCAAGCATAAACCCCCACGAGTCGGTACCTCCCCAAGCATAAACTTCACCAGATGGCACCTCTACCCCAACCATAAACCCCTACCAGTCGAGCGCCTACCACAAAAAAACAATCCCCCCTTCAAGTCACAACAGATGCAGACGGGCCCTCCCCGAGCCCAAGCCCCCACCAGATGCCCCCTCACCCAAGCATCAAGTCCCCAAGCCACTCAGACAACACAACTGTGCATTAACCCCCCGGCAACCCAACCAGACCCCACAACCGTGCATTAACCCCCCGGAGCCCAACCAGAACCCACACGCATGCAGTAACCCTTCAGGGGCACAACCCGACCCCATAACCATGCATTAACCTGCTCTAGGGCACAACGAGACCCTACAACCATGCATTAACTCCACTGGGCACAATCAGACCCCACAACCATGCATTAACCCCCTGGAACCCAACCAGACCCCACAAGCATGCATTAACCCCACTGGGGCACAATCAGACCCCACAACCATGCATTAACCCCCTAGGAGCACAACCAGACCCCACAAGCATGCATTAACCCCCCGGGAACCCAACCAGACCGCACAACCGTGCATTAACTACCCCCGGGCACAACCAGACCCCACAACCATGCATTAACCCCCCTAGGGCACAACGAGGCCCCACAAGCGTGCATTAACCCCCTGGGGAACAACCAGACCCCACAACCATGCATTAACCCCCCTAGGAGAACAACCAGACCCCAGAAGCGTGCATTAACCCCCAGGTCCCCACAAGACCCCACAAGTGTGCATTAACACCCCTGGGGCAAAACCAGACCCCACAACCGTGCATTAACCCCCTAAGAAACACCAACCCGACAAGCGTGCATTAACCCCCTCAGGGCATAATCAGACCCCACAAGCATGCATTAACCCCCTTGGGCACAACCAGACCCTACAAGCATGCATTAACATTATCAATGCAACTAAACCCAAATGATTGAAATGCAGGACAGATATTTATCCAAAATATAAATACATATTTTATTCAAATTTAGGTTTAAAAATCCCCCAAAGTTCTATGAACACATTAGATTGGGCATGCGCAAAATATCATTGAAGACAAGGAGTGTAGACCCGACTTCACTACACATTGCCAGGGAGGCAGAACATCACGATTTGCAAAGAGCCAGTGGTGACTCCGCTCTTGCAAATCATGTCACTTATGATCACAGGGGCGTGATAACACGATAGTAGGATTAGTTGAGGGAAGTCAGCGCCCCCATGACTAGTCATTCACAAATTAGCATATTGTGAATGTAGTTTTGAAATTGATTTTATGGTTATTCAACAACCAATAAGCCACAAAAAAGTGTTTGTTCAATAAAGACTAGTGTTGAGCGATACGATAATACAAATATCGGCTATCGGCCGATATTAGCTCTATCGGCCTTTCGATAATTCGTTTCGATATTTTCGTCTTATCGAATACCGGAATCGGATTTGTCACTGTCACTGTGAGTGTCCGTCGGTCGGGTCTGTCAGGAGTCAGCGGCACTTACCTGGCAGAAGATCTCCGGCGGTCACGTCCTGGACTGCTTGATGGCCGCCATTATCTTCTCCCTGGCGGTCACATGCAGTTTTTTCGCGATAACTGCAGTGACTGCAGGGTAATCTCGGCCGTAAAGCAGTCAGTCCGATGACGTCACCGCCGGGGAAGCAGGTAATCAGCTGTGCTGCGCCGGGATGACAGGCTCTGCCTGTCATTCTGATGTAGCAGAGCTGGATCATCGTGGGACACTCGTTACTATGGACTGCGTCGGTCAGGTGGTATACTTTTTTTTTTTTTCATTTTTTTACAGGAGATCGATGGCGTCGCAGCAGGATGAGACAGTAATAAAAGAAATGAAAACTGTGTTTTTTTTATTTTTATTAAATTAAAAAAATTTTTTTGGAACATTCACCCGTCCGGGTACATAAACAATTTAACTATTTATTTACATACAGGGACCCTGTCCGGGTTATTTAGACTTCTTTGGCAGGGGTGTTACAGGTACCACCTGGTACTCTTCTGGTGCTTGCCAAACATCCGAGACACCAAGGACCACCAGGACCTGATGACGTCGTGTGGCCTGTACAGTCAAGTCGTGACCCGCTATCTGGGTCTGTGTGGCCACCTCTTTCATCTCTCTCCGGGTCTGGAGCCCTATGTCACGGACTGTACGAACCCCAGGGGGCCTAACAGGCGCCGGGTACGGGCCAGCTATACTTATCATGTCCATAGCTGGGGCTGCTGAGGAGACCACTGAGGGAGGCTGGGAGATTTACGGCGTGGGGTGGGCACTTTTGCAGAGGCCTGGATGTGGGAGGCTGAAGGCTTCGAGGGTCTCACAGGTTCCTGACACACTGGGGAGTAGGGGTCGCACCTGGTAACATTTAGGGCGTACCACCCATTGTAACCCCAGTGTCGGGTGTAAGTCACCAAGTCTCCTGGCAACAGGTCCCTCCCCGGGTGTCCTTCTGGGAGGTGAGCCTCCACGTCCCGCCGGTTCACAAAGACTTCTAAATAAAGTCCAGGCTCCTTGATGAAGCCCCACCCACCTTTCAATTTAAAGCTCCGTACTGCACCCTTACGCCGCGGCTCACTCAGGGTTCCTTTATCCTTTCTCATCTGGTCCTTATCTGCCCGATCCTTCTCCAGGTGACGTTGGCTAAGTTTCTGGGATTCGCGCTGCTCCCTTTGTCGCTCTGCTTCCTTCTCCCAACGTCTCCACTCTTCCTCCTGACGCCGGTTATAATTCTCCTCCACCAGTTGCTCCATGTCTCCACCACTCCACTGCAGCTTACAGTGTCCGGTTTGCGGCAGCTCTCCTGTCGCCCCCCAGTCCTGGCGGCGCTCCCCTGCGGAGGAAGCAGACGGCTCTAAATCAGATGACAGTCGGGGCTCCGGTACAGGCAGGTAGTGCTCTGGTGCCTGCGCGGCCTCCTCCATGAGGACGGGTGTCGCTTCTTCTGTCTCAGCGACCGGGGCAGACAGCAGGATCTGGGGTGCTGCTGACGGTGCTGCGGTTTTTGCAGGAACGGGTGCCTCCACTGCGACAACGTCAACCGGATCACATTGCCAGGGCTCCTCTACTATAACGGGTGCCTCACCTTCTGGTACAGACACTTCAGGTAAGAGGGATTGGCGCCGCTCCAAGTTTATTTTTAGGGCACGCCAGCTGGCTTCCATCCTGGCGACCTCCTCCCGGTGCCGGGCCAGGCCTCTTAGGGTATCCGCCGCTTCTTGCAGCGTAGGAGGGTTTACAGGCCGGGTGCCCAACGGTGATTCCGTGGCGATCGGGTCGCTTCCGTGGGGGGAGAGCTCTGACTGCTCCATCCCTTCCCACTTCTGCTCGTCGTGTCCATTAGCCATCTCTGCCAAGTCACATGTGTCATATCTGGAGAGGGCCCCTCTTTTGTAGGGAGGCGGGACCTCCTCACACTGAGGAGGATGAGGAGGCGGAACTCCAGAGCTGTGGGGCACGATGTTACATTGCAGTACCATTTACAGTGGGCGGCCATCGTTTTCACGCCACTGAGTGAGTGACACCCACGAAGAGCACGCCCTTCTTCTTCACCAGTGCCTCGTCGTGACGCAGATATGGCGGAAAAATGGCAAATACATTCTCTGATGATTTTAGCAATTCTCAAGCACAAAACCAGTGCAATTCAGGCACACAGGACTCGCTTATAGCGAGCTACAGAATCCTGTTCGTGACGCCCAAGTTGAGTCGCACAGAGCCAGAGGTTTTCGGGGTACTCGGCACCGAGCCCGTCGACTTCTATGGGGTATGTCACGTCTTTACCCGGCAATTGAATTAGAGTCGATTTTACTATGTAGAAGTGTATAAACTATAAATATATGTATATATATATGTCACAATGACATGTATATATATATATATATATATATATATATATGTATTCTATGTGTGTATATTTTGTGTTTACAACGAAAGAAAGGGTTTTTTTTGTTGCGATATTTTGTTCCCATAGACTTACATGGGACTTTCCGGTATCGAAATCGGATATCGACGATATTTAGTGCTATCGGCGATACAATTTCGATACGATATTTTTAGATATCGAGCAATATCGCTCAACACTAATAAAGACATAATGACAGTTTTGGGGGCTAGGGCAGCTGGCAAGTTCCTTGTGAATAAAAATGTGTGTACTTTTTGCTCAGATGCTCATTCTTTTATATGTGATTTTCACATTAAATTTTAGTCTTTATTCATAGCTCCCTCACTTGTGTGTTTTCTCTGTCCATTATATTCATGGACCTTTTTGGAGTTTTGAAACTGAATTTGATCTGTTTTTAAATTTTAGATATCAGTTTTGCATTTTAGTTATTTTTATTTAGTACTACTCTTTTACTCTTTTATCAAACTATACTATATTGCAATGGCTTCTCAGCACTCAGTGATGGATCCACTGGTCAGAGTGTCCAATTGCAAGAGCAGCCGTATACCTTTAAATTTTGGTAACCTATTTAGATAGGTCTGAGTTTCCTGAACCTTACCTGTATAATAGTTACTGATCATGTGATTGCTTCAGCCTGTTATAGTCTATAATGACTTCCTGTGTTTTGAACCTGATGTCCTTGTGGATTCTTCCTTTATAACTTTCCCTTATGATTGTTATTCTTTGTGGTTTTGCTTCCTAGTCTAATCTCTGTTTTTACCTCACTCTGCTCTTTCTGGAATGTCAATCCCAGTTGATTGTCTAGCTCTTAAATTTCTACAGCATTTTGTTGCCAACTAGGGACTACTTTGAGGACAAATGTCTGAGGATAGACTTCCTCGCAGAGGTTTCGGGTAAAGAACAGGACAATACCCTAGACTTTTCACTTTATTTTAGTTAGTGCTAGGCTGGTTGCGGTCTCAAAGTTCCACCTTCAATTTACAATATACTCTGAACATAGAACAAATCAATGCTACCCAAGTATACTAAACAGATGATAATAATCATCATGTTCATCTGTAGTTTGAAGTAAAGCCATTTACTGAAACAGAAACAGCTGGTGGGAGGCTTAAAATTGGCTGAGGAATGGCCAAACTCTGCTTCATAGTTGAGATGTGGAAAACATGTATGGAGGTTATGGAATCGCGAAAACTGGGCTCTGCAGCCTTGTCCTGAATCTAGCGGAGGTGCACATACTTGGCCTCTACTCCATTCTTTGTCTCTGGACTGCTGGAAATAGCCGAGCGCTGTACTATGAAGAAGGTATTCAATTGGCTGCTTAATTTTTTTTTTATTATTGATATTCTCACATAATAATACAGCTAAAATTATGTTATTTTGTAAAAATGAAAGCGTCGAAAAGGAAAAGCAAACAATAAGAATGTTCAGGATGTCTTCCATTACACCTTCAACTAGTGAAATTGCTAGAATATTGACAGGAGGAATCTGCTTTTTGTAACTAGTGTTGAGCGATACTGCTCGATATCTAAAAATATCGTATCGGAATGGTATCGCCGATATCACTAAATATCGTCGATATCCGATTCCGATACCGGAAGTCCCATGTAAGTCTATGGGAACAAAATATCGCAACAAAAAAAACCTTTCTTTCGTTGTAAACAAAAAATATACACACATAGAATACATATATATATATATACATGTCATTGTGACATATATATATATATATATACATATATTTATAGTTTATACACTTCTACATAGTAAAATAGACTCTGATTCAATTGCCGGGTAAAGCCGTGACATACCCCATAGAAGTCGACGGGCTCGGTGCCGAGTACCCCCAAAACCTCTGGCTCTGTGCGACTCAACTTGGGCGTCACAAACAGGATTCTGTAGCTCGCTATAAGCGAGTCCTGTGTGCCTGAATTGAACTGGTTTTGTGCTTGAGAATTGCTAAAATCATCAGAGAATGTATTTGCCATTTTTCCGCCATATCTGCGTCACGACGAGGCACTGGTGAAGAAGAAGGGCGTGCTCTTCGTGGGTGTACACTCACTCAGTGGCGCAAAAACGATGGCCGACCACTCTAAATGGTACTGCAATGTAAGATCGTGCCCCACAGCTCTTGAGTTCCGCCTCCTCATCCTCCTCAGTGTGCGAAACTAACACGAAGGTCCCGCCTCCCTACAAAAGAGGGGCCCTCTCCAGATGCTAATGACACATGTGACTTGGCAGAGATGGCTAATGGACACGAGCAGAAGTGTGAAGGGATGGAGCAGTCAGAGCTCTCCCCCCACGGAAGCGACCCGATCGTCACGGAACCACCGTTGGGCACCCGGCCTGGAAACCCTCCTACGCTGCAAGAAGCGGAGGATACCCTAAGAGGCCTGGCCCGGCACCGGGAGGAGGTCGCCAGGATGGAAGCCAGCTGGCGTGCCCTAAAACTAAACTTGGAGCGGCGCCAATCCCTCTTACCTGAAGTGTCTGTACCGGAAGGTGAGGCACCCGTTCTAGTAGAGGAGTCCGTGCGGGCATCCCAGCCCTTGCAATGTGATCCGGTTGACGTTGTCGCAGTGGAGGCACCCGTTCCTGCAAAAAACTCTGCACCGGCAGCACCCCAGATCCCGCTGTCTGCCCCCGTCGCTGAGACAGAAGAAGCGACACCCGTCCTCATGGAGGAGGCCGCACAGGCACCAGAGGTCTACCTGTCTGTACCGGAGCCCCGACTGTCATCTGTTCCAGAGCCGGCTGCTTCCTCCGCAGGTGAGCGCCGCCAGGACTGGGGGGCACCAGGAGAGCTGCCGCAAACCGGACATCGTAAGCTGCAGTTTGATGGTGGAGACATGGAGATGCTGGTGGAGGAGAATTACAACCGGCGTCAGGAGGAAGAGTGGAGACGTTGGGAGCGGGAAGCAGAGCGACAAAGGGAGCAGCGAGAATCCCAAAAGCTTCGGCAACGTAACCTGGAGAAGGACCGGGCAGATAAGGACCGGATGAGAAAAGATAAAGGTACCCTGAGGGAGCCGCGGCGTAAGGGTGCAGTACGGAGCTTTAAATTGAAAGGTGGTTGGGGCTTCATCCAGGAGCCTGGACTTTATTTAGAAGTGTTTGTGACCCGGCGAGACGTGGAGGCTCACCTCCCAGAAGGACACCCGGGGAGGGACCTGTTGCCAGGAGACTTGGTGACTTACACCCGACACTGGGGTTACAATGGATGGTACGCCCTAAATGTTACCAGGTGCGACCCCTACTCCCCAGAGTGTCAGGAACCTGTGAGACCCTCGGAGCCTTCAGCCTCCCACATCCAGGCCTCTGCACAAGTGCCCACCCACGCCGTAAATCTCCCCAGCCTCCCTCAGTGGTCTCCTCAGCAGCCCCAGCTATGGACATGATAAGTATAGCTGGCCCGTACCCGGCGCCTGTTAGGCCCCCTGGGGTTCGTTCAGTCCGGGACATAGGGCTCCAGACCCGGAGGGAGATGAAAGAGGTGGCCACACAGACACAGATAGCGGGTCACGACTTTATTGTACAGGCCACACGACGTCATCAGGTCCTGGTGGTCCTTGGTGTCTCGGATGTTTGGCAAGCATCAGAAGAGTACCAGGTGGTACCTGGAACACCCCTGCCAAAGAATTATAAATAACCCGGACAGGGTCCCTGTATGTAAATAGTTAAATATGTAAATAGTTAAATTGTTGATGTACCCGGACGGGTGAATGTTCATAAAAAAATTTTTTAATTTAATAAAAAACAACACAGTTTTCATTACTTTTATTACAGTCTCATCCTGCGACGCCATCGATCTCCTGTAAAAAAATTTAAAAAAAAAAACAGCAGTATACCACCTGTCCGACGCAGTCCATAGTAACGAGTGTCCCACGACGATCCAGCTCTGCTACATCAGAATGACAGGCAGAGCCTGTCATCCCGGCGCAGCACAGCTGATTACCTGCTTCCCCGGCGGTGACGTCATCGGACTGCTTTACAGCCGGGATTACCCTGCAGTCACTGCAGTTATCGCGAAAAACTGCATGTGACCGCCAGGGAGAAGATAATGGCGGCCATCAAGCAGTCCAGGACGTGACCGCCGGAGATCTTCTGCCAGGTAAGTGCCGCTGACTCCTGACAGACCCGACCGACGGACACTCACAGTGACAGTGACAAATCCGATTCCGGTATTCGATATGACGAAAATATCGGTACTCGGAATCGAAAGCCCAATACAGCTAATATCGGCCAATACCCGATATTTGCAGTATCGTATCGCTCAACACTATTTGTAACACTTGTTTTTTTGTATAGCATGCATGTTTTACATTGGCAGCGGAATATCTAATGCTTTTCCAGAAAATTTGTCATTTCTGGAATTATCATGCTTATTCAGCGTTTATTGGTCTATTGTCAAAAAAATAATATTAAGCAAATATTCAGCATTTATAATCACTATAATACTTTCAAACAGATAGCATTTAAAATAAATCTTTGGCATCCTAGGTCTAGACATGAGCAAGACATCAAGACTACTCTTCAAGAATTCCGTTTTTATGGCAAGCATAAAAAGAAAACAAACAGAAAGAATTTTTGGCGTATCTAAATTATTTCCTTTCCTTTCCATAGGGAGATTTTTTGCTATTTTGATGTACATCAAGCACCTGCTAACACCTTTAAAAACAGACTCTTTAAAAAGTGCTGCCTAATATGCTTTAAACCCAGAAATTTATGTTATGTGATCTTCCTGTTTAATGTAAATTGAAGACACAAAGAATCATATCATTATTACAGTGAAAATATTTAAACCTTTAACCCATCGAGAATTATGCCAATTTTTACTTTAAAAACATGACTAAAAATTGTTTTATATTTTTTGTGCAAATTGACAATGACCATCATGAGTCACAATTTCTTCACCTCAAATGAATAATGCTGTAGACAAGAAATATATAAGGTAATTATAAGAAATTTTACAGATTTCTTGTCGTCAGAGGGAAGCATGAAGTGCTCTAAAATTTCCTGGTAGACGGCTGTGTTAACTTTGGTCTTGATAAAACACAATGGACCTACACCAGCAGATGCCTTGGCTCCCCAAACCATCACTGATTGTGGAAACTTAACACTAGATCTCAAGGAGCTTGGATTGTGTGCATCTCCTCTCTTCTTCCAGACTCCTGGACCTTGATTTCCAAATGAAATGGAAAATTTACTTTCATCTGAAAAGAACACCTTGGACCACTGAGAAACAGTCCAGTTCTTTTTCTCCTTGGCCCAGGTAAGATGCTTCTGGCATTGTCTTTTAGTCATGAGTGGCTTGGCACAAGGAATGCGACATTTGTAACCCATGTCTTGGAAACGTCTGTGTGTGGCGGCTCTTGAAGCAATGACTCCAGCAGCAGTCCACTCCTTGTGAATCTCCCCCAAATTTTTGAATGGCCTTTTCTTAACAATCTTTTCAAGGCTGTGGTTATCTCAGTTGCTTATACACCTTTTTCTACCACACTTTTTCCTTCCTGCTGTAACAAGTTTTTAACAGTGCCTGATGATGGTGCCTCAGAAAGTGCAAGTGCAGGTGCAGGGCGGGAGGCATCTGCACCAGTGTCATGGACTAGGGATTGTGAAGCACCCTGCACAAGGGTAGAAGGAGAAGAGCCATCTCAGGTGTTCAGCCCACCAAGTTGAGTGCTTAGATGACATGCGCCTGATAATCCTTGTGGTGGTTAGGCTCTTGGTGGTCAGGCCCCTGCTTATCTTGGCATGGCACAGGTTGCATATGACCATTTTTTGTCTCAGAACTCTCTTTAAAAAAGTCCCAGACTGGGGAACACCTAACTCTTTGACAGAGAAATTCATAAGTGTCGGTGCTCTGTGGAACAGTTGCCTGACTTCTCCCTCTGGTTTCTACACTGCCTCTCGTGCCAGTTTCAGTGCTGCTGATCCCTCCCCCTCAGGGTTGCTGGCCTCGCTCTGCATGCCAGCTTCCCAGGTTGGGTTGGTGACTTCGTCAGCCACCACCTTGTCTTCTACTGCCGCTCCCTGGTCCTCATGTCTTGGTGACTTAACAACAACCTGACTTATCGGCAACTGTGTTTCATCATCATCAACCCCCTTTGACAAAATTTGCTGTTCCACGCTATCATCTTCTTGTGACAGTGGCTGATCTAAGTTTTGTGCAGCACTAAACTGCATATCCTGCTCTCCCTCTTGGAACATGCAGATTGGGAGGCCACAATCAAGAAATGAGGTTGTAAAGAGCTCCTCCATATGCCACCATAATGTACCATTAACCACTTTAAACTCTATGGATGACTAATTGAATCCAGAAAAATTTTTGAACGTTTTATTTTTTTATATGTATACCACCGTAATGTAACACTAAGCACATTAAATTATATCAATTACAATATAATCAATTTTTTCCCTCCCCCAAAAATAATGTGGTCACATGCACCAGCTATATACAGTTAGGTCCATAAATATTTGGACAAAGACAACATTTATCTAATTTTGGTTCTAGACATTACCACAATGAATTTGAAACAAAACAAATCAGATGCAGTTGAAGTTCAGACTTTCAGCTTTCATTTGAGGGTATCCACATTAAAATTGGATGAAGGGTTTAGGAGTTTCAGCTCCTTAACATGTGCCACCCTGTTTTTAAAGGGACCAAAAGTAATTGGACAAATGACTCCAAGGCTATTTCATGGACAGGTGTGGGCAATCCCTTTGTTATGTCATTCTCAATTAAGCAGATGAAAGGGCCGGAGTTGATTTGAGGTGTGGTGTTTGCATTTGGAAGGTTTTGCTGTGAAGGAAACATGTGGTCACAGGAGCTCTCCATGCAGGTGAAACAAGCCATCCTTAAGCTGCAAGAACAGAAAAAAACCCATCCAAGAAATTGCTACAACATTAGAAGTGGCAAAATCTACAATTTGGTACATCCTGAGAAAGAAAGAAAGCACTGGTGAACTCATCAATCCAAAAAGACCTGGGAGCCCATGGAAGACAACAGTGGTGGATGATCGCCGCATACTTTCTTTGGTGAAGAAAAACCCGTTCACAACGTCAACTGAAGTCCAGAACACTCTCAGTGAAGTAGGTGTATCTGTCTCTAAGTCAACAGTAAAGAGAAGACTCCATGAAAGTAAATACAAAGGGTTCACATCTAGATGCAAACCATTCATCAATTCCAAAAATAGACAGGCCAGAGTTAAATTTGCTGAAAAACACCTCCAGAAGCCAGCTTAGTTCTGGAAAAGTATTCTATGGACAGATGAGACAAAGATCAACCTGTACCAGAATGATGGGAAGCCAAAAGTTTGGAGAAGAAAGGGAACGGCACATGATCCAAGGCACACCACATCCTCTGTAAAACATGGTGGAGGCAACGTGATGGCATGGCCATGCATGGCTTTCAATGGCACTGTGTCACTTGTGTTTATTGATGACATAACAGCAGACAAGAGTAGCCGGATGAATTCTGAAGTGTACCGGGATATACTTTCAGCCCAGATTCAGCCAAATGCTGCAAACTTGATTGGACGGCGCTTCATAGTACAGATTGATAATGACCCCAAGCATACAGCCAAAGCTACACAGGAGTTCATGAGTGCAAAAAAGTGGAACATTCTTCAATGGCCAAGTCAATCACCAGATCTTAACCCAATTGAGCATGCATTTCACTTGCTCAAATCCAGACTTAAGAGGGAAAGACCCACAAACAAGCAAGACCTGAAGGCTGCGGCTGTAAAGGCCTGGCAAAGCATTAAGAAGGAGGAAACCCAGCGTTTGGTGATGTCCATGGGTTCCAGACTTAAGGCAGTGATTGCCTCCAAAGGATTCGCCACAAAATTTTGAAAATAAAAATATTTTGTTTGGGTTATGTTTATTTGTCCAATTACTTTTGACCTCCTAAAATGTGGAGTGTTTGTAAAGAAATGTGTACAATTCCTACATTTTCTAACACATATTTTTGTTCAACCCTTCAAATTAAACGTCACAATCTGCACTTGAATTCTGTTGTAGAGGTTTCATTTCAAATCCAATGTGGTGGCATGCAGAGCCCAACTCGCGAAAATTGTGTCACTGTCCAAATATTTCTGGCCCTGACTGTATATATAGATTGCAAAGCCCTAAGCCCTGCCTAGAGGCTGTATTCTGCCACTTTTCCTGCTCCAGCAACTGTCCATCCGTTAAATGAAGAATGCATTTGATGCAAACAGCAAAGCACAGGATTAGCACTTAAAAGGACTGTTGGCATAATGGTTAAGCATCAACACCTATATCAACACCAAAGGAATCTGATTAGTTAAACTGTGCCCACACAGGCTTGGATAACTGCTCTCTCTCCCTCCAATCCCAACTGTCCCTGAACTGTGCAATGGCGTTAATGTGCCGAGTGAGTGGTGCCTGTCATTTTATAATCTCTGATGAGGTCATGATGCCAGCCAATCACAGTAACGCCACTACCAAGATGGCTATGGCATTGCAGTGACTGGCTGACAATCCAAGCATATTTATTGTCTCTGTAACAGGCGCCAAATAATAATAATAATTTTATTTCTATAGCGCCAACGCATCCGCAGCACTTTACATTTTAGAGGGGACTTGTAAAGACAATAAACGACATTACAGATTAAAAATAATACATAAATCAACAAATACAGGAGGCGTGGGGCCCTGCTCACAAGCTTACAATCTATGAGGAAATAGGGGAGACAAGAAAGGTGGATAGTTACAATTGCTTTCATTGTTCTGACCAGTCATAATGTAATAAATCAGATTTTCATTTAATGCTGCATGAAACGGTAACTAACCAGTATGTGTAAAGTTACAGACATAGAGGGCTATTAAATGCAGAAAGCGTATGAGAACATGATACAAGGGTCCTGGTTGTGAAGAAAATTTTGAATGGGCAACACAAGAATAGTTAGATAAATTTGTTGAGGCAGTAAGCCAATATGAAGAAATGCATTTTTGAGGCACGCTTAAAACTGTGGGTTTTGGGGATTAATCGAATTATCCTGGGTAGTGCATTCCCAAGAATTGATGCAGCATGCTATAAGTCTTGGATTGGAGATGGGAGTGGGAGGTTATGATTATTGAGGATGTTAACCTTAGGTCATTAGCAGAACTGAGGGCACGGGTAGGGTGGAAAACTGAGACGAGGGTAGAGATATAGGGTGGTGCTGAACCCTGGAGCACTTTGTGGGTCAGAGTGATACGTTTATATTGAACTCTGGTATGGATGGGTAACCAGTGCAATGACTGGCACAAGGTAGAGGCATCGGTGTAACGGTTGTGAGGAATATGATCAGCATTCAAGACATATTGGAGAGGGGAGAGTTTGGTAAGATGGAGACCAATTAGTAGAGAGATACAAGAGTACAGACGAGAATGAAAAAGAGCAACAGTAAGAGTTTTTGAAGAGTCGAATGTAAAAACAGGTTGAATATTATAAATGTTTTGAAGGTGTAGATAACAAAAGCGAGCCAGTGATGGGATGTGGGGGGTGAATGAAAGCTCTGAATCAAGTATGACCCCAAGACAGCAGGCATGTTACTGGGGAGTAATGGTAGAACCACACTCGGAAATGGCAATGTCGGGCAAAGGTAGGTTAGTGGATGGAGGAAACACAAAGAGTTTAGTTTTTGAAAGGTTCAGTTTCAGATAAAGGGAGGACATGATGTTGGAGACAACAGTAAGACAATCTTGGTGTTTTGTAATAATGCAGGCATGATGTCAGGAGTAGAGGTCTATAATTGGGTGTCATCAGCGTAGAGATGGTACTGGAAACCAAATCTACTGATTGTTTGTCCAATGGGGCAATATACAAGTAGAAGAGGAATGGGCCTAGGACTGATTCTTGAGGAACCCCAACAGTAAGGAGAAGATGAGAGAAGGAGGAGCCAGCAAAAGATACAGAGAAGGAGCGCTCAGAGAGGTAGGTGGAGAACCAGGAGAGAACAGTGTCCTTGAGGCCGATGGAGTGGAGCATAGTGAGGACGAGCTGATGTTCCACAGTGTCGAATGCTGCAGAGAAATCCAGGAGAATTAGCATGGAGTAGGTACCATTAGATTTAGCTGTTAGTAGATCATTAGAGACTTTAGTGAGGGCAGTTTCAGTAGAGTGTAAAGAGAGGAAACTAGATTGTAGAGGGTCAAGAAGAGAGTGATCTGAGAGATGGCAGATTAGACGGGAGTGGACCAAGCATTCCAGGAGTTTAGAGATGAAGGGAAGATTAGAGATAGGTCTATAGTTAGCAGCAAGTTTTGGTTGAGAGATTTTTTTTAAAGTAATGGATGTATGCTGGTGTGTTAAAATGAGGAGAGAAAGATAACAGAATAGAGAGAGAGTTTGAATATTTTTGTTAGGTGAGTGGTAAAAGCAGGGCTAAGAGACTGAAGGAGATGTGCGGGAATAAGGTCACTGGTGCAAGTAGTAGGGCGAGAAGATGCAAAGAGGCTGATCAGTCTTCTTCCGTGACTGGTTCAAAGACAGAGAGTGAGCTATAGATACAGTGGAGGAGCGAGGAAAGTGCATGGTATGAGGGGATTTAGAGAAAATTTCCTGTCGGATATGGTCAATTTTTTCTTTTAAATGATTGGCCAGATCTTCAGACCGAAGATCTGTGATTGGGGCCTGCACTATTTGATTGAGGAGGGAAGGAAAAGTGTCAAAGAGATGTTTAGGATTATTGGATAGTGAGTTGATGAGGTTGTTGAAATAGGTTTGTTTGCAGAGGTGAAGGGCAGATTTGAATGTTTAAAGCATAAACTTACAATGGATGAAATCTTTGGGCAGATTGGATTTTCTACACAGACGTTCGGAGCACCACTATAGGAAATATGCTTGCAGCATGTGACAGGGTAGTCACCATCTGTGCCGAGTTGTTCTATGTATAGGAGGTGCAGATGCAGGGTGAGGATTTGAGCTTCAAATCTGAGCACCAGCCAGTGTTTGTCGAGTGCTGAGCACATACTAGTCTAGCACCCATATACTCGAGTGATATCCGAGTGTCACCGAGAACATTCACTCATCTCTAGTAAGGATTCCTTTAAAGGGCATGTGGAGATTTTTTGTCGCATTTTTGTCACTTTTTTCCCCCCTGGTTTGTCACAAAAACTGAAGGATTTCTGAGTAGTAGCAAAGTGGATGAGATTCCTAAAATATCATGTACAAGATGCTTATTTTTTCCTTTGCAAATTTGCAGCAGATGCAAATCTGTAGCATGTTAAATCTTTAAGCATTTTAGCAGCAGATTTCACCCATACTAACAAGTGGGGGAAAATATGTAACAAAAATACATGTAAAAACGTGACTAAAATGCATGTATTTTAAGTATCGTTTTTCCTGGCAAGAGATGCAGAAATGGTGCCAAAGTTTCTACTGCAAATACTTAACAAGTGTACATACCCAAAGGTACATACCCTAATGATAAGTATACTTTCTAGTAACTTTTCAGAATAAGCAGTCCTGGGTGTGATATAACACTTTATCTGGTCATTTTATTACATGTATCCTTGTTTGCTAGTTTTCCTATTTCTAATTTGCAGTTGACTCTGAATTAGTGGGAGGAAAATAGCTATTTCACAGCAGAAGCAAAAAGGAAAATAAACAGTTGTACTCAGCAGTGCAGAGGTGAATCCAGCTCCAGAGAAAAGTAAAAAACTACTCAGCATAATCTTTCTGTGTCTCCCTCAGCTTATTTTCTCGTTCTTGTCCTCACTCCTCCTACCCTTGCTTTCTTCATAGAATTTAATGGGTGGAGTAATCTTACACCTTACTTTGCCAGCAGCTGTTTTCTGGATGATGACTTCAGGAAGCAAGGGGTAGGGGAAGAATTGGCTTGTATGTGGCAAAAAAGCAGAATTTTCTAAGATATGTTACAAAGATTTTTATAATTACCTGTACTATTGATTTGTGCAAAGTTTGTTAAAAATACAATTCCATTTTAAGCAATTTTCTACATAGCGATTTAAGTTGGAGAGGAACACCCAGCCTGCATGCATCTCTCAAAGTTTCTAAAAATTTAGATATATGGAGACATAGTATTGTACATAAATTACATTGCGATAAAAAATGTCCTTCAAGAAAGATTATTCTCCGGTCTGGACCAAGGTGGTCTGTTTAATGAAATATTTTAAAAGTTCAACCTTTGAGCAAGTAATAGAAAATATGCATAAATGCATGTTTAAGCTGTGTCTGTTCTTAGCTACATTGTGCCATGTGCAAGGTATTACATTCACGTAGCATAGAGCCCTAGCCTGTTACTGAGCTCTCGGAAATATACAGTTTCCAAAACTTTAAACAGAAATCTTTCCAAAAATAGATGCGTGCTTGGTCAGCTTATCCCCACATAAATAACACTTATGTATTTAAAACATCAAACAGATTTCAGGGGATTAAAATGAGAAAGATTTTTTTTTTGAAAACTTGCAGTTACTGATTATACTTGATTACAGCAGGATAAGAAGAAACTATCTACATGTTCCAAAACTCAAAGTGACTTTGCAGTTTTCTGCAGTAAATGAAATCTTTCTGGACAGAAATTGAGCAGATAATATTCTTTTAATACATTTTTTAGGTTAAAAAGAAATTTGTGAATTATAGTAATCCTTAAAGTATATGAATGTACAGTACAGACCAAAAGTTTGGACACACCTTCTCATTCAAAGATTTTTCTGTATTTTCATGACTATGAAAATTGTAGAATCACACTGAAGGCATCAAAACTATGAATTAACACATGTGGAATTATACATTACACTTTACAAAAAAGTGTGAAACAACTGAAAATATGTCTTATATTCTAGGTTCTTCAAAGTAGCCACCTTTTGCTTTGATTACTGCTTTGCACGCAGAAAAGGTGAACGGATGGACTCTACATGCCTAGTTCCCACCGTGAAGCATGGAGGAGGTGGTGTGATGGTGTGGGGGTGCTTTGCTGGTGACACTGTTGGGGATTTATTCAAAATTGAAGCGGTGAGCGGTCCAGCTCACCCCAAACCATCTCGATTGGGTTCAGGTCTGGTGTCTGTGGAGGCCAGGTCATCTGGCGTAGCACCCCAACACTCTCCTCCTTGGTTAAATAGCCCTTACACAGTCTGGAGGTGTGTTTGGGGTCATTGTCCTGTTGAAAAATAAATGATGGTCCAACTAAACGCAAACCGGATGGAATAGCCTGCTGCTGCAAGATGCTGTGGTAGCCATGCTGGTTCAGTATTCCTTCAATTTTGAATAAATCCCCAACAGTGTCACCAGCAAAGCACCCCCACACCATCACACCTTCTCCTCCATGCTTCACGGTGGGAACCACGCATGTAGAGTCCATCCGTTCACCTTTTCTGAGTGCAAAGCAGTAATCAAAGCAAAAGGTGGCTACTTTGAAGAACCTAGAATATAAGACATATTTTCAGTTGTTTCACACTTTTTTGTAAAGTGTAATGTATAATTCCACATGTGTTAATTCATAGTTTTGATGTCTTCAGTGTGATTCCACAATTTTCATAGCCATGAAAATACAGAAAAATCTTTGAATGAGAAGGTGTGTCCAAACTTTTGGTCTGTACTGTATTTATATACAAAAAAACAAGATAAACTGCAATAAATGCTAATATTAAAAATTAGATTATACCATGATAAGTAACTCTATCACATTAATTCAGATATCATACTTGTCACACAATCTCACACAACATGGCTTCTACAGATATTGCAAAAACAGTGTTTGTTATTCTTCCTTTAGCAACATAGCAAAGGATCATTGGGAATACGTTGAAATATCTTTAAAGGGAATCTGTCACCTCATTTTTCGTATATAAGCTGCAGCCACCGCCATCAAGGGCTTATCTACAGCATTCTGTAGATAAGCAGGCATACTTTATCTGCCCTGTTGAGGGCAGAGCAAAGTACAGTCATGGCCAAAAGTTTTGAGAATGACACAAATATTAATTTTTACAAAGTCTACTGCTTCACTTTTTCTAATGGCAATTTGCATATACTCCAGAATGTTATAAAGAGTGATCAGCTTAACAGCAATTACTTGCAAAGTCAATATTTGTCTAGAAAATGAACTTTATCCCCCAAAACACATTTCAACATCATTGCAGCTCTGCCTTTAAAGGACCAGCTAACCTCTTTTCAGTGATTGCTCCATTAACACAGGTGTGGGTGTTGATGAGGACATGGCTGGAGATCAATCTGTCATGATTAAGTAAGAATGACACCACTGGACACTTTAAAAGGAGGCTGGTGCTTGGTATCATTGTTTCTCTTCTGTTAACCATGGTTATCTCTAAAGAAACACGTGCAGTCATCATTGCAATGCACAAAAATGACCTAACAGGGAAGAGTATCGCAGCTAGAAAGATTGCACCTCAGTCAACAATCTATCGCATCATCAAAAACTTCAAGGAGAGAGGTTCCATTGTTGCCAAAAAGGCTCCAGGGCGCCCAAGAAAGACCAGCAAGCGCCAGGACCGTCTCTTAAAAGTGTTTCAGCTGCGAGATCGGGCTACCAGCAGTGCAGAGCTTGCTCAGGAATGGCAGCAGGCAGGTGTGAGTGCATCTGCACGCACTGTGATGCGGAGACTCTTGGAGCAAGGCCTGGTCTCAAGGAGGGCAGCAAAGAAGCCACTTCTCTCCAGAAAAAACATCATGGACAGACTGATATTCTGCAAAAGGTACAGGCAGTGGACTGCTGAGGACTGGGGTAAAGTTATTTTCTCTGATGAATCCCCTTTTCGATTGTTTGGGACATCAGGAAAACGCCTCATTCGGAGAAGACAAGGTGAGCGCTACCACCAGTCTTGTCTCATGCCAACTGTTAAGCATCCTGAAACCATTCATGTGTGGGTTGCTTCTCAGCCAAGGGAATCGGCTCTCTCACAGTCTTGCCTAAAAACACAGCCATGAATAAAGAATGGTACCAGAATGTCCTCCAAGAGCAACTTCTCCCAACCCTCCAAGAGCAGTTTGGCGATCAACAATGCCTTTTCCAGCATGATGGAGCACCTTGCCATAAAGCAAAGGTGATAACTAAATGGCTCAGGGAACAAAACATAGAGATTTTGGGTCCATGGCCTGGAAACTCCCCAGATCTTAATCCCATTGAGAACTTGTGGTCAATCATCAAGAGACGGGTGGACAAACAAAAACCTAAAAATTCTGACAAAATGAAAGCATTGATTGTGCAAGAATGGACTGCTATCAGTCAGGATTTGGTCAAGAAGTTGATTGAGAGCATGCCAGGGAGAATTGCAGAGGTCCTGAAGAAGAAGAGTCAACACTGCAAATATTGACTTGCTGCATTAACTCATTCTAACTGTCAATATAAGCTTTTGTTACTCATATGTTTGCAATTATTTTATTTCTGTCTGTGATAAAAACATCTGTCAAACACACATAAAAACCAGAGGACAGCAGATCATGTGAAAATATAATATTTGTGTCATTCTCAAAACTTTTGGCCATGACTGTACTGCAGTGCGCAGGCACTGGCTGGGCCTCTCTGACAAATCCCAGCGCCTGAGCACTGTAGTACTCTGCTCTGCCCTTAACAGGGCAGATAAAGTACGCCAGCACAGGAATGCGACAGAAGCAAGGAGGAGGACGTCATCACTAGAAGATGGGAGGCGCCGGACCCGGACCTGCGACACCCATTGGACCGGACCTTCCCCGGGTGAGTATAATATAACTCGTTTTTCTTATCTCTCAGGTAACATCGGGAGCTTATCTACAGCATTATAGAATGCTGTAGATAAGCCCCTAATGGCGGTAGCTGCAGCTTATATACGAAAAATGAAGTGACAGATTCCCTTTAAATGTAAACTCATGTTCCACTAGAAATGCAGAAGCAATTTAATTGTAAAAGTACAATAAACTTTAACCCTTTCACAATGTTTGACGTACATATTCATCATTGTCAGGAAAGGATTCGTACAGTTACGTCATGGCTATCATGTGGGCACCGTGATGACACAATGAATGGATAAAGGTGCTTGCTGTATCTGCTACCCCCCTAAAATATGATCACTGTGATTGGCTGTTCAATTCTTAACAGCCAATCATAGCAGTCTCAATGTTTTGGCAAATGAAATTGCCTGAAACATTGATGTTCAGCTATGAACGGTGCTATAACAGCACCAATGATATAGGCTGGTGCAAGGAAACAACAGCGTCAGAAGCCGTAATCGACGATGACATCCAATCTTACAATCAGTGATGAAGAGGGTAGTCTGACCTGTCCATGATTACTCTGCTCTTCCTCATTTGTAGACGTGTGCAGAGCGGTCCTTTTGGACTATATCAGACTGTGTCCCCACTTATACTGCTGCCGACTGAAGACCAGAAGATTGTAGATGTTTTTAAGCTCTTCCTGTACCCAGCTTTTGTCTAATCCATGCCAATCCCTCTCTCCCCCCTTACCTTCCTCTCCCTAACCCCTTCCACAATCCTCGTCCTGCCGCCAAGCCTTGATAAGTGATGCACATCACTGATCGTCATCCATGCTCATTTTGGATTAGGACTTTTTTCCTGATCATTTTTCCTCTCCTATGCACCATCTCTGTGCAGGCATCCTGTAGACGCTAAGCGCTGATCAGTATCCAGTTGCTATTTTTCTTTCGTTTTTTTCAAAAAGTGTGAAAAAAATTCAAATAAAAATAATTAAGGTACAGAAATAGATTAGAGACAGTATAATCCACAGCAAAAATATACTGTAGTAATTAGCTTATACAGTACTACAGTATTTTCTACTAAAATATCACAATTAGTATTAGATAGTAAAGTGTAAAAAAAAATCATATAAAAATAATAATTTAAATTAGTTGCTAGGGCTAGATTAGCGACAGCGCAATCCACAGTAAACATATACTGTAGTAATTAGCTTACACTGCAGTATTTTTTCTAAAATATAATCAAAATTAGTGTCAGATAGTTGTGAGTGCTCAGAAATTGTTTGTACATTTTTTTGACATCCGCTTAGTTATTGTAACTTCAGAATTTTTGTGAAAAATTGTAGTACTTATACTACAGTTTTTATTTTACTAATATATAGAATCTGACTTAGCATCAGAGAGTTGCCAGCACTCAGTAATTTTTTTTACTTATATCAGTTTAGTAATTGCAGTTTAAAAATTTTAGTTGAAAATTATTGTAGTTCTTATACTACAATTTTTCTGTATTACTTAAAATTGCAGTTATTGTAATTTAGTTGCAGTCGCTAAGTATTTGTTTTTACTGTAGTCCGTTTAATACATTTTTTATTTTACCAAATTTTTATATTCTCCTTTTTATTCTTATCTTTTTATTTCTACTGGGTGGGCCATTTATATGGATGCAACTAAATAAAATGGGAATGGTTGGTGATATCAACTTCCTGTCTGTGGCACATTAGTATATGGGAGGGGTAAACTTTTCAAGATGGGTGGTGACCATGGTGGCCATTTTGGATCTAACTTTATTTTTTTCAATGGGAAGAGGGTCATATGACTTCTCAAACTTATTGAGAATTTCACAAGAAAAACAATGATGTGCTTGGTTTTAATGTAACTTTATTCTTTTATGAGTTATCTACAAGTTTATGACCACTTATAAAATGTGTTCAAAGTGCTGCCCATTGTGTTGAGAGCAACACTGTAGAAGAAATGCTAGCACAGGCTTCTAGTATCCGTTGTTTCAGATACTGCACATCTCGTATCTTCACAGCATAGACAATTGCCTTCAGATACGACATGTGCAGCAACTGAAACAACAGATAGTGGAAGCCTGTGCTAGCATTTCTTCTGTGGTGTTGCTATCAGTGTGTCAAGAATGGGAGAAGAGGGTTACATTGACAATCCAACACAATGGGCAGCACAAGAATACATTTTATAAGTGGTCATAAACTTGTATATAACTCATGAAAGAAAAAAGATACGTTAAAACCAAGCACATCATTGTTTTTCTTGTGAAATTTGATAAGTTTGAGAAGTCACATGACCCTCTACCCATTGAAAAAAATAAAGTTGGATCCAAAATGGTCGACTTTAAAATGGTCACCATGGTCACCACCCTTCTTGAAAAGATTTCCCCCTTCCATATACTAATGTGCCACAAACAGGAAGTTGATATCACCATTTTATTTAGGTGTATCCATATAAATGGCCCACCCTGTAGATTCTTTTCTTCTATTCTTTTTTCCTTTCTGCTATTCTAAATTTTATGAATTAACTAAAAATGTTTACACCAAACACACATCTGAATAAAATGTGAATAACACAACAGACTCACACACCACCCACATGAAAAATAAAATGTCCCGCTCTTTCCAAAGACGGTATTCAGCTGAGGAGGCATATGCCTTCTTTTTCTCCAACAGAAAACAGTACAACAAGTTGTTTTTTCTTCATAATTTGTCCAAAAATATTTAATCCAGTATGCATATGCGAGCAGGTTGCGGGATGCAGTAACGCACAAGAGGCAGACCAAGGGTTAGCAATGGGTTTAATTTACTGGAGGTTACTCCTCGCAGGGAGATATTTAAATGAGGGGGAGAGTTTTTCCCTACTACAAAGAACACTTCTAAGGGGGTTTTAACTAATAGGGGAAGATAATGTAAACTATGCACTTATCACTTTGCTCTCCAGTCACAGATATGCCCCTCTCTTTAACTGGGGCCACTTGGACTTAGCCACAACCGTGATCTGTCACAGTCCTTTGGAAAATGGGGGAATCTTTTCTGGCTTTGAGAATGTCCTCTTGTGATCCTGACGGTGTCTTCTTTTTATTCCTGCCGCTGGCATTGATTTCCTGGGGTTCTAGCCTGGGCACTGACCCCAAAGGATGCAGGGAAGAAGGAGGGGTAGACTCTTCCCTCAGCAGTGAAAATCCTTGTACTATCGGGCCTGGACATTGTCCAGAAACAGTTCGCGGGGCTGTTTGGTCTGCTGAGTTGTACCGTTGAGCACCGGTATCCCTCATACAGATCTTGCCTTTCCCGGTCAGTACCATCGGCCAAAGCAGTTGTGTCCGCATCATCGGCCGAGTTTGCAGTCTCGTTAAGGTCCTTGATGTAGGCCGGGACAGCAATATTAGCGGGGACAGCGGTACATGCGGTATGTCAGCGGGACCCCGTCCATCAGCTCCTGCCAGCACGTCCTCTCATCTCTGGTCCACCTTAGCTCTTCCCCCTCGCCTCACAGCTAAATTACCTCACAAGACTGACGTGCGCTCAGCGTTTTCGCCTCCACAGTTTGAATTTATGCGCGAGCATTTTCTGTCTGCTTAGCCACGCCCCCTTTTCTCGAGCACAGGGAACATCCTGTTACTTTAAACGCTCCTCCCTGTAACTGAGGTGACAGACCCGATGGTTCTGGGCCCGTTACGGATGAGACAAGCCTGGCTTGCTTCTTCTCCTTACACATATACAGGTAATAGAAATAACGTTGCCGTATATTCACTACAACAAATCATCCAGACTGTGGCTTGAGTAAGCTTCCGACTTGCACTTCCATAGATTAAGCAGGAGAGCAGAGACATTGACCGAAGATGAAGGAAACACACCTTTAGGTGTGGGACTGTAGTATTTAATAAGCCACTTTTTCAATTTTTGGATTGGAATTCCTTCTTTGCCTTCAACATTAAAAGTGAGAGAGAGGATGCCACCTTCCTCTATTTTTCCTCCTTGACCTCTTCTTTCTCCACTGATTATGAACCTCTTATGCAGGAAAACAAATGAGCCAGAGCACACCTTTAGTGACCCCATATTGCCCTCCCCTCCCCAAGATTATGAGCCTCAGATTCCTGATTTTGTGGTCCAATCATTAATGCAATTTGACACTGCTAACCTCATAGAAATCAAGTTTTTCAAGGTATTTTTCTCTGAGAATTTTGTAAATCTGAGACAAATTTATAAGCACAACAATTTCTTGCCCAAAACTCCAATTCATCATTAAATAACTTGACCCCATAGACACAGTACTGTAGAAATGATGAAGTTTTGGGCCTTGCGCTTCACATGGGAATAGTGAAGAAGTCAGTAGTTCGTCGATATTGGAATGTTGATGTTTTATATAGTACTCCAGTTTTCCACATGGCTATGTCCCAGACATGTTCTGAGGCTATTCACAAATGTTTGCATTACAACAATAATGCACAGTGTCCACCCCAAGATTACTCCAACTTTGACCGAATTTTCAAAGTTAGGCTGATCATTTTTCACTTCAGCAACAAATTCGCTAAATTGTACATTCCCCAAAATGACATCTGCATAGATGAGTCCCTAATGCACTTCAAGGGGAGACTTAAATTCAGGTAATACTTGCAAAGTAAGAAGGCAAGGCATGGAATATGATTATATACAAACTGGGCAAAAGTACTTAGGGTACACCCACAGATTTAGGGTTTATGAAGGGAGGGACATCTGGATTGAATCCCCTGAATATCCCCCTGTCCTGGGAGTGGAAGGACAAAATTTGTAGGAATTAGTGCACCTGTAAAGGGACGACCGCGGGAACGATTCACTGGAAGCTGCTACGTACTTTACCTCTGTAGCCTCCATTCTCTTGGGGTGTTCTCCTCCAGTGAGGGAGCGTACAGAGCAATTAGAATCAGAGTCCAGAATCACGTCAAACAATTCTGCTTTATTTTCCTCCGGACACAGCACATCCAAGACACCATAAGCACATCTTAAACGATACCAGCAATACATTCTTCACAACTCCGCTTCTTCTCCTCTGCTAAACCAGAATGAACCACAAAGTATTGACAGGATGAGGAGCCCGGTGAAAACGGCACTTCGATCTCTTCCTCTGGAGACACTTCAATCCAACATAAGAAAGATACATCTACTAGGTCGTCTACCCCTCTCTGGTTATCCTGCCCGGATACTTCTGGTGAACCACTCGCTACTACGCTTCAGCACGACATCTTCTGCTGCGCATTCCCACAGTGGTCCTTCCACTGGACTACTGGTACGTAAACCCATTCACTTTGGGCTCACTCTTCCACGGTGAATCCTTCACCGGCTTCTTCAGGGGTTGCTGGTCCCCTCTTTCTCCTACCCTATGCTCAGGGCCCAGGAGCGTGGACATCCTCACAATGGCAAGGTCCACCCCGACTGACTTCAGCTAAGAGGAAACTTGACTGGATGTGCTCAATGCCCCCCTCTAGTGACCAAACCAAATACTGCACTGACGTTATTTTCTAAACGTTCTAACTGGTTCTCTAACATGCCCCCATTAGTGATCCCTTGCAAAACTATATCTAACCCACTTATGTATATACACTACCCTTCTAGTGCCCTCCTCTAGTGATCCCTAGGATGCACTACCTCCCTATAACCATACCTCCCCTACTCCTACATAACACTGAAAACCCGACATCACACAGTTCATACAAAGCTTACATTTACACATTTTAACACAATTAAAGGGGATGATACATTTAAAGGGTTAATACCCTTGACCTCCTTACACACCCACTGATGAATCAGGGTTATCAACTCTATGTAGATGACTTCTACACCAGCACCCCACTCTTCAAATCCCTCTTTGCAAGACCTACTGTAGCATGGGGCACTGTGCCAAAAAGAGAAAGGCCTCCCCAGGTCACTGATGTCTAACCTATGGCATGCATGCCAGAGAGGGCATGCAGAGCACTCTCAGCTGGAACTTGGCCTCGCCTCATCCTTGTTCCAGACTGCAGCTTCCTGCCTCACACATTGAGCGGCGTGGCCGCGGAGCTGAATGATGAAGTCATCCAGCCACGAGCACGCCGCTCAAGGTGTTAGAGGAAGTGAGAGGAAGGAAGCTGCCGGCGCATGGAGAGGTGAGTGTGGCTGCTGTGGTGTGTGTGAGTGTGGCTGCTGTGGTGTGTGGGGATCTGGGTGTGTGTGTGTGGCGAGTGTGGCCGCTGTGGTGTGTGGGGGTGTGAGTGTGTGTGTGTCAATGATGGGGAGAGGGCCAATGAAGGGAGTGATGGGGAGAGGGCCAGTGATGGGGAGAGGGTCGATGATGGAGGTGATTGGGAGAGGGCCAATGATTGGAGTGATGGGGAGAGGGCAACAATGGTGGTGGGGGAGAGGGCAATGACGGGGTGATGGGGGAGGAGGAAATGATGGAGGTGGTGGAATGGGCAATTTCTATATTTCTACATGAAGGGGATCATGATGGGGCATATTTCTGCATGAAGGGGATCATGATGGGGCATTTCTACATGAAGGGGATCATGATGGGGCATATCTCTGCATGAAGGGGATCATGATGGGCCATAATACTACAAGACGGGGATCATAATGGGGCATATTTCTGCATGAAGGGGATCATGATGGGGCATTTCTACATGAAGGGCATCATGATGGGGCATATTTCTGCATGAAGGGGATCATGATGGGGCATAATACTACAAGAAGGGGATCATGATGGGGCATATTTCTGCATGAAGGGGATCATAATGGGGCATTTCTACATGAAGGGGATCATGATGAGGCATTTCTACATGAAGAGGATCATGATGGGGTATATTTCTGCATGAAGGGGATCTTGATAGGGCATTTCTAGAAAAAGGGGATCATGATGGGGCATATTAGTACAAGAAGGGGATCATGATGGGGCATATTTCTGCATGAAGGGTATCATGATGGGGCATATTTCTACATGAAGGAGATCATGATGGGGCATATTTGTGCATGAAGGGGCTCATGATGGGGCATATTACTGCATGAAGGGGATCATGATGGGGCATATTTCTGCATGAAGGGGATCATGATGGGGCATATTTCTACATGAAGGGGATCATGATGGGGCATATTTCTGCATGAATGGGATCATGATGGGGAATATTTCTACATGAAGGGGATCATGATAGGACATATTTCTACATGAAGGGGATCATGATGGGGCATATTTCTGCATGAAGGGGATCATGATGGGGCATATTTCTGCATGAAGGGGATCATGACGGGGCATTTTTACATGAAAGGGATCATGATGGGGAATATTACTACAAGAAGGGGATCATGATGGGGCATTTGGCACGTGTTGGCACTTCGTCATAAATAATTGAGTTTTAGGTTGTAGTTTGGGCACTCGGTCAGTGGGCAGCTGCTCAGAAAAGGTGAGAGCAGAGCCCAATCTAGTGGCATCATGCTGGTGGTAATGTATAAGGACAAGAAGAATGTCCTTATTTACCACAATACATGGAAATGGCAGCACCCCCACCACTGTTCAAGATAAATCTACACAGGTCCCCAAAGCAATGTATGTCGTGGAGTACAATAATGACATGGGGGGAGTTGATCTCTCTGATCAATTCCTCCATCCCTACAGTGCCATGTGGAAAACTAAGGTGTGGTACAAAAAGATGGCCGTGCACATCATACAAATTGCAATGTATAATTCTTATTTGGTATCACAATCTGTAGGCCAATTTGACACATTTCTTCAGTTTCAGAAGGTAGTGATCAAGGCCCTAAAATTTGAAAGTCAGGGGTAAGGAGAAGGCCCCAGTAATTCTGAATGTGCTCGTATAGTACCAGGTAAACATTTCCAAAATAAGGCCCCTCAAACTTCAAAGAGAGGAAAGTTACAAAAACGTGCAAAGTGTGCTAAAGAAAAGGGGGATAAGAAAAGACACAATTTTTCAGTGTGACACCTTCACAAACTAACCAGGCTTGTGCATAAAAGACAGGTTCAAAGTGTACCACTAATCAATGGATTACTACAGGCTATTTCCATAAGTCCCATAAAATTTGAACAGAGCAGCATGTTTAATCAATGTTTCATTCAAATTCCTTCTCATTACTGCTGCTGAGCCAACAAGAGAACTCTGATATGTTACACCCTTTCTTGGGATTATGGTGTCCCAGCAGTATGCCCAAAAAGGATAACTCTATTTCATGGGAAAGTCCCACTAAAACATGATGTGCTGATTGACAGGATCTCTCATTTATGACCAAAACTGCTGTTCTAAATAAAGTAATTGCACTCATTGCTGATCAAAATGCTCCATTTAATAAGGCACAGTTATACCCTTTTATACTAGTCACTGCTGATTTCCATTTTTACCCCCTTCCAAACATCTCCTATAAATGAATGCCAAAAGGCAAGTTGGATGCATATTTATGGAACAGGCGCAGTTGGTGAGGCTGCACCATATCTGGCAGCTGCTCACAGTTACATCACTAGAATTTGCCTGTAAGGAGAGCAATCAAAGCCTACCAGTAATGGTTTCTGCAAAACCCTAAAATATTGCTTTAAATTTCTGGCATTTTGTGCTATCGGTTTTCACCTGCTGAAGGCCTAAGTTTCTACTATGACGGTGCTCCTCTGAAACATGACCTGTGGCTGGGATGCATAGGAGGCCATGATTACACACATGGACAAAATTGTTGGTTCCCTTCTGTTAAAGTTAAAATAAACATAATGGTCACTGCAATAATTTGAAACTCACAAGCAGATATTGAATTTCAATTGTGGTTCAGCAGAAACATGTAAACAAAACTAATGAAAATGCCCTGTACAAAATTACAATAACTTTAATTTAAGATTTTTTTGCACTACCTTTTGAGGCAATCACTATAAACAAACAATCTCTGTAAAGATCAATGAGACTTCTGAACCTGAGGTGAAGTCTGTCCCAACTGTAGAGCTTGTTAGCCGACAGAAAAGTAGACCCAGTTCTCCAAGAACCCAAACCCTCCCTTACTGCACCAATTTCTAAGCCACGTATTTATCTTCCTAAGCTCCCCATCTTTCTAGTGATGCTCATAGCAGAGGCAGTATTTCTAAAAACAGCACCTTGGAGTTTCTGGACTTCAGCTTCTCTCCTCCCTCTAAGTGGCCCAGAGCAAAAAAACTTCATCAGCATGGGTGACGTTATCATCTAGAAAGTCATTCCAGTGGGACTTGAGGAAGATTTTAAAATCATCTGATTCTGCCAGGTAGGATGGAAATCTCCAGTGTCGTGTCTGAGGGCTTGAGTCTGTTAGAGCTAAAGATAGTGAAATAGGAGCATGGTCTGAGATTAAAATTGGTGGTTGCCAGAGTCATGATGTTGGTGAAGAAGTTGTGTGGACATGAGGAAGTAATCAATACGAGAGAAAGATTGGTGAGTGAAGGAAAGGCATGTATATTCTCTAGCTGTAGAGTTCATCACTCTCCATGGATCACAAAGCGAGAGCTGTTCCATATAGGATAGGAGAGAGGTGGTGGCCACTGAGGTTTGTGGGGAAGGTGGGGAACGGTCCATAGCAGGACACTGCACTAAGTTAAAGTCTCCTCCTATTATTTGATGGCTCGGTCCAAGCCCCAAAA
>JARQOD010000004.1:137101989-137147674 GCA_033576555.1 Oophaga sylvatica | reverse complement strand
GTGCGCTCACTTGCGACGTTCCAGCATGGCCAGATCGCTGATTGCAGCTCTGCAACGCAGATTTCACCTTCATGAACATCGCATTATATGTGACGTACCCACCAGGTGGAATTCCTCGTTACATATGTTGGAGCGGTTGTGTGAGCAGCAGCCAACAGTAATGGAGTATCAGCTGCATCAGGCGCAGTCAACTCGCAATTTGCGGCGTTCACAACTTCACCACTACTGAGTGGGCCTCTATAATAAGAAAATAATATTATTTATTTATATAGCGCCATAATATTCCGCAGTGCTTTACAGTTTAACAGTTTCAAAACACGAGTCATAAGTAACAACGTTAACAATACAATAATTAAAGCAAAATCAGCCGCCCCTGCTGGTGAAAGCTTACAATCTACAATGAGGTGTGGGAGATACAAAGTACAGGTGTTTATATACAATGGTGTTTTTACAATGATGGTCCAGCCATTTTAAGGAAGTGAGGGATGCATGGAGATAGTGAATGGGCTACACACACAGAATTACACATAGAATGACTTTGATTAGAGATGTGATAGGCCACTGTGAACAAATGTGTTTTGAGGGAGCGCCTGAAACCATCCAAATTGCGGATAGTCCTAATTTCTTGGGGTAGAGCATTCCAGAGGATTGGCGCAGCGCGGGTGAAGTCTTGGAGTTGGGAGTGGGAGGTACGGATTAGTGCAGAGGTTAGTCGAAGGTCGTTTGCAGAGTGCAGCAGTCGGTTAGGCCGATAAATATAAATAAGGGAGGAGATGTAGGGGGGTGCTGCGCTGTGGAGAGCTATGTTGGTGAGAACCAGTAATTAGAATTGGATCCTATAATGAATGGGCAGCCACTGCCAGTGTAATGAGTGGCGAATAACTCTATGAAGGATATCTGCCACGTTTTGCGTGCGTTTGTTGAGTCAACGCGGATGGCGAGTGCAGATGATGCACTAGTCAGCCTGACTGTCCCCCTTATCTGCCTGCTTCAAAAAACACTGCAAGCACTAAGGCATGAGGTTTTGGAAGAGGTGGAGGATGAGGAGTCACAAATTCCATCACCTTCTGGACAGTCAGCGCAACGTGGTTCTTCACAAAGGGCTGGAGGACTTTCAAAGTACCATGCTGTATCAACAATTGAACCTCCAGAGTCGCTGTCTATATTTTCATAACCATTACAAACTTTTAATGTATTTACAAAGCACATAATGTACATTTTTTGTCTATCCTTTTGTAATGCTATTGTGTTTCCATAAACTGATGTTACAGAATTATGATACAAAGTTTTTAAATTTTGAGTTTTAAATTTTGTAAATTTATATGTATTTGAAGGACTTTGTGAGGAGGAGTCAATGGAGGAGGAAGACATCGCTCCAGAGGGAGGTAGACAATGCTCTAGTCAGTATGTAGACCAAGGGTGGGGTGATGCACAGCAGGCGGAGATGACGCCTCTTGCAGGGGACAACGTTTCTTGGCCAGTTGGGAGTCTGCAGCACATGGTTGATTTCATGCTGCAGTGGCTGAGAAACGACCGCCGCATCGAACACATTCACACCACGTCTGATTATTGGGTGTACACCCTCCTAGACCCTCGCTACCGGGACAACTTACAAAGCCTCATCACACCGTTGAACCGGGAGCGTAAAATGCGGAAGTACCAAGACACACTGGTGCAATCCATAATGTTCTCCATTCCAGCCAAGAGCACTGCTGCTGCTACTGATTTACAAAGCAGCTCTGTGCGTCGAGGCAGTGGAGACAGCTCTGCAACAAGAGGGAGCACAAGCAGCGCCTCTGCACAGGCAAGACCAGTATGTTCCAAATGTGTCGAAGTTTTGTGGCAGCGCCACCAATGTCTACACCATCCGAGACGGCTCCAGTCAGCAGGAGGCAACATTTCCGTAAGATGGTTACAGACTACATGTCTTGCCCTCTCAGTGTACTCTCAGATGGCTCTTCCCCATTCAAGTTTTGTGTCTCTAAGCTGGATACATGGCCAGAGCTTAGCCAGTATGCATTGGAGGTGCTGGCTTGATCTGCTGGCAGTGTATTATCGGAGCGCGTCTTTACTGCTGCAGGTGGTGTACTAACAGACCGTTGCATGCGACTATCCTACGATAATGTACAACGGCTTACTTTTCTGAAAATGAACTAGGCATGGATCTCGCCTGAATTTGCCTGTCCGGTTTCAGATTAACTAACTGGTTGACAACGTTTTCCATGTCTCCTGTTATGTTCATCTTTCTACCACCTGAGCTATACTCCCTGGGCTACAACACTGCCAGTTGCTGCTCAGAAGTGTCGTGTCCACAGACCAATACACAAGCTATAGTAATAGTGGGGTTCAGTAACGCCTGCTGTTCCCCTGCTGTGTGTCCGGCAAAAATTACTGCTACCTAGCTACACATGTTTAAAAAAACATGACATGTTAAAGTGGCTAGTGCTACACATAGATATCAGGCTACACCCTTATTTCTAAGCTGTAAACAAGTGAAACGTCAAATTTAAAACCATTCAATGATTAGTGTTGGTAACAAATCTGTAACTAAATAATTGTGACATATTATGGCAGATATCCACATGTCTAACACAAAAGCATACTTATGCTATAGGGTACTGATGGTGAACCTTCTCACTCCATAACTTTGACCAATCCAACTCACATCATGCCTCAAATGCTGCAATGTTGGAAGTGCATAATGTGGGTTGAACTTTGACAACAGCTGCAGTGCGAAGGTTATCCTTCTGTGTTCTTGGCTTTTAAATAAAAGCATACAAGTAAATATAATAATACATTGTTGATTAAGGGACATGATGTACACCTGTAATATTGTGCAAACAATGGATGTAGGACTATTCCTCTTCAACATTACTTATATTTGTGTCATTTGAAAAAATACATATTTTAGTTAAAAATTAAAAACCCATGTTCAGTAGCTGTGAAAGGCCCGTTTGTGTACTTCTATATTGTTTGCAACCAATGTATTGTATACGGATGGAAGCGCGTCACACTAATAGATTAGATTTATTTTAAATGGAATGTAGCAGAACCAATTGGAGATAAATGAAAAGGATGAGCCACTGAGACACGCTCAGCAGAGTACAAGCAGCAGTGCTTGAACATGTAACTGGAGCGTGATCTGCACTAAAAAAAGTAAAAAAACACAGACTGAAGTGAACACTGAAACACAACTGTCCACAATCTGTGAAAAGCTCCTTTCTGTACTTCTATAGTGTTTGCAACCAATGTATTGTATACGGATGGAAGCGCGTCACACTAATACTATTAGGATGAGCCACTGAGACACGCTCAGCAGAGTACAAGCAGCAGTGCTTGAACATGTAACTGGAGCGTGATCTGCACTAAAAAAAGTAAAAAACACAGACTGAAGTGAACACTGAAACACAACTGTCCACAATCTGTGAAAAGCTCCTTTCTGTACTTCTATAGTGTTTGCAACCAATGTATTGTATACGGATGGAAGCGCGTCACACTAATACTATTAGGATGAGCCACTGAGACACGCTCAGCAGAGTACAAGCAGCAGTGCTTGAACAAGTAACTGGAGCGTGATCTGCACTCAAAAAAGTAAAAAACACAGACTGAAGTGAACACTGAAACACAACTGTCCACAATCTGTGAAAAGCTCCTTTCTGTACTTCTATAGTGTTTGCAACCAATGTATTGTATACGGATGGAAGCGCGTCACACTAATACTATTAGGATGAGCCACTGAGACACGCTCAGCAGAGTACAAGCAGCAGTGCTTGAACAAGTAACTGGAGCGTGATCTGCACTCAAAAAAGTAAAAAACACAGACTGAAGTGAACACTGAAACACAACTGTCCACAATCTGTGAAAAGCTCCTTTCTGTACTTCTATATGTTTGCAACCAATGTATTGTATACGGATGGAAGCGCGTCACACTAATAGTATTAGTGTGACGCGCTTCCATCCGTATACAATACATTGGTTGCAAACACTATAGAAGTACAGAAAGGAGCTTTTCACAGATTGTGGACAGTTGTGTTTCAGTGTTCACTTCAGTCTGTGTTTTTTACTTTTTTGAGTGCAGATCACGCTCCAGTTACTTGTTCAAGCACTGCTGCTTGTACTCTGCTGAGCGTGTCTCAGTGGCTCATCCTTTTCATTTATCTCCAATTGGTTCTGCTACATTCCATTTAAAATAAATCTAATCTATTAGTCTAATAGATTAGATTTATTTTAAATGGAATGTAGCAGAACCAATTGGAGATAAATGAAAAGGATGAGACACTGAGACACGCTCAGCAGAGTACAAGCAGCAGTGCTTGAACATGTAACTGGAGCGTGATCTGCACTAAAAAAAGTAAAAAACACAGACTGAAGTGAACACTGAAACACAACTGTCCACAATCTGTGAAAAGCTCCTTTGTGTAGTTCTATAGTGTTTGCAACCAATGTATTGTATACGGATGGAAGCACGTCACACTAATAGATTTGATTTTTTTTTCTAATATAATGGAGCTGCACCAATTCCACAAAATAAAAAAAAAAAAAAAAAAAAAAAAGAGTCAGTGACACGTGCAGATGCCTACAAACAGCGGTGGATGCAGAGCAAACTGCAGCGTCACCTGCACTGTCACACACACACCTTGCACAGAGCTGTTAAAACAACACTGGCAAAATGAAGCTTTACACAGCGGTTGGTAAACTAGCCTGCCTCAAGCACAGTAGTACACAAAATCGCAATATCTAACTGTCCCTCAGAGTGAGCAGAGTAGCGTTCTGTCCCTTACTGAGTTCACAGCACAGTGACGCTAAAATGGCGGCGGCGCCTTTTATAGTGCATTCTGACATCATTTCAGCAGCCAATCACAGCCATGCCATTAGTTAAGATGACCGCAGCATTACAGGATGTGCCCACACTTCGTAGGATTCCTCATTGGCTGACTAAAATCACATTGCCTCTCAAAGAATTATGGGAACTTCCGATTCCGGTATACGATATGGAAAAAGTATCGGAATTAAGTATCGGAATTCCGATAACGCGAATATCGGCCGATACCCGATACTTGCGTATCGGAATGCTCAACACTAGTCATAAGATAATGATACAATGACTCTCCCACATCAATGACCCACACAAAAGATATATGAATATTTTGATATATAATTCAAATTGCATGCACAATTTATATTAAGTGCAATGGTAACACAATAAAAATGGCAAAAAACTGTACCTAAGACCTGTAAGGCTATTCACAGCACCATGCAGACAATTGCTATACATAAATAGAGAGCAAAAATTAAACCTGATGACCACAGAGTAACCAGATAAAGTGTATACCGACTATACGATGTCCAAAGATGGCAAGGACCCAGTAGTCAAGATGTAATAAAACAAAAGAAAGACTACAATAAGCATGTGAGCTCATGAGAGCAAAAGGTGCGTGAAGAGGTTAGAATGCCCAATACAGCTGTGGGATAAGCGCTTTATCCTCCCTTGAAGAAGCCACATTGATAGTGGCGATACGCATGCGGCTTCGCTCCCCCTCCTCCTTATCCTTATCGTATAGTTGGCATAGACACGGGCATAGGTATAGAAACCCGCGGATGCTGACCGTAATTTAGGAGGAATGGGGTTTGTCCAGTGGAGTCAGCCACGGCGTTGTTCAAAGCAAACTCCACCCACGGTAGCAAGGATGCCCAGTCATCCTGCCTAGCTGAGACAAAATGTCGCAGATATGTGACCAAGGTCTGATTGGCCCTCTCTACCAACCCATTCGTCTCGGATGATAGGAAGAGAGATTCAACTCAATGCTGAGAAGACGACAAAGCTCTCTCCAGAACCGAGACGCCAACTGGGGACCTCGGTCACTGACAATCTTGTCTGGCATGCCGTGTAGGCGGTAGACGTGTCTAATAAACAGTGCCATCAAGGCCCTGCAGAAGGTAACCGTGGTAACAGCACCAAGTGCACCATTTTAGAGAAATGGTCGGTGATAACCCAAATAATGGTGCACCCACGAGACTTGGGCAAGCCCACCACAAAGTCCATCTCGACCATCTCCCAGGGCCTGTCTGCCACCGGCAAACGGTAAAGTAACCCAGCTGGATGTTGACGAGGAGACTTATTCTTGGCTCAGGAGACACACGCCCGAACATAGTCTACTACGTCCCGGACCATATGCGGCCACCAATACGTCCTCGCCAGCAGCTCAGATGTCCTTTTTGTCCCAAAATGTCCCCCTACCCTGGACTCATGAACCCAAGAGTTCGCAAATTGGCAGGTAAAAAATGTCTTGCCCGGAGGCACTGACTAGCGACATCGGAGCTACGGTTCTTAAGCTCTCAGGAGGGACAATAAGCCGAGTCTTCCCCTCCTCCTCCTCAGAGCCTCAGAGGACACAACGGAACGAGATAGAGCATCAGCCCGAATGTTATTCTCTCCCGAGAGGTAATGGAGGGTGAAGTGAAACCGGGAGAAGAACAAGGACCATCTGGCCTGACGGGAGTTTAGCCGCTGGGCTGTCTGTAAGTACACCAAATTCTTGTGGTCGGTGAAGACTTGGAACAGAAAGCGAACCCCCTCCAAGAGAAGTCTCCACTCAGAGAAGGCCAACTTCATTGCTAGTAACTCCCTGTCCCCGATGGAATAATTCCTATCCGCAGGTGTGAAGGTCTTGGAGAAGAAGAAGCAAGGATGCTTCCGACCTTGAGCATCCTTTTGGAAGAGGACTGCTCCCGCACCAACGGATGAGGCATTCACCTCCAATATAAATGGCTTATCAACATCGGGGCAATGTAGGATGGGAGCGCTAGCAAAATGAGATTTAATAGAAGTGAAAGCCTTGGAGACCTCTTTGGACCACAATTTGGGATTTGCTCCCTTCTTGGTGAGGGCTACCAAGGGAGCTACCAAAGTTGAGAAATGGGGAATGAACTGGCGATAGTAATTGATGAACCCCATAAAGCGCTGCACCGCTTTAAGAGAATGAGGTTCTTGCCAGTCCAGTACAGCCTGTAGTTTGGCAGGATCCATTGCCAATCCCTGGGCAGAGATGATATAGCCCAGGAAAGGTAAAGACTCCAGCTCAAACATGCATTTCTCCAACTTTGCATAGAGGGAATTTGCCCGTAGGAGGTCGAAGACGCTGCAGACATCTTTCCGGTGGGAGTCAATATCTGGAGAGAAGATGAGAATATCATCCAAATAGACTACGACCGAGGTGGAGAGCATATCCCAGAAAATATCATGAACAAAGTCTTGGAAACAGCTGGGGCATTACAGAGCTCGAAGGGCATCACCAGATATTCATAGTGCCCATCCCTGGTGTTAAAAGCCGTCTTCCATTCGTCCCCCTCACGGATGCGAATCAGGTTATAAGCACCCCGCAAATCTAATTTGGTAAATACCCTTGCTCCCCTTAACCTATCAAAGAGCTTGGAAATCAGGAGCAATGGGTATTTATTCTTAACAGTGATGGCGTTAAGACCCCTGTAGTCTATGCATGGACGTAATTCTCCGTTCTTCTTCTGCACGAAGAAGAATCTCGCGCCTGCAGGTGACACTGACTTCCTAATGAACCCTCGAGCCAGATTCTCCTGGATGTATTGGGACATAGCCTCCATCTCCGGGAGAGAGAGAGGGTAGACCCGTCCCCGAGGAGGTTCTGCTCCAGGCAATAGGTCTATAGGATAGTCATAGGGGCAGTGAGATGGAAGGGTCTCAGCAGCCTTTTTGGAGAACACGTCTGCATAGGACCAATAGCACTTGAGAAGAGAAGTGAGATCTGCGGGTATGTCAGTAGTGGTGACCTGAACGCACTCCCTCACACATCTGCCTGCACACGACTTACTCCAACCCAATATCCTCCCAGAGGACCACTCAATATGTGGAGAGTGGTAACGGAGCCAGGGTACTCCCACCAAAATCTCGACTATTCCCTCAGGAAGGACAAGAAAGGAAATACTCTCCTGATGTGAAGTGGACATAGATAAAGTGAGAGGGATAGTCTGGTGGGTGATTTGTGAGGGCAGAGTCGATCCATTCACTACTCGCACAGTCACTGGTTTGGCGAGCATCACCTGAGGTATAGCGTGGCGGAGAGCAAAGGCAGAGGACATGAAATTCCCTTCGGCTCCAGAGTCCACACAAAGCTCGATGGTGAGAGTGGATGGACCTAAAGTAATTGTCCCTTTGAAGGACAACTTGGTGGAAAATGCCGCGGTGTCTAGTGAACCTCCTCCCAGGGTTACTAGACGCGACCGTTTTCCTGACCGCTGGGGATATTTGTTGGCATAATGTCCTAACTGCTGGCAGATGTTACAAACCACGGGTACTCGAGCGGCCCGGGACTTAGGTCCTGCTCGAGAAACCTCCATGGCCTCATGGGAGTCAGACGCCTGACTGAAAGTTTCTAGAGGTCTGGTAAAGGTGGGGGCCAGCCGGAACCTCTGCCTACACTGGGACCGCTCCAGTCTCCGCTCGTGAAAACAGAGGTCGATGTGGGTAGATATGGCGATAAGCTTCTCCAGTGTGGCGGGAATCTCCCTGGTAGCCAAGGCGTCTTTCACATGGCTCGCCAGTCCTCTCCAAAACACAGGAATGAGGACTTTATCTGTCCACTCTAACTCCGAGGCCAGAGTCCGAAATTGGACAGCAAAATAGCTGACCAAGAATGAACCCTGTGAACTTGCCAGCAGTTGGAGCGCCTTATAGTGGGTGACCTTAGGTCCTAGAAAGACCTTTTCAGAGCCTCCAGAAAACGAGGAGCACTCCGCACCACACGGTCGTCACGCTCCCACGGTGGTGTGCCCACTCCAACGCTCTACCCGACAGGAGAGATATTGCAAAACCCACTTGTGCCCGTTCTGTGGGGAAACGTGCAGCCAGAAGCTCGAGCTGTATAGAGAACTGACTCACGAATCCCCGACATTGCTTGCTGTCACCAGAAAACTTGTCTGGAACCGGGAGGTGGGATAATGTAGGGGCAGAGGTGGCAGTGGACAAACTGGCTGCAGCCATGCTAGCAGCATGAACAGCGACTGCGGTAACGTCCACAGCTAAGGTTGTGCGCTCAAGGGCCGCCAACCTACCCTCCAGCTGCTGGATGTTCCGCTGTAGACGCTGGTCATCCGCCATTTTACTAGCCAGACCCTGACGCTAGTATTCTGTTAGGACTGGCGGAACGCATCAAATAAATATAAATAATAGGTGCGTTCGCAGCCCGGGGTCCACCGTGCAGGCAGAGCCTGCTGCTAGTAAGATGGCACAATATGGCGGTATACGCGAGCTCTGTTAATCCACGGAGTCGCTGATATTAACGATGTGGCACTATATGGCGGTATGAGCAACTCTGTTACTCCACAGAGCCGCTGACATAGACACCGTGGCACTATATGGTGGTAAGGGCGAACTCTGTTACTCCACTGTGTCCTGTTAGCCCCACAGGAGTACACAGATACCTGCAGAGCGGATAGCAGTCCGTGGTCATGCGGACAGTAACGCAAACAACCAACTCCTCACCGGAGTAGCCGTATTCTAGAGGCTATTTCAGCCAAGCCCTGAATACGTGCATACAAAACTCCTCACCGGAGGTGCCGGTATTCTAGAGGCTTATTTCAGCCGAGCCCTAACCACATGTGTACATGACCACACTGACGCAAAGCACATAACAGGATTGATACTAGCGCATGGCCGTGCGGCCATGCAACCCTTTTATAGCTGCAGCAACTTCGGGACCTTCCCAGAAGGACCATTGGGAGACTGCCACAGAACTCGAGCAAGCTCAGAACCTTCCAAGAGGACCAATGGGTAGTTGCTACAGTACCTGAGCATGTGACCCCTGATCTCCAATGAGAGATCTTACCCTGGGCATGCTCAGAAGGGGAAAAGGAGGACTTAGTCCCACAGACGTCTGCTCGCTGCTGACCAGTACTGACTATAATGGCAGAACCCAGAAAGGCAGCAGTACTCCTTTGCACAGTATGAGACTGAGCAAGATGCTGGGACCGACGTCTCTGCTGAGCTGGAACCACTGCGGCAGGAGAAGAATGGGAGACCGCAGCGGAGATGGCTCGAGGTTCCCCCTGTGCAGAGGCGGGAACTCGAACCCTAACACTCCCATACTGTTTGCCTATGCAGTAAATGCAACACTTGCCTCAAATTTGGACGCACCCCAATAACCCTTTGAAGAGACATACAGGAGGGCCACCTGAAGGCAATGTTCTCATTATTAGGAAGTTGGTACTCGCATACTCTTTGCCTATGCAGTGAATTGCAGTGTTGAGGCTGAAGAACCTGCATTTGAGAATTGCAGTGTTGAGCCTGAAAAACCTGCATTGGAGAATTGCAGTGTTGAGCCTGAAGAACCTGCAGTGGAGAATTGCAGTGTTGAGGCTGAAGAACCTGCATTGGAGAATTGCAGTGTTGAGGCTGAAGAATTTGCATTGGAGAATTGCACCGTTGTGCCTGAAGAACCTGCAGTGGAGAAATGCAGTGTTGAGGATGAAGACCTGGAACTGGAGAATTGCTGTGTTGTGGCTGAAGACCTGGCAGTGGAGAATTGCAGTGTTGAGGCTGAAGAACCTGCAGTGTGAGAATTGAGAAATGATTGCAGTGGCTGAAGACCTGCAGTGAGAATTGGGATGTTGAGGCTGAAGACTGCAGGAGAATTGCAGTGTTGAGGCTGAAGAACCTGCATTGGAGAATTGTAGTGTTGAAGCTGAGGAACCTGCATTAGAGAATTGCAGTGTTGAGCATGAAGAACTGCAGTGAGAATTGCAGTGTTGAGGCTGAAGACCTGGCAGTGTAGAATGTCAGTGTTGAAGCTGAAGACCTGCATTGGAAATTGCAGTGTTGACGCTGCAGTCCTGCTCTGAAAATTGCAGTGTTGAGCGTGAAGAACCTGCAGTGGAGAATTGCAGTGTTGAACCTGAAGAACCTGCAGTGGAGAATTGCATTGATGCAGCTGAACAACGTGCAGTGGCGAACTGCATTGTTGAGGCTGAAGAATCTACAATGGAGAATTGCAATGTTGAGGCTTTCCTAACGGGGTTTGAAAGGGTCGCCAAGAAGGAGAAACTCCAGTCAGAACAGTGGGCAGAGGTACTGTCGCCATACTTGACTGGGGAACCCCAGAAAGGATACCAGGATTTAGCTTTGCAGGACGCTAAAGAGTATGACAAGCTAAAAACGGAGATTCTTGCACGCTTGGGGGTAATAATGACTGCCAGGACACAGCAGGTTCATGAATGGGCGTATCACCGGGACAAACCACCATGCTCCCAAATGTTTGACCTGCTGCACCTGGTCCAGAAGTGGCTGCAGCCAGAGTCCTCTACACCTGTGCAGATGGTAGAACGGGTGGTGATGGACCGGTTTGTGCACTCCCTGCCGAGGCTGGTACAGACTTGGGTTGTCCAGGGTGATCCCCGGAATGCTGATGAACTTGTCGGACTGGTTGAGAGATACCAGGAGATGGAAAGTTCCTTAGGAAAGCAGCCCACTCCATACTGGGGGTCCCAACAGATGGCAGAAGCCCAAAAGGGGGTGGGGCACCAATACTGTTTGCCTATGCAGTGAATGCAAGAGATGCCACAAATTTGGACACACCTCAATAACCCTTGGAAGAGATATGGAGGAGGGCCTCATAAGACAATTTTCCCATTATTAGGAAGTGGGTCTCCCATAGTATTTACCTATGCAGTGAATGCAACGGCTCCCAAAAATTTTGAACCACTCCAATGCCCCTTTGAAGAGACGTAGAGGAGGGCCTCATGAAAAAAGGTACCCATTATGAAGAAGTGGGTCTCCCATAGTGTTTGCTTATGCAGTGAATGCAAGGGCTGCCAAAAGTTTTGAGTCACTCCAATGCCCCTTTGAAAAGATGTAGAGGGGGGGGCCTCATGGAAAAATGTTCCCATTATAAAGGAGCGAGTCTCCTATACTTATAATGCCCATGCACTAAATGTATGGGCTGACAAACATTTACCCCTGGGGGTATACATGAACATACTGAATAACCAATATTTTTTGCACAGGCATCATAAATACTTTAAAAAAAATTTTGTGGGTGTTGCATCATGGACCACAGTCACCCTGGTGATATAGTTGTGGTGAATGATGATGATGAGGAGAATGGGGAGGACAACAGCAAATAGCCAAAATCATGAAGCATATAACCAGGTGTTGGTGTGAAGAGGTGCTTGGGAATACACCTCCCTAAACAAGAAAGACACTGTATTGGAGGTTATGTTTCGCTGTTATCATTTGGTGGTGTAGAGAAGTCTGGCCCAATCCAGCCCTTGTTCGTTTCTATAAGAGTCAGCCTGTCAGCATTTTCAGTTGACAGGTGGATGCGCTTATCAGTTATAATTCCACCAGTGACACTAAAAACCTGCTTTGACAAAAACGCTAGCGGCAGAGCAGGCAAGGACCTCCAAGGCGTAGAGAGCAAGTCCATGCAACGTGTCCAGCTTGGATACCCAATAATTAAAAGGCACAGAGGAATCACGGAGGACGTTGGTATGGTCAGCAAGGTACTCCCTCAACATGTCCCCAAACTTTGCACTCCTTGTGAGAGTACCCCACGCCTCAGGGCCTGTTCGATGGGAGGGTCTGAGAAAACTGTCCCAGAACTTTGACAGTGTTCCTCTGCCTCTGCTGGATTGGAGTTTGTCTCTCTCGCCTGTGCTCCTTGATTGTCCAAAGAACTGTGACCATTGCGGCCAGTGTTTTCAGATGGGAATTCTTTTAATAATTCCACAACAAGGGCCTTCAGGTACTGACCCCATTTTAGTAGACCTGTCTGCCTCGGGAATAGAAAGTTCTCCTTGTACCATGGGTGTAGAAGTGTCACCAACCAGTAAAGACTGTCACCCAAAATTTTGAGAACGCGAGGGTGACGGTCAGGGCCGGCGTCAGCACCCGGCGCACCGGGGCAAGTGCCGGGGCCCTGAGTAGACAGGGGCCCACTCGCCGCCGGAGACACTGGCTACTATGAGGGGCCCTGTGCCAGTGCCGGCGTCCACGAGTGGGCCCCCCGCTTGCTCAGGGCCCCGGCACTTGCGATACTTACCTCTCCCTGCTCCACCGCTGTGACATCTTCCGCGTTTCCTGACAGTGACATTAAGGTCAGAGGGTAGCGATGACTTCACGTCTGTGCGCCCTCTGCCTGAACAGTCACAATACAGAGAGCTGGAAGATGGAGATGCTGAGGAGTCCAGAGTAGAGCAGTGCCCAGTGAGAAGAGGTGAGTATTTCATTTTTTTAATGTTTGAAGCAATATATGGGGAGCATTATACACTGGAGAATTATATTTGGGGCCCATCATACATTTGAGCATCATATATGGGGCCCATCATACACTGGAGCACTATATATGGAGCCCATCATACACTGTAGCATTATAAATGGGGCCCATCATACACTGGAGCATCATATACAGGGCCCATTATACACTGGAGCATTATATACAGGGCCCATTATACACTGGAGCATCATATATGGGGCCCATTATACACTGGAACATCATATATGGGACCCATTATATACTGGAGCATCATATAGGGCCCATTATATATAGAGAATAATATAGTCCCATCATACACTGGAGCAGCAACATGGGGCCCATCATATACTGGAGCATCATATGGGGCCCATTATATATGGTGCATCATATGGGGCCCATTATATATGGAGCATCACAAGGAGCCCATTATATATGGAGCGTTATATGGGGCTCATCATACACTGGGGCATCATATATGGGGCCCACCATATACTAGAGCATTATATGAGGTTCATTATATATGGGGCATCGTATGGGGCCCATCATATGGAGCACATATGGAGCCTATTCTGTATGGAGCATTATATGGAGCCTATTCTGTATGGAGCATTATATGGAGCCCATTCTGTATGGAGCAATATATGGGGTCCATCATATACTGTATGGAGCATTATTTGTGACTCATTATACTGTATGGAGCAATATGTAGGGGCTCATTATACTCTATGGGGCCCATCCTATACTGTATGGAGCATTATATGGGGACCATCACATACTGGAGCATTATGTAGAGCTCATCATATACTGTATGGAACATTATATGGGACCAATTATGTATGGAGCAATATATGGGGGTCATTATTCTGTATGGAGCAATATATGTGACTCATTATACTGTAGAAAAATATTTAGAATTGAGAGTCCTCAGTGGTTGATACCTTTTAATGGCTAACTGAAAAGATGGTAACAAATTGCAAGCTTTCGAGACTACTCAGGTCTCTTCATCAGGCAAAGACTAATACAAAATGTGAAGACTCACATATTTATACACAACACAGCACAGAAAAAATGCAATAGATGAGACAAGTGACGTGAAGCAGAACTGTCTTTATATGAGAGGGATGAACAGTTGTGGCAATAAATATTGGACTAGTTCATAGATAAGGAGTGTGAAAGTTTTATTGCCCTCTGATTGGGGTCTGGTAATGTTTTGTGATGTTCTCACAGGGTCTTTGAAGCAAATTCCTTAATTGATGTAATAGGCCATAAATCCATGTGATAGGTTCATTCCAGCATCAGTGCCTATCACATGGATTTATGGCCTATTACATCAATTAAAGAATTTTGGGGTTATCGGCAGAGTCTTTAAAAAATAACCAGGCTCAGGAAGACCTAACAGTTGTACTGGCAACTTCCGTCGTGTTGATGTTATGGTGAATGGTTGTCCGCCTTTTGTCTGCGGCCACCACACTGCTTCTTCCTGCCTGTTGGCGGGCTGCTCCTGCTGTGTGCTGCTGTCCTCGCTCTGCATGTCCGCCTGCCAGATTGTTTCAGTTACTATATCATCCACTACCTCATCTTCCATTTCCGCACCCTGGTCCGCCTCCTGACTTTCTGGCAATTGTGTCTCATCATCGTCCACCTCTTGTGACATGTTCCCACGGTCACCTTCGTGTGATCGTGGCTGCTCAAATATTTGGGCATCGCTACATGCAATCTCCTCTTGCCCCGCTTCAAGTGGACCAGTCGAGAGACCCGAATCTATAAATGGAAAAGTGAACAGCTCTTTGGAGTGTCCAAGTGTGGGATCAGTTATCTCCGGGCACTCGGCATGGTGGAAGGAAGGAGGATCAGGGTGAGGAATATGCAGTCCAGACTCACGGCTACTCAGAATTGACCGTGTGGAAGACAGGGTGGTGGTGGTGGCAAATCATCCAACCAACAACCTTTTGACACTGCACTGGGTTCAGTAGTAGTGTTCTGCTGCGGTCCCCTAGTAATGGGGACAGGAAGGTTGGGCGAGAGGATATGGGTGTAAGGTTCTTTGTCTCTTTTGAAATGTTCCTTGAAACTCAGTTTTCCGTCGGCCATTTTGCTTTCTGTCTTTCTGCAGCTCTTGCCCTCAGTTAATATGGAGTTTCCAGTTTTCATGTTCCCGCCCTGATTCTCTCCCTCTTGCTTCTTAAGCAGCCTCAGCTGAACAATCAGTGCTCCTGAATCAAGCCTCAGTCAGCCTGTGACCTGACTCCTGGAAACCTAGGATTTTGGACTCCAGCTATTTCCTACTGAGGAACTTTGGAACACTTTTGGACTCTGGAAACCTGCTGTCTGGTGAATCCATGTTTGCAGAGGAATTACGGTACAGAGAAGAGATCCTGAACCTGCTTTGGAGAGTTATTGTAGAGCTTGAAGTTACTCTGGCCTGCTGTGTCTCCTGCCTCTGTTCCTGCAAACTGTGTGACCTTTTCTGCATGCTTGTATGAAGTAATACAAGTCATTTCATATCAACCTATGTCTCATGTGTTTTCCTCACACCCAAGCACAAGACGCTATAGGAACTGTACACTATACATGACAAGATTCAGGAGCCAATGTTTAGTGTCTGCTGGGTCTGGGAAAGCCGTGTCTGCTGTGACTGTGGATATCTGATGTCCATCTAATACCTTCTGTGATGACAGTGGTTGTGACTTCTCACAACCATTCCAGGTGAGCACATTCCCTTAAATGTTACTCTGGAGTGTTACCACAGGTAAACACTATTTTTTTTTTTTTTTTCCTTTCCTCTTCTCCTTCCAGCACTTCTGCCTTAAAAGATCTGGAAGATGGAGGCCCGCATAAAGGAGCTTTGCGCAGTGACTGATACAATCCTTGCAGATATACAGACTATAAAAACCCGTTTTGCAAGCCTACAGGACCTCACTAATCATAATTTGCAAGTGTTTGGACAAACTACCCAGGAATTACGAGCCAGGATTGAGGCTCTAGAGGAACGAGTCCAGGCTCCTGCCATAACCCCGAGTTCTGGGATCCCCAAGTTACCTCCTTTTCGTTTTGGCGGTGAACGTGAGAAATTCAGGGGATTTATTAACCAATGCAATCTATTTTTCTCTGCACATGCTTCACAATTTCCCACTGAACGATCCAAAGTGCTTACTATAATCATGTTGCTTACCAATAAGGCTTTGATGTGGGCAAACCCTCTGATTGAGACTGAGGATGATTGTTTGAATCACCTTGATGCTTTATTTCAGCCATGGGGCAGGTGTTTGATGACCCCAATCGAGGTGCAACAGCTGAAGCAGCCATGTTAACTTTGCGCCAAGGTAAGCGTTCAGTAGCCGAATATGCCTTGGATTTCAGGAGATGGGCTCTTGATACCACTTGGGACACTTCCGCCAAAAAATCTATTTTTCGGAAAGGGTTGTCTCCACTGATTAAGGATGAACTTGCTCGTGCCGACCCTCCCACTGCGTTAGGTGACTTTATTAACTATTGTATCCGTATTGATGCTCGTCTGACTGAACGCAGACAAGAGAGATGGTTCGAAAATAATCGCACTAACCTTTTCCTACCTCCCTCCTCAGCTAAGGAACCTTTGAGTAGGATCACAAGGGAACCAGAACCTGAACCCATGCAGGTGGACTCTTTACAAAGACGGGTTAGTGATGCACGCAAAGAACATCGTATAAAGGAAAATCTATGTTTTTACTGTGGTAAGTCAGGGCACTTCATTATAAACTGCCCCAGCCGTTCTCGTAAGACTACTGCAGCAGTCATTCACTGTGAGTGTTGCGAGAGGAGCTCTGTCATGTCCGAGCCTCAGACTCCAGAGAGCTCTGCTGCAAGAGATCTTGATTTTTCGGACTTAAACTCTGTTAGTTCTGGGGACAATTACGGTATAAACGCTGCAATTTTTCAAGTTTCCTCAGCGGTGTCCCAGCTGAGTTGTAAAAGAAACAATTCTCATTGCTTCCTTTCCATCAAACTCTGGGTTGACTCAGTCTGGGTGTCTAGCTCTGCTATGATCGACTCAGGAGCAAGTGGAAATTTTATGGATATCTCCTTTGCTTTGAAACAGGGGATACGTTCAGTGAAGAAGGCTACTCCAGTACAGATGGAGACTGTGGATGGCTCCCTGCTGACCTGTGGATCAGTGGATCAGGAAACAGAGCCTTTGAGGGTCCTTATGGGTAAAGATCATCAGGAGAAAATGTCTTTTATGCTTATCTCTTCTCCCCACTTTCCCATTATTCTAGGGCTACCATGGCTGCAGGCGCAGAATCCTACGATTAACTGGGAGACCAAGGAATTACACTTTCCGGAGAAACAGATGAGTCAAGGAGTTTCAGCTTGCTCTGTTCCTAAAGGAACCATGTCAGTCCCTGAACTACCAGCTGTATACCAGGACTATGTGGATTTATGTGACAAGAAGAACGCTGACCAGCTTCCTCCTCACCGTCCATATGATTGTCCAATCGAATTATTGCCTGGAGCCGAGATACCTTTTGGTAAGATCTACCCCCTAGCGGGGCCCGAGCTAAAAGCTTTGAAGGACTACATAGATGAAAATCTAGCCAAAGGCTTCATACACCCCTCTTCATCTCCCGCAGGTGCACCCATCTTCTTTGTGAAGAAGAAAGATGGATCTCTGAGACCCTGCATAGACTATAGGGAACTCAATAAGGTTACTATTAGAAACCGTTATCCATTGCCTTTAATCCCTGAGTTGTTGAAGAGAGTGCGGCACGCCAAAATTTTCTCTAAACTGGATCTCCGTGGGGCCTATAACTTGGTCCGTATTAGACCTGGGGATGAATGGAAGACTGCATTCAGGTCACGCTATGGACACTTTGAATATCTAGTTATGCCTTTTGGTCTGAGTACCGCCCCAGCCACTTTCCAACATTTGGTGAATGACATCTTCAGGGATCTCCTAGATACATTTGTGGTGATTTATCTGGATGATATTCTAATTTTTTCTAACTCCACAGAGGAACATCATGGACATGTGAGAATGGTCTTAGAACGCCTAAGACAAAACCATCTCTACATCAAACTTGAAAAGTGTGAATTCCATAGGACCGAAATTCAATTTCTGGGGTATGTTCTATCTACGCAAGGGATTAGTATGGATGGAAGCAAGACCCAGGCCATCAAGGATTGGCCAATTCCTAGAAATGTGAAGGAGGTGCAGCGCTTCATCGGGTTTGCCAACTTCTATAGACGTTTCATTAGGAATTTCTCTGAGGTAGTGTCACCTATCACCCAACTTACCCGGAAACAGTCTAGGTTCTCCTGGACCCCGCAAGCTCAGGAAGCATTTTCCTGTTTAAAAGATAAATTTACCACCGCACCTATCTTAGTACATCCCAACCCCGAGCTTGCCTTCATAATAGAGGTGGATGCTTCAGACTGTGCCGTTGGAGCTATACTCTCTCAGAGAACAGGTGAGAAGAATGTCTTGCATCCCTGTGCCTTCTTTTCCCAGCAGTTGTCTTCGGCTGAGAGGAACTACGATGTGGGCAATAGAGAATTGTTGGCCATTATTGCCGCCTTCAAGGAATGGAGACACCTTCTTCAGGGAGCTGCACAGCAAATAGTCGTCCTGACAGACCATCGTAACCTTGAATTTATCAGGTCGGCTAAGTGCCTGACTCCTCGCCAGGCTCGCTGGAATCTTTTCCTAAACCAATTTAATTTTGTAATTTCATATAGACCAGGATCGCGCAATGGAAAGGCTGATGCACTCTCTAGGATTCATTCAGCAGAGACACGTCCACTTACTCCTCCTAAGACTATTCTTCCTGACTCTAGATTCCTGGGAGTGATTCATAATCAAGACCTACTTAAGGACATCAAGGAAGCATACCATGCGGATTCTTTGTTGGCTCAACCCCCAAGGGACGTAAGTCTTGTCTTTAAGAATGGTGTGTGGATTCAGGGACAACGTCTGTATATACCTGAAACAGTCAGATTGAGAGTATTGCAACTCATCCACGATTCCAAGATAGCCGGGCATAGGGGAATTCTAAAGACACAAGAATTTCTTTCTTGTTTCTTTTGGTGGCCCACTTACAGAAAGATGTTTTAAACTATGTCACTTCATGTGAAGTCTGTGCAAGATGCAAGACACCTCGCTCCTCACCAACTGGTCTGTTACAACCTCTTCCCACCCTGTCCCGCCCGTGGGGATCCATTTCTATGGACTTCATTGTGGAGTTACCAACCTCTCAAGGGAAGAACACCATTCTAGTGGTGGTTGATCGTCTAACAAAGGCAGCTCATTTTATCCCTTGTGTCGGCTTACCCACTGCAAAACAGACATCAGACTTGATGATTAAGAATGTGTTTCGCTTACATGGAGTACCGGATGAGGTCATTTCGGATCGAGGGGTGCAATTCACTTCAAGGTTTTGGCAAAATTTCTGTGCCGCATTGGACATTAAAGTAAACCTTTCTTCTGCTTTTCATCCCCAGACTAATGGACAGACAGAACGAACCAATCAGACCCTGGAGCAGTATCTCCGCTGCTTTATCTGCCACCTACAAGATGATTGGGTGGATCTACTTCCACTGGTTGAGTTCTCTTATAACAACTCTCAGAGCGCCTCCACTAAGCAGTCTCCTTTTTACTCCAATCTAGGTTATCATCCTAACATTCTTCCTCGATTTCCCATAGATACGCCCTTGCCGGCAGTGGCTGAAAGAATCACTTCTTTACAAAAGAATATGGATCTTCTAAAGGAAAATCTAGAATTGGCTCAGGAAAGGTACAAGAAAGCAGCAGATAAATTTCGTAAACCTGCACCAGCTTTCAAGGTAGGAGATTTGGTCTGGCTGTCAACTAGAAATCTTAAAATAAAGATTCCATCGTCTAAATTGGGACATAAGTACATTGGACCTTATAAGATCAGTAAGATTATAAGTGCTGTTGCTTGTCGTCTTCAACTGCCCAGAACTATGAGAATCCACCCTGTCTTTCATGTATCCCTACTAAAGGCTGCAACACCCAATACGTTTCCTGGACTCTCTTCTCCTTGCCCTGACCCAGTGCTGGTCGATGGTCAGGAAGAATTTATGGTGGAAAGGATTCTAGATTCCAGGTTGTACAGAAATCAGTTGCAATATTTGATTAAATGGCAGGGCTACCCAGTGGAGGACAACTCATGGGAACCAGTCAATAATGTAAATGCTCCTCGCCTGCTCCGCCAGTTTCATCAGAGGTACCCTGACAAGTCTGGTCTGAGGTCATCCGGAGGTTGTCCTTAAGGGGGGATAATGTAAGGTTCTTTGTCTCTTTTGAAATGTTCCTTGAAACTCAGTTTTCCGTCGGCCATTTTGCTTCCTGTCTTTCTGCAGCTCTTGCCCTCAGTTAATATGGAGTTTCCAGTTTTCATGTTTCCGCCCTGATTCTCTCCCTCTTGCTTCTTAAGCAGCCTCAGCTGAACAATCAGTGCTCCTGAATCAAGCCTCAGTCAGCCTGTGACCTGACTCCTGGAAACCTAGGATTTTGGACTCCAGCTATTTCCTACTGAGGAACTTTGGAACACTTTTGGACTCTGGAAACCTGCTGTCTGGTGAATCCATGTTTGCAGAGGAATTACGGTACAGAGAAGAGATCCTGAACCTGCTTTGGAGAGTTATTGTAGAGCTTGAAGTTACTCTGGCCTGCTGTGTCTCCTGCCTCTGGTCCTGCAAACTGTGTGACCTTTTCTGCATGCTTGTATGAAGTAATACAAGTCATTTCATATCAACCTATGTCTAATGTGTTTTCCTCGCACCCAAGCACAAGACGCTATAGGAACTGTACACTATACATGACAATGGGTGTTTGTTGAGGCACAATTTCAGCTTGCCCACGGCCTCAGCCTCTGCATGCACCATCACCATCACGTCTAGTTCGCCATCCCTTGCCACGTAGCTGGCCTGTAGGTAACTATTAGTGATGAGCAAGCACTAAAGTGCTCGGGTGCTCGTTGTTCGGGTTGAGCAGATTGGAATACTCGGGTACTCGACAGAACAACGAGCCCAATATAAGTCTATGTGAGATGAGATTATTTTTGCCACGATCCACCCCGGGGGTCCTTTAAAGGTCTAAAAACGTCTGAAAATGATGGAACCACTGCTGAAAATGACACGGGGACATAATGGGGATCGCCCCTGGAAGGATTCCTGACTCCTAGTTCACAGCTGTAAACAATGTTGTCAGAGTTTCATGCCTTGGTTTCCGATGCACCGAAAAACATACCAAAACGAAACCGAAACTAATTTTGCAGCGAAATATGTGAAGGCACATCCTTTCCATGTTAATGACTTGTATATAAGGCAAAATAATTAACCCCAGACCAAAATGTTCCTCCACCACTTGGGATTTGTTCCGATGCAGTGTTTTAGAAGCGTTTTTGCTACTTTAATATTGATTTCAACCAAAACAAATGCATTCACTGGGAAATGTCATTGCAACATTTAACAACCCTAGCTGGCCATGTGGTGTGTGACACATAAGGCCTCTTTCACACATCCGGTGTGCGCCTGACGGCGCCCCCGGCATTTAGGCGCAGCGCCGCATCAGAAAACCTGATGCGCCGCATGCGCCGCATGCGTTTTTTTGCCGGATGGTTTCTGATGCCCGGAGACATCAGGGGAATCCGGCAAAAAAAAAAAAGGTTACCTGCTGCGTTTTGTCCGGCCGCCGGAATGTACATTTCTGCCGCATCCGGACAAAATCGCATACGACGCATTGACATGCGGCGCCATCCGGCGCTAATGCAAGTCAATGCAAAAAAACCCGCAAGCGGCGCATCAGGTTTTCTGATGCGGCGCTGCGGTTAAATGCCGGGGGCGCCGTCAGGCGCACACCGGATGTGTGAAAGAGGCCTAAGCAGACCCATCTTGCTTCATTTATGAAGGAGGGACTCTTAAAGTTACAGAGCCTATTTTCATGGTAAATGCTAGACTGTATGGGCTCCTTCCAGGTCTGACATAATTTCCGGGAGTGTGTTCTGACAAAGCCAGGAAGAGAAGCCGCCATTAGACGTTTGTCTTAGCAGTCTGATGCCGGCGTCTGAGTCCTCAATGACATATAGGAGTATTTATTAATTAACGGGTTGATTTCTGCTTCGATTTTTGGTTGAGGGGGCTAATGCACGGTCGTGGGTCTGGTTGTGCCCCGGGAGGTTAATGCATGCTTGTGGGGTGTGGTTGGGTTCCCGGGGGCGTTGGGACTTGTTACTCAGCCGTCACTTGAAGGATAGGGCTCATAAAGAAAGAGAAAGCCACAGTAATTGGTAGAATCACTGTCAGGCAGGAGAAAATGAAAAAAATATTTCTGTATATGTAGATTTACATTTAGTAAAAGGTACACAATTGCAGAAACATAAGTGTTTGTAACTACCATAGAAAGAATGTCCAGGGGCTATCAGATTCTTAGAATGGACATATGCGAACCACATATAAAAGTTGTGATTGACTACTCACAGCAGAAAAGGGAAGTAACAAAATACTGCAAAGAGGCACTAATGCTAAAGTGGGAGCTAGTCCCCTCTAAAACCATATTTGCAAGAAGGGTGCTAGCCACGTCTGGCTGCCAGGGAGCTGAAAATGGTTCCGCTTTTAACATTTTCAGTCCTTCGGTATTTCCTGTGCAGCAATGATGTCTTAATAGTCATGTCATGATATTTGACTTATATTTTATTACATTTTGAGGTGTTACCGTATTTTTTTTTAATCTTGGCTAGACAAGCAAATTTATGGTGAAACTGGTAATGTGATCATTGATTCTAATGATAAAATTATTCCAGTAGTCACCATAATATTTATTTATCTGAAATATAGATACCTAAGTGCAAGCTTTGTTTGAGAATGTGGGTGGGCTTGTGTGAAAGTGATCCCATGGTTCCTAAATTCGGGATACAAAATTATTACTGTAAGAGGAAATGCTTAAGTGTCTGAAGAAGCAAAACAGAACCAGCAACTATAATCGTTCCAGCACTCCCTTGCAAGCTGAGAAAGCAGACATTGAAATCAAAGGATTATGGATGCCTGCCTAGTGACTTTAGAAGTAATTCCAAAAAATAGAACTGATTAAAAAATAACAAGAGTTGCTTAATAAAAACTGAGCAGGAGACATTGACAGTCGTGGCAGTAAGCTTTTGTTTCTATCAATCTGAGGCTACAGACATCTTTGACGCATAATTGGCAGAGTCCTTTTAAAGAACTTCATCTCCTGTTATTGAAGTGACTGGCTGAGATTGCTGGGAAATGTTCTTAACTTAGGAATGCTGAGCATTTCCCACCTGACCATTTCGTTCCATCTCTTGGCTTCTTAATATCCAGAAAAGAACACTTCTAATTATGGATCATATGTATTTAAAACCTAAAACTCCAAGGTCATATGAGGTCCATTCTATCAATAAAGTCTGCATTTAGATTCTTTTGCATACCCAGTGGAGCATCATCTCACACTAGAGATGATAATATAGAGATTATTGCCATGTATCGTAAGCAAACTAGCATGCTATCAAAATTGGTCACCAACGTAACTTAAAGGGGTTGTTCGGGACTTTAATATTGCTGGCTTATCTTTAAGATAAGTCATAAATGCTTGATCGGTGGGAGTGCGACATCCCGGCACCCTTGCTGATTAACAGTTTCCGGTGTTGGTGACAGCTGGGACTGCACAGTTACAGAGCTCCACAGCAGCGCCGCAAAAGGAATAGTAGCCACAGCTAGGTACTGCACATCCACCCCAATTGATTTGAATAGAGCAAAGATTTACAGCACCTGTTCGTGGTCACCATAGAGTTGACTGAGCTGTGCTGTGCAGCTCTGCAACTGAGTAGCTACGGCCACTGCCGACACCGGGAACAGCTGATTGGCGGGTGCCAGATGTCCCACTGATCAGACATTGATTACCTTTCCTAAGATAGGGCGTCAATGTTAAAGTGTCAGTCAAACACTTTCATTCGGTTTTTCAGGGGTAGTTATTTTTCATTTATTTTACTATTACTAATTTTTTCATGATTTCCACAGCTTTAAGAAATACTTTCCATTCAGCTATTACTGTAAATGCATTTATTTGACTCATTTTAAAAGGATCTGACAGTTGGATAATATAATTTATTAAAGAAAGGTAAACAAATACCTCAGTGTTTCCCTCTGAGGACATCAATTTTGGTTCAGACATTTGGTTCTACAAATATTTTTATGTGCTCTCTTCAAGTATCCAAAAAATTATGTCAGTGATATGAACCACTACTGGTTTGTTTCAGAGGAAACATACGTATCTGTATGATGTCCAAGAATAAAGACAAAAAAGATGGCACAACTAAGCAGGTCAGCTTCATACAGGCAAATTCACAGGATCACCTGTTAGGGTTGGGGTTGAAAAGTAAAACCACAATAGGCAGAATAAAATGCACGGTGCTTATCAAAGTATCTTCATCTAATTAAAATCCATTTTAATATTATTCTCCGATGGTGTATTTTTTTTTAGCATTTTTTCAGCACTTTTTGGCATCTTTCTAATGCCATTTTCCAGAGGATTCTTTAAACCTATTAAACAGGGAACAGTGATTATGCTGTGTATTATATAAAGTAATTGTTCAAGTTCCCTAGAGAGAGAGAGAAAAAATAAATAGGTAATAATAAACACATGGACAAAATTGTTGGTACCCATCTGTTAATCTAAGAAAACCACTCAATGGTCGCTGAAATAACTTATGAATTGTGGTTCAAGAGAAACATTTTATAAAACAAACTAATGAAAATTGCCTGGAGAAAAATGATGGAACCCCTAGAAAGATTGAAAATAATTTGACTATAGGGACATGTTAAACTAAAGTGTGTCATGCAATTAGTATCACAGGTGTTGACAAACTTGTAATTAGTCTGTCTGCCTATTTAGAGGGTGAAAAGTAGTCACAGTGCTGTTCGTTATCATGGTGTGTACATTCGTTATCATGGTGTGTACCACACTGAACATGGACCAAAGAAAGCTAAGGCCGGGGTCACACATGCGAGAAACTCGCATGATTCTCGTGCGAGTATCTCGCATGAACACCCCGGCCTAAGGGGAGAATTTTCTTGTGAGAGAGATGACAATTTGAAGAGACAGATCTTAAGAATGGTAATAAAAGAGCCCAGAACAACTTCCAAAGAGTTTAGTAGTGAACAGAGATGAGCAAATATTTCAATGTTCTGTTCGGATTACGATTGCCGAATTTGCAATATGCATCAATTAATTTGTCGAATATTCGACGAACATAACCGAAACCCATTTATCTCAATAGGAAGCAAAAACAAACGCATGCACAACACCTTAAAACGGCCACAAAAATGCTGCCAAAAGACATCTACTGAGGGACAGATACCAATAAAGTAGCCACAATTCACCCACAGTACAAATTTTAGCGTGGAACTGCAGCAATCAGCCAGGCATGAGGTATCGGGGTCTGGGACAGCATTTACAGCTTTCAATTGAACGTCACAGTAAGACGGGGTGGGTGAGGGATAGGTTTAGACCTGCTTTGCTGGGAGCCCTGATACCACATTCAACGCCTCTACCTGCTTTCATGCTGAGCCACACTCAGGTGGTACAAATATCAGTTTTGTAGACTACAATTGTAAGAAAATTTTAAGGATATTAACACGGACAGTTGAATCCAAGGAAGTGGAGGCCTGGCGGTGTCGGTGGCCTACTGCTACAGGCAACACACATGATGGAGACCCAACCAGGAGTGCTCACATTTCCAAACATTATTAACAGACACCACCAAAGAGGCATCAATTTCACTACAGTAGAAATAGTATAATAGGGACAGATAGGTCTTCCACTAAACCCAATCAAGCAGATAAACACACAACCAGGAGTGTTCACATTTAAACAAATGAGGGCCTTACACCACAGAAGTGGCATCAAATTCACCACAGTAGAAATAGTATAATAAGGACCGACAGGTCTTCCACTACACAAAATCCATCAGTTGGACACCCAACCAGGAGTGTTAACATTTAAACAAATGAGGGCCTTACACCACAGAAGTGGCATCAATTTCACCACAGTAGAAATAGTATAATAGGGACCTATAGGTTTTCCACTACACCCAATGCAGCAGATGCACACCCAACCAGGAGTGTTCACATTTAAGCAAATGAGGGCCTTACACCACAGAAGTGGCATCAACTTCACTATAGTAGAAATAGTATAATAGGGTTTTCACTACACCAATCCAGCAGATAAACACCCAACCAAAAGTGTTCACATTTCCAAAAATTATTGGCAGACATCACCAAAGTGGCATCAATTTCACCACAGCATAGTATAATAGGGACTGATAGGTTGTCCACTAAACCCAATCAAGCAGATAAACACACAAGCAGGAGTGTTCACATTTAAACAAATGAGGGCCTTACATCACAGAAGTAGCCTTTAATTCACCACAGTAGAAATAGTATAATAGGGACTGACAGGTCTTTCACTACACAAAATCCATCAGACGGACACCCAACCAGGAGTGTTCACATTTAACCCCTTAACGACCAAGCCATTTTGTAGGTTAAAGACCAGGCCAATTTTTACAATTCTGACCACTGTCACTTTATGTGCTTATAACTCTGGAACGCTTCAACGGATCTTGCCGATTCTGAGATTGTTTTCTCGTGACATATTGTAATTCATGATAGTGGTAAAATTTCTTCAATATAACTTGTGTTTATTTATGAAAAAATGGAAATATGGCAAAAATTTTGAAAATTTTGCAATTTTCAAACTTTAAATTTTTATGCCATTAAATCAGAGAGATATGTCACAAAAATAGTTAATAAATAACATTTCCTACATGTCTACTTTACATCAGCACAATTTTGGAACCAAAATTTTTTTGTTTATGAAGTTATAAGTGTTAAAAGTTGACCAGCAATTTCTCATTTTTCCAACAAAATTTCAAAACCATTTTTTTTAGGGACCACCTCACATTTGAAGTGAATTTGAGGGGTCAATATGACAGAAAATACCCAAAAGTGACACCATTCTAAAAACTGCACCCCTCAAGGTGTTCAAAGCCACATTCAAGAAAATTTATTAACCCTTTAGGTACTTCACAAGAATTGAAGCAATGTGGAAGGATAAAATGAACATTTAACTTTTTTTCCCAAAATTTTTCTTTCGACACAATATTTTAAATTTTGTCAAGGGTATCAGTAGAAAATGAACCACAATATTTGTTGTACAATTTCTCCTGAGTACACCGATACCCCATGTGTGGGGGAAAACCAATCTTTAGGCGCACGGCAGTGCTCAGAAGGGAAGGAGCATCATTTGAGATTTTGAATGTCAAATTGGCTGGAATCGAGAGAGGACACCATGTCGCGTTTGGAGAGTCCTTGATGTACATAAACAGTGGAAACCCCCCATAAGTGACCCTATTTTGGAAACTAGACCCCCCAAGGAACTTATCTAGATCTGTGGTGAGCACTTTGAACCCCCAGGGCTTCACAGACGGTTATAACGTAGAGCCGTAAAATGTAAAAATCATATTTTTTCACAAAAATGATCTTTTCACCCCAAATTTTTATTTTTCAAAGGATAACAGGATCCCAAAAGTTATTGTGCAATTTGTCCTGAGTACGCTGATACCCCATGTGGGGGTAAACCACTATTTGGGCGCATGGCAGAGCTCGGAAGGGAAGCAGCACCATTTGACTTTTTTGGCTGGAATTGAGATTGGATGCCATGTCGCATTTGGAGAGTCCCTGATGTGCCTAAACAGTGGAAACCCCCCATAAGTGACCAAATTTTGGAAACTAGACCCCCAAGGAACTTATCTAAATGTGTTGTGAGAGCTTTGAACCCCCAAGGGCTTCACAGAAGGTTATAACGTAGAGCCGTAAAATTAAAAAATCATATTTTTTCCACAAAAATTATCTTTTCATCCCAATTTTTATTTTCCAAAGGGTAACAGGACCCCAAACGTTATTGTGCAATTTGTCCTGAGTACGCTGATAGCCCATATGTGGGGGTAAACCACTATTTTGACGCATGGCAGAGCTCGGAAGGGAAGGAGCGCCTTTTGCCAATGCAGACTTTGATGGAATGGTCTGCGGGTGTCATGTCACATTTGGAGAGCCCCTGATGTGCCTAAAAAGTAGAAACCCCCCACAAGTGACTCCATTTTGGAAACTAGACCCCCCAAGGAACTTATCTAGATGTGTGGTGAGCACTTTGAACCCCCAAGTGCTTCACAGAAGTTTATAACGTAGAGCCGTGAAAATAAAAAAATCATATTTTTTTCCACAAAAATAATCTTTTTGCCCCCAAATTTTTATTTTTTAAGGGTAACAGGAGAAATAGGACCACAAAAGCTATTGTGCAATTTGTCCTGAGTGCGCTGATACCCCATATGTTGGGGGGGGAACCACTATTTTGACGCATGGCAGAGCTCGGAAGGGAAGGAGCACCGTTTTTAAATGCAGACTTTGATGGAATGGTCTGCGGGTGTCATGTCGCGCTTGGAGAGCCCCTGATGTGCCTAAACAGTAAAAAAAACCCACAACTGACCCCATTTTGCAAACTAGACCCCCAAGGAACTTATCTAGATGTGTGGTCAGCACTTTGAACCCCCAAGGGCTTCACAGAAGTTTATAATGTAGAGCCATGAAAATAAAAAAATCATATTTTTTTCCACAAAAATGACCCTTTTGCCCCCAAATTTTTATTTTTATAAGGGCAACAGGAGAAATAGGACCCCAAAAGTTGATGTGCATTTTGTCCTGAGTACGCTGATATCCCATATGTGGGGGGGAACCACTGTGATCGCCTTACTGCGATCTTTGGGAGGCAGAATGAACAAATCCACAAAAGGTGAAGAATTGGTTTTCTTTTTTACGCCGTTCCTGGTGCGGTATTAGTGATTAGGCGACTTTATTCCTCGGATCGGTGCGATTACAGCGATACCAGATTTATACCCTTTTTTCATATTTAGCTTCTGACACACTCTAAAAGACGCTTTTTTTGGAAGAATTTTTTGTAAGAAATTTTTTCATCGCCGAATTTTGAGAGCTATAATTTTTCCATATTTCGTCCGACAGAGTTATCTGTGGGCTTATTTTTTGCGGGACGAGCTGACGTTTTTATTGGTACCATATTCGGGCACATAACGGTTTTTGGTCGCTTCCTATTCCGATTTTTGTGGAAGCAGAATGAACAAAAACCAGCAATTCAGGAATTGTTGTTTTTTTTTCCCTCCGTTCTGCGTGTGGTAAAATTGATAAAGCATCTTTATTCTTCGGGTCACTACGATTACAGCGATACCTCATTTATATATTTTTTATGTTTTGGCGTTTTCTACACAATAAAAAATTTTATAGAAAAAAAAAATATTTTTGCATCAGTTTATTCCGCGAGCTATAACTTTTTTATTTTTTGCTGATGATGCAGCTTGTTTTTTGCGGGACAAGATGACATTTTCAGCGGTACCATGATTATTTATATCCGACTTTTTGATAGCGTGTTATTGCACTTTTTCCAAGCGGTATGATGATGCCGCTTGGAAAAAGTATAATTTACTACTTTTTTGTGTTTTTTTTTTACGGCTTTCACTGAAGGGGTTAACTAGGGTTACGCTTTTATAGTTGGGATTTTTATGGACGCGGCGATACCAAACATGACATGTGTATTTTTTTGTTTTTGTTTTTTTTATTACATAAAAATGTGTATTTTTTAGGGGAATTTTTTAAAATTATTTTTTAATATTTTTTTACAATTTTTTTTTAAAAAATGCTTTTTTTTAACTTGTCCCTTTATGGCTCCAGCATTGCACTGCATTGTACCTATGGTGAAAGCTGCTGTGACCATGATCACAGCAGCTTTCTGTAGTTAGATGACCTGGAGGTTGTCATTACAACCCCCGGGTCATCAAGGCAGAGATTGGGCCCTGCAAATACATTACAGGGCGCCGATCTGAGTCAGAGGGAGCTCCCGACCCTCTGCCTCCCCCCCTGAGTGCTGCGATCAGCCCCTGAATGTCAGTGCAGGAAGCTCGGCCACTGCAGCGCAGAGCTCCTGCACTGATCGGGCAGAAGAGGCTGACATTTCAGCCTCTTCTGCCTGATCGCTGCTGTGTTTGGTCAGTCAGATTGACTGACCAATCACAGCGCTGTAGGTGTGGGGACCAATGGCAAAGGTCCCCGCACCGCTTGCTGTGCCTTTCAGCTGTCTGTTCAAAGGCATGACGTGCACAGTCCGTCAAGGTGCCAAAACTGACTCCTTGCCATGACGGACTGTGCACGTCATTGGACATTAAGGGTTTAAAGAAATGAAGGCCGACACCACAGAAGTGGCATCAATTTCACCACAGTAGAAATTGTATAAGAGGGTCCAATAGGTTTTCTACTACACCCGATCCAGCAGATGGACACCCAACCAGGAGTGTTCACATTTAAACAAATGAGGGCCTTACACCACAGAAGTGGCATCAATTTCACCACAGTAGAAATTGTATAAGAGGGTCCAATAGGTTTTCCACTACACCCAATCCAGCAGATGGACACCCAACCAGGAGTGTTCACATTTAAACAAATGAGGGCCTTACACCACAGAAGTGGCATCAATTTCACCACAGTAGAAATTGTATAAGAGGGTCCAATAGGTTTTCCACTACACCCAATCCAGCAGATGGACACCCAAATGAGGGCCTTACACCACAGAAGTGGCATTAATTTCACCACAGAAGAAATAGTATAATAGGGACCGACAGGTCTTCCACTACACCCAATACAACAGATGGACACTCAGTCAGGAGTGTTCACATTTCCAAAAATTACTAGCAGGCACCACAAAAGTGGCATCAATTTCACCACAGTATAAATAGTATAATAACATCATCAGCAGCAGCCATAGCAGGCACAGACGCTACACTAAAGATATCACAGAGTGCAGTTACGTGACATTAATGCATCACAGTAAAAAATGCAATATCATCTAGTCTGTACAGTCTGCGATTGGGGTGCAAAAGTCCTTGGAGATCCATGACCTGTTCATCTTGATGAAAGTTAGGTGGTCTACACTTTTATGGGATGGCCGGCTGTGTTTATCCATCAGGACACCACCAGCAGCACTGAAGACACGTTCTGAGAAAACGCTGGGTGCCGAGCACGATAAAACCTCCAAGGCATGTGAGGAGAGCTAAGGCCACTTATCCATTTCAGAAGACCAAAATATGAAAGGGTTAAGACCCTCCCTGACGGTATTGATATTCAGTTCTAGATACTCCTGCACCATCAACTCCATTTGTTCACCACGTGTAAGACTTGGAGTATGTTGTGCTGGTGCACAAATTGGTCTAATAAAAGTGTCAAAGGACCCACAGAAGTTGCTTCTTCCACTTCCACCACTGCTGCTGCTACTAATGTTTTGGCATTGACTAATTGACATATTGGAGGTTGGAAGTGTAGAGCTGCAATGCTAACTGTGTGCTTCACTGCTGTCTTGGGGAAGAGCTCTCTTAAGGTTGTGTAAAAAGAGTGTTTTGATACTCCAGCATTCGCGGGTCCCTTTCTAGGGTGGGAATCATCTGGCAAAATTTGGTTTTATAACGTGTATCTAACAGAGTGGCAACCCAGTAGTCAGCATTATTCCCAATCATAACTATATGGGGATCATGTAGCAGATAGTGCAGCAAGAAGGCACTCATATGTAGGGCTCTACCATGAGGTCCAAGCCCATGCTGTGTTAGTGGCTGGGTAGCAATGAGGCTTGTTTCCTCAGTCCCCTCCCACCAACCACAAACAACAGAGAGGGGAGGATTATCCTCTTCATCTGACAGTTGCTCACCCTTCATCTCTTCCTCCTCCATTCGTTACTCAGATCTTGCACCTTTGATAAGATTGTCTGTTATCACCATTCCTCCTCGATCGCAGTAATCCACCCTCGCCATAGAGCCACATCCAGATTTGTGTTAGATAGCAGGTACGAGGGATGCAGTGACAAGCAGGAGGGTTTATTACAGGGGAAACTCCAAGCAAGGAGAGAATAAGTAAGGAGGGGAGTAAAACCGAATGTTGCAACTGGGTAACAATAAATGTTTATGAAACAGGTAAACTTATCAGTCTGATGGTTCCCTTGCTGCGGTAGCTTGAAATCCCATGGTGGCATCGCAAGTGATGCGTGAAGACTCTGGCCTGATCCTGAATAAATTTGAGGCACTGTCTCCTGATGGAAGCGGCATATCCTGGCTCTCCTAGACGAGGTCCGGCGTTACCGGAGCGGTGTGCGTGACGTGGAGTAGTCTGTGGTCCCGTCGGAGGGTAAATCAGTTCAATGGAGGAGACGGGGGTGAAACTGCACGGCTCTGTATGGTTCATCTGGTCAGAACTAGGCCGCGCACTCGCAGCAGTCAGCAGAACGGTGTGGGACGAATTCTCGATGACAGGGTTGAGCGGGTACTCAGATACACATAGTGCACAGTCAGCAGGCGCATAGGCTGGGGATTTGCAGTACGAGCCTGTGTTATTGTGCCGCTCCATGGATAGTGAATCAACCTCCTGATGCGCATTCTGTCTTCCCGCCAAGTCCCCCTCTTTCCTGCGTGCCTTCCCTTTTATCTCAGATCCGCCCCCTACAGTCGAGTGCAAAGGTCTGTAAGGGTCAGAAAGCTCCCCCCCTGCAACAATGGTGACAGCCCCGATAGTTACGGAACCGATGCAGATGAGGTACCACCGGCCCGGTCCATCTTCCTACACTCGCACCGTTATCGGACACGGCCTTCTCTGGATGCAGGTTCAGTAGAGACAGCCATTGATCAAACTCAACTTGGAGAGCTGTCCACAACTCTTCAGCTGTATACAAAACAGAAGGAGCCAGCTTACCACAGTGGTAGACCTCTGCACGGACTCTCAGGTGGAGGAACCAGAGTGCACATAAAAAAACGATGATGCGAGTCCAGCTGATTAAGAGACTGAATTTATTCAAAAATGGTAAAAACGTACCGAATTACATATGGCACCCAGTACACACAGCAACCCATTTCGAACACATGCTGTGTTCTTTGTCAAAGCTGTCAGCTGTATGACTGCGATCTCCAAGGCATTTCAATTTTAATACTGACTGATTGCGGTGAACCCTGGCTGTGCAGTACGGAGGTAGTGGGGATCTGCTCTACACTGTTGGAATGCGTGTCTCATTAAGGCAAAGGTTGAGAGTGCAGGTGGAGGCCCTAGAGGAGATAGAGGAGGCAGAAGCAGTGGAGGAAGTGTTAAATGTAGAGTTTTGTCCTTCAAGCCTTGGGGATTCCCTGACTTGTGGAGCAGCGCCTGTCCCCACAGCCACCAGAGTCACCCAGTGCCCAGTCAGCTAGATGTAATGCCCTTGGCCATGTTTACTCATCCAAGTGTCTGTGGTGAAATGCACCCTGGCAGACAGAGATTTTGTTAAGGAACAGGTGATGTTGTCTGCGACATGCTGGTGTAACGCAGGCACAGCTTTCTTAGAAAAGTAATGGTGACTGGGTAATTGGTACTGGGGGACTGCGAGGGCCATCAGCTTTCGTAAATTGTCCGTATCTACCAGGCGGAAAGGCAGCATTTCTGTGGCCAACAGGTCGGAAATGAGGGAGTTCAACCTCTTAGCTTTGTCATGCGTAAGAGGAAACAATCTTTTACATGACTACAACTGCAGAACTGTGGGCTGGATGCAGTGCTGAAAGAAGGTGGAGTACGGTTAACTGGACAAACTGCTGGACCGTGAAAGAGGTGCAGGCGGAGATGTTATGGTGGATCGAGAAACTTTTGTGTGTGCTCATTCTCTGAGATCAGTCAAAAACAGCAGGCATGTCCGCTTCCATTCCAGCTGAAGGCGGGCTCTCAGTCAGTGTGACTGTAGCAGATAAAGAACCTGAGGTTCTGCGGTCGAAGACCTGCATCTCAATAGTTGGCACAGTAACTGTGATGAACAGCACATGGAGGCCCAGGGAATCACGGATTGAACACACCACCAGGCTCGGACTGGCCCACCGGAGAACCGGAGGATTCTCCGGTGGGCCCAGGCACTGACACCTGCTGGCATACTGGCCAGCAGCTGCCTAGGGCCCTCACTGCTCCTAGGGCCCCCACTGCTCCAGGGGCCCCCAGCAAGTGGCCCTGAGTCAAGGGGGCCCGCCCTGTGCCTGCGTAGCTGCAGCTGGAGACAGGATCGTGTCCCCGCTGCTAAAGCTAAATGAATATTCACGCTTCCCCACGCCCCTATGGGCGTGGAGAGGCGTGAATACTATTTCTCTTTAACATCGGGCAGTATTAGCCGCAGGCTGCAGCTAACACTGCCCGCATGTAAAGCCCCACGCACCACACACACACATGCAGAGAGAGACACACACACACACACAAATACTCACACAGAGCAGCACATCCTGGCTTCCTGCACGGCTCTTCCTGTCTGAGAGAGCCCAGCTGGATGATGTCATCATCCAGCACTGGGTCTCAGACAGAAAGCAGCAGGCGAGGAACAGGCTGCTGTGATGTGCTGCTGCTGTGGGGAGGTGAGCTGTGCTGTGTGCTGTGTGCCTGCGTGTGTGTATGTGGTGCGATGCTTTATGTTGTGTGTGTGTGTGTGAGAGAGGGTTGGTGGGGGGAGGCAGTGATGGAGGTGATGGGCAATGATTGTGGGGGGAGGCAATGATGAAGGTGATGGCAATGATGGTGGTGGGAGGCAATGGTGTAGGTGATGGGCAATGATGGGGAGGCAACGATGGAAGTGATGGGCAAAGATGGTGGGGGAGGCAATGGTGAATGTGATGGGCAATGATGTGGGAGGCAACGATGGAGGTGATGGGCAATGATGGCGGTTGGGGAGGCAGCGATGGAGGTGATGGGCAATGATGGCGGAGGGGGGAGGCAATGATGAAGGTGATGGGCAATGATGGCGGTGGGAGGAGGCAGGGATGGAGGTGATGGGCAATGATGGCGGTGGGGGAGGCAATGATGGAGGTGATGGGCAATGATGGAGGTGGGAGGAGGCAGGGATGGAGGTGATGGGCAATGATGGCGGTGGGGGATGCAATGATGGAGATGATGGGCAATGATGGCATTGGGAGGAGGCAGGGATGGAGGTGATGGGCAATGATGGTGGGGGAGGCAATGGTGAAGGTGATGGGCAATGATGGGGTGAGGCAACGATGGTGGTGATGGGCAAAGATGGTGGGGGGAGACAACGATGGAGGTGATGGGCAATGATGGCCGTTGGGGGAGACAGCGATGGAGGTGATGGGCAATGATGGCGACGGAGGAAGGCAATGATGAAGGTGATGGGCAATGATGGTGGTGGGAGGAGGCAGGGATGGAGGTGATGGGCAATGATGGCGGTGGGGGGAGGCAATGATGGAGGTGATGGGCAATGGTGGTGGGAGGAGGCAGGGATGGAGGTGATGGGCAATGATGGTGGGGGAGGCAATGGTGAAGGTGATGGGCAATGCTGGGGGAGGCAGCGATGGAGTTGATTGGCAATGATGGTGGTGGGAGGAGGCAGGGATGGAGGTGATGGGCAATGATGGTGGGGGTAGGCAATGGTGAAGGTGATGGGCAATTATGGGGGAGGCAGTGATGGAGGTGATGGCAATGATGGCAGTGGGAGGAGGCAGGGATGGAGGTGATGGGCAATGATGGCGGTGGGAGGAGGCAGGAATGGAGGTGATGGGCAATGATGGCAGTGGGAGGAGGCAGGATGGAGGTGATGGGCAATGATGGCGGTGGGGGGGGGCAATGATGAAGGTGATGGGCAATGACAGTGGGGGGAGACAATGCTGCAGGTGATGGCCAATGATGGTAGGGAAAGACAATGATGGAGGTGATAGGCAATGATGGTGGGGGAGGCAATGATGGAGGAGATAGGCAATGATGGTGGGGGTAGGCAATGATGGAGGTGATGGGCAATGATGGTGGTGGGGAGGCAATGATGGAGGTGATGACATGGGCAATGATGGTGGTGGGGGAGGCAATGATGAAGGTTATGAAATGGACAATGATGGTGGTGGAGGAGGAGGCAATGATTGAGGTGGTGGAATGGGCAGTGATGGGTGGTGGGGAGAATGATAAGGGTGGTGGGGAGAAGGCAATGATAGAGGTGGTGATGAGGACAATGATGGGGGTGGAGAGGGTCTGCATTATACTTTGAGGGGGCTACATTATATTCTGTGAGGGGACTGCATTATTCTCAGGGACTACATTATATTCTGGGGGCTATATCATACTATATGAGGGGGCTACAGTATACTCTATGGGGAGCTGCATTATATTCTGTGGTGGGGCTGCATTATTCTCTCAGGGGACTACATTATATTCTGGGGCTACATATTACTATATGATGGGGCTACAGTATACTCTATGGGGGGCCTGCATTATTATGTCAGGGGACTATATTATACTCTGGGGGGCTATATCCTACTATATGAGTGGGGCAGCATTATGCCCTATGAGGGGGCTACAGTATACTCTATGAGGGGGCTGCATTATACCCTATGAGGGTGCTACATTATATTATATGGTGGGGACTGCGATATACCTTATGAGGGGGTTGCATTATATTTTGTGGGGTGCTGCATTATATTCTATGAGAGAGGGCTGCATTATATTTTATGAGGGGGCTACATTATATTCTGTGAGGGTGGCTACATTATATTCTATGAGGGGGCTACATTATATTCTATGAGGGGGCTACCCCTCTATGATCCTACCGCAACACCTACTACATAATTAAGACATGTACTACCTTATATTATACCCTGATATAGCGCGTTTTACAGCACAATTGGCGGTCTTGTATTTATTTGTATGTAGCTACATAGTGGGCCCCAAGAATGATTTTCTCTGGTGGGCCCAAGGTGCTCCAGTCCGACGCTGCACACCACTGCCATCAAATGTCAGGAATAACGGCACGGGAGACCACGGATTGATCCCACCGCTGCCACCAAATGTAATGAAAACACAGCAAATACGTCTATTGACATTACACTTTACCGCAGGGGGGGCTTATTTTAGTTATCCCTCTGCTGCCACCAATACGTCATGAACTGCATGGATTTATGTATATCCCACTTTGTAGTTCCGCTTTGGAACTCGCAGCTCTCTGGCGCCCCCTTATCCTCAGGTCAGTCAGAGAACTGCACCTAGGAAAATTAGTCACCGGACGGGCCGCTTGGACATGTACTGGCTATTAGGCATGCTGCAGTGAGGGGATTATAACTACTCCTAGCCACAGCCAGGCAATACACTTATCATACCAGCTCCGTCACTGCCAGCTATACCCCATGCCCAGCACACACTCGCTGCCACCAGCCTCTGGTTCTACAGTCATGGCCAAAAGTTTAGAGAATGACACAAATATTATATTTTCACATGATCTGCTGCCCTCTGGTTTTTATGTGTGTTTGACAGAGATGTTTTTATCACAGACAGAAATATAATTGCAAACATATGAGTAACAAAAGCTTATATTGACAGTTAGAATGAGTTAATGCAGCAAGTCAATATTTGCAGTGTTGACCCTTCTTCTTCAGGACCTCTGCAATTCTCCCTGGCATGCTCTCAATCAACTTCTGGACCAAATCCTGACTGATAGCAGTCCATTCTTGCACAATCAATGCTTTCATTTTGTCAGAATTTTTAGGTTTTTGTTTGTCCACCCGTCTCTTGATGATTGACCACAAGTTCTCAATGGGATTAAGATCTGGGGAGTTTCCAGGTCATGGACCCAAAATCTCTATGTTTTGTTCCCTGAGCCATTTAGTTATCACCTTTGCTTTATGGCAAGGTGCTCCATCATGCTGGAAAAGGCATTGTTGATCGCCAAACTGCTCTTGGAGGGTTGGGAGAAGTTGCTCTTGGAGGACATTCTGGTACCATTCTTTATTCATGGCTGTGTTTTTAGGCAAGACTGTGAGAGAGCCGATTCCCTTGGCTGAGAAGCAACCCACACATGAATGGTTTCAGGATGCTTAACAGTTGGCATGAGACAAGACTGGTGGTAGCGCTCACCTTGTCTTCTCCGAATGAGGCGTTTTCCTGATGTCCCAAACAATCGAAAAGGGGATTCATCAGAGAAAATAACTTTACCCCTGTCCTCAGCAGTCCACTGCCTGTACCTTTTGCAGAATATCAGTCTGTCCATGATGTTTTTTCTGGAGAGAAGTGGCTTCTTTGCTGCCCTCCTTGAGACCAGGCCTTGCTCCAAGAGTCTCCGCCTCACAGTGCGTGCAGATGCACTCACACCTGCCTGCTGCCATTCCTGAGCAAGCTCTGCACTGCTGGTAGCCCGATCCCACAGCTGAAACACTTTTAAGAGACGGTCCTGGCGCTTGCTGGTCTTTCTTGGGCGCCCTGAAGCCTTTTTGGCAATAATGGAACCTTTCTCCTTGAAGTTCTTGATGATACGATAGATTGTTGACTGAGGTGCAATCTTTCTAGCTGCGATACTCTTCCCTGTTAGGCCATTGTTTGTGCATTGCAATGATGACTGCACGTGTTTCTTTAGAGATAACCATGGTTAACAGAAGAGAAACAATGATGCCAAGTACCAGCCTCCTTTTAAAGTGTCCAGTGGTGTCATTCTTACTTAATCATGACAGATTGATCTCCAGCCATGTCCTCATCAACACCCACACCTGTGTTAATGGAGCAATCACTGAAAAGAGGTTAGCTGGTCCTTTTAAGGCAGGGCTGCAATGATGTTGAAATGTGTTTTGGGGGATAAAGTTCATTTTCTAGCCAAATATTGACTTTGCAAGTAATTGCTGTTAAGCTGATCACTCTTTATAACTTTCTGGAGTATATGCAAATTGCCATTAGAAAAAGTGAAGCAGTAGACTTTGTAAAAATTAATATTTGTGTCATTCTCAAAACTTTTGGCCATGACTGTAGAATGTGGGGCAGAGGCCACCCCAATTTAGTAGCGTAGTTCACTTCAGGCACATGCAAATTCGTTGTCTATGAGAGAAGCTGCACATATTGGACACAAAGAGACCCCCTGCTGGGAGGCGGGAAGCCAGTGACTAGTAATTCAGGTTACACTGGTTGTGTGTGAGCTGTGGGGGAGGGACACGGTGGTGAGTGGCTGCAGCCTCAGGTTATAGGCTGCCAGTGAGCAGAAATTTGCAGGCTGGGAAGAGAAAAGGGGGTTCAAGCCCGCACACTGACATAGCAGAGTCCAGTCTGTGAATAGAAGATTCCACAATGTGATAATCAAGGGCATCTTGCGTCATATTTTACATTATCGTTACAGTAACAGAGGAGGAGGAAAAAGCAGCAGATGCGATTGATGGGGCGGCTGATGGTTGTTGAAATCCACTGGTCTGCATTTTTGAGCAGTGGGATTCCCACAGTAAAGCATGTTGATTGCGCATGTGAAGGTTCATACATGTAGTAGTCAAATTATTGAACCTTTTACCTCGACTCAGTTTTTTTTTTGCAAAGTTTGTAGATTATGTGAGCTGGCTAAACCTTTGCAGTGTAAAAAAAGTCCCAGGCTAGGCAACCCTTGCTACTCCTGCATGCTGCAGTCCTGCGGACGCTGCTGGTCAGAGGCACAGTTGTGACTGAGGATGCATTGCTCGTGGTAGCTGCATCACTACGTGTCTGCAACGTACGGCGCAACATACCCTCCTCATCTTCCTCCTCAGATGACCTACTCAGCTGTGTGCCTCTATGTTCACACCAACTGTGATCTAACACCTCATCATCATCATCCTCTGTATTATCACATTTCTCATCCTTGGAATTACCCTCCTCATCAGGATCACTTCCGCTCCAGGGGTTAACGTCTGATGACGAGGGTCAGGATGCTGTTCGGACCGTACTTTGTCCTGCCCTGGATCCAAGCTAAAACAATTTGGGGCATTGGTGCAGATTTCCTCCTCTTGACTCTACGAAGATTTTGAATACACTTCTGATGGACATGGCATAGAATGTGTGAACAGCTCTTCAGACTCAACCATCTGTGGTTCCGTACAGTCAGCTGAATGGTTGGATAGTTGAAATGTGGGGGGAAGCAAGGGGAATTTTGGTGCCACATCTGTGGACTGTACTGGGTGTGATGTTGAGGTTCAAGAAGAGGAGAAGCGGCCACTTGAAGCTGCGCTTGTCATCCACTCGAGTACATGCTCTTTCTAGGCATCATCGACAAGGCATACCGCTGTGCATCTGCCAATGAAAGGTGGTGGTGTAGCCTGTCTAGTAGCATAAGTTGTCAGTCGTCTTTGCATAGAATGTGACATTGCTTCACTAGTGCTTTCACAAACATTACCACCCACCCCATGGACACCTTGAACACCAAGCCTAACTCCCCTTCCACCACGGCCTTGCTTTTTCCCAGTCATGTTGCTCAGATAGTGTGGTAGGAGCACAGTATTAGCAACAAAAAATTAGATTTTAAACTCTGCAACACCTCTGTAAACAGCTGAATTTCAGCGACAGTAAATTCCAAGTTGAAATATGGCGTGCTGTATTGTTAGTCACAGAAAAAAAGAATTGTTTGAGTGTGGATGAGGTCTGTATCACAAAAAAGTTATGCTCCAAACAATTTGAAAGTCAGGTCCCCTACTGTATGACACTAGGAACAAAATAATTGTTTGTGGTCTATGGATCAGGCCTCTATAACACACTAGATGCTACAAACTATTTTAGTCAGGTCCCCTACTGTATGACACTAGGAACAGAAGAATTTTTGTGGCCTCTAGATCTGGCTTCTGTAACACACTAGATGCTACAAACTATTTTAAAGTCAGGTCCCTTACTGTATGACGTTAATAACAGAAGATTTTTTTGTCGCCTATGGATCAGGCCTCTACAGCTTAATTTCAACCTAACCAAATGACAAAGTGTGATACGGCGGGTTGCTTAACTTTTAGCAACTGAAAAATTACAATTTTTTTTTAATGTGCCTTAGGTCTGAAGACAGGATCATATCACCACCACAAAATGACAACGTGGGATACAGTAGGCTGTTTCACATTTGGTAACAGAAAAAATTATAACTATTTTTAGTGTGCCTTAGGTCTGCAGACAGTTTTATATTACCACAGCATGAAATGACAAGGTGGGATACAGCAGGCTGTTTCACATTTAGCTACTGAAAAAATATTAATTAGAATGCTGCAATCGTGCAAGGAGCACAATAGAAGCAGTGCCCTGCTGGCTTTGTCTGTGGACCTCAGTAATGACAAAAAAAATACTGAAAGGTAAATTTAACAGCCACACTGGAAACTAGCTAGCTACACTATCTGACTGATATACAACCACCTAGCTAACTAGATAAAATGTGGGATACAGCAGGCTTTTTCACATTTAGCTAGTGATAAAATTATTAGAATGTTATACTTGTGCATGGAGCACAATAGAAGCAGTGCACAACACGTGCCCTGCTGGCTTTCTTTGTGGACCTCAGTAATGTCCAAAAAAGAAAAAAAAAGTGCTGGAAGGTAAATTCAACAGCCACACTGGACAGTAGCTAGTTAAACTATCTGACTGATATACAACCGCCTAACTACCGTACATTTCAGATTATAAGACGCACTTTTTTTCCCCAAAATTTGGTAGGAAAATGGGGGTGCGTCTTATAATGCATATATACCTTACCGGTACCATTGCTGCAGGACACAGGCTGGGAAGAGGGGGTGTCCAGCGGTGCTGTGGGTGCCCGGCAGTGTTGCTGGTGTCTCCGGTGTCTCCGGTGCTGCTAGGGGACTCTGCCGACATTTTTCAAAAGGCCAGAGCTCCCCGCAATTTCATGGTTGCCTGTGCAGTGGACTCCGGGAAAATGACTGCCGGGGGCACCAAGATCCCAGGAGGTGAGACCTCAGCAGCACCGCCGGACACCCTCGTAGCACCGCCGGGCACCCACAGCACCGGAGACGCCTGCAGCAGCACCGGGCAGCACCACCTGACACCCCCACAGTGCCGGACACCTGCAGCAGCGCCGGACACCTGCAGCAGTGGCGGACACCGCAGCAGCACCAGACACCCGCAGTGGCACACCACACATCGGAACACCCTCTTATCCCAGCCTGTGGCCTGCAGCATCACCCCACTCCTGCCTCTTCCAGCAGTGACCCTGGGAATCTGTTTCATCACAGCCACCACCCCCGATAAGCAATAAGACGCATGAATTATAAGAAGCACCACCATTTTATTAAAAGAAAAAATTCCTATTTTTCTCCTCAAAATCTGGAGCGTCTTATAATCCGAAAAATACAGTAACTAGCTAAAATATTGCTGTTAACAGTGCCAGCGTTAGGAGCAGCGTCTCTGCACTGTTACAGTGTCAAAATGGCGCTAAAACAAGATTTACACTATTTATATGGAGAGGCATGCGATTTCAGCAGCTAGTGACACAAGCCATTGTGTCAGACATTGTGGGTGTCTCCTGTGCCCTGATTGGCTAGTTGCAATGTGCACACATAAAGTTAGGAAAAAAAATTACTGTTTACAAGAACGCCGAGCCTCTGAGCTCTGCAAACCTCCTCCCCTCATCAAACACATGCCAAACGCTCATGATAAACCAACATTATCGTTGCTAAAGTGCTGAAAATGCTTTTGTGGCAACACAAATATTTTCCAGCACTTTTTACCTAATGTTACCGATTTTTCCCGATTTTATAAAATTTTGCTCTTCTTTCCGATCACGAATCCGAATGTGCCATATTCATGCCGAATTTATGTGTGGCGATCATTTTCCAAACAAATTTGCTCATCACTAGTGGTGAACTCCAAGGTCAAGTTACATCAGTTCAGATTGCATCATCCATTGCTGTCTTGGCCAAAGTGGGCTTCATGGAAGATGATCAAGGAAGAAATCCCTATTGAAAGCAAATGCATATTGACAAGTCACAAATTTTCTGGAAGAATGTCACAGACAGATGAGACAAAACTGGAGTTTTTTGGCAAGTCACATCAGCTCCATATTCACATATGTGAAAGTGAAGAATAAAAAGAAGAGAACATTGTACCTATTATGAGATATGGAGGAGTCTCGGTAATGTTTTTGGGCAGCTTTACTGCACCTGGCACAGGGTGTCTTGAAAATGTGCGGAGTATAACAAAATCTCTAGACTATCAAGGCATTCTGGATCAAAATGTGCTGTTCAGTGTCAGAAAGCTTTGTCTGAGTTGCAGGTCATGAGTCTTCCAACGGGCTAATGACACAAAACACACAGCTAAAAACATCCAAGAATGACTTAAAGCAAAGCATTGAATTCTTCTGATGTGACTTTCTATGAGCCCTTATCTAAATCCTATTGCACAGCTGTGTAGGGAGCTGAAACATGTAGTCTGGAGAAGGCGCCCTTCAAACTTGAGACAGCTCAAGCAGTGCAGAAGTCTCAATGAGAGTTACAGAGATTGCTTGTTTGGAGTGATTGTCTTAAAAGTTGTAAAATAAAATATTAACTTAAGGGTGCCATAATTTTTGTCTGGATCAGTTTTTAGGGATCATGCAGATATCCAATTTTGGACCGCAATGCATGGACAGGCTGCAGAGCTCCCAACTTAAGCATGACAGCCTCATAAAAATATATGAAGCTGTGATTCTTGCGTTGGGAGATTTCACATTGTGAGCCCCAATTGAGATAGTGTCTGTAAAGGGCTGTGAAGAAAGGTGTCACAAATAAATCTCCACTGCCTTCAATTGTCAGGACAATCATGCAATTGACTGATGATTGATGGACGAGACCATGGCTGCTTTCGCTACTAGGCCGGTTATTGGGCTCTTCCCAGTGTTCGTACAGTATATACAGGTCCTTCTCAAAAAATTAGCATATAGTGCAAAATTTCCTTATTTTCCATAATGTAATGATTACAATTAAACTTTCATATATTTTAGATTCATTACACACCAACTGAAATTTGTCAGGTCTTTTATTGTTTTAATACTGATGATTTTGGCATACAACTCCTGATAACCCAAAAAACCTGTCTCAAAAAATTAGCATATCAAGAAAAGGTTCTCTAAACGACCTATTACCCTAATCTTCTGAATCAACTAATTAACTCTAAACACATGCAAAAGATTCCTGAGGCTTTTAAAAACTCCCTGCCTGGTTCATTACTCAAAACCCCCATCATGGGTAAGACTAGCGACCTTACTGATGTCAAGAAGGCCATCATTGACACCCTCAAGCAAGAGGGTAAGACCCAGAAAGAAATTTCTCAACAAATAGGCTGTTCCCAGAGTGCTGTATCAAGGCACCTCAATGGGAAGTCTGTTGGAAGGAAACAATGTGGCAGAAAACGTTGTACAACGAGAAGAGGTGACCGGACCCTGAGGAAGATTGTGGAGAAGGACCGATTCCAGACCTTGGGGGACCTGAGGAAGCAGTGGACTGAGTCTGGTATAGAAACATCCAGAGCCACCGTGCACAGGCGTGTGCAGGAAATGGGCTACAGGTGCCGCATTCCCCAGGTAAAGCCACTTTTGAACCATAAACAGCGGCAGAAGCGCCTGACCTGGGCTACAGAGAAGCAGCACTGGACTGTTGCTAAGTGGTCCCAAGTTACTTTTTTCTGATGAAAGCAAATTTTGCATGTCATTCGGAAATCAAGGTGCCAGAGTCTGAGAGAAGACTGGGGAGAAGGAAATGACAAAATGCCTGAAGTCCAGTGTCAAGTACCCACAGTCAGTGATGGTGTGGGGTGCCATGTCAGCTGCTGTGTTGGTCCACTGTGTTTCATTAAGGGCAGGTCAATGCAGCTAGCTATCAGAGAATTTGGAGCACTTCATGCTTCCATCGGCTGAAATGCTTTATGGAGATGAAGATTTCATTTTCAGCACGACCTGGCACCTGCTCACAGTGCCAAAACCACTGGTAAAATGTTTACTGACCATGTATATACTGTGCTCAATTGGCCTGCCAACTCTCCTTACCTGAACCCCATAGAGAATCTGTGGATATTGTGAAAGAAAAGTTGAGAGACGCAAGACCCAACACTCTGGATGACTTAAGGCTGCTATTGAAGCATCCTGGGCCTCCATAACACCTCAGCAGTGTCACAGCTGATTGCCTCCATGCCACGCCGCATTGAAGCAGTCATTTCTGCAAAAGGATTCCAACCAAGTATTGAGTGCATAACTGAACTTTATTATTTGATGTTTTTTTTGTTTGTTTTTAAAAAACACTTTTATTTTATTGGATGGTTGAAATATGTAAATTTTTTTGAGACAGGTTTTTTGGGTTATCAGAGAGTTGTATGCCAAAATCATCAGTATTAAAAAATAAAAGACCTGACAAAAATTTCAGTTGGTGTGTAATGAATCAAAATATATGAAAGTTTAATTGTAATCATTACATATGGAAAATAATGAAATTTTTGCACTATATGCTAATTTTTTTTAAAGGACCTGTACTATCCCCTCCCAACACATGGGTAAAAAAATA
>JARQOD010000004.1:137020461-137101889 GCA_033576555.1 Oophaga sylvatica | reverse complement strand
GGGGGCCTTCAGGGTCCCCTCCGGGGGCTTCTGCCCTCTCAGTTTTGTTCAGCCACTGATATTTGTACTTTTGCTTTTTCCAGTTTTTTCAGTGGCTGCTGTTTTGATTTTGTTACACCAGAGAACTAATTTAGGTGGTAGAGGTCGTGTGATCTCAGGTATTTTTGAAATTAGTAGAGTTGGCGCTTTTCAGGGTTTTCTGGGATTGCAGTAAGTACCCTTCCTATCCTTTTCTATTTAGTTAGTTTGGGCCCCAGCGTTTGCTCTTACTATTTTCTTTCTGTGTCAGTATTTCATCTTGTCTAACCGCCATTACATGTTTGGGGCTTTCTAATATCTTTGGGGTTCTGCTCCGGGGCAGATAGCTTTCCTATATCTATCTTTAGGTGTAGTTAGTTTCTCAGGCTGTGACGAGGCGTCTAGGACCAACGTAGGAACGCTCCACGGCTGCCTCTAGTTGTGGTGGTTAGTCAGGGTACTGCAATCTCATAGATTCCAACTGCTCTGGTGTATTTCCTTTTTTACCTGCACTCCTAGCTACCGAAACATAACATAAAATGCAATAAAAACGGTTACATTAGAGTTCACTTAAGCTTGTACTTGTGGAGGACCCACTCCAAACCTCCCACGTTGGTCTTGGGTGGGCTGCAAGACATTACTGACTTCTCTCTGCAGACCTCACCTTCGCCACATCAAACGAGTTTTAGTTTCTGAGGTAGTAGGTAAAACCAAGAAGAAGCACCTAAATAGGTGCCAAACTTTTTACAAGGACAGTTTTGGGACTAGCAAAGTTCATAGCCTCACAGTTTATGAATTGGAACAAAATACTCTATTAACTATTAAGTACCCATCCGGCTAAATGTAAAACACAATTATTTACACATCAACGACCCTGTCCGGGTTTTTCATTTACTTAGCTGAGGTGCGACACCAGGTGTCACCTGAGCGTCAGCCGGCAGCTCTAGCACGGACAGGTGCTGGGGCTGGTACTGGGGCAGACGGCAGGGCCGGTTCGCTCCGGTCCTCTAGGCCGCAGGGCCTGTATTCCTCCGGGGACGCGGGCGGCCTGCCGGGCTCACCTGCAGGCGGCGTGGGGAGAGGGGCTCGCCACCGATTCCTCCGCGGGGCCCGATGTCTCCGCCGTGGTGTCAGCAGCGGCGTAGGGGTCCTCTTTTGCTCCAGGTGCCGGCGTGACGGATCGGCGGAGCGGATGATTCGGCTCCAGCTGCGGGTCCGGACACAGCATCAGGACCTGCCAGCTCCGCTCCATGCTTTCTGCTTCCTCCTCCCGTTGCTGAGTCAGCTCCGCAGGCTCAGCTATCTCCAGCTCTGGTCCCAGGATGGCCGGTGTTTTTCCATGGAGGAGTTCCCGCTGTTTCTTCAGGGGGCAGGGTTTTCTTTTCCTCCTCTTCACCCCATTTGGGATCAGGAGGCGGATTTCCCTCGCTGATGGACATGTCCGGATAGAGCAGTAACACTTAGGGTAGGCAGGCATTTCTTTCGCGCCTCAGAGTGAGCGCACGCCCACGAAAGCACGCCCTTCTTCTTCACCAGCGCCTCGTGGCGCGAATATGGCGGCAAAATGGCGGCAAATGGCGGTAAATTCACAATAAAGCTTCTTGCTCAAAACAGTCAATATAGGCACACAGGACTCAGTTATAAAGAGCTTCGGAATACTGTTGGTGACGCCAAAAATGAGCCGCCCACCAGGGCCGTGGGGTACTCGGCACCGAGCCATCGACTTCTATGGGGGATGTCAAGGCAGCCACGACTCGGTCCGTGGACCTGGGCGCTTACAAAAAAGGGGATATTTACAGGGGATTAGTGTTCGCATAATGATTCGTGACGCCACCTGTAGTACCTGGTCAGGGTGACCAGCGCTGCTGTGCAGGTCCTCTGGAGGGGATGGTGTACAGTCATGGACAAAAGTTTTGAGAATGACACAAATATTAATTTTTACAAAGTCTACTGCTTCACTTTTTCTAATGGCAATTTGCATATACTCCAGAATGTTATAAAGAGTGATCAGCTTAACAGCAATTACTTGCAAAGTCAATATTTGGCTAGAAAATGAACTTTATCCCCCAAAACACATTTCAACATCATTGCAGCCCTGCCTTAAAAGGACCAGCTAACCTCTTTTCAGTGATTGCTCCATTAACACAGGTGTGGGTGTTGAGGACATGGCTGGAGATCAATCTGTCATGATTAAGTAAGAATGACACCACTGGACACTTTAAAAGGAGGCTGGTGCTTGGCATCATTGTTTCTCTTCTGTTAACCATGGTTATCTCTAAAGAAACATGTGCAGTCATCATTGCAATGCACAAAAATGGCCTAACAGGGAAGAGTATCGCAGCTAGAAAGATTGCACCTCAGTCAACAATCTATCGCATCATCAAGAACTTCAAGGAGAGAGGTTCCATTGTTGCCAAAAAGTCTCCAGGGCGCCCAAGAAAGACCAGCAAGCGCCAGGACCGTCTCTTAAAAGTGTTTCAGCTGCGGGATCGGGCTACCACAGTGCAGAGCTTGCTCAGGAATGGCAGCAGACAGGTGTGAGTGCATCTGCACGCACTGTGAGGCGGAGACTCTTGGAGCTAGGCCTGGTCTCAAGGAGGGCAGCAAAGAAGCCACTTCTCTCCAGAAAAAACATCATGGACAGACTGATATTCTGCAAAAGGTACAGGCAGTGGACTGCTGAGGACTGGGGTAAAGTTATTTTCTCTGATGAATCCCTTTTCGATTGTTTGGGACATCAGGAAAATGCCTCATTCGGAGAAGACAAGGTGAACGCTACCACCAGTCTTGTTCATGCCAACTGTTAAGCATCTTGAAACCATTCATGTGTGGGGTTGCTTCTCAGCCAAGGGAATCGGCTCTCTCACAGTCTTGCCTAAAAACACAGCCATGAATAAAGAATGGTACCAGAATTTCCTCCAAGAGCAACTTCTCCCAACCCTCCAAGAGCAGTTTGGCGATCAACAATGCCTTTTCCAGCATGATGGAGCACCTTGCCATAAGGTGATAACTAAATGGCTCAGGGAACAAAACATAGAGATTTTGGGTCCATGGCCTGGAAACTCCCCAGATCTTAATCCCATTGAGAACTTGTGGTCAATCATCAAGAGACGGGTGGGCAAACAAAAACCTAAAAATTCTGACAAAATGAAAGCATTGATTGTGCAAGAATGGACTGCTATCAGTCAGGATTTGGTCCAGAAGTTGATTGAGAGCATGCCAGGGAGAATTGCAGAGGTCCTGAAGAAGAAGGGTCAACACTGCAAATATTGACTTGCTGCATTAACTCATTCTAACTGTCAATATAAGCTTTTGTTACTAATATGTTTGCAATTATATTTCTGTCTGTGATAAAAACATCTGTCAAACACACATAAAAACCAGAGGGCAGCAGATCATGTGAAAATATAATATTTGTGTCATTCTCAAAACTTTTGGCCATGACTGTAGTGCAGCTAGATGTAAAGCCTCCTACAGGTGAGGCTGTGTCCTTCCAGGGCAGCTAGATGTGGTAGTGCAGGGATGGTGCTTGTGATGTAGCAGAGGGGAGTGTGCGACGCTGGAATAACTCTCAGAGACAGTCCACGTGCAGTTCAGGGTTTTTACTCACAGTCTGTCGGATCCATACAGATGCCCGCCTGGCACTGTGTCCTCCAGGGAAGCGGTCCAGCAACCCCCAGGTAGATTGGTCGCACTTCCCAAGACTCCCGTTCAGTATGTTCCTCTCTGGCCTTCTATCTCTCGCTCTGTGCTATTACTCCTTAATTCCATGCACCTTCACCCAGTCAGAGCTCTCAGACGAAGGGAGCTGTAAACCCTTTCAGTAAACAGATCAATCCTTTATCTGCACGTACTTTACCCCGTAATGCTGCCTTCCGGTAGAGATGCTGGTGGTATATAGCAATGGCCCGTGAAGTGACCACCGCCGTCGGCTTTACTAGCAGAGCCTGAAGCCTTCCCGCTAGTCTAGGGCCCATGCCCTGTGTTGGCCTGGTACTTCTAATCCTAGAATGGGCTACAGCTTCAATCACTGCCTCTGCCCAAAACCCTCTCGTTCACTTCAGCAGTTGCTTCCAGAGATCTACTTATGCGAAGCCACAGTCCAAGACTGGCTGCTCTCTAATCTAACATGCAGCCTAAGTGCTGCCTAAGCTCCACCCACCCAGCTATACACCCTTTCCTAACCAGGCTGAGTCAGACCATCCTCCCTAAGGATCTGTCCGAACGCTCAGCTGGCATGGTGTGTTGGATGCAGGTGTGGAGTCTTAGGGGTGCTCCCTCCTTACCTGAGAGTCAGGTGTCACACCTCTGGGTGAGATGCAACAACTCTGTGGCGACTGGACCCTCAGGGGCACCACACCTCCTCCCGACACTCACCACCAGCGGCCCGGGACTGCCGCTATACCTGGTCTCCTCCGGCGTCGCTAGCCTCCTCCAACAGCCGTCAGGTGTGTAAGCTCTGGGGGTCTGGGACCACGATAGGCGTGCTCTGTCAGGAGCTGTGAGGAGCCGCACAGCGTGCGCCTCTTCTTCTGTCTCCTGGTCCCGGGGCCTTTGGCAACTGTGTGGCGCTGCCTGCGCCTTTGGACTCCGGGGTAACCAGAGAGCTGTGTCCTCCAATGAGGACCCTTGTCCGGTGCTTATCCTGACCGGTCAGTGTTCCGGTTCTGAAGATGGGATCAATTTGTTCCTAACGGCCAGGGAGCTCTTCTAATACGCGGCCATCATTGCTCGCCTCGGAAGTCCTTTTTGTACATTTTTACGTTACTTATTAATCTCTCTTTGACAATTCAACCTACAACTGTCCAATCGCTTAAACTTCTACTGTAAAGCTAAACCAGTGTCTGAGCTTCACAGGAGAACTAAAATGGCAGTTCAGCAGGCTATTGGCTGCCATGGTAACCCATTGTTCCCCGTGATCATATCACAAGAGGGCAATGGGGCCAATGGCATCAATTAAATGTCACTGAGATTGACAGTAGCATTCAAATGGTTAAACTGCAACTAGCATTGGCCTAGCATGAAGCTGGCTCAGCTCCTGAACCTGCTTCAAGCGTTCCTTATGACAAAAATGTATGCATAGGCCATTAATGAGTAAATGTTTTAGGATAAATTGTTGTTAAATATTTCATGTATAAAAGTAAGACAATAAACCTAGTTACTGATTGCAACTGTTACATCAGAAAAAGGGTCATTCAGGGTGACAGATGGAGTGTAAGAATGCTGGAGTGAAATAGAGTTTGAATGATTGAGATTCTAGTCTGTTAAAGTTAGAAAATTATCCTTTTATCTTGATGATCATCTCCTCGGGGCAGGATTGAAAACATTGATGTAACGTGATCTGTTAATTGCATCATATTGCCATCTGTCTTCTAGTTTGTAACAGGATCTTTTTAACCAAACTATCTCCCCATTTTTAAAACTAAATGCTGTTATAGATGATGAACTACATATATTAACCCCTTAACGTCCAATGACGAACAGAGTCCGTCATTGAACGCCTCCGTCTGTTTGGTGCTGGCTCCGGCGATGAGCCCACACCTTTTCCGGGACATGACAGCTGATTTGATCAGCTGACATGTGCCCAGAACAACCACAGTTGAAATCACGATTCACCCGCGGCTGTTAACATGTTAAATGCCACTTTCGAACTCTGACAGCAGCATTTAACATGCACAAGCAGAAAGCATTACCTCCTCCCATCGGCGCTCAAGTCACATGACCATGGGTCGCCAATGGGTTGGCATGACAAGCCGGGGTCAGGAGAAGACCCCTGTAGTTGTCATTGCTGGATCGCTATGAGCACCTCCTGGTGGTCGGCGCTCATAGCAAGTGAACATTTCTGCTACATACAGCAGGGCTGTAGCAGAGGCGATCGGACAGCTTCAGCTTCAAGTCTCCCATAGAGACTATTGAAGTAAGTATAAAGTTAAAAACAAGTTTTTAAAAATATTAAAAAAATTTAAAAAATAGAAAAGTTCAAATCACCCTCCTTTCGCCCCATTCAAAATAAAACAATAAGGAAAAAATCTAATATACATATATTTGACATTGCAGCGTTCAGAATCGACCAGTCTATCAATATATAAAAATAATTAATCCATTCGGTAAACGGCGTAGTGAGAAAAAAAATCGAAATGCCAGAATTAAGTTTTTTGGTCGCTGCAACATTGCAATAAAATTCAATAAAGGGCGATCAAAAGATCGTATCTTCACCAAATGGTGTCAATAAAAACATCAGATCGTCGCGTAAAAAATATGCCCTCACCCGGCCCCAGATCTCGAAAAGCGGAGACGCTATGGGTCTCGGAAAATAGCAACTTTTTTTATAATTTTTTTTTTTACAAATTTTGGAATTTTTTTTCACCACTTAGAAAGAAAAGAACCTAGACATGTTTGGTGTGTATGAACTCATAATGACCTGGAGAATCATAATGGCAGGTCAGTTTTAGCATTTAGTGAACCTAGTAAAAAAGCCAAACAACACAAGTGTGGGATTGCACTTTTTTTGCAATTTCACCGCACTTGGAATTTTTTTCCCATTTTCTGTTACACAACATGGTAAAACCAATGGTGTCGTTCAAAAGTACTACTCGTCCTGCAAAAAACAAGCCCTCACATGGACATTTTGACCCAAAATATAAAAGTTATGGCTCTGGGAGTATGGGGAGCAAAAAATTAAAATGCAAAACCAAAAATACCCCTGGTCATTAAGGGGTTAAACAACTTTACTGCAATTGAACAACCTCTCTTTCTCCCATCAATCCTCATGGAAAGATTACTTGTGGGGCCCGTTCTATGCAGCATCACAATGCAAAAGTATAAATAATCCTTAAACATGTCAATTTTAGAGATGAGAGAACGAAATTTATGTGAATTGAATTGGAGTTAAATTTTGGAAAATTCAGTATACCCAGAAAATTCGAACAATTTACAATTCAATATACAATAATCTCCAAAAAATGCACAGAGCCATTTTAGATAAAGAACAAAATTGAATCAGGTAAGGATGAGGAAGGCTTTAATGCAGTGTTTCTCAACTCCAGTCCTCAGGACCCACCAACAGGTCATGTTTTCAGGATTTCCTTAGTATTGCAAAGGTGATGGAATTAATGCTTGAGCAGGTGATAAAATTATCACCTGTGCAATACTAAGGAAATCCTGAAAACATGACCTGTTGGTGGGCCTTGAGGACTGGAGTTGAGAAACACTGCTTTAATGACTCTAGATGTGGGCCATCTGACCTCCCCATAATGCCTTGTAGCTATCACATCACATGATATCATGAAGCCAACTGGGACAGAATAAAAAAGCCTATATAAAAGCAGAGGCAAAGTATGTAGCAGCCCTTTTAGGCTGGAGTCACACTAGAGAGGAATACAGACGAGTGCTATGCAATAAAACATCGCATAGCACTCGGACCGCTGTTAATCTATGGGGCAGCTCCCATCACCGTTTTTTTTCTCGCCCGTATTATACGTGCGAGTGAAATCGCAGCATACTGCAATTTGCAGCGTATATTGGCCGAGACTCGCCAATGCAAGTATATGGGTGCGAGAAAAAAATCGCACACCACACGGACCATCCATGTGACTTGCGAGAAATACTCATCGGTGTCCTTTGAAAAGCCGAAAAATATTTAGAATTGAGAGTCCTCAGTGGTTGATACCTTTTAATGGCTAACTGAAAAGATGGTAACAAATTGCAAGCTTTCGAGACTACTCAGGTCTCTTCATCAGGCATAGACTAATACAAAATCTGAAGAATCACATATTTATACACATATGTGATTCTTCAGATGTTGTATTAGTCCTTGCCTGATGAAGAGACCTGAGTAGTCTTGAAAGCTTGCAATTTGTTACCATCTTTTCAGTTAGCCATTAAAAGGTATCAACCACTGAGGACTCTCAAGTCTAAATATTTTTCTATCTACAGTACTGGCTAACACGGTACAAAGATACACATCTTTCCTGCTTCGAAAAGCTGGCAATTCATATGCGGCTACAGTAAAATCACACTGACAGGTTAGAATAGAATTGATAGAATAGATATATACACATAGAACAGGTGTATAAATACACTGCTCAAAAAATAAAGGGAACAATTAAACAACGGAATATAACTCCAAGTGAATCAGACTTCTGTGAAATCAAACTGTCCACTTAGGAAGCAACACTGATTGACAATCAATTTCACATGCTGTTGTGCAAATGGAATAGATAACAGATGGAAATTATTGTCAATTATCAAGACACACTCAATAAAGGAGTGGTTCTGCAGGTGGGGACCACAGACCACATCTCAGTACCAATGCTTTCTGGCTGATGTTTTGGTCACTTTTGAATGTTGGTTGTGCTTTCACACTCGTGGTAGCATGAGACGGACTCTACAACCCACACAAGTGGCTCAGGTAGTGCAGCTCATCCAGGATGGCATATCAATGCGAGCTGTGGCAAGAAGGTTTGCGGTGTCTGTCAGCATAGTGTCCAGAGGCTGGCAGCACTGCCAGGTGACAGGCCAGCACACCAGGAGACGTGGAAGGGGCCGTCAGCACACCAGGAGACGTGGAAGGGGCCGTAGGAGGGCAACAACCCAGCAGCAGGACCGCTACCTCCGCCTTTGTGCAAGGAGGAACAGGAGGAGCACTTCCAGAGCCATGCAAAATGACCTACAGCAGGCCACAAATGTGCATGTGTCTGCACAAACAGCCAGAAACCGACTCCATGAGGATGGGGGTTGTGCTCACAGCCCAACACCGTGCAGGACACTTGGCATTAGCCACAGAACACCAGGATTGGCAAATTCGCCACTGGCGCCCTCTGCTCTTCACAGATGAAAGCAGGTTTACACTGAGCACATGTGGCAGACGTGACAGAGTCTCGAGACGCGTGGAGAGTAATCTGCTGCCTGCAACATCCTTCAGCATGACAGGTTTGGCAGTGGCTCAGTAATGGTGTAGGGTGGCATTTCTTTGGAGGGCCGCACAGCCTCCATGTGCTCACCAGAGGTAGCCTGACTGCCATTAGGTACCGAGATGAGATCCTCAGACCCCTTGTGAGATCATATGCTGGTGCGGTTGGCCCTGGGCTCCTCCTAATGCAGGACAATGCCAGACCTCATGTGGCTGGAGTATGTCAGCAGAACCAGCAAGATGAAGGCATTGAAGCTATGGACAGGCCCGCCCATTCGCCAGACCTGTATGCAAGTGAGCACATCTGGGACATCATGTTTCGCTCCATCCACCAATGTCACGTTGCACCACAGACTGTCAAGGAGTTGGCGAATGCTTTAGTCCAGGTCTGGGAGGAGATCCCTCAGGAGACCTTCTGCCGCCTCATCAGGAGCATGCCCAGGCATTGTAGGGAGGTCATACAGGCACATGGAGGCCACACACAATACTGAGCTTCATTTTGACTTGTTTTAAGGACATTACATTCCACTTTAATTTTGTGTGTGACTCCAAATCCAGGCCTCCATTGGTTAATAAATTTGATTTCCATTGATGATTTTTGTGTGATTTTGTTGTCAGCACATTTCATTCATTCAGATCTAGGATGTGTTATTTGAGTGTTCCCTTTATTTTTTCGAGCATTGTGCTTATATATATATATATATATACATATATGTAATATATATATATATTATATATATTATATATATACACCATGTTCCAAATTATTATGCAAATTATATTTTTCTCTGATTTTCCTAAGTGGTAGGTGCAAATGACAGTCAGTCTAATAAAAGTCATCACCCGTTAGAGTATACATCGAATTTTATTGAAGAAACCACCCGATGATAACAGTATAATCTCCAAAATTAATGAAAACTAAAAATGCATTGTTCCAAATTATTAGGCTCAGTAGAATTTCTAAACATTTGATATATTTAAAAAAATGAAAATGCTCATTTGTGGAATTTGCAGCTTAGGAGGTCATATTCACTGAACAAAAAAGGTATTTAACTCCATAATGTCCTAACAGGCCAAGTTACATGTTAACATATGAATCCTTCTTTGATATCACCTTCACAATTCTTGCATCCATTAAACTTGTGAGTTTTTGGACAGTTTCTGCTTGTATTTCTTTGCATGAAGTCATGATTTTGCTCCTAAAGGCACGTTTCTGCTTTTTATACCATGGAAGAAAGTTGTCAGTCAGAAACTCTATATACTTTGCAAAGGTCATTTCACACCTTCAGGAACCTTAAAGGGCCCTACCAGCTGTTTACCCATGATTCTGGTTCAAAACATAACTCCTCCACCTCCTTGCTGATATCGCAGCCATCCACCAACCATCCACTACTCCATCCATCTAGACCATCCAGGGTTGCTCGACACTCATCAGTAAACAAGACTGTTTGAAAATTAGTCTTCATGTATGTCTGGGCCCACTGCAACCATTTCTGCTTGTGAGCACTGTTTAGGGGTGGCCGGATAGTAGGTTTATGCACCACAGAAAGCCTTTGAAGGATCCTACACCTTGAGGTTCGAGGGACTCCAGAGTCACCAGCAGTTTCAAATATCTGTTTGCTGGTTTGTAATGGCTTTTTAGCAGCTGCTCTCTTAATCCGATGAACTTGCCTGGCAGAAACCTTCCTCATTCTGCCTTTATCAGCATGAACACGTCTGTGCTCAGAATCAGCCACAAATCTCTTAACAGTATGATGATCACGCTTAAGTTGTCGGGAAATATCTAACGTTTTCATCCCTTCACTGAGGCATTGCACTATTTGATGCTTTTCAGCAGCAGAGAGGGTTTCTTTTTCTTTCGCATGTTACTTGAAAACTCTGGCCTGCTTAATAGTGTGGAACATCCAGTTTTCCTTTTCTTGGGCTCACATGACAAACTAATTATCACAGGTGTCTGAGATTGATTTCAGTGATCCAAAGAACCCTAAGACACAATACCATCAATGGGTTTCATTTACAAAAAAAAAAAAAACACTATGACACTTAAAACCAATTTGCATAATAATTTGGAACATGGTGTATAGACATATATATATTTATATATATATATATGTGTGAGTCAGTGACATATATCATAGAATCATAGAATGGTAGAGTTGGAAGGGACCTCCTGGGTCATAGTGTCCAACCCCCTGCTCAAAGCAGGATTCTCTAAATCATCCCAGATAGATGTCTGTCCAGCCTCTGTTTGAAGACTTCCATTGAAGGAGAACTTACCACCTCTCGTGACAGCCTGTTCCACTCCTTGATCACCCTAACTGTCAAAAAGTTTTTTCTAATATCTAATCTGTGTCTCCTCCATTCAGTTTCATCCCATTGCTTCTAGTCTTTCCTTGTGCAAATGAGAATAAAGATGATCCTTCTTCAATGTGACAGCCCTTGAGATATTTGTAGACAGCTATTAAGTCTCCTCTCAGTCTTCTTTTTTGCAAGCTAAACATTCCCAAATCTTGCAACCGTTCCTCATAGGACATGGTTTGCAGACCGGTCACCATTCTGGTGGCTCTTCTTTGAACTTGCTCCAGTTTGTTGATGTCTTTTTTAAAATGTGGTGCCCAAAACTGGACACAGTATTCCAGATGAGGTCTGACCAAAGAGGAGTAGAGGGCAATAATGACCTCACGTGATCTAGACTGTATGCTTCTGTTGATACATCCTAGAATTGTATTTGCCTTTTTTGCTGCTGCATCACACTGTTGACTCATGTTCAGTCTGTGATCAATTAGTATACCCAAGTCTTTTTCACATGTACTGTTACTTAGCCCTATTCCTCCCATTTTGTATATGCTTTTTTCATTTTTATTGCCCAGATGTAGTACTTTGCATTATATATATATATATATATATATATATATAATATATATATATTTAACATCTATTCTATGTGTATATACAGTACAGACCAAAAGTTTGGACACACCTTCTCATTTAAAGATTTTTCTATATTTTCATGACTATGAAAATTGTAAATTCACACTGAAGGCATCAAAACTATGAATTAACACGTGTGGAATTATATAATTAACAAAAAAGTGTGTAACAACTCAAATTGTCTTATATACTAGGTTCTTCAAAGTAGCCACCTTTTGCTTTGATGAGTGCTTTGCACACTCTTTACACACTTTTTTGTTAAGTATATAATTCCACATGTGTTAATTCATAGTTTTGATGCCTTCAGTGTGAATGTACAATTTTCATAGTCATGAAAATACAGAAAAATCTTTGAATCAGAAGGTGTGTCCAAATTTTGGTCTGTACTGTATTATAACCTATTCTATACTGTATGCAGCAGATCATTTGCTGCCTTTTAATCTATCTATCTAATATATATATATATATACAGTACAGACCAAAAGTTTGGACACACCTTCTCATTCAACGATTTTTCTGTATTTTCATGACTGTGAAAATTGTAGAATCACACTGAAGGCATCAAAACTATGAATTAAAACATGTGGAATTATTCATTACACTTTCCAAAAAAGTGTGAAACAACTGAAAATATATTTTGGATTCTAGGTTCTTCAAAGTAGCCACCTTTTGCTTTGATTACTGCTTTGTACGCAGAAAAGGTGAACGGATGGACTCTACATGCCTGGTTCCCACCGTGAAGCATGGAGGAGGTGGTGTGATGGTGTGGGGGTGCTTTGCTGGTGCACTGTTGGGGATTTATTCAAAATTGAAGGCATACTGAACCAGCATGGCTACCACAGCATCTTGCAGCAGCATGCTATTCCATCCGGTTTGCGTTTAGTTGGGCCATCATTTATTTTTCAACAGGACAATGACCCCAAACACACCTGCAGGCTGTGTAAGGGCTATTTGACCAAGAAGGAGAGTGTTGGGGTGCTATGCCAGATGACCTGGCCTCCACAGTCACCAGACCTGAACCCAATCGAGATGGTTTGGGGTGTGCTGGACCGCTCACCGCTTCAATTTTGAATAATCCCCAACAGTGTCACCAGCAAAGCACCATCACACCATCACACCACCTCCTCCATGCTTCACGGTGGGAACCAGGCATGTAGAGTCCATCCGTTCACCTTTTCTGCGTGCAAAGCAGTAATCAAAGCAAAAGGTGGCTACTTTGAAGAACCTAGAATATAAGACATATTTTCAGTTGTTTCACACTTTTTTGTAAAGTGTAATGTATAATTCCACATGTGTTAATTCATAGTTTTGATGCCTTCAGTGTGATTCTACAATTTTCATAGTCATGAAAATACAGAAGAATCATTGAATGAGAAGGTGTGTCCTAAACTTTTGGTCTGTACTGTATATATATATATATATATATATATATATATATATATATATACATACAGTATGTATATACACTACCGGTCAAAAGTTTAGGGTCACTTAGAAATTTCCTTATTTTTGAAAGAAAAGCAGTTTTTTTCCAATGAAGCTAACATTAAATGATTCAGAAATACACTCTATACAGTGTTAATGTGGTAAATGACTATTCTAGCGGCAAACGTCTAGTTTGTAATGCAATATCTTCATAGGTGTATAGAGGCCCATTTCCAACAACCATCACTCCAGTGTACTTATGGTATTTTGTGTTCGCTAACTGTGTAAGAAGGCTAATAGATGGTTAAAATACCCTTTAAAACCCTTGTGCAAGTATGTTAACACAGCTGAAAACCGTTTGGTTGAATAGAGAAGCTATAAACCTGACCTTCCTTTGAGCTTGTTGAGAATCTGGAGCATTACATTTGTTGGTTCCATTAAACTCTCAAAATGGCCAAAAAAAAGAACTTTCTTGTGAAACTCGACAGTCTATTCTTGTTCTTAGAAATGAAGGCTATTCCATGCGAAAAATTACCAAGAAACTGAAGAATTCATACAATGGTGTGTAGTACTCCCTTTAGAGGAGTGCACAAACAAGCTCTAACCAGAGAAGAAAGACAAGTGGGAGGCCCCGCTGCACAACTGAGCAACAAGACAAGTACATTAGAGTCTTTAGTTTGAAAAATTGACTCCTCACAGGTCCTCAACTGGCAGCTTCATTAAACAGTACACATTAAACGCCAGTGTCAACATCTACAGTGAAGAGGCGATTTGGGGATGCTGGCCTTCAGGGCAGATTGGCAAAACAAAAGCCAATCTTCCTCTGTCCAATGTCTGTGTTCTTTTGCCCATATTAATCTTTTCCTTTCATTTAAGCCAGTCTTAAATATGGCTTTTGTTTTGCCAATCTGCCCTGAAGGCCAGCATCCCCAAATCGCCTCTTCACTGTAGATGTTGACACTGGCATTTAATGTGTACTGTTTAATGAAGCTGCCAGTTGAGGACCTGTGAGGCGTCAATTTTTCAAACTAAAGACTCTAATGTACTTGTCTTGTTGCTCAGTTGTGCAGCGGGGCCTCCCACTTGTCTTTCTTCTCTGGTTAGAGCTTGTTTGTGCACTCCTCTAAAGGGAGTACTACACACCATTGTATGAATTCTTCAGTTTCTTGGTAATTTTTCGCATGGAATAGCCTTCATTTCTAAGAACAAGAATAGACTGTCGAGTTTCACAAGAAAGTTCTTTTTTTTTGGCCATTTTGAGAGTTTAATTGAACCAACAAATGTAATGCTCCAGATTCTCAACAAGCTCAAAGGAAGGTCAGGTTTATAGCTTCTCTAATCAACCAAACGGTTTTCAGCTGTGTTAACATACTTGCACAAGGGTTTTAAAGGGTATTTTAACCATCTATTAGCCTTCTTACACAGTTAGCGAACACAAAATACCATAAGTACACTGGAGTGATGGTTGTTGGAAATGGGCCTCTATACACCTATGAAGATATTGCATTACAAACTAGACGTTTGCTGCTAGAATAGTCATTTACCACATTAACACTGTATAGAGTGTATTTCTGAATCATTTAATGTTAGCTTCATTGGAAAAAAAACTGCTTTTCTTTCAAAAATAAGGAAATTTCTAAGTGATCCTAAACTTTTGACCGGTAGTGTATATACATGTTTTGAATAATATTTGGTTTTAAAATGATTTGTACAGTTGTGTATTACAATGCGATTTTAACATGAACTTTTACATAAAGAGGACTGCTGTATGTAAAAGCTCATGTTAAAATCGCATTGCATATGGATGCCATACGGATGTCATATGGATACTAGATGCGAGGAAATCGCATCATCGCATTGCAAACGGATTACATATGGATCACCATACGGAGACCATTGGTGCGATTCTCGCCGTCAAAATCGGACCAAATTTTTATACGTTGAGTGTGACTCCAGCCTTAGGCTTGAGTCACACTTACAGTATAAAAAATCGGTCCGATTTTGACGGCCGAGAATCGCATCAATTTTTCATGAACAGTGATCAGTATGTAATCCGTATGCAATGTGAGGATGCGATTTCCTTGCATCTAAGTATCCGTGTGACATCCGTATGGCATCTGTATGGCATGCGTATGCCGTTATTTTCTCCTAGACTTGCAAAATGGACATTTAACTGATACATGGCCTGAAATATTCAGCTCAACATATATATATAAATATATATATATGTTAGTGAGACACATATACCTTATATACTCGTGTATAAGCCGAGATTTTCAGCCCATTTTTTAGGGCTGAAAGTCCCCTCTCGGCTTATACGCGAGTCATATACCGGGGGGTCGGCGGGGGAGGGGGAGCGGGGGTGTCGGATCATACTCACCCCTCCGCCGGCGCGTCTCTGCAGCCCATTAAAGTCATGAATATGCATATATTCATGACTTTAATGAGCGGTACCACGTGACCGCTGTAGGAAGGAAGAGCTGCGGAGACCGCCGGGAGAAGAGGAGAGGCTGCAGAGAGTGACGCGCTGGCGGGGGGTGAGTATAGCGATATTCACCTGTCCCCCGGTCCACCGCTGCACGCTGCTCCGACCTCCTCATCCGACTCCTCTGGCTGTGAATGTTCAGGCAGAGGGAGCGAAGACGCAGTTAGTGCGCGCCGCACCCTCTGCCTGATCATTCACTGCCGAGGACCCGGAAGAGGGAGCAGCGCAGCGATGGACGGTCCGGTAACAGGTAAATATCTCAGGTGCCGGGGTCCTGAGCGAGCGGTTACACCGGCACCTGTCCCCATAGCGTGTCGGTGTCACCGCCTGCTCAGGACACCGGCACCTGGCACCCAGCGACGAGAGGTGAGTATGTAATTTTTTTTTTCTTTTGCAGCAGCGCGGCAGCATAAGGGACCTATACTATGGGGCATAATCTGTGGAGCATATGGGGCATAATCTTTGGAGCATATGTGGGCATAATCTGTGGAACATATGGGGCATAATCTGTGGAGCATATGGGGTCATAATCTGTGGAGCATATGGGGGCATAATCTGTGGAGCATATGGGGCATAATCTGTGGAGCATATGGGGGCATACTCTGTGGAACATATGGGGGCATAATCTGTGGAGCATATGGGGGCATAATCTGTGGAGCATATGGGGCATAATCTGTGGAGCATATGGGGGCATAATCTGTGTAGTTTATGGGGCATAATCTGTGGAGCATATGGGGGCATAATCTGTGGAGCATATGGGGCATAATCTGTGGAGCATATGTGGGCATAATCTGTGGAGCATATGGGGCATAATCTGTGGAGCATATGGGGGCATACTCTGTGGAACATATGGGGCATAATCTGTGGAGCATATGGGGGCATAATCTGTGGAGCATATGGGGGCATAATCTGTGGAGCATATGGGGGTATAATCTGTGTAGTTTATGGGCATAATCTGTGGAGCATATGGGGGCATAATCTGTGGAGCATATGGGGCATAATCTGTGGAGCATATGTGGGCATAATCTGTGGAACATATGGGGGCATAATCTGTGGAGCATATGGGGGCATAATCTGTGGAGCATATGGGGGCATAATCTGTGGAGCATATTGGGCATAATCTGTGGAGCATATGGGGGCATAATCTGTGGAGCATATGGGGGCATAATCTGTGCAGCATAAGGGGCATAATCTGTGCAGCATATGGGCATAATCTGTGCAGCATATGGGGGCACAATCTGTGGAGCATCATATCGTGGCATAATCTATGGAGCGTATGGGGACATAATCATTTTCCACCCTAGGCTTATACACGAGTCAATAAGTTTTCCCAGTTTTTTGTGGCAAAATTAGGAGGGTCGGCTTATACAAGGGTCGGCTTATACATGAGTATATACGGTATATATATATATATTCTTATATTTCATAGAGAGATAGATAGCAGAATAGCCATTAATTAATTTGTCGGCTCCTGTAGAATCTCTGCAGGAGCCGACAGGATAGGAGACATGGTTTACATACAGTAAACCATTGCAGAACAGTTCGATTTATATATGCCAGTGACTACTACTGTTAGTAGTATATGTGTAACAGCTCATTTTCCCACTCTCAAGAGTTCACTGTGGGTCAGGTTGTGAGGCTGCGCAGCATCAGTGACGTCAGTGCAAGTCACTGATGCTGCCGCTAGCAGCTTCTCATTCATTGCTCAGTGGTTTACAGCGGGGCAGTAGCATTAGCACCGCTTCCAATTGTAAACTATTTAACCCGCAGATATTGATTGTGCCGTGGGACTGACTGTACGCCGGACAGGTATGCTGCATTGTTGATTTTTTATCTTTTATTTTTTGCAGGAGATCGAGGGCATCCTTTGGATTAGCAGATGAATAAAGATGACAAAAATGTGTGGTCTGTCATTTCATTAAAAAACTTTATTCTAAGTGTGTGTGTGTGTATGTGTGTGTGTGTTTATTTAACCCTTTACAAACTTCAGGATTAGTGATGGATAGGTGTCTTATTGACATCTCTCCATTACTAAGCCGGGCTTAATGTCACCTTACAATACAAAGGTGACATTAACCCTTTATTACGCCATATGCCACCACTACAGGACACTGTGAAGAGAGAGGCTAAGTGTCAGAATTGGCGCATCTTACAGATGCGTCTTTTCTGGGGTGGCTGGGGGCTGATGTTTTGAGCCGGGTGGGCAATAGCCATGATCCCTTTCCAGGCTATTAAAATCTGCCCTCAGTCACTGGCTTTCCCTCTCTGTTGCAGAAAATTGTGTGGGAGTCCATGCCATTTTTTTTCCGTGAATACATTATTTTATTAAATACCTGCAGCTCCCAAATTTTGCACACATACACTACTAACAGTAGTAGTCACTGACATATATACATTGAACTGTTCTTCAATGGTTTACTATATGTAAACCATGTCTCCTATCCTGTCGGCTTCTGCAATGATTATAGAGAAGCCGACAAATGAATTAACGGCTATTCTGCTATCTATCTCTCTATGAAATATGAACATATATATATATATGTGTGTGTCACTGACATCTATATATATTTTTTCACCTATACTATGTGTATATATCTATTCTATCTATTCTATTGTAAGCTGTCAGTGTGATTTTACAGTGCATCGCACATTAATTGCCGGATTTTCTAAGGACACCGGTGCGTATTTCTTGCAAGTCACACTGATGGTACATGAGGTGTACGAGTTTTTCTTGCATCCATAGACTTGCATTGGCGAGTCTCGTCCGATATACGGTACAAATCGCAGCATGCTGCGATTTCACTCGCACGTATAATACTGATGAGAAAAAAACGGATGATGTGAGCTGCCACATAGATTAGCATTGGTCCGAGTGCTATGCGATTTTTTTCTCGCACAGCACTCGTCTGTATTCCTTGCTAGTGTGACGCCGGCATTAGGGTGATTCTGGCTGGTGAGCGATCATCAGAACTCACAGTTCAGCAGTGGAGATAGGGAGAGAAAGAATCAGCTATTGCTGATAGACAACGACACATCTCCTTTCTGTCCATTATGTTTTATATATATATTGTACAGCTTCTGTTGGAGATGTTGCTGGCTGTACACATCCAGACATCTCACTGCCACCCCATAATCTATCATGTTTGTAAGCTGACACTGCCACTGCTAATAGAAAGACTAATCTCCTGCCTGTGCATTTTGTTCTATAGCTATACTGTACTTTTAATGGGAACCCTACTCTGTGCAAGGTAAATTAACTTGAAACTACTCACAAAAAAAGGTAATTTTGAACAATTTTTTAAGAAGACATTGCTTTTTAATTTTCTCAATAGCAAACCTGTTGCTGATCTCAAAAAAGGGATAATTTTTGGATGGTTTCTTAAAAAGCCATTGCTTCTTTTCTTTCCAAACAGCAGATCTATTGCATCATTGCTTCTTCCAAAAAAGGGATATGCTTTAAAATGCTTGTTAACCCTTTATGCAAAAAAACATGTACATGATTATTGGGGTACTCGTGTGCGGAGAGGGCTTAGGGGCTATTCTCTTTCCACCCATGGTAGATGCTGGCTATATAAAGTAGCTTGCATCTGCCTTTAACAACTGTGGCTAGAGTTTAGCTCCTATCACTGCTATTTACCATTTAATTCTCTGACAGTGGCATTTAACTTGAACTTACACTGGTGCTTGTGTTCATCAGTTCCCGAAGGCCCCTTTAAATCTATTGCAGGGCACCTATGGCTTACCACAACAGCTAAGGGACTGCTGAAGGCCCCTTGTTGCTGTGATCTTGGGAAAGTTGTGAAACCCAGACATAGTGCTCACTCACATGAGTGTATACTGTAACTCAAACAAGTGTTATCTGGACTAATGTATACTATGGGGCAGTGCAGATCTGTATTTTTTTCTCATGCCGTTTCGGAAACTAAACAATTACGGTATGTAAAAATTATAAAAATATATAAACAAAACCATAAACATTCAAATCGTTCTGTTTCCACATTAAAAATAAAGAAATTAAAATAAATATGTAAACACATTTGGTGTCACTATGGCCATAAAAGTCTGATCTCTCAATATATAAAATTAGTTAACGTAATCGTTTAATGCCATAATGAGTAAAGAAATAAAAATGGCACATTTTCGTATTTTTAAGCACCTCACCTCCCTAAAAAAAGCAATAAAACAGATGAAAATAACGTATATAACCCAAATTGTCATCAATAAAATTGTCAGATTGCCATACAAAATAATTAATTTTCTCATAGCTCAATCAATGGAAAAAAATTATGGATCTTGGAAAATGGTGATACAAACTAAATATATATACAGTTGATTTTTTTTCTCCATTTAAATGAAAAAAATCTATTCAAGATTGTTTTGCCATTATCATATGGACCTGAAGAATCATCTTTGAGTGCCATATGTATATGAGTGCCATGTGTCTAAACACCAACACCAGCACGGCAGTCACCTGACCCAGAAGAGACAATTGTTTAATAAGTTTTACAGTTTTAACAGCATAATTAGACTGTTAGTGTAGTGTGTTATTAACTGGGCAGGTTTTGTGATTGGCTGAGAATTGATTAATTGCAAAACATATTGTTTGGAAAAATTCGAAGAAGCATGAGATTTTACATTTAGAAACACTCACTAGCTATAGTGGATTTACTTTCATGTTTTGTATGCTCTAAACCAGATTGGATATAATAATAATAATAATAATCTTTATTTATATAGTGCCATCATATTCCGCAGTGCTTTACAGTTTAACAGTTTCAAAACACAAGTCATAAGTAACAACGTTAACAATACAATAATTAAAGCAAAATAAGCCGCCCCTGCTCGTGAGAGCTTACAATCTACAATGAGGTGGGGGAGATACAAAGTACAGGTGTGTATATACAATGGTGCATTTACAATGATGGTCCAGCCATCTTGAGGGAGTGAGGGAGGGATGGAGATAGTGAATGGGCTACACACACACACACACTTACACATAGAATGACTTTGATTAATGAATATGATAGGCCGCTCTGAACAGATATACAGTAACATGTAAAAGTTTGGGCACCCCTGGTCAAAATTACTGTTATTGTGAACAGTTAAGCAAGTTGAAGATGAACTGAAATCTAAAAGGCTTAAAGTTAAAGATGACATATTTCTTTTTTTAAGAAAAAAAGAAAATATTGTACATTTTTTCATTTTAAAAATTACAAAAGGGAAAGTGGGCCGATGCAAAGGTTTGGGCACCCAAAACCGGCCGGACAGGACGCATCATGTAACTTTTTTTTTCTGGCGGAAGCGCCTGACAGCGCCTGAAGCGACGCATCAGGCGGGCGGAAACAATAGAACTCTATGGGACCGGATCAGTCTTTTGTGCAATCCGGCAAAAGACTGATCCGGATTCTGGAAATCAAGGACTACTACTAGTACTACTACTACTACTACTACTACTACACATTTTCCAGGCAAAAAAGGTCAGGACGGATCCAGCTAAAAACCGGATCCGGCACATCAATTTTTTACAATCTACGCCGTATCCGTCTTTTAAACAATTAGCCGGATTGTGCCTGATTGCAAAAAACTGATGTGTGAAAGAAGCCTTAACAGGAACAGTGGATGTCAAGATAAGGTCTGGAAGACCAAGCAACATTTCAGTGAGAGTTGCTCGAAGGATTGTTAGAAAGGCAAATCATAACCTGCACTTGACCATCAGAAAGATGTAGCAGACTCTGGAGTTGTGGTACATTGTTATACTGTTAAGAGACACGTGCACAAATATGGACTCCATGGGAGAGTCATCGGAAGAATACCTTTCCTGCGTACCTACCATAAAAATCAGAAGTATACAAAAGAACATCTAAACAAGAATGATGCATTTTGGAAGCAAGTCCTATGGACAGATTAAGCTAAAATAGAACTCTTTGGCCACCATGATCAAAGGTATCTGTGGAAAAAAAAGGGCACAGAAGTTCAGGAAAAGAATAACTCGTCAACCATTAAGCATAGGGGTGGATCAATCATGCTTTGAGGTTGTGTTGTAGTCAATGGCTCAGGAAACATTTCACAGGAGACGGAAGAACGAATGGATTTAATGAAATTTCAACAAATTCTTGATGCAAACATAACACTCTTTAAAAATGCTGAAGTTGAAAAGAGGATTGCTTCTACAAATGGATACAGGAAAGATGTATATCTTTCTACCGTGTTAGCCAGTAGATAGAAAAATATTCAGAATTGAGAGTCCTCAGTGGTTGATACCTTTTAATGGCTAACTGAAAAGATGGTAACAAATTGCAAGCTTTCAAGACTACTCAGGTCTTTTCATCAGGCATTGACTGATGAGTCAATGCCTGCTGAAGAGACTTGAGTAGTCTCGAAAGCTTGCAATTATCCATTTCTACAAATGGATAATAATCCTAAACACACGTCAAAATTGACAATAGACTAACTCAAAAGGCGCAAGTTGAAAGTTTTACAATGGTCCTCATAGTCCCCTGATCTGAACGTCATTGAAAATCTGTGGCAAGACTTCAAATAGTAGTGCATGCAAGATGACTGAAGAATCTCACAGAATTGGAAGAATTTTCCAAGGAACAATGGATGAAACAGGGTGCCTAAACTATTGACCTATTTTACTTTTTGTAATTTTTAAATTGTTAAAGATATATAATATATATATATATATATTTCTTTTTGCCTAAAATACACTCACTGACTGAAATAAACAAACAAAAAGAGATTGGGCTAGTAGTGGACTTTAGCATGATCATGAAACAAAAAAGTCTTTTTCATCAAATGAAACAATTCTCTTCCTCAGCACAACATCTGTTATACAGTGATGCTTACAGACAATTACATGATGGAGAAGCCTATATGCCTAAACATTACATTGAGAAGCAACAGATTCTCTGACCACAAATGTGGTCTAATACCTCTTTTCCTTGGTGACTAAACTATTCTCTTGTTTGCACTGCCCATTCCAATAACACTGTGGGGAAGTGCTCTAATGCCACATTGCTCCCATCTAAGTGAGCATCAGGCTCCACTGTAGCCATCACTGATGCACGCACTCCCTCCTCATGCAACATGCCAGTGGTATAGTGGACCATAGTGGACCATAAAAAGTTATTCACAGTGTAATTGTAAGGGATACCATGCCTCTACCTCCTTAAAGTTGTATATTTAGTTATGTTTCTATGTGAATGTTTTGTAATGCTGTGTATTGCATTAAAATGTACATAGTTGTTAACCTAGGGAAAGCGTAGTACCTTAGTTTGTCCACTAGATGGGGTACATGACACTTTAGTATAATCAATAGTGTTTAGTGATACAGAACACTGCAAATAGTTAATATAGGAGGGGTCACTGTGGATAAGGCAGGAAGGACTTCCTGATTAGATTTAGTAGGGCCAGGGCGCCCATGTAGTCCACAAGGGTTTAATGCCCAGGACGCCACAGTATCCCTATAACATTATTAAGGAGAAGCCCAGACATCCAGGGCCCATGGGGGACAGATGTACAGCCTAGCAGCAGTGGATTCAGCAGTGAAGGAACAAAGGCTGAAGCAAAGGCCAGGACAGTACAGGGACGCAGGTGGCTCAATAATGTGGCAACTTATTGCATGGGCTGATGCCCTCAGATACGGGGTGAAACGGCTGAGGGAACCCCCAAGCACAGTGAGTTTGGACAGGAAGGACACTGCGTTACCGTGTGAGACAGTAAGAACCAGTAATGTACTGAAGGCCGTAGGAAGAGCTGCAGGAGAAGTCACGACCGTACAGAAGGGCAGGTCCCTCACCATGTGGCAGCTGACTTTGTATGCTGATGCCCTCGTGTCTGGGGCAAAACAGATGAGGGAACGCCTAATCGTAGGAAAACTGAACTGGGAGGATGCTCAGGGACCGTATGATACGATTCGACCTGGGCATGTGCTATGTGACAGAGAGAGGAGTACAGGAAAAGAGTAAGAGTTGCATTACCTGAAATCTGATGTTGATGCTGTAACGAATATGGATGTGCTGCGAAAACAAGAGAGCAAAGTTGTCGTTTAAAATTCAAAAAATGTGAATGCCTAGAAGTATGGCACTTCCTAAATATAAGCATCAAAAAAATGGGAAAAGGGAAGCTTAGTGCCAATAAAAACAGGAAGTTTCTTCAAATTTCATTAAAATTTAACATGAAAAATAAAATCTTATCAGTGGGGACATCAAATGCAAAAAATATGTCGCAATATAGATGGGTACAATATTAATTTCACTAATATACAAAATATCATATTGCCAAGGGAAAAGAAGAGTACATTTATAGACCATAATATGTGGAGCAAACAAAGAAATGGCTTCCAATTTAATTAAATATAACACACATCCTTGGGCAGATATAGATATTTACATGCACAAATAAAGTGTATATAAAGAGCAAATAGATTTTAAATATAGCAAGTAGATGGGATGAATATCCTCATTAAGAAAATGGAAAGGACATTTGTTAGTCAGCTAAGTGAATGTCAGTACAAAGTACAAACAAAAACCATCCATAAGCTCCATACTAAATATATGCTATGAAGTGAGGCATGAAATAAGTATTGAGAAGGTCATGATAGGGTTAAAATACTATACCTTGTGGCGGCAGGCACCCCAACGCGTGTATAAGTATCGTCATGATATCCTTTTATAGTCTATTAGGATTATTGGTGACAGCGGTTTGGGTATGGCGCTTCCGCCCACGTGACCGTGTGACATCACCCCAGCTAGGCTTTATGTGTTGCCCGCTTGACGTGTCAGAGCAGGGGGAGGTATGGGCAGCAACTATATGCGCGTCGCCCCGGCGAAGCCACAACAGGAAGTGAGCAGGAGCGCACACCGCTAGATTGTTGTGGGTCTGGCACCATGTTAATGAGTGCATACAGAAAATTACAAAGAAAAACAAAATGAGGGGGCATTGTAAAGAGTGAATGGGGAATGAAATAAGGTGTATAGGTGAGGATAATAAATTGTAAGGAATATTGTGTAGTCAAACAAAAAATGTGAGGGGAATTACAACATATTGGGTTACAGAAAAAAGCAAAAAAAGTAGTAAAATGTGCAGTGAGAAGTGAAAAAATGTGTAAATGAAAGGAAAAATAGGAATAAAATAAAATTATAAGGTTATAATAAATTTATACCAAATAAATCGTTTAAAGGTGCATTGATGCATAAAGTAGGAATAGTGTATACCTAACAATAGTGTAGTATAAATAACAAGTAAATTGTATAGAATAAAAGTGCATTAATACATAAAGTGACAATAGTGCATGTTATATAATAAATATATTGTACACAATAAGGTGTGATATATAATAACTATATTGTGCACAGTAAAAAAGTGCATATGATGCATAAAGTGACAAAGCGAGTGAAAAATTTTTTTGAAGCATCTATTCAAAAAAATGTTTTTTTAAAAAAATTCCCCATATGTTTATAAAGAAAAAATTAAAATAAAAAAATATACAGTATAATGAAAACATAATAAAGAAAAAAATAATATAGAAAAAAACAATAAAAAAATAAAAATAAATAAATATTAAAATAACAAATAAAAAGAAGTCCTTCAGATATTAATGCCTCTTTTTATCTTCAAAAGTTCAGATTGTTGATAGGAGAACAAAGATCTTCCAGAGTGGAGCAAGAAAGTCAGCAGAAGGCCACCATGATCCAGAATTTCTAACATAAGCGTATAATGAATTTCTAAAGAAAAAAATAATAAAGAGTTAAAATTACAGAAAAGGGGCGAAGCTGAGAACTTCGTTGAGACCCAGAGGTTGATTGGATCCAATTTTGGAGATCCATCGGGCCTCCAATTGGGCAAGATTTATAATATCATTTTTTACATGTGCTTTCACATGCTTTTTAAGATGATTTTTTTTCAGACTCTAGATAGTAGCTTATAAAAAAAATATTTAAAAAAGAACCAAAATACTGAAGCTCAACAGTTTTCACAAAATCACATGCACTTTGCTTGGATAGTTAAATGCAGCAGATTATCTGTGTAGAAAAAAATTGCAGCAAAAAAAAAAATTGCAGCATTTACGCTAAGTGGGATCACGGTCTAACTGTCCAAGTAAAGTGAGTGGACATGATTTGGTGATATGATAGAAATAAAGCTTTTGTACTTGGGAACTGATATCTGTGCAATGTTGTGAGTTTGTTCTGCTAACACTCTTGTGAGTTCTCAGGTTCCAGTGCTTGTATCTCAGCCTGCTGCACCCGTCAGAGCTCTCTTCAACGGCAGCCGGTACCTGGTTCACCAGCCAGTGCTCACCTCAATGGCAGCCAAGCCTGCTGCATCCACCAGTTTTCATCTTAACAGCAGCTGGTCCAGATGCACCCGCCAGTGTGCATCTCAACAGCAGCTGGTCCAGTTTTACCTGCCATTGCTAATCTCTCCGGCAGCAGATCCTGCTGCACCCGCCAGTGCTTATCTCAATGGAAGCTGGTCCAGTTACACCTACCAGTGCTCATCTCAATGGCAGTCATTCCCACTGCACTTGCCAGTGCTCTTCTAAACAGCAGCTGGTTCAGTTGCACCTGCCAGTTCACATCTCTCCGTCAGACGATCCTGTCTGCATCTGTGGTTCCTGTCATCTTTCCTTGCCTGCATCTGTTGGACATTTCCTTGGGCCCTCCTAGCTTCATATTCCCAGGGGTTAGCTTCAGTCCTGGAGTAATACCTGGACCACCTACTTTATTTCTGCTCGTATCTCGGTGTTGTTAGCTGCTGCGTATCCGTGGTCAGATTGGGTGAGGCTCTTAGTCACTCCCCTCCAGGTCTTCCTTGGGCTTCGGAACAGTGGTTGCAGCCCGTTACGCCATGTGCACACGTTCAGTATTTGGTCGGTATTTTGCATCAGTATTTTTAAGCCAAAACCAGGTGTGGGTGAACATTGCAGAAGTGAAGCACATGTTTCTACTACACTTTTCTGCTTCACATTTTAGAAACACTTAAAACATTTTTAATTACAATATTTAAGGATTGACCATGGATTTGTTGCTGATTTTCCATACTGAGTTCAATTGGAACTCAAAAAGGCATAGTTGCAGATTTGGGTGTGCATTACCTGAAAATCAGCAGACAAATCTGAAGGTGTGGCTAAGTGTTTAAAATGTAAAAAAAAGCAGACTGCTCACCTACCAAGTCCCTTGGGGGAATTTATTATTTGTGTTTTTGCATCGAATTTGTAAAGCTTTTGGCGCAAAGTTTGACACATTATGTCCGATTATTAAACACAATTTACTAGTAAATTTTTCATAAATATTGGTGTTCCAGATTTTAGTCCACCAATATAGTAGAGCGGCTTTAGATCAAACATTAGACAATAACTTTTAAAACGTCACCTTTAAAATTATCTGAAAAGATTTTTTTCTTCTAAACCAGTCCCATTTTGCCACCAAAAGCAGGAAATACAAGCTCAACATTAAATGTGATTAACATTAAATGACAGAAAAAGGCACAAATACGCCAAGGAAGAATGCTAAACCCTCCCCATTGACCGAAGCCTATGGGGAGGATAGCACTCCTAAATTTTTCCACAGCTCTCATGCTAGCAGATGTTCATATAACTATTGTATATGCTACAAATTAACTTGGTTTCTTCTGAGCCTTCTGGTTCGTGAACAGACGAGAATATGAAAAACTCAACAATTTAGCTTCCTTAAAAAATATCATGAAACAAAAAAAAACTTTACACCAGAGCGCAACCTTAAGATTAGTCAATATCCGATCGATGGAGGCTTAAAACTGTTTATCCCCATACATGGATTACGGCGTGGGACAGAACAATAGACAGGAGAGGATAAGGTTGTTTTTATTTTTTTTCTACAGGAGACATTGGCTTCAGTGGAATTCAGCATTAGGTGAGTATTTTAGCTGTTTATTATTTAATGTTTTTTACAGGAGACGATGTCTTCAGTGGAATTAGGCATTAAGTGAGTATAACTGTGTTTGTTATTTTTAAATAAAAAAGTGAAAGTGTGTTCTTTTTATTTCAAATAAAGGACTATATTCTGGCTGTGTGTTTATTTTTAATACAGCCATAGGATTAGTAATGGAGAGGCATCTTACAGGCGCCCATCTATTACTAAGTCATGGGCTTGATGTCACCGGACAATACGTAGGTGACATCCACCCCACAAATATGAACCCCACTTGCTGCCGCCATGGGGCAAGTGAGAAGAGCGGAACAAAATGCCAGAATTGGCCAATCTAATAGATGTGCCCTTTCTGGGTGGCTGAGAGCTGAAATTTTTAGGCTGGGGGACAATATCCATGGCCCCTTACAAGCCTGAGAATACCAGCCCCAAGCTGTCTGCTTTAGCCCTCCAATGTCTGTTTTGCCAGGCTGGTTATCAAGACTACAGGGGAACCCAAGCCATTTTTTTTTTAAAATTATTTATTTAGAGCACAGACACTGGCTGATGAATACTCCCATCAGTCGGCCGCCGCCTCTCGCTGTTATTAGAACAGCAGGTGTAGGCTGATGGGGTAGTAGTCCCATTAGCCAATGCCAGTGACTGGAAGTAAACTTTTGACAGCATGAGAACCGCAACACTCTGACCAGTGTTATTAATCTTATTGCAATCAGAGTTGCTGGAGCTTCTTTCACTGTCATGCAGAAGACAGCGAGAGACACACTCGTTCAGGATGCCAAACCCGAACAGTAAAACAGACTTGATGGTGAAGGTTGTGTTCAGGGGCCATGTTTGAACAGTAGGTGTTTGGTATGGACCCCAAACTTTACTGTTCGGGTTCACCCATCTCTAGTGACAACCAATAACATGACTGAAGTGTTAGTCTCTATGTATAAATCAGTGGCATTTCTGCATACCTCTTAATCTGTCAAGCATTCACATTCTGTTGCTATTATTCGAGGGTATCTAAAGGGTTTGAAGGCCGAGTTATCACCAATCCTAGCCATTACAGTTTAAGCCCGACTCATGTTAGTCAATTGTCAAGAACAAGCAATATCCTGAACAAGAAATATCCTGCATATACACATCAAAGACGAAGTGATCCAATAAAAATAATTTTTATTTCACAAATTATTAAAAAATAAGGATAAAAAACATTAATACACAGAATGTCCCAATGAGGACGCCATCGTAGAAAATACTGGTGCTAAGAAATTTCTTAGCACCAGTATTTTCTACGATGGCGTCCTCATTGGGACATTCTGTGTATTAATGTTTTTTATCCTTATTTTTTAATAATTTGTGAAATAAAAATTATTTTTATTGGATCACTTCGTCTTTGATGTGTATATGCATCATTGTGTTTTCTCTGATTGATTTTGAAGTGCCTACATACTTTACTGACGCTTTTTTCTTGATTAACAAGAAATATCCTGCCACAATATTTTTTCCCCTAAAATAAACACCATGAAAAGCGCAAAACGAAAAGCCATGAAAATGCAACAAAACACTGATTGATTTCATCAATAAAGGGTTTTCCCACACTGATGGTTATTACCTATCCAGTATGCTGCTAAGAAACAGGCTCCCAATGAAAGAGCTTTCTGAAATGCTCAAGAGAAAACAGGGCACTGAACGTAGATATCACTGTCAGTTTGCTATTTAAATTTTGAGGCTGTGACAAAGTCACTGGTGAAGTACTGGAAGGGAGATATGTTTCATTGAGGCTATTAGCTTCAGTGATTTGAAACTTGGAAGTTTGCTCCAGCACATTAAGTGCTGAGAGCAGTTAATCAGCCATTTTAAGGGCTGGGCTTTTAAGTGAACAGCTGAAGAGCAGTTGGGAGGCTTTTCACCATATCTCCTCCCCAGGGTGGAGTTTAGCAGGTAAATAGTCAGCCCTGAGTCATTCAGTGTGTCTGGAGCCAGCAGCTTCAGAGAAGTGTTTTGTGTTAAACCGTACTGAACTCGGTTGCTGTATCTAAAGTGAACGGATTCCCGCAGGCATATGGACTGTGTTTTGCTTTATCTTTTGTTTTCCCGTTATGCCAGAAAGGCCGTATTTATTTTGTGCAACCTGCAGTGGTTTATGCCACATCTTAAACAAACCAGCAGAAGAAACATGCTCATGTCTACCTCTGTGAGTATCTGAGTAAGCCAATCTTCCACAAGGCGTATATGAATACGTATGCACAGGTCTGTTTCTATTGGGCTACGTGGTAAATATAAGATTGGTGAAGGTCAACATTTTTCCCAATAGTAAGACCATGAGCAAGAGGAAATTGAATGGACCTCAGTCACTTTATTCAAAGTCTATGAACTAATGGAAACACATGACCAAAGATTTGTCCAAAGTCATGTATATAAAACTCTTTTTGGAACAGTTTAAACAAAAAAATCATAGAAACTGTTAAGTAACTGTGAGCAGTTGGCCATTTTTGTGCTTAGTAAAGATGGCAAATATTTTGGATGTGTGATAAATATAGTGGGGAAAATAAGTTTTTGATACACTGACAATTTTGCAAGTTTTCCCTCCTATATAGAATGGAGAGGTCTGTAATTTTTATCAAAGGCACATTTCAACTGTGAGAGACAGAATCTAAAAATAAAAAAACAGAAAATCACATTGTATGATTTTGAAATAATTAAATTGAATTTTATTGCATGAAATAAGTGTTTGATCACCTACCAACTAGCAAGAATTCTGGATCTCACAGACCTGTTAGTTTTTCTTTAAGAAGCCCTCCTACTCTGCAGTCATTACCTGTATTAACTGCATCTGTTTGAACTTGTTACCTGTATAAAAGACAACTGTACACACACTCAATCACACGCCAAACTCTCCACCATGGCCAAGACCAAACATCTGTCTAAGGACAACAAGGACAAAATTGTAGACCTGTACAAGGCTGGGATGGGCTACAGAACAATAGGCAAGCAGCATGGTGAAAAGGCAACAACTGTTGACACAATTATTATAAAATAGAAGAAACACAAGATGACTTTCAATCTTCCTCAGGTTGGGGCTCCATGCAAGATCTCGCCTCGTGGAGTAAGTATGATTCTGATAAAGGTCAGAAATCAGTCCAGAACTTCATGGGAGGTCCTTGTAAATGACCTAAAGAGAGCTGGGACCACAGTCTCAAACATTACCGTTAGTAACACACATCATGGATTAAAATCCTGCAGGGCATGCACATGTCCAGGTCCATTTGAAGTTCACCAATAACCATCTAGGTGATCCAGAGAAGGCATGGTTGAAGGTCATGTTATCAGATGAGACCAAAATAGAACTTTTTAGTATCAACTCACTCGCCGTGTTTGTAGGAAGAAGAAGGATGAGTATAACCTCAAGAACACAGTCCCAACCATGAAGCAGGGTGGAGGAAACATCCTACTATGGGGGGGATTTTCTGCAAAGGGGAAAGGATGACTGCACTGTATTGAAGGGAGGATGGATGGGCTCATGTATTGCAAGATTTTGGCCAGCAACCTCCTTCTCTCAGTAAGAGCATTGAAGATAGGTCATGGCTGGGTCTTCCAGTATGACTATGATCCAAAAAACACACAGCCAGGGCAACTAAGGAGTTACTCCATAAGAAGAATTTCAAGGTCCTGGAATAGCCTAGCCAGTCTATAGGCCTGAACCCAATAGAAAATGTTTGAAGGGAGCTGAAACTCAATGTTGCAAAGCAGTCCAGAAACCTGAAAGATCTGGAGAAGATCTGTGGGTTAAAATTCCAGCGGCATTATGTGTAAACTTGGTCAAGAACTACAGGAAATATCTGACCTCTATAATTGCAAATAAAGTTTTCTGTATCAAATATTAAGTTCTGCTTTTCTATTGTATCAAATACTTATTTCATGCAATAAAATGCTAATTAATTATGTAAAAATCATACAATGTGATTTTCTGAATTTTTTTAAGATTCTGTATCTTACAGTTGAAGTGTGCCTACGATAAAAATTACAAACCTTGCCATTCTTTGTAGGTGGGAAAACTTGCAAAATGGGCAGTGTATCAAATACTTATTTTCCCTACTGTACCTCTTTCAAAGTCAATTTTTACATGATAACTCATCTTTTTGATTTCCTTTCTTTTAAAACTGAAACCTAAAAATTGAAAAAAACTAAAACTAAATCAAAATGTAAAATACAATAACATCTAGCCAGAATTCAGCCCAAACATATGTAACTGAAATATTTCTGTGATTGGCTGCTGTTGACAGCACGACTAGTTTTCCTATTATACAGACTTGATAAATGAGTAATCTAGTCCAAATGACTTTCCATATTTAAACTATGTACTTTTTTTACATATAGGAGGGATAACAGAGTGCCTTTGGTCTTCATGGCAGCTAAAGCGAATGTGATTTATTTTAGAAAGTGGAGAGTAGCGCCCTCCTCCAGAGATCAGTGATTGTCAGGGAAACTTAGTGCAGAGACTCGTCTGTGCATAAATACTACTTTTGTTAAGGGTTCCATGTAGTTTAGGAAAAAGAGAGCCTAGCCCGCTGATTTTCCCACAAGTATGCATAGAAGTATGGGGGGGAGGAATGGGAGGGCAAGTAGTCGGCCATTCATATTATGTACAAGTAGATTGATAGCTGAAACTCAACGAACGATAATCTGGTGAACAATCATGTAGATGCAGCCATATATATTTAAATTGAATATTGTGGGTTACAGATCAATTTGGTCAGACATGTTCAAATGCATTGACCATTGCAATGACTTTCTAAATTAGGACAATGCTGCTTTACCTATGTAAAGCCACAGATAAGACCATATAAATTTAATATGAGCCACAAATGACAAACTAAACTGTGTTTGCAGTAAGTATTATGATGTCTATGCTACAAAATTCACTTAAATGTATCTACTAAAAGTTGAACATGTAAAACACTACTTTTAGGATTATATTGGAAAAGAAAATGTCTTCCAGTCGCACCATGTCTTAATACATAACCTAGTTTGTTATCTCCTAACTTCTAGATGGGTTCATAAACATTTAAATATTTAAAAAATCCCAATTTTCAAATGCATTATTATCATTATTTAATGTGTAATACTGTAAGATTGTTTTTTACTTTTATGACTAGATCAAAGAATATTCTAATGACATTACCAGTTCCTGCTTATGTTTGATGTGTTTTTTTTCCACTATTACTTAATTATGGGCTTAAATAAAATGGCCACCCACTATGGCATATTTATCTGTCCTCTATGCCTGATGTGGTCAATGGAAGTATCCAAAAGAGCTGCCCTTTTTGATTCACATTTTCCTAAATTAGATCATACATCGCTCACACAAGAGTCCCAAAGGAGATTTGCGGCTTACCCATTGTAGATTATATATAAAACTGATAACGAAGAAAACGGAATAGAGAACACGTTCCAGAGTACATTTTATTTCATATAAATAAAATGCACTAAAGGAAAAGCCAACTTTTTGAGACTGCAAAATATCTAAAACAGATGCTATTAAATCACAATTCCAAGCAATTTGCCAGAATTATAAATTCCCTTTTATCTTAAATGCTCAGTTACAGAATGCATGGTTCACATTATTGATGGAAATAAACATAAAATGTTTTACTAATATAACTAATGCAGGATAGATGATGGGAAACAGACTGTGCTGGTGACTTGGAAGGTACAGCGTCATGAGGGATGAATGTGTGTTTTTCTTTTACTATTAAAATTTACAAAGTAGTCCATGAACCACACACTGTGTATAGGACTTTGGGTTGACTTCATCTTCTCCACATTGGCCTTAAAATAAAAGGTGGAAAACTACTGAGAATTAAATAGTTTTCCAATAAAAATGTCTGGGTGACATCACATTCTTTTACTAATGAAAAAATGTAATGGAACAGAATGGAAACATGTTCTCCGGGAAATATTAGGTACAATGAACTTTAAAAAAGAACACATTCTTTTTATATTGACTTCTTTTAAAACTGACGTTACCAACTTAGATTATCAACTGGTCAAAACAGGTCCAACAGATCAGAAAAAAGAACCGAGAGAACATAGATTACTGTTAGAATAATACATTTGCTTATAAAAAAATAATGATCGTTTTATTCACCTTTTGTTTCTATCTTCTGATTTATTGTGTATTGTAAGCAGTGGCCAAATCTGGGAGAGGATTTAAAGGGGGTGCCACAGGGATAGTTGACCCAGGGCACCAAATGTTATGGAAGCACAAAATCTCTGACTCTTTCCTCTACATTGACATCTCGGTAGCTTCCAATAGTTCCTATACAGAGAGCAATAGTTAAGATGAGTTTATCATCAGACCTGCACTTGACATTGGCATCCACTGTCCACTGAAGTAAGAAAGCTATGAGTATAATGAAGTGAGCCTTGTCATGTACGGCACTGTCTATGCAGAGCACTGGAGCTGATGACAAACTAATCTTGACTGCTGAATTCTGCATAGGCAGCAACCAAGGAGACACAAACTGAGGAGCTAATGAATCATTTGCAATGGACAGTGTCCCCTCACAGCTCTATATCTCTCTTCCTTTGAGAGAAGAGACAAAGAAACGTGTTGTCAAAAACTTGTCCCAAACAGTGTCCCACCAAACAACACTAACATTATAATAGATTTTATATTTTGACGCACCTTTCACTACCTAAACTACACTAAGGGCTGTGGCAAAAGCTAGGACTAAGGGTAAAGCTAGAGTTGGAGATAGGGATAGGGATAGGTTTAGGCTAGGGTATTAAGATAGTTACATAAATAAACACGAAAATATAATAAAAAAATATATAGCATGTGTTACTTTATTTTTTAAAATATGATATGGTATTTTAGCAAAAAGGAAAAAAAACTAGATGGCCAAAAGGCAAACTATAATTCCAATTTTATTAATCGTAGAATACAATAAATGTACTTGGGGAATATGGATTTCAATATTGGACTGATGGAAAAAACTAATAGTCCACAGCTTAAGGGGGCACAAATTACTTTTGCTGCCCCAGGTGGTGGCTACACACGCTATGAAAAAGACAAAGGAAAGGGAGGGCACCGCTAAAATATCATGTTAGAGGGGTTCACCAAAGGCATATTAATAACAACAACTATGAAGAAAAAAGACAAAAGTATGCCTGCAAGAATTGGGAACATCCATATAATATGAAAATATATAGCTTTATTCACAAAAACCTGACATGTGCAGAAAGAAACACAGTGAAAGTAAAAAACATTTAAAAGCAAAAGCAATATAATCCAGACATGCCATGAAATGATGACAATGTCGCCCCTCAACTAGTCCCACACAGTATATAATCTCAAACACCAAGGCTCTAAAATAAGGGCAGATGATATGTCTAACGAGAAAAAAGCAATATAATCACCATTATTACAAGGAATAAATACCTGATTATTCACAGCACCATATGTATGAAATTACATTGACCTAATATCTGAGGAAAGCCTCTTTTCAAACTACACTCAGCTTAGTGTCCTTATTTTATTCATGCATTGTATTGCATTCTGTATTACCGTTTCCTTTTTTCTTATATTACATGTAACTTTAATGAATATCCGGCATTCACAGCACCATATGATTTTTTTATTAATATGAGCTTACTAGGCCCATATAGGCTCTACATTGCTCTGCCACCTTTTGGGATCATGTACAGCCTCATATATGTCCAATGGTTTTATTCATGGCATTATATGATTCTTTGTAATTTTGGATATTATAGTCTCTGAACCTATGTTTATGCTGCACCTAAACGCTTTTATGTCAGCGCAGTCTGTGTGCGGGAATGTTAGGTGTCATCCTTGTCTCCTATATGTTTTTATGTATGTTTTTTGTATGCATTAGGTATAACATTCTCTGACCATCTTTATGGCTGTACATAGCTTTTTTCAGGCCATAACAATTTTTGTGATGTTTATTGTGCTGCAGCTACTGCACTTATTTCTTTCTTTGGCAGCTGATCTATACGATGTCACACTTGACTACCGTTTGAGACATATGCGCTCTGGTTCCTTTATACTGAATGCTTTTCAGATAATCCGGCCGCGGGCGCCTTAGCACAGGCGCAGTTTGTTTATTTATTTTGTGGCAATCGCGTCTCTTATTATTCTTGCGCAGGCGCTATGTATTATACGTTCAGCCCAGGATGGGTCTTGCCAATCGCACGCGCATAACTGTCTTCATTGTTGACGAATGCTATGAACTTTCACACAATATTTTGCCTGAATTAGGCTTCTGGCGCCTGCGCTTTAGCTTTTTGAAAAAACTTTATTTACAAATGATTCACTATGACAGCAACAAGATGGCCGCAACCACGCGCCTTCCATGCGTCCTCTCTCGAGGTTAGTACTTACCATGTGCTAAATAACTAATTGAATTATAAGTATATATACCCTGGACATGGAGGTATGGCACACTATTTCCCCTGAGGAAGCCACATTTGGTGTGGCGATACGCGTGGGGTGTTTATCCCCCTCCTTCTCTCCTCCCCTCAGCTCCAATGGCTCTTCGTGGCATACCTGTTTGCTTATTGATCAGGGTTTGAGCGTTTTGGCTTCTCTTTTCTGATATCTTTCAGGAGCTGGCGAACCCTTTTGTTGCACTTTAGAGGATTTGCTATTTTTCTAAATATTTATATGATATAGTTTTTTCCTCAGATATTAGGTCAATGTAATTTTATACATATGGTGCTGTGAATAATCAGGTATTTATTCCTTGAATTAATGGTGATTATATTGCTTTTTTCTCTTTAGACATATCATCTGCCCTTATTTTAGAGCCTTGGTGACTTAGGGACTAGTTGTGGGATGACATTGTCATCATTTCATGGCATGTCTGGATTATATTGCTTTTGCTTTTAAATGTTTTTAACTTTCACTGTGTTTCTGTCTGCACATGTCAAGTTTTTGTGAATAAAGCTATATATTTTCATATTATATGGGTGTTCCCAATTTTTGCAGGCATACTTTTGTCTTTTTTCTTCATGGCTATACACGCTATGCCACTGATTGAAAAGTATTTGCAAATATTACAGGTATTAGCCAAAATTTAGCATTTAAAGTACAATTTTGGGCTATTTTTGTATGTTGAAATAATGTAAGTAAATGTATCCCTTGGACTTCAATTGTGTGTAAGAAGACTGACGTGTTGTCATCACTCTCACTGCACTCCAAGCTGATTAAGGTTCTTGATTCTATTGACTTCACAGCTCATGATTAGAGTTGAGCGATACTTTCCGATATCCAAAAGTATCGGAATCGGAATGGTATCGCCGATACCATTAAAATATCGGCGATACCCGATACCGATACCGGAAATCCAATGTAAGTCTATGGGAACAAAATATCGTAACTAAAAAAAACCCATTCTTTCCTTGTAAACACTAAATATACACACATAGAATACATATATATATATATATATATATATATATATACATGTCATTGTGACATATATATATACATATATGTATAGTTTATACACTTCTACATAGTAAAATATCCTCTGATTCAATTGCCGGGTAAAGCCGGCTTCTGTGAAAAGACAGAAGCACCCGACATGAAATGACACTTGGTGTACATAGGGTTAACCATGTCTTTTCATGTCGTTTGCTATCTGATTTGCACAAACAATTACATCAGTCTATGTGTGCAAAATTTCACACCTGTAGGGGTTAATTAAAGGTGTAAATTCGTTGTAAAAAAAACGGACTTTTTTGCTACGAATTTACACCTTTAATTAACCCCTACAGGTGTGAAATTTTGCACACATAGACTGATGTAATTGTTTGTGCAAATCAGATAGCAAAGGACATGGTTAACCCTATGTACACCAAGTGTTATTTCATGTCGGGTTCTGCATTTTCACAAAAGCCGGCAATTGAATTAGCGGCTATTATACTATGTAGAAGTGTATGAACTATAAATATAAATATATATATATATATGTGTCACAAATTCAATGACATGTATATATATATATGAGGTGTAAAATTGCTGAAAAAAAATGCGTGGGCTCCCGCCCTATTTTCGCAACCAGACAGACAAAGCCAGTGAGTGGGGGCAGATAATAATAGCCCAGAGAGGGACCATTATTTTTGGCCCCCCCCCTGGCTACTAACATCTGCCCCCAGACACCCCAGAAAAGACAAATCTATAATTAGATTCGCCCTTTCTGGCACTTTGCCCGTCTATTCCCATTGCCCTGTAGCGGTGGCGAATGGGTTAATATGGGGTTAAAGCCACCTTGCTATTGAAAGGTGACCTTAAGCCAGGTTAATAATTGAGAGCTGTCAATTAGACAACTATCAATTATTAATCCTATTGCATGAAATAAAAATAAAACACACACACTTTAATTAAAAATCATTTTAATGAAATAAAGACACATGTTTTTGACCATCTTTTATTTTACTGCAAAAACCATTTCCTGTAATAAAAATAAAATAAAAAAGCAAAATTATTCTTACCTATCCCATGCACAGTCAGGTCCCACGGTGTAATCCTTCAGAAAGGGTTAATGTTTACTGCAGGGACCGCAGCTAATGCTGCAGCCTCACAGTAAACCCCAAATGAATGAGTTCCTCTCCTGGCTGACAGGAGAGTAAAGGCTGGGTCTCACATAACGATACACCAGCGATCCCGACAACGATATGCACTTGTCAGGATCGCTGGTGTATCGCTACATGATCGCTGCTGAGCTGCCAAACAGGCAGCTCAGGCAGCGATCTGGGACAGCGACACTGCGGGTAACATCGCTTAAGGGCCCGTCTCACATAGCGATATCGCTACCGTGATCGCTGCTGAGTCACTAGTTTTGTGACGCAGCAGCGAGCTCACCAGCGATATCGCTGTGTGTGACATTCAGCGACGATCAGCCCCCCTGCCGGGTATCGCTGATCGTCGCTGAAATGTCAGGACCTTTTTTTGATCGCTGGTTTCCCGCTGACAGGCACGCATCGCTGCGTGTGACAGGCGGGAGACCAGCGATCCGCTGGTAACCAAGGTACACAGCGGGTTTCCAGGCACCGTGCAGCGCTTGGAAACCCGCTGTGTACCTTGGATACCAGCTCCCTGCATCAGGGCGCTGGTATCCAAGGTACACAGTGGGTTTCTAGGCACAGCCCCGTGCCTGGAAACCCGCTGTGTACCTTGGTTACCAGCGGATCGCTGGTCTCCCGCCTGTCACACGCAGCGATGCGTGCCTGTCAGCGGGAAACCAGCGATCAAAAAAAGTCCTGAGTCTCCTGACATTTCAGCGACAATCAGCGATACCCGGCAGGGGGGCTGATCGTCGCTGAATGTCACACACAGCGATATCGCTAGTGAGCTCGCTGCTGCGTCACAAAACTAGTGACTCAGCAGCGATCTCGGTAGCGATATCGCTATGTGAGACGGGCCCTTAAGTGGAAAGCTTAATTGATTGCTTTCCACTTTCACTTCAGGTCAGCCAGGGACACAATCAGTGACGTCAGAGGGAACTGATTAACAAAAATAGGGGTTCCCTTCGAAAAAAAAATGGCGTGGGGTCCCCCCTATTTTGTTAACCAGCCAGTGAAGCAGACCGCTGAGGCTGATTTTCAGGCTGTTAAGGACCAAGATCCATGGACTGCCAGCCTGATAATACAGGCCACAGCATCTGCAATCTGGCTGATTAACAAAATAGGGATCCCTCGAAAAAAATTGGCGTGGGTCCCCCTATTTTGTTAACCAGCCAGATGAAGCAGACCGCTGAGGCCTGATTCAGCTGTTAGGAGCCAAGATCCATGGACCTTGCCAGCCTGATAATACCAGGCCACAGCAGTCTGCATATCTTGGCTGATTAACAAAAATAGGGGATCCCCTCGAAAAAAATTGGCGTGGGGTCCCCCCTATTTTTGTTAACCAGCCAGATGAAGCAGACCGCTGAGGCCTGGATTTTCAGGCTGTTAAGGAGCCAAGATCCATGGACCTTGCCAGCCTGATAATACCAGGCCACAGCAGTCTGCATATCTTGGCTGATTAACAAAAATAGGGGATCCCCTCGAAAAAAATTGGCGTGGGGTCCCCCCTATTTTTGTTAACCAGCCAGATGAAGCAGACCGCTGAGGCCTGGTTTTTCAGGCTGGTAAGGATCCAATATCCATGGACCTTGCCAGCCTGATAATACCAGGCCACAGCAGTCTGCTTAGCTTGGCTGGTTAACAAAAATAGGGGATCCCCTCGAAAAAAAAAACGGCGTAGGGGTCCCCCTATTTTTGTTAACCAGCCAAGTAAAATGCAGACTGCTGCGGCCTGGTATTAAAAGACTGTCAAGGCCCATGGATTTTGGCCCTCAACAGCCTGATAATACCAGGCTACAGCAGCCCCACATTTGGCGCATCAAAAGATGTGCTATTGTGGCACTTTACCCGGCTCTTCCCACTTGCCCTGTAGCGGTGGCAAGCGGGGTAATAAGGGGTTAATGTCACCGTTGCTTGCACGGTGACAATAAGCCCGGTTAATAATGGAGAGGCGTCAATAAGACACCGATCCATTATTAATCCCAAAGTTTTTAAATGTTTAAAAAAAAGACACAGCAAGAAAAAATATTTTAATGAAATAAAAGAGACAACACAGTTTCATTTCTTTTATTACTCTCTCATTCCTGCGACGCCATCGATCTCCTGTAAAAAAATAAAAAAAAACAAACCAACAGTATACCACCTGTCCGACGCAGTCCATAGTAACGACAGTCCCACGACGATCCAGCTCTGCTACATCGGAATGACAGGCAGAGCCTGTCATCGCGACGCAGCACAGCTGATTACCAGCTTCCCCGGCGGTGACGTCATCGGACTGCTTTACGGCCGCGATTACCCAGCAGTCACTGCAGTTATCGCGAGAAACTGCATGTGACCGCCAGGGAGAAGAGGATGGCGGCCATGAAGCAGTCCAGGACGTGACCGCCGGAGATCTTCTGCCGGGTAAGTGCCGCTGACTCCTGACAGACCCGACCGACGGACACTGACAGTGACAGTGACATTCCGATTCCGGTATCCGATATGACGAAAATATCGGAACTCGGAATCGGAATTCCGATACAGCCAATATCGGCCGATACCCGATATTTGCAGTATCGGAATGCTCAACACTACTCATGATCTTTTTGTAAAATAAATTTTAACTATGAATGATTATGAACAATTAGCTTGCAGCTCAGGTGTTGTTAACAATCATTACTTTCCAGCAATGTGTTTTGATTTTGTATTCATAATAATTTTTATTTCTATATCGCCGACATACTTTGCGGCACTTTACGTTTTAGAGGGGAATTGTACAGACTATAAAGACATGATAGAATTGCATATAAGTCAACAGATGTCAGGAGTGAGGGCCCTGCTAGCAAAAACATAAAAGATAACTTAAGATCGGTGATACTTTTACAATCGGTAGGGGTTGAACTACCTTGACCTTTAACGATGGCCAGAATGGAATAAACCATTGAAACAATCATTTTCATTGAATCTGCTGAAGATAGTAAAGAACAGTAAATGGCTATCTTTCGAAGTCCCATATTGTAGTTATGTCATACTAAACTTACGTTTTGATGTAAATAAACTTAGGTCAATTAAGTATCATGGTTTCCACTGTTAACAAAGTCATGACAGATTCGTTTTTGAGTAATTCGGAATTTGTAAGCATTTAAGGCTGAATTCAGACACTTGTGAAACACATTCCTTGTCTGGAATCTAATGTGCGGACTAGCTGTGTGTCTCGTGACCGAAGTCAACAACATAATATATGCCTATATTCAGGTAGGGAGACCTGCATCCAGTCCATACATCATGGTTCAAGGGTAAACGGACATATGAATTCAGCCTATAACAGCGCAGGGAAAGAAAAATGGCTAAAATAACTTTTCCCTGTATCTTCTGTTACTGGAGAGTCCAAATGGAGCTTTCACAACTGTAAAAATAACTTATCTTCCTCGAATTTTCAACAACTCTAACAATATCAGTTTATAGAACAATATGTGTTAGTCTCTACTACTTCTTGTCGTACTTTTCCTTTCCTAACAGAGATGTCACTTGTCATTTGCTAACCAACGAAAATGAAGGATTGGTGAGATTTAGAAAATAACCTTTGGAAATAGTATTATAGTGTAAAAACAGGATAATAAAATACGATTGGGTATATTTGTAGTTGAGATTTGTGGATCTCAAGTGCTGTCATTACTATTAATAAATGTTCTGGTGGGTTATTGATGCACAATTGTGCAGTTTCTTTAAAGCTAAATTGATCAGTTTTCCTAATCTATCAGAAGGCTGACTTTCTTTATAGTTTTGCAAAGATTAAATTGTAATTGACATTTACCCAAAGTGAAAATAACCAACGCAGGGAATGAAGTTGTCTTTCACAACACACTGGCCTCCTTGTTTGGAAGGAAAAATGGTTAATGAATTTGTGAATATATTCGAGTATAAGCCAAGTAAAAGCAAAGTTTTCAGCAAATTTTTTTGTGCTGAAAACACCCCCCTCAGCTTATACTTGAGTTATTGTCGCAGAAGATGGAGGAGGAGCTGCAGTGGCAGAGCAGCGGGTCACAGGAGGCAGTCCTGTGGCTTACTTCTGTGCCCGCTGCTAAAGAGAAATGAATATTCATTGCACTGGCAGTGAATATTCATTTCTCTGTAATAGTGCGCACAGGTGTCAGCCGCAGTCGCCAACTTCCAGCAGCGGTCAGGCGATCACATGTCGCCGCTACTTAAGAGAAATGAATATTCATCTTTCTCCACTCCCATAGGCATGGAGCACAGTGAATACTCATTCCTTTAAGTAGCTACAGGCACCGGAACAAGATGCTGCGAGGGAGCGCAGGGACGGTAAGTAGGATGGTTTATTTTGTTTTATGCTTTTCTGATGGGAGTCATACATACAAGGATAGGGAAGAGGGTGCCATGCATACTGGTATAGGGATGAGGAGCCATATATACCAGGATAGGGATGAGGGGGCCATGCATATCAGGGTAGGAATGATGGGGTGATGCATACCAGGATAGGGATGAGGGGGCCATGCACACTTGTATGGGGATGAAGGGACCATGCATACCAGGATAGGGATGAGGGGGCCATGCATACCAGGATAGGGATGAGAGACCATGCATACCAGGATAGGGATGAGGGTGCCATGCATAGAAGGATAGGGATGAGGAGCTATGCATACCAGGATAGGGATGAGGAGGCCACGCATACCAGGATAGGGATGAGGAATTACGCATACACAGAAAGGGATGAGGATACATGCATATCAGGATAAGGATGACATTGCCATGCATACAAGGATAGGGATGAGGAGCCATGCATAGCAGGATAAAGATGAGGAACCATGTGTTATTGTTCGAGTTCCAACTTCTGCACAGGGGGAATCTCGAGCTATTCCCACTGCGGTCCCCCATCCATCTCCGGCCACAGTGGAGCCTGCTCAGCGGAGACGTTGGTCCCAGCATCTCCCTCAGTCTGATACTGTGCAAAGGCTTTCTGCTGCCTCTCCAGGTTCCACTATTGTAGCCCGTTCTGGTTTGCAACGAGCAGACAGCTTTGGGACTTAGTCCTGCATTTCCCCTTCTGAGCATGCCCAGGGCAAGATCTCTCATTGGAGATCAGGGGTCACATGCTCTGGTACTGCAGCGACTCTCATTGGTCCTCCAGGAAGGTCCTGAAGCTGCTCTAGTTCTGGGGCAGCTTTCCATTGGTCTTTCTGGGAAGGTCCTGTACTTGCTGCAGCTATAAAAGGGTTGCATGGCCACATGGCAATGCGCTAGTATCAATCCCGTTATGTGCTTTGCTCCAGTGTGGTCATGTACGCATGCGGTTAGGGCTCGACTGAAATAAGTCCCTAGAATACCGGCACCTCCGGTGAGGAGTTTTGTATGCACGTGTTCAGGGCTTGGCTGAAATAGCCTCTAGAATACCGGCTACTCCGGTGAGGAGTTGGTTGTTTGCGTTACTGTCTGCATGACCACAGACTGCTATCCGCTCAGCAGTTATTTGTGTACTCCTGTGGTGTTAACAGGACACAGTCTCTATCTCAGCGTCTATGTCAGAAACTCTGTGGTGTACAGAGTTCGCTCATACCGCCATATAGTGCCACAGCGTCTATGTCTGCGACTCTGTGAAGTAACAGAGCTCGCTTATACCGCCATATTCTGTCATCTTACTAGCAGCAGGCTCTGCCTGCACGGTGGACCCCGGGCTGCGAACACACCTATTATTTATATTTATTTGGTGCGTTCCGCCAGCCGTTACACCATGCATGCTAGGATAGGAATGGGATGGCCATGCATACCAGGAAGGGGATGAGGAGCCATGCAAACAAGAATGGGGATGAAGGGGCCATGCATACCCTGCTTATACTCACATCCATGCATCCCAGTCTTTCGTGGCAAAATTAGGTGTCTCGGCTTATACTTGGGTCAGTCAATGCAGTAGCATCTATTGCATTCCGAATTATACTACGCTGATGCAGCCGGTGCTTTTTGAGGAAAAAAAATTTTTCTCAACAAATTTATATCACTAAATAAAATAAATATATTAATATTATAGATTTGATCGAGCTACAGTGCTGGCGCTGACACCGGCTCCTGCATGATGAATGTAATTTTTTCCCAAAACAATAAGATATACAGTATGTAAATAGGGAGCAGGTTACTGAGGGATCAGTGACCTTTCACAAGCCTTACAGATGAATATGTAATAGCAGAGCACCACATACAGACCTCCCACACGCCTCCCCGGAGCATGAGAATCTCATTAACTGAAAAATAAAGATTAAACAACAACCACAAGACGGATTTCATCAAACCAGGTATCATTTTAATCAGTATAACGGCACCAACCTGACAGTGTCTCTAGGGTACTCAGCATAATCCTGATGACAGGTTCCCTTTAGCCATGTCTTATCTGGACAGTGTTCCGTACACCTGTTATCTACGGACTTCTATTGGGTGAGCTAGCTTTTTTCCTTTTGCTCTGTTTGACAATACCAGAAATGTTCTAGAAGTGACTAAAAGGTTAGAGCTACACCTGTTTACTAACTTGACTACTGCAATATCCACCTCTGTGGACTGCCTTCCAACAGTCTCACACCTCTCAAGTCCCTAACCTACCTCTTACAGTCCTCAACTCTGGTGCCTTACTAATCCATCTCTCTCCTTGCTGCTCTTATGCTTCCCCCCTTTGCATATCTTTTCTTAGGCTCCCCACTTCCCAAAGTATCCAATTCAAACTATTAACATTGACTTACAAAGTCATCCATAATCTATCTCCTCCATATATCTCTAAACTAATCTCCCGATATCTTCCCTCATGTACTCTCTGGTCCTACCGAAACCTCGTTCTCTCCTTCATGCTTGTATGTTCCTCACCCAATAACCTCCAAGACTTCTCCAGAGTATCTCCTGTCCACTGGAACGCTGTGCCCCAACAAGTATAATTATCTATCACATTCAGAAGTTTCAGATGGAATTTAAATACCCATGTCTTCAAGAAAGCTTATAGCCTGCAATGACCCGCTACCACCTCACCACCATTGAAGCTACCGTGATCCTCTAACTTAGTGTCTCCTTCACGATTATCCTGTAGACTGTAAGATTGCCAAGGTAGGGTTCTCTACCCTCTGTACCAGTCTGTCATTGCTCATTTGTTCATTGTAATTTATTTGTATTTTTTGTGTTTTGCAAAAATAAATAAATAATAATATTAAAATAGTTTGGGATGAATATAGCTCATTATTGCCCTGTGCTAGGGTTGAGCATGCCGATACCAAAACCCGATTCCGATACCTGAAATCCAATGTAAGTCTATGGGAACAAAATATCGGAATTTAAAAACTTCCGATATTTTGTTCCCATAGACTTACATTGGATTTCAGGTATCGGAATTGGGTTTTGGTATCGGAATGCTCAACCCTACCCTGTGCTTTTATTTTTGTGTATTTTCTTATCTATATATATAAAAATGTGTATGTGTGTATCAAGCCACGCCCACTTCACATAGCAACCAATCACTAAGCATCTTTCATTTCACCAGTCCTGTTTAGAAGATGAAAGCTGAGCTGTGATTGGTTTCTATGAGCAACAGTTTTCCTTCACACTGGATAGGATTAGATACACAGCTCAGCAGACTGAATCACACAGGATAGGATTAGATACACAGCTCAGCAGACTGTAACTCACAGGATAGGATTAGATACACAGCTCAGCAGACTGAATCACACAGGATAGGATTAGATACACAGCTCAGCAGACTGTAACTCACAGGATAGGATTAGATACACGGCTCAGCAGACAGTAACACACTGGATAGGATTAGATACACAGCTCAGTACACTGTCACACAGGATAGGATTAGATACACAGGTCAGCAGACTGATGGCTCAGCAGACAGAAACACACAGGATAGGATTAGATACACAGCTCAGCAGTCGGTATCACACAGGATAGCATTAGATACACAGCTCAGCAGCAGGATGTGCCAAAGGAGAGGACATTTTCATTCCAAGAATTCCACTCATTCCATCTGATTTGCCTTTTGATTTTAAACGCATCCAGTTTCCACTTCGACTGGCATTTGCAATGCCCATTAACAAGGCTCAGGGACAGCCCTTGAAAGTAGTAGGGATCGATTTGCAATCTCCATGCTTTTCTCATGGTCAACTTTACGTGGCCTGTTCAAGAGTTGGAACTGCCAAAAATCTGTTCACCTTTGCACCAAAAGGAAAAACCAAAAATGTTGTTTATCAAAAGGCTCTTGAATGAGTTGAAAATAAAATACTATCAATACTTGGGTAATCGTTTAGTTAATTTGTGTTGCAAATCTGTAGTGTTGAATATATGATTTGAAATGCTTTTATGTGCAATATCTAATATATACTTACCTTGTATTGTCTTCTCATCCTGTTCCGCCCAGAATTCCAAGCGGAGGAAGTTCACCGACCGCCATATTGGGACACCCAAGTGATGGATGTCTCATTATGGAAACTGCTAGTGGTACCAGCCTCTTGCACAGTACCACCAGCGGAACACCGTCACACCACACACACACACTTTATATGCCGTACGCACCAGACACACACACAAACACACACTGTATATGCCGTACGCACCACACACACACACACATACACACACAGATGCACAGATGGGAGAAGTCAGCACATGGGGAAAGAGAGCGTGGATAGGTGGGTGAGCACATGGGGGGGAGAGATTCTCAATGCTGAAAAGCCTGACCCCATCATGACATTACCGCCCTCCATCGGGCCTCCATCTTGTAATCATTATAATTAGTTATAGCTAACCACAATTAGTTACTATGCCCAGTCAACGCTGGGCTCTTCAGTTAATTCTATATACAGTATTTATACATGTTTGTACTTTACTTGACTACTGACAAAAGTAAATGCTGGAACTGCAGGAGAGCAATGCAGGTACAGGTGCTACAAAGGATGTGTTAAAAAAAACATACTGTAGAAAACGCTGAATGGACAAGACTCATCCAATTTTTCTCTGGCAGAAGGAAAATAAATGACATTAGCGAAATTATAGAAAAGGAATCCATATATGGTCACTTGTACCATTGACCGTGCCTTGTAACTCAGATGTTTAGTAATCAAACTATAAAGTACAATTGTAAAGTAAACCACTTATTCTCAGCTGATAAATGAGAACACATGGCAGGTTTTTAGACATCTTGTATTAACTTGTTTCACATACAGTAAAATAGGAAAAAAGAAACAAATTGGAAAATCACTTAGAATTGCAATAAGTTGTCCCAAAGGGGAGCTGGCACTAGTCTTGAACCAGGAGTTCCCGCTTTCACAGACCTATGCCTGAAACACAGTTTTTTTCCCTCTTCCCTGGGAACTTCCAAATGTGGTTTAGCTTTTTGCCAGCTGTAGAATCCAACATCTGATAAAGTTACAAGTAGGATGAATATGTTTAGATTCCAGTGAGCGTGGGCGCAGCATCATGTGACATGAAGATCTTGCTTGACCTCCATGTACAGGGTCAGAACTGAAGGCCATTAAAGGTACATGATGCAAACTATTGTGCTCAACACTCTATCTATCTATCTATCTATCTATCTATCTATCTATCTATCTATCTATCTATCTATCTATCTATCTATCTATCTATCTATCTATCTATCTATCTATCTATCTATCTATCCTGGAAAATGACTGAATCTTAGTACAATGGTGCTTGAAAGATTGTGAACCCTACTGAATGTTCCATATTTCTGCATAAATTTGTCCTATAATTACAAAATTGCATCAAATTTTTAAAAAAGTCTTAAAAGTAGATAAAGAGAACAACATTAAACACATGACATGAGTAAAAAATGATCCAAAAGCACATGTCTGGCCTTGGCAAACTTTCAGACTCCAAACTTTCACACCCCATTGTATATCCATGCAAAGAGAATTGCTTTGTGGTTTTTTTTTTACTCACACTATTTTAACCTCAATGCACTTCATTTTCTGGGGCAACTGGCCAAAGGAAAGCCTTTTGTGCCCTTTTGTGGCCACTGCATGGGCATACATGTAACGCATAGACAAGCCGTGTGAACAGGGCCGGCACCGGTTTTCGTGGGCCCCAAGAGAAAGAGTCTCATTGGGCCACATATCACGATTCATGATGAACAGATACGACAGAGAAATATACATGTATAGTACAATGCCAAATATTTCACTTACTTCTTACATTACATGAGTGATATCTATTGTAAATTCTACAATAGCTCAGAAACCGGACAGTATAGTCCTCCATACAGTATTATGGACACCACATGCTCCATACAGAATAATGAGCCCCATATATTGCTCCATTAAGTATTATGGGCATGGGCACCACACAGTGCTCTATACAGAATAATGAGCCCCATATATTGCTCCATATAGAATAATGGACCCCATATAATGCTTCATACAGAATAATAAGCCACATATATTGCTTCATACAGGATAATGAGGAGCATATAATGCTCCATACAGTATAATGAGCCAATATATTGCTCCATACAGAATCATGAGCCCCATATGTTGGTCCATACTGAATAATGGACCCCATATAATGCTCCATACAATATATTGGACCCCATATATTTCTCCATACAGAATAATGAAAATAATGAGCCCCATATGTTGCTCCATACAGTATTATGGGCACTACATAGTGCTCCATACAGAGTAATATGCCTCATATATTGCTCAATACAGAATAATGGACCCAATATATTACTTCATACAGAATAATAAGCCACATATATTGCTCCATGCAGGATAATGAGCCCCATATAATGCTTCATACTGAATAATCGACCCCATACAATGCTTCATACTCTATAATGCACCCATATATTTCCCCATACAGAATAATGAGCCCCATATATTGCTCCATACTGAATAATGGACCCCATATAATGCTCTACACAGTATAATGGACCCGATATATTTCTCCATACAGAATAATAAGCCCCATATATTGTTCCATACTGAATAATGGACCCCGTATAATGCACCACACAGTATGATAACCCTATATATTTCTCCATACAGAATAATGAGCCCCATATATTGCTACATACAATATAATGAGCCCGATATATAGCTCCATTCAGTAAATGGGCCCAATATAATGCTCCATAAAGAATAATGTACCCCATATATTGCTACATGTAGTATAATGAGCCCCATATAATGCTCCATATATCATGGGACCCTAATATTGCTCCACACAGTGTATGATGGGCCCCATACAGTATAATGAGCCCTATATATTGCTCCATACCATTTAATGAGCACCAAATAATGCTCCTTACAGTATATAATAGTTCCCATATTCTGCTCCATACATAATGGGCCCCATATAATGCTCCAGTATATGATGGACCATATAAATTGCTACAAACAAAATGGGTCCCATATAATGTTCCATAAATAATGGGCCCCATAAGATGCTCCATATATAATGAGTCCCATATGATGCTCCATATATAATGGGCCCCATATGATGATCCAGTATATGATGGGCCACATATGATGCTCCATATATAATGGGCCCCATATGATACTCCAGTATATGATTGACCCCCATATGATGGTCCAGTATATGATGGACCCCATACATTGCTCTAAACATAAAAAAATTAAAAATAAATGAAATACGGACTTCTCCTGGCTGGCTGCTGCTCTGCTCCGGACTCATCAGCATCGCTGTCTTCCGGCACTCCGCACTGTGACTATTCAGGCAAAGGGTGCACACTAGTGATGTCATTGTGCATTCTGACATGTGTAGATGGAGCCAGGGCTGTCGTCATGGCTGGCAATGGTTTCTCTATCATGCCCTGGTCTCCCGCCACATACACACAATGTCCCCTTTGTAGAGTACCTTTCTTCCCACTTTCTATTCCATCAGGGTCCTCTCGGCTTTTCTGAGAATTTCCTTCGGGCGGCTTCACACAAAGAGAGACAGAGTCCAGTTCCAACTTAAAATAAACAATTTTACTTGGTTCCAATCTCAGTACATCCAGTCACAATTTAGGGATCATCACAGAGTACATCCTGTTCTTTCCCTATGCTTTCCCTCACTTCTTCTGGAATATCCCAGGGTCGCAACGGCCCGTCCGGTACCGCAGCTTTCCTTCTGGCCAGCCCATCTAACTTCAGGAGTTCCCCTGTCCATTTTGCCCCACACAAGAGGGCATCAGCCCATGTAGTTGGCTGCCACATCTTGGAGCTGCCCTGCATTCCGTTCTGCTGTGACCTTAAATCCACAGGCCCTGGATAACTGGGCCTCTCGCTTAACGTTGCGTGGCCAACTGCCCTGTCAGAGCTCTCAGGCCCTACTAACTAGAATCAGGAAATCATCCTGGCTTACCCACAGTTGGCCCCTCCTAAATTAATTAGTTCTTATTTTATTTATATATGATCCTATTGTGCCCCCACTAGTGGGCCAAACTTATCACTACACTTTCCCTATGTATAATTTACACATAGCAGCATTCAGATACAAGACAATATATACAAGTAGATTAGACATGCATAGCAATACATTCAACATTTAACCAATTCTTTGCCGGGATGTGTTTAGGGCATAAGTCAGTCTCTGTAACCCCTTACACATGAAACGTCATGGAGTCTGGAGATATAGAAGACACCGCAGCAGATGAATGGGGAGACGTAAGTATTGTAAGTACTGGGGCCCTGAGCAAGGGGGGCCACTCACAGGCGATGGCACCGAGCACGGTAACCAGCCGGTGTCTCTAACTGCGAGTTGGCCCATCTCAGCTCAGAGCCCCGGCACTTGCCCGGTTGCGCCGGATGCTGACACAGGCCCTGCATGTGGATTTTATGACAGAAAATTCTACATATACTCAAACTATATTTTTCATGGAAGATGCACAGACACATTCTGTTTTATCCTGATTACTTACTTATTCTTAATAATTATGTATGAAATTATTAGTTTTTGTTAAAGAACCTCACAATAATTTTTTTTTACTGCAGCGCTGGAGTGGTGCTACTTTTCTAAGTTCTCTGACTATAGGCATATACTTACCAGATGCCGGTTGGTCACCAGTAGAGATGAGCGACTTTCCCTTTTTTAGGGTCGAGTCGGGTTTCATGAAACCCGACTGTTAGGCATCGGGCGACATCTGAACCTGAATCCGAGGAGTCTGTGGTCTCCCATCCAGACCCAACCGAGGCAGATGCTGCTCTGCTTCGCCGTTGATCCCAACGCCTAAAATACCCGAGAGGCACAAATAGTTACTTGGGTCTTTGTTCATAGTAGCCTTAAACCTAGGTTACGGAACAAGAAAAGGCTGTTGTAAGCCTAAGTCCAGAAATGCCTGCACTGAGCATGTCCGTGACATGGCGAGCCATGATTGGTGCTTGTTGTCAGCTGATCCTCTGACCAGCCCTTAAATAGCTAGTCTGTCCGTGGCGCGGCTCGGTCAGATCATACTAAAATAGGCAGTGCTCATGTGTGGACGTACCAGAATCTGGGCTCCACGTGCGCTCTAGCTTTGCTCTCTGGGACCTGCCGATGCCAGTGTATGCTCTGTTAATTATCACAGGTCCTTTAGGCAGGTTCAGCTTATCCCAGGCAGTTAGCCAACGTGGTGCAGTCCTGCTACGAATATAGGGTAGCAATACACCCTGAGCAGACTGCGGGGCGAGTAACCTGTAGCTAACGTAATGCAGTCCTGCTATGAATATAGGGAAGCTATACACCCTGAGCAGACTGCGGGGCGCATAACCTGTAGCTAACGTGGTGCAGTCCTGTTACGAAAATAGGGTAGCTATACACCCTGAGCAGACTGCGGGGCACGTAGCTGTAGCTAACGTGGTGCAGTCCTGCTACAAATATAGGGTAGCTATACACCCTGAGCAGACTGCGTGGCGTGTAACCTGGGCATTGCCTGCCAAGCTGAATAGAGAGTTGCTCAGCCCAGTCTCATGCCGGCTGGTAGCACGTACACCTTGCGTCAGTCGCACGCACTTCCTAGTGACTGGCACGTAGCTTCTGTGCAGTCAACAGGGCTACGTCTATACCAGCTTGCAGCACATAGTGCAAACATAATATCTGGCAAGTGGCTTCTGTGCCATTAACAGGGCTACATCTACGCCAGTTGATAGCACATCTCCCGTGACGTTAGCGGAGATAGTGCCAATTCTACATCTCCCCTAGTGTGAATTAACACAGGTGAGATCTAAGGTTAGATTTCTGTCGTCAGTTTGACCCTCCCTACTCTAGGGGTGTTCGGCAGCAGTGAACATAAACTGCATGTGGACCCCGGGTTCGGTTGCAATCCATTATATAATTAAGCTGTTGCAACCGAGCTCATAACAACGACTTTCCCAAAAGTCGGGTCGAACGAAATCGGCCAACTATCGGGAAAAGTCGGTCTGACTGAAACACGAAACCCAATGCAAGTCAATGGGGAAGCAAAGTCGCCATGGAGTGGAGGACAGTAAACACACCTACAGTGCCTATTTCAATGCCAACAACATCAATTCTTATTACTTAAGCTTGGCAACCTTAATTAACTTTATAATAATAGTTACGCATTGAAAACTGGGGGTTATTTGGCAAAACTTGTGAGGGGGTAGTGCTGGCTCCCGGTTTTCAGTGTGCCCCGGGCCAAAGAGTGTCAGTGGGCCCCTTTAATACCTACCACAATTCATCATGCTCCAATACTGCACAGAAATATAGGTATAGTACAAGGAAAAATACTTCACTTCTTACATGACATGACTGATATCTATGTTAAAATCTACAATAGCTCAAAAACCGGACAGTATATTCCTCCATACAGTATTATGGCCACCACATACTGCGCCATACAGAATAATGAGCCCCATATATTGCTCCATACAGAATAATTGGTCCCATATAATGTTCCATACAGTATATGATGAGCTCCACATACTGCTCCAGTATATGATAGTCCTCATAAAATGTGCCATAAAGTATAGGACTGTCCCCATAGAGTACAATGAGCCCCACATATTGCTCCATACAGTATAATGAATCGCATATAAAGCTCCATACAGTATATTATGGGCCCCATATATTGCTCCATACAGAATTGGCTCCATATAATGCTCCATACAGATTAGGCCCCATATGTGCCCCATATGATGCTCCATACCCTATATGATGTCCCATAAATAATGAACCCCATATGATTCTCCAGTATATGATGGGTCCCATGGATGATGCTCCAGTGTCTTATGGGCCAAAATCATGCTCCATATATAATGGGCCCCATTTATAATGCTCCATTGTATAATGGTCCCCGTAAATGCTGCTCCAGTGTCTGTTTTCCCCCTTTTAGAATGCTCCAGTATATGATGCGCCCCATGGATGCTGCTCCAGTGTCTGATCTGCCCCATTTAGAATGCTCCAGTATATGATGGGCCCCATGGATGATGCTCAGTGTCTTATGGGCCAAAATCATGTTCCATATATAATGGGCCCATTATTAATGATCCTTTGTATAATGGTCCCCGTAAATGCTGCTCAGTGTCTTTTTCCCTTTTAGAATGGTCCAGTATATGATGGGCCCCATGGATGATGCTCCAGTGTCTTATGGGCCAAAATCATGTTCCATATATAATAGGCCCCATTAATAATGATCCATTGTATAATGGTCGCCGTAAATGCTGCTCCAGTGACTGTTTTCCCCCTTTTAGAATGCTCCAATATTTGATGGGCCCCATGGATGCTGCTCCAGTTTCTGATCTGCCCCATTTAGAATGCTTCAGTATATGATGGGCCCCATGGATGATGCTCCAGTGTCTTATGGGCCAAAATCATGCCCCATATATAATGGGCCCCATTATTAATGACCCAGTGTATAATAGGCCCCATAAATGCTGCTACAGTGTCTGATGTCCCCCATTTAGAATGCTCCAGTTTATGATGGGCCCTATCTATGATGCTCAAGTGTATGCTGGGCCCCATATATAATTCTCCAGTGTATAATGCTCCCCATATATTGCTCCAAACATTAAAAAAAAACGAATACCTCTCCTCGCTGTGCACTGCTCTACTCTGGACTCCTCATCATCGCCATCTTACAGCTCTCTGCACTTGGACTGTTTAGGCAGAGGGCGTACAGACGTGACGTCATCGCGCTCTCTAACCTAAATGTCACTGTCAGGAAACGCGGAAGACGTCACAGCGGTGGAGCAGGGAGAGGTAAGTATTGCAAGTGCTGGGGCCCTGAGCAAGCAGGGGGGCCGACTCGTGGGCGACGGCACTGGCACAGGGCCCCTCATGGTACGCTGGTTTGTCTGACGGACAGTGGGCCCTCCCACCATCAGAGACACTTTTTTGTACTATGAGGGGTCTTGTGCCAGTACCGTCGCCCACGAGTCGGCCCGTCCCACCTGCTCAGGGAACCGGCACTTGCCCTGGTACGCCAGGTGCTGATGTCGGCCCTGGGGAGGGGATTTGTAGGTTTTGTAGTCCATCCACGCTTGCAAGTGCATGTTCATTAAATGTCTAAGCATGCAACTGGTATTCAAATTTCTGAGATTTTTCCCTCGGCTAAAGGTCCTTCCGCACTTCTTACAGATAACCTTTGCCTCATCAATAGGATTTTGGTCAAAAATGTGCCACACTGGACTCTTCCTACTATGGTATAAATTTTCAGGGAACGCACGCTGTGCTAATTTGACCGTCTGGCCAAGCTGTCCTACAACTCTTTTTGTTTTTTTAACATGTTTTTGTACTGCTACGGGCCTGCCAGATAACCGCTGCTGCGATGTTGATGCCTGCTGCGGATCCTTCTCCTCTTCTGAGCTATTGCCAGCGGCACCATCTTCCCCCAATGGATGCCAATCCGGGTCAACAACTGGGTCATCCATCACCTCCTCTTCAATTTGATCTGCACCTTCCTCTGTGTCACCGTGTAAGGTGGTATAGTATGCGGGAACGGGCACCTGAGTTTCATCAGGGTCACATTCTGGCTCAGTAGACTGCGAGGGAAATGTAGTGCTCTGGGTGAATGTACCAGCAGAATCATCTAGCAGTGGCTGTGCATCAGTGCACTCCATCTCTGATTCATGTTGGACTGGGGAATTCAGGATTTGACTTGATAACCCAGGCATGGTATGTGAAAAGAGCTCCATGGAGTAATCTGAAGTGTGGGCTGCCGCATCCTTCACTTTTGGTGGGGGTGAAGCACACGAGGAAAGGTGTTGTTCTTGACCAGGAGCCTGCACTGGCGACTCAGTGCTTGCATTTTTTGAAACTTCAGAAGAGTAGTCAATAGAGCTGGAGGCTGTTTCGGCAATGTAAGCCAAAACCTGTTCCTGATGCTCCAGCTTTAAAAGTAGTTTATCTACTCCCAGTAAAGGGAGCCTTCCAGGCCTTCTTGAGCCAGACGATGACGCCGGCTCAACACCTCCTGCCTTAGGTGCTATTTTGCTTATGGCACTTCCAGCAGATGCACCACCACCACCATCAGTACCAGCTGACCCCCCATGCCCATGTCCGTGGCCTCTTCCACCATACTTCCTCATTTTTGTGAAAAATGTCTCCAAAATACCAGCAGATATATGTTACTGTATCAGAAGCGTACAACTGTATACAGTCTAGGGATAATTGTAAATCTCCGTATATATTTCAGGAGGCAGTATGGATTACACCAGAATATAAAAAGTAGAAAAAGGGTAATGTATTAGAAGCGTACAGCTGTATACAGTGTAGGGGTAATTGTAAATCTCCATATATTTTGCCAGAGTCAGACACAGGCTTTCACAGGCTCAGTATTGATCACACCAGAATATAAAAAGTAGAAAAAGGGTAATGTATCAGAAGCGTACAGCTGTATAGCGTTGGGGTAATTTTTGAATCTCCGTATTGTAAGCTTTTCAGGGGATATAGCTCTGGGATCGCCGTCTGGGTAGACAGAGTGGCACGAAAACAGTTCATTCACACAGTAGTTCTGGTGAAAACTGGCCGCAACCAGCTTTATTAAAGTCCACAGCAAACAGATAAAAATAAATCATAAACATAAGACCTGGGCTTGTCCAGCCACTAATTACACTTAGATAGATTTCCCTTTCTATCCGGGCCAGACTCTACCAGTCTGTGCCCAAAACAACACATATGTTCAGTAGTTACCAGCGTGGAGTTTCACAGAGTCTCCTCCTTGTGTCTGAAGGCACCTTCAATGTCCAGACTTGAGAGAGCTCCCCTCCTATTCAGCCGCTATCCGCACGGATTCTCACTGAGACTACTCCTGTGTCCGGGGTACATCGAGCACCCAGACTGAAATAGCTCACACTCCTGGAGACTGCTTCTGTGCCTGGACCCCTCCTGTGTCCAGACTAAGCGAGCTCCCTGACTGTGTTCGCAGACACCTATTTCTGGTCTCCTAATTAACAGCTGAATGGTTTCAGGCCTGAGCTGCAAGTGTGTACTGAATGTAAGGTGTAGTGACCTTTCTCTACCACTAGGTGTACAAAGCCATACATTTCCCTTATCCCAGTCAGCAAAGTACCTAGGTGAAATGTACACCCCATTCAATACATATCCCTTCACTGTCTCACATATCCCCCCCCTCTTCTCCAGACCGGAGGGCTGGTCATCCAGACCGGAGGGCTGGTCAACAATCCTAAACAGACAGTAAACTCTGGACCAGTCATGGCCCTCATCAGCTTCATCTTCACTATTGTCATCTGTATCTTCACCTGAGCCATAGCCAACATCATCTTTCTCTTCATCTGAAGCATCCGCACTACCCTGTACCCTCCCAGGCCTATGCTCTCTGCGGGCCTCGGGTATCCTGCACGGTTTCATCTTGACCTTAGGGCCGGGCTCAGTTTCGGTATAGTGCCTCCTCAGAGAAGTACGACCGGGCACGTCAGAACACCTCTGCTGATTCTTCCTCAAAACTCCTCGTACCTCCTGTTCTTGGTGCACTGACCAGGTGTCACCAACTATCACAGGAGGTATAGGGGGTTTTTCACTTTTCTCTAGTTCCCCTTGAACCTTCTTTACTTCATTGAGCTTCTCCAGAAGATGCTCATGGCTCTCATCACGCTCCTTCATCACAGTTTGGAGTTTTTTCTGAGAAGTAATCAATTCATCTTGTACCTGTTGGACGTCCTTTATGTCTTCGGCCCCTTCTTCAGGCTCTTCTGGTAGGACATGCTCAGAAGCCCTACCGTCAGTCTTACATTCTACTTCTTCAGTCACATCATTATGGCCTCCAATATCTCCATTTATTCCAGCTTTCAAGTTCTCCTTGATAGCTGCATCTGTATACTCAGAACCCGCCGGATTCTTCTCTTCCACCACGTTCTGCATCCCATCTGAGCTCCCGTGTGTCTGCAGCGGCAACGGAGTGACACATCGCTTTTCCCATTTGTTGGGACGTGGCTCCGATGTAGACTCCATGAAAGTGCGCTTGAGCTCACCAACGCCAGCCTGATGTCTCAAAATCTCATCTTGTGACTTATCCAGATCCTTGGTGTCACTCGGGAACACCGCTGGGGCTCCGGGCGCCGAACTTCCAGCCTGAGCTTCACGAGTTGCAGCCACTGATCCGAACCGCAACCCGTCCACGCCGCTGTCTTCGGCAGAAACAGATTCCTGGACAGAGTCAGTCCCCATATCTTCAGTCTTGTTCCTCACAGCTTCACTTGAGACCTCAGCTTCTGATGAGGCATCTGGCTTGGTGACCACCACTTCCATGGCTTTTTCCACCTCTGCAGCATTACCTTCAGAGTCCTGGGCATGATGCAGCTCCATACCATACATTGATAACTTCTCATCTTCAACAGCATCCACTTGTGCTGTGTTCAGTTTCAGAGTCCTGCCTTTAAAGCTCAGCTCTCCTCCTTTCACCTTAGTCTTCGCCAGGGAACCGGCCAACTGTAAAACATCTTCAGATGCCATCTTCTGTCGGCTGTAAGGTCAGCATCAGCTTTCTTCTCAGGACTCTCAACCTCCTCTGCTACCATGCCTTCCTCATTTGCACTGGTTGCTTTATGGTCATCAGATGATTCACTATCCCTGTCTGACCCCTTTTTCTCAGCCACATCTGGCTCACTTTCAGGGTTATACACTTCATTTTCATTCACATCCGGCTCACTGTCAGGGCTATACAATTCATTCTCATTCACATCCTGCTCACTTTCAGGGTTTAACACTGCATTTTCATTCACATCCTGCTCACTGTCAGGGCTATACAATTCATTCTCATTCACATCTTGATCTGGAACCTTAGTTAACATGTCATCCACAACATTAACTTCACCATCTGGTCCCTCAAGTATGTGACTATGTGACAACCCCAGCACTATACTTCTATATAGCTCAGGTACTAGGAGCTGGCTCACGACCTCTCCCTGGACTTCAGTGTCCCTATACAACAGGTGAGTGTTTATGGCAACATGAGGTAACCTCTTCTCAGAGCCAGGCTCTTGGGAAACCTCATTTAGAACACTTATATTTTCCTGTGCCGTTTTAAGAGTGGGGTCTCGCCACTGCTCACTCTCAAAATTGTCACAGGACACAGGTAAGTCAGGGACACTCGGTTCCCGAGAACCACCATCCTCGTCTCCCAACATCACCTGCAAAGGAATTTCATCACTATCACAGTCATCATTATTATCAATATCATTATCATGATTATGATCAGTATCATCATCACTATCATGATCATCATCATTATCATTATCAGCATCAGCATCATTATCGTGGTCATCATCATTATCATGATCATCATCATCATTATCATTATCATCATCATCATCATATAAGTTTAACGGCCCACTAGCATTGTGTTCCGCCCCTCGGGACTGCGCACCCTCAGTAGGAGCTTCATCACACTGTCCATCAGAAACACTTTCCCCCAGAGATCCTTAGACCGGGGAAAGTCATTACCCAATATAACGGGTTGCACCAGGTTCTTCACTACCCCCACTTCACATGAAACCTCCCCGCGTTTGGGGATCAAGTCCACGACAGTCTCTGGGTAGACTTTGGTGTCTCCATGGACGCACACCACACTCAGGTGCTTATCAGGGAAGAAGTCCCTATCAATCAGGCTGTCACATACGGAAGTCACTGGACTCTCTGAGTCCAAGAGGGCCTGTGCTGGGCAGTCATTTACAACCACCGGGGACACCTGTGGTCCAGTCTCTTCGGTTGAGGTGGACACACACACAGGTTCTGCGCAGAGAGAGAGGGATCTGCCAACATCACAATACATAGGCTCCCCCTCTATTGGACAGTTGGCTGCAATTTCACGACATCTCCAACACTGTCCACACTTTTCCACCCACATGTCCCCTCGGGCCTGAACCCGCTTATCAGCATACCCCATGTCCCCAACAGCTGGAACGCTCTTACCGCGAGAGTTCAGCGTCCGGGAACTCTGAAGTGACGACCTCTCAGACGGCTGGTCATGGAGACAGTCTTTGCTGGCGAAGGCCTTCTCCATCAGGCTGACCAGACGATTGGCGTCCTGGTGGTCTCCTTGTCCGACCTCTGGCTGTACCTCAGGAAGACATGCTCGGGTGTAGCGGTTCACTATCACCTTTCCAACTCCATAATCAGGTTTGCTGACTGCAGACTCCCAACTGCATCTCCAGTCATGAACTCCCCTGGCACGGGCTGTCACCGTAACACCCAGCCGGGTAAGAATCTCCGCTTTCAGCTTGGCATAGTCTTGGCTGTCCTGCTCGCTCAGGTCAGCATAAGCCCTTTGGGGTTCTCCAATCAGATAGGGTGCGACCATCATGGCCCATTCAGATAGGGGCAGATTCTCCTTCTCTGCCAGTCCCTCAAACCTAGTGAGATATACCTCCACATCATCACGAGGTGTCATCTTTTTCAGGGACCGTCTTACCGCCTTCTTTACAGCGGACAATGCAGGTGACTTTGCAACATTACTTTGGGACGATGCGCTGCAAGTCTTTTGTAGTGCTGCAACCTGCTCAAAAAACAACCGGTTATTCTCCTGCTGCTGCTGCAGGAATTGCTGCTGGGCCTGCTGCATGCGCTGCTGGTGCTGCAGGCGCTGCCGCTCCATGCTCTGCTGCATGCTCCGCTGGGCCTGGACCAGGTACTCAAGGAGCTCCTCCATACTGCCGGATTTATCTGTCTCAACCACGGCAGTCTTATGTTGCACATTAACTTGCGCCATTTGTTCAAACAGCACCTCCATGCTGTCATCCATGCTGTCAGACTTCTCTGTCTCAACAACGGCAGTCTTCACTCAAGACATACACACTCCACAGTCTTTTCCACAGAAAATTCAGCTTTGCTGTGCAGACACTTTTTTTTTTCTCTGCAAACTCTATTAGGGCCACTGTCTCTTTAAGACTACTCCAATAGACGTTTCTCTTTGCTGCTGCACACTCCACAGTCTTTTCCACAACAAGTTCAGCTTTGCTGTGCAGACACAATTTTTTTTTTTTTTTCTCTTTTGCAAACTCTATTAGGGCTACTGTCTCTTTAAGACTGCTCCAATAGACGTTTCTCTTGACACACTTTTTTTTTTTTTTCTCTGCTGCTATTTCAACAGACTTCACCTTTATTGCTGTCTCTCCCACTGTGCTGCACGCACATTCCAGCACCAATTGTATCAGCCACTGTGCTGCCCCTGCATTCTCCGCCAATTGTAAGCTTTTCAGGGATATAGCTCTGGGATCGCCGTCTGGGTAGACAGAGTGGCACGAAAACAGTTCATTCACACAGCAGTTCTGGTGAAAACTGGCCGCATCCAGCTTTATTAAAGTCCACAGCAAACAGATAAAAATAAATCATAAACATAAGACCTGGGCTTGTCCAGCCACTAATTACACTTAGATAGATTTCCCTTTCTATCCGGGTCCAGACTCTACCAGTCTGTGCCCAAAACAACACATATGTTCAGTAGTTACCAGCGTGGAGTTTCACAGAGTCTCCTCCTTGTGTCTGAAGGCACCTTCAATGTCCAGACTTGAGAGAGCTCCCCTCCTATTCAGCCGCTATCCGCACGGATTCTCACTGAGACTACTCCTGTGTCCGGGGTACATCGAGCACCCAGACTGAGATAGCTCACACTCCTGGAGACTGCTTCTGTGCCTGGACCCCTCCTGTGTCCAGACTAAGCGAGCTCCCTGACTGTGTTCGCAGACACCTATTTCTGGTCTCCTAATTAACAGCTGAATGGTTTCAGGCCTGAGCTGCAAGTGTGTACTGAATGTAAGGTGTAGTGACCTTTCTCTACCACTAGGTGTACAAAGCCATACATTTCCCTTATCCCAGTCAGCAAAGTACCTAGGTGAAATGTACACCCCATTCAATACATATCCCTTCACTGTCTCACAGTATATATTTCCGGAGTAGCAGACAGACTCTCACAGGCTCAGTATGTATCACACCAGAATATATAATATGAAGAAAAAGGGGAACTGTATCAGCAGATACCAGGTTTATATAGTATAGTCAAAATATTCTAAATCTCCGTATATATTTCAGGAGGCAGACACTGACTGTCTCAGGCTCAGTATGGATTACACAATAATATAAAAAGAAGAAAAAGGGGTACTGTATCAGCAGATACCAGGAATATATAGTAGACTGAAAGTATTCTAAATCTCCGTATATATTTCAGGAGGCAGACACAGACGCTATAAGGCTCAGTATGGATTACACAATAATATAAAAAGAAGAAAAAGGGGAACTGTATCAGCAGATACCAGGTATATATAGTCTAGGGAAAAAAATATTGGAAATCGCCATATATATTTCAGGAGTCAGACAATGACGCTCAGAGGCTCAGTATGGATTACACAAGAATATAAAAAGATCTGCAAGAAATAATCACACATGTGGGCCAATGTTCCAGGAGTCAATGATGCACTTACAGTTGGGGGAGGACGACTTTCTGCCAAAAAGGGTACTGTATCCCAAGCTTACAGATGTATACAGTCTAGGGGTAATTGTAAATCTCAGTATTTATTTCCAGAGTAACAGACAGACGCTCACAGGCTCTGTATGGATTAGACCAGAATATAAAAAGTAGAAAAAGGATAATGTATTAGAAGCGTACAGCTGTATACAGTGTTTGGGAAATTGTAAATCTCCATATATTTAGCCAGAGTCAGACACTGGCTCTCACAGGCTCAGTATTGATCACACCAGAATATAAAAAGTAGAAAAAGGGTAATGTATTACAAGCGTCCAGCTGTATACAGGGTTGGGGAAATTGTAAATCTCTGTATATTTTGCCAGAGTCAGACACTGGCTCTCACAGGCTCAGTATTGTTCACACCAGAATATAAAAAGTAGAAAAAGGGTAATGTATTACAAGCGGACAGCTGTATACAGGGTTGGGAAATTGTAAATCTCTGTATATTTTGCCAGAGTCAGACACTGGCTCTCACAGGCTCAGTATGGATCAAACCAGAATATAAAAAGTTGGGGGATGGAGGAGGAGGGGGACAGCCCAGATAGGGAGGTGGCAAAAATGGCATATCTTGAGGTGTATAATGGACTTAAAGCAGCTGCAAATGGAGGAATTGGAGAAGTCGGAGGAAGAGGAGGACAAAGCGAGCCATTTTGCTGGCAACCTATGTGTCATCAGGGGAAGGTGGGACAAAATCCTTTGCAACTCATGCATGGTTCATTTTAATGAAGGTTAGATCATCAACATTTTGCGTTGAAAGACGGTTCCTTCTTTCTGTCAGGATTGATCCAGCTGCACTGAAGACTCTTTCTGATAGCTCACTACCATCAGGGCAAGCGAGCTCCTGTAAGGCATATTGTGCCAATTCAGGCCAGGTGTCCAGTTTACAGGCCCAGTAGTCAAAGGGGAATGACGGGTGAGGGAGAACATCGATAGGGGAGGAGAAGTAATTTTTAACCATAGTTAACAACTGCTGTCTCATCTCTGTTGCTATAGATTCACTATTACCAGGCGTGTGAGCTGTCCTGGAGAAATCAGTCCACAACATGGTCATGAAACCCGTGTATCCAATGCCACTTCGGCTGTGTGCACCACGAACACCTCTTCCATTTGGCCCAGTACGGCTCGTGGTAGAACCTGCACTGCTGCTGTTTGCTAGGAATGCCTCTAACAAACAGTTTACCAGAGTTGCTTGTTTGTTCGCCAATATTAGCTCTAGGTTCTCCTGTGGCATGATATTCTGTAATTTGCCTTTATAGCATGGATCGAGGATGCTGGCCAACCAGTAGTCGTCATCCTTCATAATAATGGCAATGCGGGTGTCCCTTTTTAGGATCCGCAAGGCATAATCACACATGTGGGCCAATGTTCCAGGTGTCAGTGATGCAATGTCAGTGGTGGGAGGATGAGCACTTTCTGCCAAAGCCGCATCCCTCCAGTCACAAACCCTGGACCTGAACTTGGCAAGCCAACATTTTCTCTTGCCCCCTCAGAAGCATCCTCCTCCCCAAAATAATCATTCCCCTCCTCATCCTCCTCTTTCTCTTCTTCCTCCACCTCGTCCAGGACAGTTCCCTGAGCAGACAATGGCTGACTGTCATCAAGGCTTCCCTCTTCCTCCTCTTCCTCCTCCGCTGCAGATGCCTGATCCTTAATGTGCGTCAAAGTTTGCATGAACAGACGCATAAGTGGGATGCTCTACCTTATGATGGCGCCGTCTGCGCTTACCAGCCATGTGCATTCCTCAAAACACTGAAGGACTTTACAGAGGTCTTTCAGCTTTGACCACTGCACACCCGACAACTCGATGTCTGCCCTCAAACTGCCTGCCCATGTATCCTCCCATAAATGCATTACAGCCTGCCTCTGTTCGCACAGCCTCTCAACCATGTGCATTGTGGAGTTCCACCTTGTTGCAACGTCTATGATTAGGCGGTGCTTGGGGAGGTGGAGCGATCGCTGCAGCCTCTGCATACGACTGGAGTCTACGGGCGAGCGACGGATGTGCGAGCACAGTCTTCGCACTTTATGGAGCAGGGCTGTTAACTTCGGATAATTATTTAAGAAGCACTGAACCACCAGGTTCAAGGTGTGAGTCAGGCAAGGTATGTGACTGAGTTTTGCCAGGGCTATGGCCACCACAAAATTACGGCCGTTATCACTCACTACCTTGCCTGGCTCAAGATTTATACTGCCCAGCCATGACTCAGTTTCTCACTGCAAGTAGTCGGCCAGTACCTCCGTGGTGTGTCTGTTGTCGCCCAAAGACATCATCTTTAAAACAGCCTGCTGACGCTTACCACTAGCTGTTCGATAGTGGCACACCTCGTGTGCAACACTGGCAGTTGCGGATGGAGTGCTCGTGCGACTGCGCTCTGTTGACAAGCTTTCGCTTCTGGAGGAGGAGGAGGAGGGTCGAACGCCTACAGCCAACTGTTGCACTGTCCCACCGCCGCTGTCCCTTGTGTACCCTGCATTCACCACATTAACCCAGTGCGCAGTGATGGACACGAAAAGGCCCTGGCCATGCCTACTGGCCGATGCATTTGTTGTGAGGTGCACCTTTCCACTCACTGATTGTTTGAGTGCATGGACAATGCAGTCTTTCACATGCAGGTGGAGGGCAGGGATGCCTTTTCTAGAAAAGAAGTGCTGACTGGGTAAGTCATAGCGTGGGACAGCGTAGGCCATGAGGTCTCTGAACGCTGACCTTTCAACCAAACGGAAGGGCATCATCTCTAATGAGATCAGTTTGGCAATGTAGGCATTCAAACCCAGTGTACGCGTATGAGAGGATGAGTACATTCTTGTCCTACTCAGAGTGTCTGGTAGGGTGAACTGGACTTGAGAGCTGCATATGGTGTAACTATCGGTGGACATGACGGACTGAGAGGGGGTTGGTGATGGTGATGGTGGTGGTGATGGCCTAGATGCAGTCTTTCGTTGCAAAAACATTGTGATTCCCTGACTGCTTTAGCCTTGCGACGACACCTCAACATTTCTTGCTGGTGGTGTGCCAACCGGTGGGCTTACAGTGGGGGAGGCGATGGAGCGTTGCTGGCTACCTTCAGTTGGAGCAGGTGCACATGTGCTACCTGAGGTTTTGTAGTCCGTCCACGCTTGCAAGTGCTTGTTCATTAAATGTCTAAGCATGCAACTGGTATTCAAATTTTTGAGATTTTTCCCTCGGCTAAAGGTGCTTCCGCACTTCTTACAGATAACTTTTGCCTCATTAATAGGATTTTGGTCAAAAAAGTGCCACACTGCACTCTTTCTACTATGGTATACATTTTCAGGACTTGCACGCTGTGCTAATTTGACTGTGTGGCCAAGCTGTCCTGCAACTCTTTTTGTTTTTTTAACACCTTTTTGGACTGCTACGGGCCTGCCAGATGACCCCAGCTACGATGTCGATACCTGCTGCGGATCCTCCTCCTCTTTTGAGCTATTGCCAGCGACATCTTTTTCCCCCACTGGATGCCAATCAGGGTCAACAACTGGGTCATCCATCACCTCCTCTTCAATTTCATCTGCACCTTCCTCTGTGTCACAGTGTAAGGTGGTATAGTATGCAGGAAGAGCACCTGAGTTTCATCAGGGTCACATTTTGGCTCAGTAGACTGCGAGGGCAATGTAGTGCTCTGGTTGAATGTACCAACACAATCATATAGCAGTAGCTGTGCATCAGTGCACTCCATGTCAGATTCATGTAAAGAAGTAAAAGTGTACTGTATCAGTAGCGTACAGCTGTATACAGTGTTGGGGTAATTTTAAAACTCTGTATATATTTCAGGAGTAACACACAGACACTCTCTCAGTATGGATTTGACCGTAATACGGAAGGCAGAAAATGGTACTGTATCAGAAGATACCAGCTGTATATGGTTTTGGGGTAAAATTAAATCTCCATATATATTTCCGTAGTCAAACACACACGCTCTTCCAGTATGGATTTGACCGTAATACACAAGGCAGAAAAACGGTACTGTATCAGAAGATACCAGCTGTATATGGTTTTGGGGAAAATTGAAATCTACGTATATATTTCTGGAGTCACACACAGATAGTCACTATGTATTTGTCCGTGATACCAGACGGTACACGGCAGTATGAGGAGCGTACAGCTCTATACGGTGTGGGAAAAAATGAACGCTCAGTAACTGTGCAGAAAAAAATAAAAGTATTAGTGCTGTGTAGGTGCTGTGTTAAAAAACACTCTGCACAGCAGTGTACACACAGCAAAAGGAATTCCTCCCCTGCACTGGCAGGTAGCTGTTGTGTTTTGGTAGCTGAGGAGAATAAGAAAAAACGGCAATACACCAGAGAGGCTGGAACCTATTGGATTGCAGTAACCTGAACTAACGACACAACTAGAGGTAGCCGTGAAGCGTTCCTACGTTGATCCTAGACGCCTCGTCACAGCCTGAGAGATAACTACACCTAAAGGCAGAAAGATGAAAGCTATCTGCCCCGGAGCAGATCCCAAAAGAAAATAGGAAGCCTCCAAACATGTAATGGCGGTTAGACAAGAAGAAGCATGGACACAGACAGAAAATAGAATGAGCAAACGCTGGGGCCCAATCTGTCTAGACAGAAAAGTACAGGAAAGGATACTCACTGCAATCCAAAAAAAAACCCTAAAAAATACCAACTCTTCTGATTGCAAAAAAACCTGAGATCACACGATCTCTACCACCTAAATCAGATCTCTGGTGTAACAAAACTAAGCCGCAGCCACTGAAAAAACAGGAAAAAGCAAATGAACAAATAACAGTGGCTTCAGATAAACTGAGAGGAGCACAAGCCCCCCGGAGGGGACCTGGCTGACCTCCACAGAAGTGCAGGGAACAATGCAAAAAGCAAGCACAAAAATAAAAGCAGAAAATATCTTATCTGATAGCAGAAGATGCAGGCAAGACTCAGCAAACTTCCAAATGAACCAGGAACCACAATTGAGACAAGAACAATTGATCACCGGCAACCATCATGGGAGGGGACCTCCCTTATATTAGACCAGTCAGTGATCCCAGATTGCCATTCCTCGCTGAAAGGTTCAGTACTGTCTGTAACCACCAGAGGGAGCCTCTGCTCAGAAACCATCTCTAGCACATTCATAACAGGTAGCCTAATAATCAGCTCTGCTACTCCACACAATAAATTCCTCCCCTCTCACTGGCAAACAGCAGCCTAATAATCAGCTCTGCTGCTCCACACAAGCAATTCCTCTCCTGTCACTGGCAGGCAGCCTAATAATCAGCTCTGCTGCTGCACACAATAAATTCCTCCCCTCTCACTGGCAAACAGCAGCCTAATAATCAGCTCTGCTGCTCATAGAATCATAGAATCATAGAATCATAGAATGGTAGAGTTGGAAGGGACCTCCTGGGCCTTCTGGTCCAACCCCCTGCTCAAAGCAGGATTCTCTAAATCATCCCAGACAGATGTCTATCCAGCCTCTGTTTGAAGACTTCCATTGAAGGAGAACTCACCACCTCTTGTGGCAGCCTGTTCCACTCATTGATAACCCTAACTGTCAAAAAGTTTTTTCTAATATCTAATCTGTGTCTCCTCCCATTCAGTTTCATCCCATTGCTTCTAGTCTTTCCTTGTGCAAATGAGAATAAAGATGATCCTTCTACAATGTGACAGCCCTTGAGATATTTGTAGACAGCTATTAAGTCTCCTCTCAGTCTTCTTTTTTGCAAGCTAAACATTCCCAAATCCTGCAACCGTTCCTCATAGGACATGGTTTGCAGACCGGTCACTATTCTGGTGGCTCTTCTCTGAACTTGCTCCAGTTTGTTGATGTCTTTTTTAAAATGTGGTGCCCAAAACTGGACACAGTATTCCAGATGAGGTCTGACCAAAGAGGAGTAGAGGGCAATAATGACCTCACGTGATCTAGACTGTATGCTTCTGTTGATACATCCTAGAATTGCATTTGCCTTTTTTGCTGCTGCATCACACTGTTGACTCATGTTAAGTCTGTGATCAATTAGTATACCCAAGTCTTTTTCACATGTGCTGTTACTTAGCTCTATTCCTCCCATTTTGTATATGCTTTTTTCATTTTTATTGCCCACATGTAGTACTTTGCATTTTTCCCTGTTAAAATCCATTCTGTTAGTTGCTGCCCACTGCTCCAGTTTATGTATATCTTTTTGAATCCTCTCTCTCTCTCTTCTCTAGTATTAGCTACCCCTCCTAGCTTTGTGTCATCAGCAAATTTGATCAGTTTACCCTCAATTCCTTCATCTAAATCATTGATAAAGATGTTGAACAATACAGGGCCCAAAACAGAGCCTTGTGGTACCCCACTTGAGACATTCTTCCAACTGGATGTGCAGCCATTTACAACCACTCTTTGGGTCCGATCACTAAGCCAGTTATGAATCCACCTAACAGTTGCCTTGTCCATTCCATACTTAATCATTTTTTCAATAAGGATTGTGTGAGATACTTTGTCAAATGCTTTGCTGAAGTCAAGATATACTATATCTACAGCATTTCCCTGATCCACCCAGTCAGTGATTCTGTCATAGAAGGAAATTAAGTTAGTCTGACATGACTTATTAGTTACAAACCCATGCTGACTCTGTTTAATCACTTCATTCTTATCCAGGTACTTGCATACATGTTCTTTAATAATTTGTTCAAAGATCTTTCCTGGTATAGAAGTCAGACTCACCGGCCTGTAGTTCCCTGGGTCCACCTTCTTCCCCTTTTTGAAGATAGGAACAACATTTGCTCTTCTCCAGTCTTCTGGGACTTCTCCTGTTCTCCAAGAATTTTCAAAGATTATGGACAGTGGTTCAAGAATTTCTTCTGCTATCTCCTTCAGTACCCTGGGGTGTAATTCATCTGGACCTGGAGACTTGAATTCATTTATGTTAGCTAAGTGTTTCCGCACTGTCTTTCTGTTTATAGATATCCTGGATTCTTCTATTCCTTTAATAGGACAGTGAAGATCAGTTGATGTTACATTTCCTTTCTGAGAGAAAACAGATGCAAAATAGGAATTTAAAAGTTCAGCCTTCTCAACATCCTGACTTACCATTTCATCATTTTCATCCTGTAAAAATCCTATAGCATCTTTGACTTTTCTTTTACTTTTGACGTATCCCCAAAATCCTTTTTTGTTGCTTTTGACGTCACTTGCAAGCCTTAATTCATTGTCAGCTTTAGCTGATCTGATTTGTGCCCTGCAGGTTCTGCAGACGGCATTATATTCTTCTTTAGATATGCCTCCCTCTTTCCATTTGATAAACATTTCTTTCTTCCTTTTTAGCATGTGTTTAAGTTCTATGTTCATCCATCCTGGTTTCCTTAAATGCTTCCCATTCTTCCCTCTTTTCGGAATTGTTAACGATTGTGCTTTGAGAATCTCATTTTTCAAGATTTTCCATCCTTCCTGGACATTTTTGTCCTTAAGGATATCCAGCCATTGGATCCCTCCAATTCTCTTTCTGAGTTCCTTAAAATCTGCCTTTCTGAAATCTAACCTTGACGTCTGAGTCTTCACAGGTCTTCCTCCTCTTGTTATCCAAAATTCTAAAATAGCATGGTCACTACCTCCTAGAGTCCCAGCCACTCTTACCTCCTCCACCATTTCCTCCCTGTTTATGAGGATTAGATCCAAGGTAGCAGATCCCCTTGTTTTCTCCATTACCTTTTGGAAGATAAAGTTGTCAGCAAGAGAGGATAAGAATTTCCTGGACCTGTTAGTTTTGCCTGAGAGAGATTCCCAACAAATGTCTGGATAGTTGAAATCTCCCATGACCACTAGGTCATATTTTTTGGAGAACTTGGCCATTTGATGCATAAAGAGTTCATCCATATCTTCAGCTTGCACAGGCGGCCTGTAGTAAATGCCTACAATGGTGTCCTTTCCATTGTTCTGTCCTTGTATTCTTACCCAAACAGTTTCCACAGAACTCCCAGTCTCTGAAGCGTCAATCTCTGTGCAGATATACGATTTTCTAACATACAATGCAACACCTCCTCCTCGTTTATCAAGTCTGTTTCTTGCAAATAAGTTGTATCCTTCTAGCCTTGTATTCCAATCATGTGTATCGTCCCACCAAGTCTCAGTGATTCCAATGACATCATATTTCTTCTCCTGCGTTAGTAGCTCCAGTTCTCCTTGTTTGTTGCCCATGCTTTGTGCATTCGTATAGAAACACTTTAGCTTGTGATTGGTTTCTCTTCCTTCAATATTTTTATTATGTAAATTTTTTTGTCTTTGTTCTTCCCCTTCTCTTCTAATAGCAGAAATCTCAATAGTATTTGTCAAGTGTATGGCTTTTGCTGGCGTTTTGCTTCCCTTCCCACATTGTTCTAGTTTAAAGCTCTCCTGATGAGTGTAGCAAGGCGACTTCCAAATACATGTTTTCCAGTCTTCGTAAGATGCACCCCATCTCTAGCAAGTAGTCCATCGTATAGGTAATTCACTCCGTGATCCAGAAATCCAAATCCTTGCTGACGGCACCATCGACGTAGCCAGTTGTTCACCTGCAGAATCTTATTCCACCTCCTTGTTCCATGGACATCCACTGGGAGGATGGAAGAGAAGACCACCTGCGCTCCCAGTTCTTTCACTTTCTTACCTAAGTTTTCAAAGTCACTGCAGATGGTTTCCAGGTCATTTCTAGCAGTGTCATTTGTCCCCACATGTATTAGCAGGAATGGGTAGTCATCTTTAGGTCTGAAGAGTCCTGATATCCTGTCAGACACATCTTTAATTTTTGCACCTGGAAGACAGCACATTTCTCTTGAGGTTATATCCGGTCTGCAGATAGCGGCCTCTGTTCCTCTCAACAGGGAATCGCCCATGACAACAAACTCTCGTTTCTTCTTCACAACAGTTTTCTTTCTCCATTCAGGAGGACTCTGAGGGCGTACAAGGTTGTTTGTGGGCAAAGTCTTATCCTGATGTATTTCTTCATCGTTCTCCTGTGTAAGAGCCTGGTATTGGTTCCTGAGCAGAATTGGTGCTGACTGCCTCCTGATCCTCCTGCTTCTCTGGGTCACATGCTTCCATTCCTCTGTTTCTTCAGTTGCACTTCGAATTTCTTCTCTTTCTGTACCATGAAGAGATAATTCTGCTCTGTCTAAGAACTCTTCACCTTCCTTAATGGTCTTCAATGTAGATAACCTCTCTTCCAGATTTTGCAACTTTTCCTCCAACAGGGACACAAGCTTGCATTTCTGGCATGTGAAGTTTGGCTTTTCCACTGGTAAGTCTATGAACATGTAGCAAGAAATGCAGCTCACCACATGGCTCCTAGCCTCTTCCATGTTCTTATTGTTCAAGAGATAATCAAGCGGTGAAATATAAGCCAAAACTCACGCGGTTTACTGATGTCCTCCTTTCAGCTGCAACAGCCAAAATCCAGTGTTCCTTGAGCTCGCGGAGACTCTTCACTTATCCCAGAAGGCACTGGGAATATGCAAATTATCTCCTCGGGACTCCTCCCCTGGTTTACTGATGTCCTCCTTTCAGCTGCAACAGCCAAAATCCAGTGTTCCTTGAGCTCGCGGAGACTCTTCACTTATCCCAGAAGGCACTGGGAATATGCAAATTATCTCCTCGGGACTCCTCCCCTGGTTTACTGATGTCCTCCTTTCAGCTGCAACAGCCAAAATCCAGTGTTCCTTGAGCTCGCGGAGACTCTTCACTTATCCCAGAAGGCACTGGGAATATGCAAATTATCTCCTCGGGACTCCTCCCCTGGTTTGTGCTCCACACAAGTAATTCCTCCCCTGTCACTGGCAGGCAGCCTAAGGATCAGCGCTGCTGCACACAACAAAATCCTCCCTCCCCTGTCACTGCACACTAACTGTACAGCTAATCACTATCAGCACAAGCACAGAATTTTTGTTTTTTTACTGCCTAACGCTCTCCCTACTTTTATGAGCACTGTGAGCCACACAAAGCAAGCCAATCACTGCAATGCCCTTCTCTAAGAAGGTGGCGGCCTCTGCCCATGTCATCGCGTTGCCCACAGTGTGCATCCCTGCTCATTGGATGAGAAAAGGCACTTCAAGCATTATGGGAAAACCGACTTTGGCGCTCGGGTCGCCGAACACATGGCCAACCTCACGCTATGGTCGACTTTGGCGAAAGTCGGTCTTTTTTAATCTGACCGACCTGTTTCGCTCAACTCTAGTCACCAGCAGTTTGTGACCTGTCAGTTCGTTCAGTTGTTTGCTGGAGCAATACAGAAATCACAACTCAGTGCAAGTCTTTGAGGACTAGAATGAACCCAGGACAATTCCCTCTCATAGACTTACATTAAGAACTTGTGACCATTACCTCTGACTCAGCAAGAAGTTGCGGTCAAGAGATGGCGGAGCAGGACCAGAGCAGCACCGATAATAGATGAAGATGGAGGTTGTTGAGAAGAATACTAGGATCCAGAATTAGTAGCACCACTCCAGCGCTGAAATGAAAAAAAACACGCTGGAGTAGTGATTAGTGATGGGTGAGCACTAAAATGCTCGGGTGCTCGTTTCTCGGGTCGAGGAAATTGGAATGCTTGGGTGCTCGACCCGAGCAACGAGCCCAATGTAAGTCTATGGGAAACTCGAGCATTTTTGCCTCGGCCCCCCCGGCGGTCTGCAGATGGACTGAAAACTGCAAAAATAGATGGGAACAGTGCTCAAATGACATGGAAACAGAATGGGGAAGACCCCTAAAAGCATTTCTGACTCCCAGGTCACTGCTGTGAACAATGTTGTCAGAGTCTTATGCCACTTTTACTGACTCACAATAAAACATTCAAAAACAAAGCCAAAATGGATTTTCCTGGGAAATATGTTAAGGAACATCCTTTCCAGGTTAATGACTTGTATGTAAGGCAAAATAAATAACCAAAAACAAAAATGATCCTCCACACCTTGGGCTATGTTCACATGTAGCGTTTTTCATACGTTTTTCAACTTTAGCATTGCTTTCAACCAAGACAAATGCATTCACTGGGAAATGTCATTTTAACATTTTACAACAACCTTATCTGGCCATGTGGTGGGTGACACATCAGACACATCCTGTTTCATTTATGAAGGAGGGACTCTAAAAGTCACAAAGCCTATTTTTATAAGGCCATCAAGCGGCATTTACTATTCTTAAAGGGCTCGCAATCAGCCCTCACTATTCTTAGAGAGCCATCAGCCGGCTATCCTTTGTTGTTCTCATTATTAAAATGTGGGTCTCCTATACTGTTGTTTGCATGCAGTGAGTGGCAGGGCTGCCCCAAATTTAGACGCACCCCAATACCCCTTTGAACAGTCATATAGGAGGGCCACCTGAAAGAAATGTTCCCATTATTAGGAATTTGGAACTCCCATATTGTTTGCCTATGCAGTGAATGCCAGGCCTGACCAAAATTTAGTCCCACCCCAATACCCCTTTGAATAGACGGACAGCAGGGCCTCCTGAAACCCATGTTCCCATTATTAGGAAGCAGGTACTCCCATACTGTTTGCCTATGCATTGAATGCAAGGCCTGCCCCAAATTTGGATGCACACCAATAACCCTTTGAACAGACGTACTGGAGAGTCACCTAAAATCAATGTTTCCATTATTAGGAATTTGTTACTCCCATACTGTTTGCCTATGCATTGAATGCAAGGTCTGCCCCAAATTTAGACACACCCAAATACTCCTTTGAACAGACATACAGGAGGGCCACCTGAAAGCAATATTCCCTTTCATTAGGAATTTGGTACTCCCATACTGTTTGCCTATGCAGTGAATGCAAGGTCTGGCCAAAATTTAGACGCATGTCAATAAAACTTTGAACAGATGTACAGGAGGGCCACCTCAAAGCAATGTTCCCATTGTTGCACAGCTTCTGAATCCACATCTTTGCAGTAGAAAACTTCACAGAGCAGGCTGCATGGTATAACAAGCTTTTACTGGTAACAGCATGAGTAAAGGATAAATGCACAGTCATTTCAGTATTGCATCAGGAAACAGGAACAAAATGAAAGTGAAAGTACAAGTGAGACTATCTCTTATACAATACATTAAACAGAAGGAAACATTACACAACATCGCCATCTACTGTCAGGTCAGCATAAAGTTCTCCTTTTACTTATAATAAGTCCTGATCTGTTGCATATGCCAACACCCTTTCTCAACAATAAGGACTTATTCAATCAAACCCAACTTTTTTATTAGTCTCTGATGTTTATCAGCATTCAACACCTTCGTGAAAATGTCTGCTGTCATTTCTTCAGTAGGGAATACTCCAACTTCAAGACTCCTTGGTCCTGATGATCTCTCTAGAAATGATATTTCAGATCAATATGCTTGGTTCTTGGATTGACTCTTTCCATCTGAGCAAGAACAAGACATCCTTGATTGTCCTCTTTTAGTTTTGTTGGTTCCAACTGTGGTTGTCCTAGGTCTGTTAACAATTGTCTTAACCACAGTACTTCTTGACTCGCATGTGCTGCTGCAACATATTCTGCTTCTGTTGAAGATAGTGTCACAATTGACTGTTTCTTACTTGTCCAACTTATTGGTCCACTTGAGAGAAAAAAAATATGTCCACTGGTAGATCTTCTGTCAGTTGGATCTCCAGCCCAATCTGCATCAACATATCCTGTTAAAATGCAATTATCACCTGTGGGTAATTTCAGCTTAACATTGCTAGATCCTTTCAAATAACGTATTACTCTCTTCACGGCATTCCAATCAGCTTTATTTGTTTTGATACCTTTCTACTCAGGATTCCTACTGCTGCTGCGGTCTGGTCTTTAACGGTCGCTAGAACCCGTAGTTTTCCTATTGCTGTTCTGTATTCTTCATTGTTTGGTAGCATATTTTTTTCACTGTTCATCTCTTTGAGATAATTAGTTTCCATTGGAGACTTTACTGTTTTTGCATCCTTTAGTCCAAATTTTTCTGTTATTTCTTGAATCATGTGATTTTGATTCAGTAGGAAACTTCCGTCTTCTTCTCTTTCTATCTGTATTCCTAGGTACTGTTTTACATTTCCTAAGTCTTTGATTTCAAAATGTTGTTTCAGGATTTTTAGAATGATTTCTTTATACCTTTCTTGTTTAAAACAAATCAAAATGTCATCTACATATATGAGTACATAAATCCATCTATTACTCAGCCTTTTTGTGTACAAGCATGGATCAGCTTTGCTTGAAATTTTTCATTTGTTAGTACTTCCTTGATTTTGTCATTCCACGCTTTAGCTGCTTGTTTTAAACCATATATGCTTTTCTGTAGTTTACAAACTTTGGATTTCTTTCATCTTTGAATCCTGGAGGTTGTTCCATGTGTTAGGGTTCAAATTCCCACTCCTGCACAGGGGAATCTTGAGCTGTTCCTGCTGCGGTCCCCATCCGTCTCCGGCCGCAGTGGTTCCTGCTCAGCAGAGACGTCGGTCCCAGCGTCTTGCCCGGCCCAGTACTGTGCAGAGACTTGCTGCTGCAACCAGTGTTGGAGCAGGCAGATTTGGGACTAAGTCCTTTGTTGCTTCATCTGAGCATGCCCAGGGCAAGATCTCCCATTGGAGATCAGGGGTCACATGCTCAGATACAGCTGCCACTCCTATTGGTCCTTCAGGAAGGTCCTGTGGCTGTTGATGTTCTGAAGCAGCTTCCCATTGGTCCTTCTTGGAAGGTCTTTTTCTCGTGGCTGCTATAAAAGGCCGTGCGCTAGTATCAAATCTGTTACGTGCTTGCGCCAGTGTGGTCATGTATGCATGTGGTTAGGTCTGGCTGAAATAAGACCCTAGAATACCGGCACCTCCGGTGATGAGATTGTATGCACGTATTCAGGGCTCGGCTGAAAATGCCATTAGAATACCTGCTACTCCGGTGAGGAGATTATTGCTTGGGTTCTGATTGCATGACCACAGACTGCAATCCACTTAGCAGTCATCTGTGTTCCCTGTGAGTCTAAGAGGACACAGTCTTTGTTACAGCGGCTCTGTGAATTAACAGTCCGCTTATATCGCCATATAGTGCTACGGCGTTTACAACCTCAGCTGTGGATGTTACCGCAGTCGCTGTTCAGGCTGCTAGCATGGCTGCAGCCAGTTTGTCCTCTGCCACCTCTGCCCCTACGTTATCCCACCTCCCGCTTCCTGACAAATTTGCCGGTGACAGCAAGCAATGTCGGGGATTTGTGAGTCAGTGCTCTATACAGCTCGAGCTTCTGGCTGCACGTTTCCCCACGATCTGGCACAAGTGGGTTTTGTACTGTTTCTACTCTTGGGCAGAGCGTTGGAGTAGGCAACGCCGCTGTGGAAGCGCGACGATCGTGTGGTGCGGAGTGCTCCTCGTTTCCTGGAGGCTCTTAAAAAGGTCTTTTTAGGACCTCAGGTCACCCACGATACGGCGCTCCAACTGCTGGCATTGGCACAGGGTTCGTCTTTGGTCAGTCAGTTTTCCGTCCAGTTTCGGACTCTGGCCTCAGAGCTGGACTGGTCAGATAAAGTTCTCATTCCAGTCTACTGGAGAGGACTGGCTGACCATGCTAAAGACGCTTTGGCTACCAGGGAGATTCCCACCACACAGGAGAAGCTTATCTCCATTTCTACCCGCATCGACCTCCGTTTTCACGAGCGGAGGTTGGAGCGGGCCCAGTGTAGGCAGAGGATTCGGTTGGCTCCCACCTTTGCCAATCCTCTTGAATCTCCCGTTCTGGCGTCCGAACCCCAAAAGGCCACAGAGGTTTCTCGTGCGGGACCTAAGTCTCGGGCCGCTCGAGTATCCGTGGTCTATAACTTTTGTCAGCAGACTGGACACTATGCTAACAGATGTCCACAGCGATCGGGGAAGCGATCACGTCTAGTGACCCTGGGAGGAGGTTCACTGGAGACAGCGGCATTTTCCTCCAAGATGACATTTAAAGGGACAGTCACTGTAGATTCTTCCACACTTACAGTCGAGCTTTGTGTGGACTCAGGGGCAGAGGGGAATTTCATGTCATCTACCTTTGCTCGTCACCACGCAATACATCTGGTAGCGGTCGACAAACCAGTGACTGTCCGGGTAGTCAATGGGTTGACATTGCCCTCGCAAATTATACATCAGACTGTCCCTCTTACTTTGTGTGTACCCCCTTCCCATCAGGAAATTATTTCCCTTCTGGTCCTTCCCGAGGGAATAGACAAAATCCTACTGGGAGTACTCTGGCTCTGTTTCCACTCCCCTCATATTGAGTGGACCTCCGGTAGGATACTGGGTTGGAGTGAGACATGTAAGGGCAGATGTGTCAGGGAGTGCATTCAGGTTACCACTACAGAGATACCCGCAGATCTTACTCCTCTTCCCAAGTGCTATCAGTCATATGCAGACATGTTCTCTAAAAAGGCTGGGGAGACTCTACCGCCCCATTGTCCCTACGACTGTCCTATTGACCTCTTGCCTGGAGCAGAACCTCCTCGGGGAAGGTTCTGTCCCCTCTCTCTTCCTGAGATGGAGGCTATGTCTCATATATATCCAGGAGAATCTGGCAAGAGGGTTCATTAGGAAGTCGGTGTCACCAGCAGGGACGGGGTTCTTCTTCGTGCAGAAGAAGAATGGAGAATTACGTCCGTGTATAGATTACAGGGAGTTATTGGCTATGAAGTTGGCCTTCTCCGAGTGGAGACATCTTCTGGAGGGGGCTCGCTTTCCCTTCCAGGTCTTCACGGACCACAAAAACTTGGTATACTTGCAAACAGCCTAGCAGCTGAATTCGCGCCAGGCCAGATGGTCCCTGTTCTTCTCCCGGTTCCATTTCACCCTCCATTTCCTCTCCGGTGAGAACATTCTGGCTGATGCTCTGTCTCGTTCCGTTGTATCCTCTGAGGTGGTGGAGGAGGAGCCTCGGCTAATTGTCCCCTGTGAGAGCCTAAGAACTGTGGCTCTGGTTTTGCTTGAGTCTGTGCCTCCGGGCAAGACTTTTGTTCCCACCAATTTGCGACCGGAAGTACTTTCTTGGGTACATTCCTCCAGGGTGGGTGGACATTTCGGGACAAAAAGGACATCTGAGTTGCTGGCGAGGACATATTGGTGGCCACATATGGTCCGGGACGTCAGGGAGTATGTTCAGGCGTGCGTCTCCTGCACCAAGAATAAGTCCCCTCAACAACGGCCAGCTGGGTTACTTTTTCCTTTGCCGGTGGCAGACAGGCCTTGGGAGATGGTCGGGATGGATTTTGTGGTGGGCTTACCCAAGTCTCGCGGCTGCACCTTCATCTGCGTGATAACCGACCACTTCTCCAAAATGGTGCATTTGGTGCCGCTACCACGGTTACCATCTGCACGGGCCTTGGCAGCATTATTTATCAGGCATATTTTCCGATTACATGGTATGCCAGACAAAGTCGTTAGTGATCGAGGTCCCCAGTTTGCGTCTTGGTTCTGGAGGGAGCTGTGTCGGCTACTCAGCATTGAGTTAAATCTCTCCTCTGCGTACCATCCCGAGACGAATGGGTTGGTAGAGAGGGCCAACCAGACCTTGGTCACATATTTGCGACATTTTGTCTCTGCCAGGCAGATGACTGGGCATCTTTGCTACAGTGGGATGAGTTTGCTCTCAATAATGCTGTGGCTGACTCCACCGGATAGACCCCATTCCTCTTGAACTATGGTCAGCATCCGCGGGTCCCGGTGCCCATGCCCGTGTCTTCCGCCGACTCCAGGGTGGCAGACTGGGCTGTGGAGGCACGGGACATTTGGGACCGAACCCAGGATGCCATTCAGGCCTCCAAGGAGAGGATAAGGTCTTCAGCTGATGTTCATTTGCCCCGGGCGACTTAATGTGGCTCTCTGCCCGGAACATCAGGCTGCGAGTAGAGTCTACCAAGTTGGCACCTCGCTATTTGGGCCCCTTTAAGATCCTGGAGCAGGTAAACCCTGTAGTCTACCGCCTAGCCCTTCCACCTTATACTTGATAAAGGCCTGAAAATGGCCGAAACGTCGTATTTTATGGTGGCTGAATAAAGACTTGTTATACTTCACCTGGATTGGATGCTGTTCCTATTTTTTCGTTGGACTGTTGTTCATTTGGATCCTTGAACGCCTGAACGTGCATCCGTGCTAACTCCCGAGTGCTGTCAGCTGCTTGAATACTTGTAGCCCTTCCACCTTGTCTTGGTATCGCCGATACCTTTCACGTGTCCCTTTTGAAACCTGTGGCCATCTCCCGGTTTTCCGAGTCATCTGCCGGGACGTCGGATTCATCTACCGACGATCACGAGGTGAATGCCATCGTAGGGTGTAAGGTGGTACGGGGCAAAAAAAATTTATTTGGTGGATTGGAGGGGTTATGGGCCTGAGGATAGGTCCTGGGAGCCTGCCGAGCACATTCACACTCCGCAGCTCATCGCTGCCTTTGAGCATAGCGAAGCCCAAAGAAGGGGGGCCCTAGGAGGGGGGTTAATGGTAGGGATCGAGTTCCCGCTGCTGCACAAGCGGAATCTCGAACCAGTCCCGCTGCGGTCCCCCATCCATCTCCGGCCACAGTGGAACCTGCTCAGCAGAGACGTCGGTCCCAGCTTCTCGCCCGGTATAGTACTGTGCAGAAACTTGCTGCTGCCGCTCCTGGATCCTCTGTTGTAACCAGTGTTGGAGCAGGCAGATTTGGGACTAAGTCCTCTGTTTCTCTATCTGAGCATGCCCAGGGCAAGATCTTCCATTGGAGATCAAGGGTCACATGCTCGGACACAGCTACGACTCCTATTGGTCCTCCAGGAAGGTCCTGTAGCTGTTGGTGATCTGAAGCAGCTTTCTATTGGTCCTTTCTGGAAGGTCTCGTACTTGTGGCTACTATAAAAAGGTGGCATAACCGCACGGCCGTGCGCTAGTATCAGATTTGTTACGTGCTTGCGCCAGTGTGGTTATGCATGTGTTTAGGGACCTGGCTGAAATAAGCCCCTAGAATACCGGCACCTCCGGTGAGGAGATGTGTGTATGGGTTCAGGGCTCTGGCTGAAATAAGCCCCTAGTATACCGGCTTCTCCGGTGAGGAGTTTGCTGTATGCATTGCTGACTACTGTATTTTGAAGCTGCGCAGTCCGGACGTAACCCGGTGGCGGCACGCGGACATCGCTATTAGTCAGCGTTTAGGTTGCGACTCTGTGGAGCAACAGAGTTCTCTTATACCGCCATATAGGGCCATACCCTTTTATTTAGCGGCTCTGTGGAGTAACAGAGTTTGCCCACATCGCCATATAGTGCGACGGCGACCATATCTGCGACTCTGCGGGATAACAGAGTTCGCTCATACCACCTACTGCGCCATCTTACTAGCAGCAGGTTCTGCCTGCACGGTGGACCCCGGGCTGCGAACGCACCTTCTAATTTTATTTATTTGGTGCGTTCCGCCAGCCCTAACAGAAGAACTTGCAGTGAATTGCAGTGTTGTGGCTGAAGAACACGCAGTGGAGAATTGCAGTGTTGAGGCTGAAGAACCTGCAGTGGAGAAGTGCAATAGTTAAGCTGAAGAACCTGCAGTGAATTGCAGTGTTGAGGTGAAGAACTGCAGTGAAGAATTTCAGTGCTGAGGCTGAAGTACCTGCAGTGAAAAATAGCAGTGTTGAGGTTGAAGAACCTGCAGTGGAGAACTGCATATTGAAGCTGAAGAACCTGCAGTGGAGAACTGGAATATTTAGCTGAAGAACCCGCAGTGAATTGCAGTGTTGAGGCTGAAGAACCTGCAGTGGAGAATTGCATTGTTGAAGCTGAGCAACGTGTAGTGGAGAACTGCATTATTGAGATTGAAGATTCTACAATGGAGACCAGTTTTTCATTAGTTCTTAGTGCATCTTGTGCATATAAGGGTGTGACCGCCCCGCTTTTGGCTGAAAAAACCCTCGTTCTGGCTATGCTTCAATGGTGGGTTCAGTCCCTGCCTTTTTACATTTTATTGACAAGTGGAAAGGTTTTTTATTAGAGAGGACTGTCCCCCAAAGGGGTTTCCCTTTGGGGGCGGGATGGCTTGTAATTCTTTTTTATCAAAATTATGTTTTCCCAAAAACCCCTTTTTTTATTATTCAACTTCGCATGTTTGCAAAAAATTTTTTTTTATTTTTTTTTATTTTGGAATTTGTTTCTTGTTTTTTGTTTTCTCTGTTTAAAGGTCATGTGTTTTTGCTTTACATTTTGCATACACATTAAATTACTTTTTCTTTTAGACCCGTTTTCATTTCATTTTTGGCATCTTGTGCTATAAGGTGTGACCGCCCTGCTTTTAGCTGAAAAATCCTCCGTTGGCCCATGCTTTAACTGGGGGTTCAGTCCCTCTTTTTCCCGTT
>JARQOD010000004.1:136874409-137020361 GCA_033576555.1 Oophaga sylvatica | reverse complement strand
GAGATTCTATGAGCTGTCCGAGGCCAAAGGTGTAAATGGAGAAGAGCAGGGGCCCTAGGACTGAACCTCGTGGACTCCGACAGATAGGGGGCACGGTGAGGAGGTGGTGTGTGAGTGAGAGACGCTGAATGTCTTATCTGTTCGGTATGACGAGATCCAAGATAAGGCCAAGTCTGTGATGCCAAGAGATGAGAGGGTCTGTAGCAATAGAGAATGGTCCACTGTGTCAAAGGCAGAGGACAGGTCCTGGAGGAGGGGTGGACAGAGTAGTGTCGCTTGGCCTTGGCGGTTAATAGTTCATTGGTAACCTTAGTTAAGGCAGTTTCAGTGGAGTGGTGTGGCCTGAATCCAGATTTGTAAGCAGTCGAAGAAGGAGCAAGAAGAGAGGTGGGAGGACAGTTCAAGATGGACGTGTTGTTCCAGTAGTTTTGAGGCATAGGGGAGAAGTAATATAGGGCGATGGCTAGATACAGAGGATGGGTCAAGATAGGGCTCTTTGAGAATAAGTGTGATTGAGTCATGTTTAAAGTTTGAGGGGAAAACACCAGTTGTTAGTGATAGGTTGAAGAGATGGTTTAGGGTTGGGATGAAGACTGTGGTGCGGTTTGGGATGAAGTGGGATGGGATCGGGTCAAGTGCACAGGTGGTGAGATGTGATCTTGAGAGTAGAGTGGAGAGTCGATCTTCTGTAATGGTGGAGAAGTTGATTTTGGAGGAGGAGGGCTGGGCAGTTAGGGGAAAGGGCTCTGGGGGTTGTTGACCAAAACGGTCTCTGATGTTATCAATTTTCTGCTTGAAAAATGAGGCAAAGTCTTCAGCTTGGATGAGTGGAGAGGGAGGAGATGCTGGGGACAAAGGAGAGAATTGAAGGAGTTGAATAACTGTTTTTAGCTAACAAAAACGCATGCAAATCCGCATGAAAATCCGTATCAAAAATGCACAGATTTTTACCTGCGTTTTCTGCCAAGAGAGGAAGAATCTGCGCAGAGAATTCCACAGGCAAATCCGCAACATGTGCACGTATCCTTAATGTAACCTTATGCTGAAATAATAGAAATGCAGAAGTGTTTACCAGTTAAATAACCTCTCATAGAAATGTATAACCCTGTAAAACTGGAATTCCGAACATATGTTACCTTCTAGTAAAAGTTTGAGAGAAATTTCATGGAATGAGCACTTTTTTTAATCAAAAATCATAAAATAACATGCTCAAAAACTGATTAATTTCCACGATGATCAAAAGTTAGGATGAAATACAAAAACCCAACTTCGAAGTGCACTTTTTAAAATTAACATTCATATAACCTTATTATATTGTTGGTTCAACCACATACAGGAAATGTAGAAAAGCAGCAAACATACTAATGGATATTTAGATTTACCATCAAAATACAAAAAATTTCATTAGGGAGGTAATAATAGTCTAATGGTTCTTTTTAAGGCCTGTTTCACACATCAGGTTTTTTCAATCAGGCGAGTTCCGGCATGTTTTCTGAAAACCGAATCCGGTAAAAAATAAAACTGGATCCGGTTTTTCACCATAGACTAACATTAGTGCCGGATCGTGCCGCATGCTTTTTCGCCAGATCCGACGTCTGGTCTCAATCCGGCGTCTGGAAAAAACGTCTCATGTAACGTTTTTTATCTCCGGCGAAAAGGCCGGATGCGCCTGATCCGGCGCTTCCGTTTTTTTTTTTTACAATGAAAGTCTATGAGCGCCGCAAAGCGCCAGATCCGGTTTTTGCTGGATCTGGTGTCCGGATCCATTTTTTTTGTCTGGTTTGGGTTTTGTAGCCCAGCCCACAGCCAACCTATATAAACAATGTTTGTGGGACCACCCTCAGCCAGCGAAGAAAGCAGGAGGACGATATGGAGCCAGCCACAGGAGAGAAGGACAGGAGGCCAGACCAGCACCACCACCAACAGCACGACCCCAAGAATCTGTGGCCATGATGCAGCCGGGACCAGATGCAAGACGGTAAATATCACAGACAAGCACTTTCAGCGAGTGCCATGCAATATCAATATATTCATGGCCCTTTTTTTACCTCTTTATTCAACAGCAAAAGCCGGTCACCAGGAGCACCTACACCCCCAGGACTCCAACAGATGCGACTGCTGAAGAGAGCATGGGAGCAGAGGCCAGATGGTAAATATAACACCCCTTCCAGGCAGGGCCATGCAATATCAACTGATATTGCATGGCCTTTTTTTCTCCTTATTCCACAGAACAAGCCAACCAACAACGCCGACGCCAGGAGTACCACCACCAGGCCAAGAAGAGCAGGAGAGCACGTCAGCAGACAGCAGACGGTAAATATCACACACTACCTCTTCGAGCCAGGGCCATGCAATATCACTTGATATTGCATGGCCTTTGTTTGTCTTTATTCCACAGCAGAAGACGGCCCTCAATGCCAGCACAGGACAGTTCAGGCAGTAAGGAGACCACAGCAGCAGACAGCAGACAGTAAATATCACATGGCAAAAGGAAGGAGAAAGGGATCCAGATGTGATAAAGATCCCTGTGATCGAAACGCGTTGCCTTGTCCTGAGCTTGTCCAGGAGCATGTCATTGTTCATGTTTTTTATGTATCAATAAAGATGAAGATTTTATTGGAGCTGGATCCCTTTCTCCTTCCTTTTGCCATGTATTTCCACGCCTGATCAAGCGGAGGGTCCGTGCACCTGATATACCGGTGAGCTGGTTAGCGTTCTTATATTAGTAAATATCACACACTACCCCTTCCAGCCAGGGCCATGCAATATCACTTGATATTGCATGGCCTTTGTTTGTCTTTATTCCACAGCAGAAGATGGCCCTCAACGTCAGCACACGACAGTTCAGCCAGTGAGGAGACCACAGCACCAGACAGCAGACAGTAAATATCACACACTACCCCTTCCAGCCAGGGCCATGCAATATCACTTGATATTGCATGGCCTTTGTTTGTCTTTATTCCACTGCAGAAGACGGCCATCAACGCCACCAGCACAGGACACGTCTTCTTCTGGGAGCCCTCCGACGCATCGTCAGCGTTTAGAGGTATTTTTTTTTATTGCACAATCGCATCTCTGTTATTTATATATTAATGGCATTACTTTTTATTTATAACAGGAAATGGAACCTGAAGAGGAGCTCCCAGGAGAAGAACGAAGGGGTGGAGAGATACCCGGAGAGGGGGCTCACAATTCATAAGTTTCCTGCATGCATCGCTCAAACATAACATCACACTACACACAACACATAGAAAACAATTTAGTACAGATATCACACTGCACCCAAACACATATGCCTACATCCAAGCACATATTTTTTTTTTTTTATAGTGTTCCGGAAATGGTGCTTGGCAAAGAGGTCATAGCCGGCGCCCGCTGTCAGACGCTGAGAGGGAGAACAGTGAGCAGCACAGGAGCCGGGAGGTGAGTATTGTTTTTTTTTTTTTAATGGGGGTGCATTATACTACAGAGGCTGTATATGGGGGCTGCATTATACTACAGAGGCTCCATATTGGGGTGCATTATACTACAGAGACTCCCTATGGGGATGCATTATACTACAGAGGCTGCCTATGGGGGTGCATTATAATATAGCGGCTGCCTATGGTGGTGCATTATATTATAGACTCTGCCTATGGGGGTTTATTATAATATAGAGGCTGCCTATGGGGGTGCATTATACTATATTGAGGACTATCTGGTGTATTATGCTGTATGGATGCTATCTAGGGGCCATCATACAGTGTTGGACCCATTAAATAGTTTGGGGACATTAAGGGGCCAGTATATATCCAGTGAGGGGCATTATTCTGTGTATAGGGGAGATGTACAGGGGGAGACTTGGGACATTATTAAATGTAAAGTGGACACTTATTGTTATAGGGGAACTCGGGTTACTGTGACTGTCAAAGGGGCACACAGGGCATTATTACAGTCTGGGGGACAAAATGTGGTAATATAAGAATGCTAACCAGCTCACCGGTTTGTAGAAGCACGGATCCTCCGCTTGATCAAACGTGAAGATACATGAGAAAATGAAGGAAAAAGGGATCCAGCTTCAATAAAATCTTCATCTTTATTGATTCATAAAAACATGAATAGTGGCATGCTCCTGGACAAGCTCAGGACAAGGCTACGCGTTTCGATCACAGGGATCTTTATCACAGCTCACAGCTGTGATAAAGATCCCTGTGATCGAAATGCGTAGCCTTGTCCTGAGCTTATCCAGGAGCATGCCACTATTCATGTTTTTATGAATCAATAAAGATGAAGATTTTATTGAAGCTGGATCCCTTTTTCCTTCAATTTCTCAGACAAAATGTGGTCACTGTTTTCTAGGGCACTTGCACCGGCATTACTATATTCTAGAGGGGTGCTTTAAAATTTAGAGGTCACACAGAACCACACAGCAGGTGCAGTAATAGGGACACATATGGCAGCAGCGGCTCAGTATTGGGGTATCAGGTGCAGAAATAGGGACACATATGGCAGCAGCGGCTCAGTATTGGGGTATCAGCAGGATGAGGAGTTTGTGCAGGTTGAGAATAGTCCAATTGGTGACCAAGACAGTGCTAAAAATATGAGAAGTGAAATGTGTCTTTGTTGTAATCTCTGCAGTCAAGTCCTGGCTGGAGAAGTCGTCATGTCGGTCTGGGCCAGATGGAAAAGAAATGAAAAGTGAACAATTCCATTAGAAAGAACATCAGCGGTAAGTCATTATCTGTACCTGTGCTGTAATCTATTATATGTTCTGTAGGACTGGTATTATTTACCACAGACCATATGGCGGTAATATCAATATTGGTCTTTTTATATATAGATTATTTTTGGCAACAGCGCGGTCATTTGCTGAGGTTCTCTGATTAGAGGCCCACTCAGAAGTTTCACCCCCACTAAACCAAAACCCTAGCTACGCCTCTGGCTCTCTCTCTAGTCTTTCTTTCTCTCTCTAGTCTTTCTCGCTCTCTGTTCTTTCTTTCTCGCTCTCTGTTCTTTTTTCTCTCTGTTCTTTCTTTCTCTCTCTCTTTTCTTTCTTTCCTCTCTTTCTTTCTCTGTTTGTTCTTTCTCTCTCGCTGCTCTGTCTTTCTTTTCCTCAGTACCAGCCACTGTGCCCTCATTACCAGTCAGTGTGATCAGCAGTGCTAAATGGGTACGCTTGGGGCCAGGATATGGGTGTGATTAGCTGTTAAATGGGTGTGGTCAGGGCGTGGCCTAAAATTTGCAGCGACGCCCTACGCGCGCCGCAGCCTTTAACCCTCTTTCCTGTCTTCAAAATTTGGGAGGTATGCTGTATGACCTCACTACAACTTCTGGCCATGCTCCTGATGAGCGCGACGGATGGTCTCCTGAGGGATCTCCTCCCACACCTGGACTAAAGCATCCACCAACTCCTGGACAGTCTGTGGTGCAACGTGGCATAGCCTAAAATTTGCTGCAGCAGGCACAGCGTGCCACAGCCTTTGTCCCTCTTTCCCTTCTTCAAAGGTTGGGAAGTATGATGGTGGGCCCCAAGAATATTTTTTCTCTGGTGGGCCCAAGGTACTCCAGTCCGACGCTGCTGGCAAGGTCCATGGATATTGGCTCCTCAACAGCCTTAAATACCATGCCTTAGCAGCAGGGGCGTACATAGAAATCATGGGGCCCCATAGCAAAAGTCTGAATGGGCCCCCCCCCTCAAAAAAAAAAAACCAGAGCCATTGTAAATGTAAAGTGCCAGCACAGTGAGGGGACACATTAAACAAAAAAATGTATTATGCCCCCATAGATTGTGCCCCATAGTTGCTCCATAGATCATGCCCCCATAGATTGTGCCCCCATAGATGCTCCATAGTATAGGCCCTTATGCTGCCGCAGCTGCTGCAACCAAAAAAAAAAAAATACTCACCTTTCGTCGCTGGGGGCCAGGTGCCGGTGTCCTGAGCAGGGGGTGACACCAGGTGCCGATGTCACCGCTCGCTCAGGGCCCCGGCACCTGAGATATTTACCTGTCCTCTCTCCACTGCTGAGTGCCGCTGTCTTCGGGGTCCTCCAGCATTGAATGATCAGGCAGAGGGCGCGGCGCGCACTAACGACATCATCGCGCCCTCTGACCTGAACATTGCAGCAAGAGGACGCGAGCAACGGTGGAACGGGACAGGTAAATATCCCTTATACTCACCCTTCCGCCGGCGCGGTCTGTGCAGCCCCTGCTCTTCTCCCACGGTCTCCGCCGCCAGTGTTCAGCGGTCACGCAGGACAGCTCATTAAAGTCATGAATATGTGCGTATTGATGACTGTAATGAGCGGTACCACCTGACCGCTGAACACAGGCGTCGGAGACCGTGGGAGAAGAGCAGGGGCTGCAGAGACCGCACCAGGAGGGGTGAGTATATAGAAGAGCTGCGCTCCCCCTCCCCCGCCGACCCCCTGGTAGTACTGTGTCAGCACAGCTACCTGACCGTCGAGGGCCCCCTCACCTGTCCGGGCCCCATAGCAGCTGCTTGGTCTGCTTCATTCACGGTACGCCACTGCTCAGCAGTCTGCTTCATCAGGCTGGTTAACAAAAATAGGGGGGACCCGACGCCATTTTTTTTTTGAAGGGAACCCCTATTTTTGTTAATCAGTTCCCTCTGACGTCACTGATTGTGTCCCTGGCTGACCTGAAGTGAAAGTGGAAAGCAATCAATTAAGCTTTCCACTTCCTCTCCTGTCAGCCAGGAGAGGAACTCATTCATTTGGGGGTTTACTGTGAGGCTGCAGCATTAGCTGCGGTCCCTGCAGTAAACATTAACCCTTTCTGAAGGATTACACCGTGGGACCTGACTGTGCATGGGATAGGTAAGAATAATTTTGCTTTTTTATTTTATTTTTATTACAGGAAATGGTTTTTGCAGTCAAATAAAAGATGGTCAAAAACATGTGTCTTTATTTCATTAAAATGATTTTTAATTAAAGTGTGTGTTTTATTTTTATTTCATGCAATAGGATTAATAATTGATAGTTGTCTAATTGACAGCTCTCAATTATTAACCTAGCTTAAGGTCACCTTTCAATTGCAAGGTGGCTTTAACCCCATATTAACCCATTCGCCACCGCTACAGGGCAATGGGAATAGACGGGCAAAGTGCCAGAAAGGGCAAATCTAATTATAGATTTGTCTTTTCTGGGGTGTCTGGGGGCAGATGTTAGTAGCCAGGGGGGGCAAAAATAATGGTCCCTCTCTGGGCTATTATTATCTGCCCCCATTCGCTGGCTTTGTCTGGTTGCGAAAATAGGGCGGGAGCCCACGCATTTTTTTTAAACAATTTTACACCTCATATATATATATATACATGTCATTGAATTTGTGACACATATATATATATATTTATATTATAGTTCATACACTTCTACATAGTATAATAGCCGCAAATTCAATTGCCGGCTTTTGTGAAAATGCAGAACCCGACATGAAATGACACTTGGTGTACATAGGGTTAACCATGTCCTTTGCTATCTGATTTGCACAAATAATTACATCAGTCTATGTGTGCAAAATTTCACACCTGTAGGGGTTAATTAAAGGTGTAAATTCGTAGCAAAAAAGTCCGTTTTTTTTACAACGAATTTACAACTTTAATTAACCCCTACAGGTGTGAAATTTTGCACACATAGACTGATGTAATTGTTTGTGCAAATCAGATAGCAAACGACATGAAAAGACATGGTTAACCCTATGTACACCAAGTGTCATTTCATGTCGGGTGCTTCTGTCTTTTCACAGAAGCCGGCTTTACCCGTCAATTGAATCAGAGGCTATTTTACTATGTAGAAGTGTATAAACTATACATATATGTATATATATATGTCACAATTACATGTATATATATATATATATGTATTCTATGTGTGTATATTTTGTGTTTACAACGAAAGAAAGGGTTTTTTTTAGTTGCGATATTTTGTTCCCATAGACTTACATGGGACTTCCGGTATCGGTATCGGGTATTGCCGATATTTTAGTGATATCGGCGATACCATTCCGATCCGATATTTTTGGATATCGGAAAGTATCGCTCAACACTAATATTAACCAATGTTTGCTATCTCGTTTCAGGGGACAGAATTGTGAAGCGGTGGCGGTCTGTGAGGGATCGCTTCAAGAAGGAGTTCAACAAAGAGATGCGGACCCCGAGTGGATCTCGAGGACGCAGGAGCACATACAAGTACGCTGAAGCCCTGTCGTTCCTCCGGGTAACAATGGTCACCAGAAGGTAAATATTACCCACCCCAAGTTTTACAAAATGCTAACATGTCTAACTAAATTTTTTTTTCAGCCAGGGCCATTCAATAACAGTATATTAATTGTATTTTTTCTCTTTATTCCACAGAATGGTGACCAGCACTCGGGCGCCCGCAGAGTTGTACCCTTCTGGGGCGATCCCTCAGGAGACCGGCACCGAAGGACCCTTTGACAGCCCCGGCCGATCCGCACCTTCCCAGATACGTGAGCCCTCTGTCCCCTCCACCAGCGCTGCAGCATTGTGGCCGAGTGCATTGCATGAGGCTGCTGGTCAGGAGATACCGTATTTTTCGGACCATAAGACGCACTTTTTTTCCTCCAAATTTGGGAGGAAAGTGTGGGTGTATCTTATGGTCGGAATGTAACATGGGAAGGGGGGCAGCGGTGGAGTGAGATCGCAGGAGGCAGGAAAATATCCCCTCCGCTGCAGGAATCCAGCGCTGGGGAAACCACTGGTCCCGATACTTAAGTGCAGTGAATATTCATTAGCTGCTTCCCCACCCACCTATCAGCTGAGCAGTGAGCGGGGAGCAGCAAATGACAGAGCTACATGGTTTCCCAGCGCCTGATTCCTGCAGCAGCTGGGGAGATGTGTGTTGGAAGGAGAAGGAGGCGACAGGAGCAGAGTGCAGCAGGAGGCATCACATACCTGACAGGACAGGGGCTGTGCTGATGCCATGCTGAATGCTCCTGTGGAGGACCTGTGATGAGGTCATGAAGAGGGCTGGCTGGAGCATCACATGACCCACAAAGCCCTGCCTCTTCATGATGTCATCACAGGTCCTACAGACACACTGTACAACAGAGAATTAATTAAAAGGTTAGTAATGACAGCACATAAAAAATCACTCTGCCATCCTGTGGTGGACTATAACTCCCAGCATTCCATAGGATCTTCAGGACATGCTGAGAGTTATAGTTCTCCCATGGGATCTTAAAGCAGCACTCCAGGGTTATTTTTCAGTGCTGGAGTGGTGCTTTAAATATAAGCCCCGTGCCCCCATTCATATACTCACCGTCCAGCATCTTCACATAGTACTTTACAGACACCACACTGGTCCCGCAGCACCATCTCCTACCCGTAGCTTCCAACATAATAACATACTATTATATATAATAACACCACATATAATAGTATGTTATTTATGTTATTAAATATTTTACCACATTTTTTGCTTCAAATATATTTTTCCCTATTTTCCACCTCTAAAACCAGGGTGCGTCTTATAGTCCGATGCGTCTTATAGTCCGAAAAATACGGTAGATTTCCCTTTACCCCACCCTTCTGCCGCCACCTCTAGTACACCTGTGGCTACTGGGCGGCTGCGGCAGAGGGGTCAGGAAAAGAACTATGCGCCCGAATTCTTGCATCTTAATGCATCATTTCAGAACTGTCTTAAAGTCTTGTCAGAGCAAATGGCTGCAGGCTTTAATCAGCTCAGCTCCAGCATTCTGGAGCTTAAGACACTTCTGCAAACGATGCATTCAGAAGCAAGAAGTTCGCCAAACCACATTTTTTCTGGTCTGTAGCCGAGCGCATGGATACGCTATCTCCTAGCCAGCAGATGCATGTAATGCATACGTGCCACGGTGCTCTAGCACAGGTTATCTCCCAACCTACAGCCACCCCAGTCGTTCCTCCCACACCTGCCCCCCCTCCAGCCACCGTCCCTCCTCCCCCTCCGATTCAATACCAACAACCTTCCCAATACCACCAACCTCCCCAGTACCAACAACCTTCCCACTTCCAGCAACCTTTCCACTTCCAGCAACCTTCCCACTTCCAGCAACCTCCCCACTTCCAACAACCTGCCCCATACCAACAATCTGCCCTGTTGTGAATGTGCTAGAAATGAATTCTGAGCAGAAGCTCCCTCTGGTGGTTACAAACAGTACTGAACTATCCAATGAAGATTGTGAAGATTGGCGATCAGGTGTTACTGACTGGTCTTATATGAGGGAGGTTCCCTCCCATCAGGGTTGCCGGTGATCAATTGTTCTGGTCTCATCTTTGATTCCTGTTCACTTTGTAGCTTGCTGTTTCGTGCCTGCATCTTCTGCTAACAGATAAGACATTTTCTTCTTTTAGTTTTTTGTGCTTGCTTTTTGCATTTTGTCCTGCACTTCTGTGGGGGTCTGCCGGGTCCCCTCCGGGGGCTTGTGCTCCTCTCAGTTTAGTTCAGCCACTGTTGTTTGTTCATTTGCCTTTTCCAGTTTTTTCAGTGGCTGCTGTTTAGTTTTGTTACACCAGAGAACTAATTTAGGTGGTAGAGGTCGTGTGATCTCAGGTGTTTTTGTAATTAGTAGTGTTGGTACTTTTCAGGGTTTTTTGGGATTGCAGTAAGTGTCCTTCCTATCCTTTTCTATTTAGGAAGTTTGGGCCCCAACGTTTGCTCATACTATTTTCTGTCTGTGTCTGTATTTCCCCTTGTCTAACCGCCATTACATATTTGGGGGCTTTCTATGTTCTTTGGGGATCTGCTCCGGGGCAGATAGTTTTCCTCTTTCTGTCTTTAGGTGTAGTTAGCTTCTCAGGCTGTGACGAGGCGTCTAGGACCAACGTAGGTACGCTCCACGGCTGCCTTTAGTTGTGGTGGTTAGTCAGGGTACTGCAATCCCATAGATTCCAACCTCTCTGGTGTATTTCCTTTTTTGCCTACTCTCCTCAGCTACCAAATCATAACAGTATCACCGGCCCAAAAACTGATATTTGTATGGTACTCACAGAAGGGAAAAATAGTGTTAAAGAAAGAAGATTGTCAGAGTTGTCAGGGATTTTTTTTTTTTTTCCCTCTGTTTCTCTGAATGCTGAGGAGGATTTTTTTTTTTCCTCTCAATGGAGTTTGCACAGTTGTCTGGCCGTGTGGATCAGCTTGCCACTGAAGTTCGGAGTATTGCTACCTATCTTGCAGGGTTGCCTGTTGTGGAACCTAGGACTCCCATGCCAGATTTGTTTTTAGGGGATCGAGCTAAATTTCTGAATTTCAAAAATAACTGTAAGTTGTTTTTTGCCTTGAAATCTAAGTCCTCAGGGAACGCAGCACAGCAGGTTCAAATTGTCATCTCTCTCCTGCGCGGCGACCCTCAGGATTGGGCTTTTTCCCTGACACCTGGGGATCCTGTTTTGAGTAATGTTGATGCATTTTTTCAGGCTCTGGGGTTATTGTACGATGAGCCTAATGTCACTGATCAAGCTGAAAAAGCCTTGTTGGCATTAAATCAGGGGCTTGAGGACGCTGAGTTATACTGTCAGAGATTCCGAAGGTGGGCAGTCCTGACCAAATGGAATGACGATTAGTGTTGAGTGATACGATACCGCAAGTATCGGGTATCGGCCGATATTAGCTCTATCGGCCTTTCGATACTTAGTTCCGATATTTTCGTCTTATCGGATACCGGAATCGGGATTGTCACTGTCACTGTCAGTGTCCGTCGGTCGGGTCTGTCAGGAGTCAGCGGCACTTACCTGGCAGAAGATCTCCGGCGGTCACGGGCTGGACTGCTTCATGGCCGCCATCATCTTTCCCCGGCGGTCACATGCAGTTTCTCGCGATAGCTGCAGTGACTGCTGGGTAATCCCGGCCGTAAAGCAGTCAGTCCGATGACGTCACCGCCGGGGAAGCAGGTAATCAGCTGTGCTGCGTCGAGATGACAGGCTCTGCCTGTCATTGCGATGTAGCAGAGCTGGATCGCCGTGGGACAGTCGTTACTATAGACTGCGTCGGACAGGTGGTATACTGTTGGTTTGTTTTTTTTTTTTTTTTTTTACAGGAGATCGATGGCGTCACAGGAATGAGAGTATAATAAAAGAAATGAAAACTGTGTTGTCTCTTTTATTTCATTAAAATACTTTTTTCTTGCTGTGTCTTTTTTTTTATACATTTAAAAACTTTGGGATTAATAATGGATCGGTGTCTTATTGACACCTCTCCATTATTAACCGGGCTTATTCTCACCGTGCAATCAACGGTGACATTAACCCCTTATTACCCCACTTGCCACCGCTACAGGGCAGTGGGAAGAGCCGGGTAAAGTGCCACAATTGGCACATCTTTTGATGCGCCAAATGTGGGGCTGCTGTAGCCTGGTATTATCAGGCTGTTGAGGGCCAAAATCCATGGGCCTTGACAGTCTTTTAATACCAGGCCGCAGCAGTCTGCATTTTACTTGGCTGGTTAACACAAATAGGGGGACCCCTACGCCTTTTTTTTTTGAGGGGATCCCCTATTTTTGTTAACCAGCCAAGCTAAGCAAACTGCTGTGGCCTGGTGTTTTCAGGCTGGCAAGGTCCATGTATGTTGGCTCCTTAACAGCCTTAAATACCATTCCTCAGCAGCAGGGGCATACATATAAATCATGGGGCCCCATAGCAAAAGTCTGAATGTTCCCCACCCCCCCAAAAAAAAAACCCAGAGGCATTGTAAATGTAAAGTGCCAGCACAGTGAGGGAAGTTGAGTCGCACAGAGACAGGGGTTTTGGGGGTACTCGGCACCGATCACGTCGACTTCTATGGGGGATGTCACGAGTAGCACAGCTCGGTCCGTGACCTGGGCGATCACTGGAATGTGGGATATTTCCAGGGGATGATAGAATGTTCGTGTAGTTTGTCGTGACGCCACCTGTAGTACCTGGTCAGGGTGTCCAGCGCTGCTGTGCAGGTCGTCTGGAAGGGATGGTGTAGTGCAGGTAGGTGAAAAGTCTTCTACAGGTAACACGCTATCCTTCCAGGGCAGATAGATGTGAGATAGAGCAATGGTGCAAAGTGATGTAGCAGAGTGGACTATGCGACGTAGTAAGAAAGCAGGAAACACTTCAAGTTAAACGTTGCATAATAAAATTTTTAATAATAACATTACAAAAGTGCAAATGGCTTATATTATGTGACATGTTTTGTTACTGTTGATACCCTTGATATGTGTTATACATGTGTGTTAATAAATACATATTCAACAAAAGTGCAAATAGCATTAGTGCCAAAGTTCGTGGAGACTTCTTAGGACTACAACCCCACCGGGGTAACTTCACAGTGTCCTTTACTTGTGCTTGTGGAGGACCCGCTCCAAACCTCCAACTGTGGTCTTGGGTGGGCTGCAAGACTTTCCTTGAGCAGACCTCACTTTCGGCCACACCAAACGGGTTTTTAGTTTCTGAGGTAGTTGAAAATAGTGCACAGTAAAGTTTTTTGTAAAACCAAAATGGAGCACCGAAGTGCCAACTATTTACAGAAAAATTTGTGAGCCAGTACAGTTCATGGCTTCAAAGTTGAACATTTTCATTACAGTGAAACACCATTACCCAACCTGGATATATTAAGGCAACAATAAACTTGTTCTTCTGAACATTCACCCGTCCGGGTACATCAAACCATTACCCAACATGGGTATATTAAGGCAAAAATAAACTTGTTCTTCTGAACATTCACCCGTCCGGGTACATCAAACCATTACCCAACATGGGTATATTAAGGCAACAATAAACTTCTTTTTATGAACATTCACCCGTCCGGGTACATCAATAATTTAACTATTTACATACAGAGACCCTGTCCGGGTTATTTAGACTTCTTTGGCTGGCCTCTTCCAGGTACCACCTGGTACTGTTGTGGAGCTTGCCAAACATCCGTGACAGGAGGGTCCATCCAGACCTGATGACGTCGTGTGGCGTGTACAGTGACGTCGTGACCCGCTATCTGGGTCTGTGTGGCCACCTCTTTCGTCTCCCTCCGGGTCTGGAACCCTATGTCCCGGACTGTACGAACCCCAGGGGGCCTAACAGGCGCCGGGTACGGGCCAGCTATCATTATCATGTCCATAGCTGGGGCTGCTGAGGAGACCACTGAGGGAGGCTGGGGAGATTTACGGCGTGGGGTGGGCACTTGTGCAGAGGCCTGGTTGGGGGAGGCTGAAGGCTCGTAGGGTCTGTCAGTTTCCTGACACTCTGGGGAGTAGGGGTCGCACCTGGTAACATTTAGGGCGTACCATCCATTGTAACCCCAGTGTCGGGTGTAAGTCACCAAGTCTCCTGGCAACAGGTCCCTCCCCAGGTGTCCTTCTGGGAGGTGAGCCTCCACGTCCCGCCGGGTTACAAAAACTTCTAAATAAAGTCCAGGCTCCTGGATGAAGCCCCAACCACCTTTTAACTTAAAGTTCCGTACTGCACCCTTACGCCGCGGCTCCCTCACCGTACTTTTATCCTTTCTCATACGTGCCTTCTCTGCCAGGTCCTTCTCCAGGTGACGTTGCCGAAGCTTTTGGGATTCTCGCTGCTCCCTTTGTCGCTCTGCTTCCCGCTCCCGACGTCTCCACTCTTCCTCCTGACGCCGGTTGTAATTCTCCTCCACCAGCTGCTCCATGTCTCCACCATCAAATGCCAGCTTACGATGTCCGGTTTGCGGCAGCTCTCCTGGCGCCCCCCAGTCCTGGCGGCGCTCACCTGTGGCAGAAGCAGCCGGCTCTGGAACAGATGACGGTCGGGGCTCCGGTACAGGCAGGTAGTGCTCTGGTGCCTGCGCGGCCTCCTCCATGAGGACGGGTGTCGCTTCTTCTGCCTCAGCGACGGGGGCAGACAGCGGGATCTGGGGTGCTGGTGCGGCGTTTTCTGCAGGAACGGGTGCCTCCACTGTGATACTGGCAACCGGTTCAGATTGCAAGGGCTGGGATGCCCGCACGGCCTTCTGTACTGGAACGGGTGCCTCCACTGAGATACTGGCAACCGGTTCAGATTGCAAGGGCTGGGATGCCCGCATGGCCTTCTGTACTGGAACGGGTGCCTCCACTGAGATACTGGCAACCGGTTCAGATTGCAAGGGCTGGGATGCCCGCACGGCCTTCTGTACTGGAACGGGTGCCTCCACTGAGATACTGGCAACCGGTTCAGATTGCAAGGGCTGGGATGCCCGCACGGCCTTCTGTACTGGAACGGGTGCCTCCACTGAGATACTGGCAACCGGTTCAGATTGCAAGGGCTGGGATGCCCGCACGGCCTTCTGTACTGGAACGGGTGCCTCCACTGAGATACTGGCAACCGGTTCAGATTGCAAGGGCTGGGATGCCCGCACGGCCTTCTGTACTGGAACGGCTGCCTCACCTTCCGGTACAGACACTTCAGGGGGTAAGAGGGATTGGCGCCGCTCCAATTGTAGTTTTAGGGCCCGCCAGCTCGCTTCCATCCTGGTGACCTCCTCCTGGTGCCGGGCCAGGTCTCTCAGGGTATCCTCCTCTTCTTCCAGCATAGGAGGGTTTCCAGGCCGGGTGCCAAACGGTGGCTCCGTGGCGAATCGGTCGCTTCCGTGGGGGGAGAGCTCTGACTCCTCCATCCCTTCCCACTTCTGCTCACGTCCATTCGCCATCTCAGCAAAGTCACATGTGTCATTAGCATCAGGAGAGGCGACATCTTTTGTAGGGAGGCGGGACCTTCGCGTTCGTTTACGCCCACTGAGGATGAGGAGGCGGAACTCCAGAGCTGTGGGGCACGATCTTACATTGCAGTAACATTTAGAGTGTGCGGACATCGTTTTCGCGCCACGGAGTGATTGTAACGCCCACGAGAGCACCCCCTTATTCTTCACCTGTGCCTCGTGGCGCAGATATGACAGAAAAATGGCAAATACAGTCTATGATGATTTTTGCAATTCTCAAGCAAAAAAACAGTTCAATTAAGGCACACAGGACACATATATATGTCACAATGACATGTGTATAATATATATATATATGTATTCTAAGTGTGTATATTTTGTGTTTACAAGGAAAGAAAGTGTTTTTTTAGTTGCGATATTTTGTTCCCATAGACTTACATGGGACTTCCGGTATCGGAATCGGATATCGACGATATTTAGTGATATCGGCGATACCATTCCGATCCGATATTTTTAGATATCGAGCAGTATCGCTCAACACTAATGACGATGCTTTGGCAGCCCTTTTTCGGAAGGGTCTGTCAGAGAATGTAAAGGATGTTATGGTGGGATTCCCTGTTTCTCAGAGAATGACCGTTATCTGGGTGATTTGTGATAGGTTTTCCAAAATGATACATCTTGTGCCATTACCTAAGTTGCCTTCCTCCTCTGAATTGGTGCCTTTGTTCCTTCAGCACGTGGTTCGGTTACACGGCATTCCTGAGAACATTGTGTCTGACAGAGGAGTCCAGTTTGTTTCCAGATTTTGGAGGACTTTTTGTTCTAAACTTGGTGTTCAATTGTCTTTCTCCTCGGCTTTTCATCCTCAGACCAATGGACAAACTGAGAGAACAAACCAGACATTGGAGACTTATCTGAGATGCTTTGTGTCTGCTGATCAGGATAACTGGGTCTCTTTTTTGCCTTTGGCTGAGTTTGCTCTTAATAATAGGGCTAGCTCTGCCACTTTAATGTCTCCATTTTTCTGCAATTTTGGGTTTCACCCTCGATTTTCTTCAGGACAGACGGAGGCTTCTGTCTGTCCAGGTGTTGACTCTGTTGTGGAGCGTATGCAGCAGATTTGGGACCAGGTAGTGGAGAGGTTGTCCCTCTCTCAGGAGAGGGCCCAGCGGTTTGCCAACCGGCATAGGACTGATGGTCCTCAGTTTGAAGTGGGGGACTTGGTCTGGTTGTCCTCAAGAAATATCCCTATGAGAGTTGCATCTCCTAAGTTTAAGCCTAGGTTCATTGGACCTTGCAAGATCATGGAGATTCTTAATCCTGTTTCCTTTCGTTTACTTCTTCCAGGGACATTTAAGATCCATAACGTGTTCCACAAGTCCTTATTGAAGAGGTTTGTCGAGCCAGTGGTTCCTATGGCTGTGCCTCCTGACCCTGTTTTGGTTGAGGGCAATCTGGAGTATGTGGTTGAGAAAATATTGAATTCTCGTTTTGCTAGACGGAAACTCCAGTATTTGGTTAAGTGGAGAGGTTATGGTCAGGAGGACAATTCTTGGGTGTTTGCTTCGGACATCCATGCTAGGAGACTCATCCGTGCGTATCACAGAGCTCATCCTGACCGACCTGGTTGCTCAAATGAGGGTTCGGTGACCCCTCCTCAAGGGGGGTACTGTTGTGAATGTGCTAGAAATGAATTCTGAGCAGAAGCTCCCTCTGGTGGTTACAAACAGTACTGAACTATCCAATGAAGATAGTGAAGATTGGCGATCAGGTGTTACTGACTGGTCTTATATAAGGGAGGTTCCCTCCCATCAGGGTTGCCGGTGATCAATTGTTCTGGTCTCATCTTTGATTCCTGTTCACTTTGTAGCTTGCTGTTTCTTGCCTGCATCTTCTGCTAACAGATAAGACATTTTCTTCTTTTAGTTTTTTGTGCTTGCTTTTTGCATTTTGTCCTGCACTTCTGTGGGGGTCTGCCGGGTCCCCTCCGGGGGCTTGTGCTCCTCTCAGTTTAGTTCAGCCACTGTTGTTTGTTCATTTGCCTTTTCCAGTTTTTTCAGTGGCTGCTGTTTAGTTTTGTTACACCAGAGAACTAATTTAGGTGGTAGAGGTCGTGTGATCTCAGGTGTTTTTGTAATTAGTAGTGTTGGTACTTTTCAGGGTTTTTTGGGATTGCAGTAAGTGTCCTTCTTATCCTTTTCTATTTAGGAAGTTTGGGCCCCAACGTTTGCTCATACTATTTTCTGTCTGTGTCTGTGTATTTCCTCTTGTCTAACCGCCATTACATGTTTGGGGGCTTTCTATGTTCTTTGGGGATCTGCTCCGGGGCAGATAGTTTTCCTCTTTCTGTCTTTAGGTGTAGTTAGCTTCTCAGGCTGTGACGAGGCGTCTAGGACCAACGTAGGTACGCTCCACGGCTGCCTTTAGTTGTGGTGGTTAGTCAGGGTACTGCAATCCCACAGATTCCAACCTCTCTGGTGTATTTCCTTTTTTGCCTACTCTCAGCTACCAAATCATAACACTGCCCAATACCAGTTCCCAACCACATCTGCTCCTGTACTACCTGCCCAATCCTCCTCTCCATCACCTACCTGTTCTGGCTCCCACCTCTCCACCCATTCCATTTCTTTTTCAACCCTTTCACCTCTTTTACCTGATCCTTCCCCAACACCATCCCAGACTGCTCTCCACACTCCCACTGTCGAAGGGTCCCACAGCCCCTCCAGTAGTATCTCCACCCCACATTACACAAACCTGTGATTTTGTGTTTAATATTAAATTTTGTGTTTTTTATTAAATCTATTTATTAGATTTTGTGTTTTTTATTAAAAAAAATTATTTTCACATTGAAAAAAATAAAGTTTTTTCTCATTGAAAACAAAGAAGTTAAACATTTTTGACATTGTTAAACATTTTCAAAAAATAAAAGTTTATTTGGTTGATTAAAATGGTTGTCTGTCATTTATTTCTAAGGTAAAATAAAGGAAAAATTTATTGGTTATACAAAAGCAGGCACATAACTTTGGGTAAAAGGTAAAACATTTTTACCTTTTGTCCAAAGTTGTGTCCCTGGTTGTGTAAAGTATTCACCTTTCAAACAGAGTTCTGTACCTTTTTGGGGATTACCTAACAAATTACAGAACTCTGTTTAAAAGGTGAAATACTTTGCTAATACACAACCAGGGACACAACTTTGGACAAAAGGTAACATACTGTACATAATACACTAGAAGGTAGACAACTTTGGTTGTCAAAGGTAAAATAAAGGTAAAATTTATTTGTTATACAAAAGCAGGCACATAACTTTGGGTAAAAGGTAAAACATTTTTACCTTTTGTCCAAAGTTGTGTCCCTGGTTGTGAAAAGTATTTCACCTTTCAAACAGAGTTCTGTACCTTGTTGGGGATTACCTAACAAAGTACAGAACTCTGTTTAAAAGGTGAAATACTTTGCTAATACACAACCAGGGACCCAACTTTGGACAAGAGGTAACATACTGTACATAATACACTACAAGGTAGACAAATTTGGTTGTCAAAGGTAAAATGTGGATACAGAATGTACAAAGGTAACAGAGCAGTTTATTAAACTCTGTCATCCTGCCAGTTTACTCTTCCTTCAGGGGACGTAAAGTATTCGGCAAATTTGTCCCTCATTCGGGAAACAGTCACAGAAGTTCTATTGGTAACGTTCTGGTAATCATGCAAGGTGGTTTCTTCACAGTGTTCCTCAATGGAAATCTGTTCCTTGCTGATGACAAAATTGTGTAGAACCACACAAGCTTTGATTACCTCGTCCACAGTTTCAGTTTTTAGGTTGATAGCGGTCAAGAGAACACGCCATTTTGCTGTCAGAATCCAAAAAGCGCACTCCACCATTCTTCTGGCTCTTGTGAGGCGGTAATTAAAAATTCTTTTGGTGTGTGTCAATCCTCTGCTGGAGTACGGTTTTAGCAGGTGTTCTGACAGCTGGAAGGCTTCATCCCCTACACAAACAAAAGGCATTGGTGGGCCAGAAGTTTGAGGCAGCGGTCTAGGGGGTGGGAAATGGAAGTTGTTTCCATACAGCTGACGGCCCATTGCTGACAGTTTGAAAACTTGAGAGTCATTGGAGCGGCCATAGGCACCAATATCTACAGCAATAAATTTTTATTCTGCGTCAGCGATGGCCATGAGGACAATGGAGAAATATTTCTTGTAATTAAAATATTCGGATCCAGATCCTGCTGGCTTATCGATGTGTAGCCCAGCTACGCAGGCACACATAAAAGTCCAGGAGAGTGCACTAGAAGGTAACAGCAACGCTTGATATGCATTCACTGTCACTCACACTTTCAGACACGCCCATCTGAGATATAAGGGGGGGTGACACGTGGCTTAAAAGAGAAAGAAAGCAGAGAGTGAGAGAGAGGAGTTAGTTCAGTCAGTTAGCTCCGGGAGGCTCAGGAGTGAGTCATCCCTTGGATAGTTTCCTGTCTGAGATAGTTCAGATAGTTAATTCCGGGAGGCTTAGGAGTGAGTCATCCCCTGGATAGTTATCTGTCTGAGATAAGATCAGTCTGAGTGGAGCTTAGTGTTCAGTGGAGTTCAGCCTGTTAGCTTCTGTCTCAAGGACAGATCAGCCATTCAGTCTCGGTCCTGTGTGGACTTTGGAGGAAACTGAGAGCTGTGCAGCGAGCTCTGGATGAAGCTGACATTATTCCCAACTGCCACAAGTGCTTATGTTAAAAGCGGGAAGCAGGGCGAAGGGCACAGTGGAGAAGATAGAGAAGTGCTACAGGTATTGGATTGCCTGCACTAAATTGCCGGACACCGGGGTCCGAAGCGTTGCTACTGTTTCAAGCATAGTAACAAGAAAACCGGAGGCATCTGGACTACAGGTCGCAGAGAGCAGCCCTAAGTGTCAATACGTAACCGGAGACAGGGATAACGGGTCTAGCCTGATCAGCAAATATAGACTTAGTTTTCACCACTTAGAAGTTTTCACCACAATGTTGGCCGGGCAGGACAGCTACTGAGAAAGCTGGAGATTCAGAGTTAACTTCGCTTCAGGCAAGTTGGACTCACCTACACATTGGAAGTTAAGGAGGCCTCTAACCTGCTCAGCTGTTACCGGAAAGTGCACTCTTCACCCCGACCAGCTCCCTGGGATCTGCTTGAACCATCATCAGTAAAAGGTATGAAAAGGAGCTACCTTGTGTGTGACTGAATTCTTACTACCCCTGCATCATCACCACCATAGACTTCCAGGGACACGTCTCACCTGTGGGAGACTTGCCACCAAGCTGCCCCATAACATCCCCTGTGAAGACCCTTACAGCAGCGCTGGTACAATTACCAGAAACCACAGGTGGCGTCACGAACTACCTATCCTAAATATCCCCTGTAAATATATTCCCCCATTGCACGACCGCCAGGGCCACGGACCGAGCCACCGCTACCAGTGACAACTCCCATAGATGCCCATGGGCTCGGCTCCGAGTACCCCATAGCCCTGGTATCCACAATTGTGGTGCGTGGTCGCAACAACTAATTTTGGCGTCACGAACAGGATACGAAAGCTTGCAATTGTGAGTCCTGTGTGCCTATGTTGAATTGTTTCATGGAAAAGACTGTTTGCTGCTTTTGGCGCCAAATACCGCCATTTTACCGCCAAGTTGGCGCCCTGAGGCGCTGGTGAAGAAGGTGGGCGTGCATTCGTGGGCGTGTACCCCCCTGAGGCGCGAAAGATATGGCCGCCCTCTCCAAATGTTACTACAATGTGCGGTCCTGCCCCTCTGCTAAAGAAATCCGCCTCCTCTTCATCCTCTATCCGAAGAGGAGGAGACGCAAATCCCGCCTCCACGGAAGAGACCAGACAGTTCCTGATGGAACCTACACTCTTGCATGGGATGAGATGGTGGAAGGACAGGAGGATCTGAGCCGAGGACCGGATGATTTCCTACCTGTGCCGGAGCTGTCCCCAGATAGGGACATCGACCCCGCCATGATGGAGCTGCGGAGGGAGAATGAGGAGCTGAAAAAGAAGCTCCAGGGTCGTGCTGATCGACAGGAGACGGAGAGACGCTGGCGCACCCAAACACAGCGGCTGCTGTGGGACGCCATGTTCTCTCCTACAAGCCAAGCGCCGTCTCCTGAATTCCTGAAATCGCTGCTGGAGAAGGCTGAGGGACGACCGGAGGTTACCACCGAGAGTGCTGTACCTGATCCCACCGATGCGGAGGTGGAGGAGAAGGAGGCTGAGGGGGTATTGCCCGGACCGGAGTGCCAGTCAGGCCAGGAGGCCACAGCAGAACATCGCTCCCCGGTAAGGTCACCGGAGGGGTCCCAGCCATCGTTGCCGGAAGTCGACTGGGACGAGATGGCGCGATTGGATGACGTCACCTATGCTGTCCAGTGGGAAAGTGAGTGGTGCCGTCGTGAAGAAAAGCAGCGACGCCATCAGCAGGAAGAAGAGAGGAAAAAGCAGCGAGACCGCCAGGAGTGGCATGAAAGGTTCTTCGCTGAGAAGGAGGCCATCCGTCAGGATAAAGGTACCCGACGGGAACCGCGGCGGCAGGGGTGCGTCGCCGAGTTTCAGCTCCGCAAGGGCTGGGGCTTCATCCGCGAGCCAGGCCTCTATCCCGGGGTCTTTGTCAGCCGCCGGGACGTAGAATCCCACTTGCCCATCGGTCATCCTGGGAGGGACCTGATTAATGGGGACATAGTTAGTTACACCCGCCACTGGGGTCTGAAGGGGTGGTATGCCCTGAACGTCTCCATCGTGAGTGACCCCATCCCCGACGCCGGTACCGGAGCGTCCCAGTTCAGAGCTCCCACAGCACCAGGTCGTGCTCCAGCATCGCCCCCTGCAGGCCCATCGCAATTTAAGTTGCAAAAGGCATCGCCTCCTGCATACACCTCTGCAGCCAAGCCTCCCTCTGCATCGCAAACTGCGGTTACAGCTGAATCGCCCCCTGCTACGCAAACAGCGACGCAATCGGCGTCCCACAAAGAGGAAGCACCCGGCGTGCCCCTAGCGGTTCGCACAAGGACTGTAGCGACCCAGACCTTGATAGCAGGTCATGACCTGTTTGTAATGCGCTCTAGAGAGCATCGCGTTGTTCCAGCCCCCGGGGTGGAAGATGTAATTGAAAGTATTAAAAAGTGAAGACCGGTAGGACCCAGACAGGGGTTTACCGCATACAAGAATGTATAAAGTTCGAAGAAAGTTTGCAGAATTGCACTAAAAAGTATGTAATGTTTACATATCCTGCATAAAGTAGAATACCCGGCTGGGTTCAAGATTATACTAGGTTATACGAGTTTAATGGTTATTTAAAAAGTGAAAATGTGTGATGAAGATGTTGCACTTTATGGTCTTTCATTAATATGTGAAAAATGTTTACATAGTTTATACAAAATTTGCACAGCATGACTACTTGAAATGTATATTGTGTCTTTTGTCATAAATGGACTGCGAGGCTGTGGACTGAGCCAGCCCAAGAACTGATCTTTGTAAATAGTTGCGCTTCGGTGCATTATCTTGGTTTTACATGAAACCATTGCTAACTACCTCAGAAGAAAAACCCGTATGGTGGGGCCCAGAGTGAGGTCTGCAATAAAGTCCTGCAGCCCACCCAGGACCCACGTGGGAGGTTTTTGGTGCGGGTCCTCCACAAGAATATTGCCTTGTAATATGAGAATGTTTTGATACTTTTGTAATTTTCTACTGTACAAAATGTAACGTTCAAGAATCCTCACCTCCCGGATGGGATGAGTTTGAAATGTTATGTTATTGCAAAACAAAATGTTTCTTTTTGTCTTTTACAGCCCGGGAGTGCTGTGTTTTACCAAGGGGGGATGTGTAGCCCAGCTACACAGGCACACATAAAAGTCCAGGAGAGTGCACTAGAAGGTAACAGCAACGCTTGATATGCATTCACTGTCACTCACACTTTCAGACACGCCCATCTGAGATATAAGGGGGGGTGACACGTGGCTTAAAAGAGAAAGAAAGCAGAGAGTGAGAGAGAGGAGTTAGTTCAGTCAGTTAGCTCCGGGAGGCTCAGGAGTGAGTCATCCCTTGGATAGTTTCCTGTCTGAGATAGTTCAGATAGTTAATTCCGGTAGGCTTAGGAGTGAGTCATCCCCTGGATAGTTATCTGTCTGAGATAAGATCAGTCTGAGTGGAGCTTAGTGTTCAGTGGAGTTCAGCCTGTTAGCTTCTGTCTCAAGGACAGATCAGCCATTCAGTCTCGGTCCTGTGTGGACTTTGGAGGAAACTGAGAGCTGTGCAGCGAGCTCTGGATGAAGCTGACATTATTCCACAACTGCCACAAGTGCTTATGTTAAAAGCGGGAAGCAGGGCGAAGGGCACAGTGGAGAAGATAGAGAAGTGCTACAGGTATTGGATTGCCTGCACTAAATTGCCGGACACCGGGGTCCGAAGCGTTGCTACTGTTTCAAGCATAGTAACAAGAAAACCTGAGGCATCTGGACTACAGGTCGCAGAGAGCAGCCCTGAGTGTCAATACGTAACCGGAGACAGGGATAACGGGTCTAGCCTGATCAGCAAATATAGACTTAGTTTTCACCACTTAGAAGTTTCCACCACAATGTTGGCCGGGCAGGACAGCTACTGAGAAAGCTGGAGATTCAGAGTTAACTTCGCTTCAGGCAAGTTGGACTCACCTACACATTGGAAGTTAAGGAGGCCTCTAACCTGCTCAGCTGTTACCGGAAAGTGCACTCTTCACCCCGACCAGCTCCCTGGGATCTGCTTGAACCATCATCAGTAAAAGGTATGAAAAGGAGCTACCTTGTGTGTGACTGAATTCTTACTACCCCTGCATCATCACCACCATAGACTTCCAGGGACACGTCTCACCTGTGGGAGACTTGCCACCAAGCTGCCCCATAACATCCCTGTGAAGACCCTTACAGCAGCGCTGGTACAATTACCAGAAACCACAGGTGGCATCACGAACTACCTATCCTAAATATCCCCTGTAAATAATTCCCCCATTGCACGACCGCCAGGGCCATGGACCGAGCCACCGCTACCAGTGACAACTCCCATAGATGCCCATGGGCTCGGCTCCGAGTACCCCATAGCCCTGGTATCCACAATTGTGGTGCGTGGTCGCAACAAATGCAGATATGTTTCCCGTCCACAGTGCCCAGACAATTAGGAAACGGACATATTTGAAGAAACTTTTCTGCAATTGCAATACAACTGTCTGTTGTGGGCTCTGGTAGAAATTCCACAACTAGAGAGTCCCACAATGCACGGCATGTGTGCTTCACAATTCCAGAGATGGTGGAAATCCCAAGTCTGTATTGAAAATGCAGTGAGGAAAGAGATTCTCCAGTTGCCAGGAATCTGTGTATAAACAAAAAAAAAGGTTAAAATCACAGCATTACATACCACACATCAGCTTTAACAATTGGAGATACTATAAAAATACATTTATTTGATAGTATCTCCAATTGTTCAAGCTGAGTCAGATGGCCGTATACAAACTACCAGCAACAACATTCCAGGACAAATGTGCTCTGAAGCAAGCAGATGCAATAGATATGGCTTACCGAAGAGTCACCATCAGACGCTCCGCCGGTGAAATGGAGAAGCGGCAATAGGTGTCCGATCTTCTTATGAGGTCTCCAACACGCTCCACCAACAAATCAAAGTTCTCCATTTTCATGCGAAGATACGCAAAAAATTTCTGAGGGTTTCCTCGTAGCTCTATGTACAGTGTAGAAAACACCCCACGTGTCATTCTCTGGGCTGTGATGGGGTGGATCCAGAAATGGCGTCGTCGACGTCGCTGCAGTCTCTTTCTCTCCTTCTCCAGAACAATCGCTTTCAGACGATTCGCCTCCGCCGTGAAATCCACCAAGTTCTTCAGAATGTTTCCTATCACAATGTCCATCTTCAGCAGAAACTTGCTCTTCTCTCCAACCGGCACTTGCTCCTATACAACAAGATGAGCTATAGGAACAGTGTATATATAAGTTTTCAGTAGCCAATCATGTTTTTAACCCCAAAAAGGGCGTTTTTAAATACCGAATCCGGTGTAATCCGTCAAAAAAAACAGATAAAAAACCGGATACATCGGATGAGACGGATCCATTTTTCCGTCGGATCCGTTAGAATAATCCGGCAAAAAAACGGATCCGTTTTATCCGGTTTTAGATATCAAAAAACGGATCCGGCGATCAGGCGAGACGCCGCATAGCGCCTGACGCCGAAAAACTGATGTGTGAAAGAGGCCTAAGAGTACTAACATGTTAATAGCGTGTAATTATTGGAACTTATCAGAGTTTGGAATTTATCCTCAAGAATACTTAATATTCTGGCATAAATCATTCAAGGACACTAGGATTTGGAGCTGGCAACTGAATATATATCCAGTCATATAGGGGCTTAAATTATTACACAAATCAGACAGATGGGCAGACTGGGTGGGCCAGGGATTACTTGAAACTAGCGTTTACTTTCTGAAATCGTGTTAAGTACATAATAGATATGTTGACAATATTACAGTGTCAACATTTTAATTGCACGGCTAATTGAAGGTAAGCTATGCATGTAAAAAATGATTCCTAAGGCACCACCGAGATATATGCTTTGTGTTAGGGACACATAAGGACAAGCACACACTCTGAGCCCCCAGACAATCATTCAAACCTAAAACTCCCCCACATAAAACAGCCAAGGGCCTCTGTTTTTATTTCTTTGCTTTCAATGAGTAATTCAATTAACTGGGAGATTAGTCAGAGATCTAAATGTATATTACCCTGCATAGAAATGTCAAGTATCTTGATTTGAAATGAAAGGATCTTTCTATGGGGTCTTGGCAGGCAATGACATGACTGCGGGAAAAAAGGCCAACATGAGTCATGTTAATAGAGACAGGGCATCCATCTCGAATTGAGTCACTTAAAAACAGATGGATTTTACAACTTAGACCATCTATTTCTAGGAATAATACACATCTCCATTTGCCCACAGAGGGTAATTTAATAGATAATCCCATTTACTATAGTCCTTTTTTACCTAAAAACTTGTGAATTCTGTAAGTTTATATTTATCGACTTGGAACTCTTAGTTTTAAAAATAAAAAGACTACCCATCATATAAAACTAGAAGCCATTAATCCTATACTTTTGTCGCTCTTTAAAACTCTTTAAAAGAATGGAAAAGCATAAATTTCACTTGGCTGGTGATTTAAGGTGCAGATTTTTCATTTATGCATTCTGGCCTTCAATGAATGTATCCCTTTTAACCCATGATAAGGCTTGCATAAAATCCCAAACATCTTCTATAGCTACTTCTTTTAAGTCCTTGAGTTTGTGCTTGTTCAGCTCTGAAGTTTCACGGCTGAGAAAGGTTACAGAAAACATTTAACTTTTGTTAAATTTGGAAAAGATACCACACTCGTTATTGCTGTATTCAGTACCGTGACTTGTATCAAACCATGATTGATGACAGCATGACAGATTTTCAACTTAGCTATGAAAATGGCCAAGAAACTTTGAAATCAAGGCTGCTGTAGCAAAGAGATCCATTTATCAAGGGCCAAGCCATGATTTAAACATTAATCTGACACAGTACATAGTACAGTACCTAGACCTGTCAAAAGATCTGTGAAGGCTGTGGGAATATAAAAGACTTATTATTAAGAAGAGAAGACTTTTATCTTTCTTCTATTCTACTCAGTTTTTGAAGTAATGCAGAGTCTTTCAACACAATGAATGGAAAAATGAAACTTTTTTTAGACTACAGACTATTCATTTTTGTTTTATATTTATATATATTTGTAAATATAAGTAACACTGTAATCAAGATAATATGCAATTTCATTCTGATTAAGGAGCAGAAAACCATATAGGAGTATGAAAAAATATTTTCACTGATACACAGCCAGTGGAAGTCACTCTGAACATGCCACTGTAACCAATGTGTCACAGATGATGTAACAACTCTGCCGACATCACTGCATGGCCTCCCATCCCCCACACACCATTTTACTCACTGCTCCAGACTATGCTGTGAATTCTGTCTGCTGCCGGCTCCATGCTATGTGCCTCTTGCTTCCTGCCTGCTCTCTGCATGCTTCCTGGCTGTGTGCATAGGGGGGCGGTGCTGACACTCTCTGGTTCTTATGGAATCAGTGTGCACCTGCCTAATGTGTACCTGGCCAATTACCAAGGGGCCTTTGGTATTTAATGCAGCTCCACCTGGTAGTAACTGCCTGAGCAAAGCCTTTACTCAGTTAGTGTCTTGCTGCTGTGTTGCCCGGTCTCTATATCTCTGTCTCTGTGCTTTGGGCATTTCTCATTCTGCCCTCCAGAAGGCTGAATATCCTGGTCTCTGTGTCCTTGTTCCTAGCTTTACCTTGTACCTGTCTGTCTGCCCTCCAGGAGGCAGTATATCCTTGTCTCTGTGTCCTTGTTCCTGTGCCTTGTCTCGTTCCTTTCCCTGCCTATACTCTGTTCTATCCCAGTCTGTGGTCTCTCCTTCCCTGCTTGGTGTACCCTTGTGTTTACTCCCTCTGTCTTGTCTGCTGCTGCAGAACCTCTTGCTGCAGCTCCTCTCCACATACCTTGTGGTTCCGCTTTGCATCGCTCCTGCTGCTGCAGAACCTCTTGCTGCAGTTCCTCTACGCATACCTTGCGGTTCCACTTTGCTTCGCTCCTGCAGAACCTCTTGCTGCAGCTCCTCTCCGCATACCTTTCTGTTCTGCCTTGCTCCACTCCTGCTGCTGAACCAATTTCTGCCTCTGCTCCACACTCCTGCGGTTATGCTTCGTTCTGCTTTGTTCTGTTTCTGCTGCTGAACCTCTTGCTGCCTACTGCAGCTCCTCTCCACAGCCTTGCGGTTTTCTCCAGTGTGAACAGGTCCAAACCGTTCCTTCATTTCCATCTATATTTCCATCCTGCCAGTACCAGTACCTGCATCTCCAGTGTGAACAAGTTCAAACCTGTTCCTTCATACACCACTCCTTCCTGCCAGTACCAGTATCTGCATCTCCAGTGTGAACAGGCTCTAACCTGTTCCTTTATACACCACTCCTTCCTGCCAGTACCAGTACCTGCATCTCCAATGTGAACAGGTTCAAACCTGTTCCTTCATACACCACTCCTTCCTGCCAGTACCTGCATCTCCTGTGTGAACAGGTCTCTACCTATTCCATACATCACTCCTTCCTGCCAGTGTCTCAGCCGTGCAAGCCTACCACTGTCTCAGCCATGCCCTCCTGCAAGTGTCTCAGCCAAGCCCGCCTGCCAGTGTCTCAGCATGCCTGCCTGTCGGTGTTTCAGCCGTGCCCCCCTGCCAGTGTCTCAGCCGTGACCGCAGAGGTGTATCTAGTCTTTCTGGCACCCGGGGCAAGAATTCGGTTTGGCGCCCCCCCCCCAAGCATTCATGCGATTTGCTCACTTAGTCATGTACCAATGAGCTGCTCTCACTAATGCTCTCAATGTTCAGTGAAAAATTGAGAGAAGCACAAAGAGAAGCTCGTTGTCACAGGACCATAAGTATGAAAATCGCATATGAGTGAAGTGTCCATGTGACGACTACTGGAACCTGCAGAGCTGAATCCTGACATTGCAGCTTCTGAATTCTCACAACGAATGCACTGCACACTTTTAGGGTTCTCCCTTACCGGTGGCAAGAGTACACGGTCATGTCAGCACAAGCATGTGATTTATATACTTCTGGCCACATTCCAACTAGACGTGCCCGGCCTCGCTCCATTCATTTTCATTGAGTGAGGCCACACATGTCTAGTCAGCATGTAACCGCATGTATGTAAATCACCGACACGAGAGAATCCTAACAGCGTGCAGTGAGCACTGTGAGAATTCTGAAGTCTGCAGTCACATAGAATGACTACAGACTCAGCACAAACCTGGAGAACCCCTTTAATGCTCCTAACAAATAAAGACATGAGAATTAGTCAATTTCACAAATAATATTTACATCCAGGTACCTTATAGATGACGTCATCTCTGGAGTCGTTCTCCTTTTCTTCATCTTGTCCACACCCCATGATGAGTTTTCTCATCCACAGCCGTCTCTGGAGACCTCCATCTTCTCCGCTCTTCTGCACCAACTCTCCACACAATGCCCTTAAAGACAGAAGAGTCATTATAATGCTCCTAAATAAAAATATCTGCAATATACTGTCACCTCACACTATTCCCCTCCCTCCTCACACTGTCTTCTCTCACATCCCCCTGTTCAGCATACTGTCTCCTCATATATTTACCCCCTCACTCATACTCTCTGCTCACACATACCCCTCACTCCCCATACTGTGTCCACATACATTCACACGTTCGCTCCCCATACTGTCTGCACCCATCCCCCCACTCACCATACTGTGTCTGCACTCATCCCCCCATACTGTTTCCTCATACATGCATTCATACATACAGTACCCTCAAATCCCCCCACACATATTAAATGCCCCCATCCCCACTCCAAATCCCCCACACACATTAAGTACCCCCCATCCCCACTCCAAATCCCCCCACACACATTAAGTACCCCCCACATACATTAAGTACCCCTCATCCCCACTCCAAATCCCCCCACACACATTAAGTATCCCCATCCCCACTCCAAATCCCCCACACATAAAATAACCCCCCATCCCCACTCCAAATCCCCCACACATAATATAACCTCCCATCCCCACTCCAAATCCCCACACACATAAAATAACCCCCCATCCCCACTCTAAATCCCCCACACATAAAATAACCCCCCATCCCCACTCCAAATCCCCCACACATAAAAGAACCCCCCATCCCCACTCCAAATCCCCACACACATAAAAGAACCCCCCATCCCCACTCCAAATCCCCTCCACATAAAATAACCCCCCATCCCCCACACATAAAAGAACCCCCCATCCCCACTCCAAATACCCCCACATAAAATAACCCACCATCCCCACTCCAAATCCCCCCACACATAAAATAACCCACATCCCCACTCAAATCCCTCCCACAAAAAATAACCCCCCATCCCCACTCCAAATCCCCCCACTCATAAAATAACCCCCCATCCCCACTCCAAATCCCCCACACATAAAATAACTCCCCATCCCCACTCCTAATCCTTCCCACATAAAATAACCCATCCCCATTCCAAATCCCCCCACTCATAAAATAACCCCCCATCCCCACTCCAAATCCCCCCCACATAAAATAACCCCCCATCCCCACTCCAAATCCCCCCACTCATAAAATAACCCACATCCCCACTCAAATCCCTCCCACATAAAATAACCCCCCATCCCCACTCCAAATCCCCCCACTCATAAAATAACCCCCATCCCCACTCCAAATCCCCCACACATAAAATAACTCCCCATCCCCACTCCTAATCCTTCCCACATAAAATAACCCCCATCCCCACTCCAAATCCCCCCACACATAAAGTAACCACCCATCCCCATTAAATTCACCCCCCCATACACACACACTCACACATTATGTCCCCCATTAATCTTCGGTGGTTTCTTCAGCTCCACAGTGGAACACACTCACCACCAAGTCTTCACCCTTCTGGGCGCCGCCGGCGAGTGACGTCAGCAGCGTGATCACATGACCTGATCACGCTGCAGATGTCGCTCTGACGCGGGGGTCAGAGCTTCAATTGCACTGGCATCTGTATAGACGCCAGTGCAATTGATCCCTGGGAGCCGGCACGCAGCAGTTTCTCTGCGCCGGCTGTCAGCTTGACAGCCGGCACAGGGAACCGCCGACTCCCAGGCCGGGGGCGGCAGAACGCAGCCGCGGGGGAGACACTGCGGACCGCCGCATTAGGCGGCCCGACTGCGCCCCCCTGCCGGCTGCGCCTGGGGCGCATGCCCCGGCTGCCCCCCCGGATACGCCCCTGCGTGACCGCCTGCCAGAGTATCAGCCGTGCCTGTCGTGCTCACCTGCCTGTCTGTCAGACGCATCTGTCCTAGTGTCTTGCTCCCCAGTGGGATCAGCAGCCACAGTAAGACACCACCCTGGAGTGGCACTTGGCAGCTACCTGCCGCACAAGCCTGACCCATCAGAGGCTCCAGAGAAGACCAAGGTAGCTGCATTAGTTACGCCCCTTCCAGGGTAGTCTAGTTTGTGGCACAGTGGGTCCACAACCCCCTCACTCATGCCAATCTGCCAAGACGCGAGCGTGACAGATGACACCTGTCACGCTGTCTAATGATATGTATACAATGTCAGTAAACTATTAATACAGGAACAACACTCTATACAACAACTAGTATAGCAACATCAGCATGTAAGTATAGAATAGATTTACCTGACACGATATCTGCTGAACCAGGGTTAATCTTGAGGACTTGATGAGCTGAAACAGGAAAGAGGTGGACCGGGATCTAACCTGACCCTAAACTGGGGTCCTAACTAATCCCTCACCTTGGAGGTACTGATAATGGTTCAGAGGTCCAAGTCTCCAACCTAACCCTGTCTCCTATCAGACCCTGAACCCTGTAATCAGTCCTAAGAAGGATCCTGACTACTACCAAAGGGATATGGGCTGATCTTAGCTAAATACACAGATTAGACATATAAGACAGACAGGATAACACTCGCTTGCATACACACTCAAACACCAAAGGAACATAAATGGTCTGGGAAATAAACTCTAACCAAGTTGAGCTTAGAACAACTAAGGAGCTCACAACTAAAGTCTATACAGATTCATTCCTATCTGTGGTCTGCATGAAGGTTTCACTGGCAACTCCCCAAGCAGACAACCAGGAATTTAAAGGAAACCAATCAACAAATAATCAATTGCAGCCGGGAGAAACTGCACCCAGTCCCAGCACCGAGCACAGACAGAATTAACTCCCTAGCTGCCAAACACAAAGAAACAGCAGCTCAGCTGTGAGAAGTCAAAATGTGCAACCGCGACGATCTTCGTGGCAATGCACACATGACAGTACCCCCCCTTCTACGAGGGGCCTCCGGACCCTCAGGGCCAGGCCTGCCCAGGTGAGTTCTGTGGAAGGTCCGAACCAAACGATCTGCGTTAACATCAGACGCAGGGACCCACGTCCTCTCCTCTGGACCATACCCCTTCCAATGCACCAAGTACTGAAGGGACCGCGATTCAGACGTGAGTCAATGATCTTTGATACTTGAAATTCCAAGTTACCATTGACCAACACAGGAGGAGGAGGTAGAGGTGACGGTATGACTGGTGCCACATACCTTTTAAGTAATGACTTGTGGAACACATTATGAATTTTAAACGTAGGAGGGAGGTCCAGACGAAATGCCACAGGATTAATTATGGAACTGATCCTGTACGGCCCGATGAATCTGGGACCCAGTTTCCAGGAGGGCACTTTAAGTTTTATATTCCTGGTAGACAACCATACCAGATCGTTCACATTCAGATCTGGACCAGAAACTCTCCTCCTATCAGCCATACGTTTGTAACGGTTCCCCATCGCACTCAGATTATTCAATACACCTCTCCACACAGAAGCAAGTGACGACGAGAAACGCTCCTCCTCAGGAACCCCAGAAGGGCCCCCCCCATTGAAAGTACAAAACTGAGGATGAAAACCATATGCCCCAAAAAACGGGGACTTACCAGTGGACTCGCTCCACCTGTTGTTAAGAGCGAACTCTGCCAGAGGCAAGAAAGAAGACCAGTCCTCTTGGTTCTCTGAGACAAAACACCGGACATATGTCTCTAAGCTCTGATTCAGACGCTCTGTCTGACCATTGGTCTGCGGATGAAAAGCCGAGGAAAATGACAATTACATCCCCCGACGTAAACAAAATGCCCTCCAAAATTTGGACACAAACTGAGACCCCCTATCTGACACCACATCAGAAGGCAACCCATGAAGTCTAACGATCTCCCTAATGAACACCTGCGCCAGAGTTTTAGCATTAGGGAGTGCAGGAAGAGCAACGAAATGTGCCATCTTACTGAACCTGTCAACAACCACTAGTATGACAGTATTCCCTGACGACGGAGGAAGGTCCGTAATGAAGTCCATAGATAAATGAGTCCATGGACGCTCCGGAAGTTTCAAGGGTAAAAGGGTCCCAGACGGACGGGTATGAGGGGTTTTAGAGCGAGCACACACCCCACATGACGCGACAAAAGTTATAACATCTTTATTAGCATTAGGCCACCAAAACCGGCGAGAAAGGAGATCTAAAGTAGCCTTACTCCCTGGATGTCCTGCTAGAGCAGAATTATGATGTGCCTCAATAACCTTTTGTCTCAACAGATTTGGGACAAACAGTCTCCCTGGAGGTCCTGCAGGGCGTCCCCCTGAGCCTCTAACACCTCCTCCTCAAGCTCAGAAAATACAGCCGACACTACCACCCCCTCCTGAAGGATAGGACTCGGGTCATCCGTTTTCCCGGCCCCTGGGAAACTGCGAGACAAGGCATCAGCCTTTACATTCTTAGACCCCGGGCGATAAGTGACGACAAAATTAAACCTGGTAAAAAACAACGACCATCGAGCTTGTCTAGAATTCAGACGCTTAGCGGATTCCAAATACAACAGGTTCTTGTGATCAGTAATAACGGTAACCGGGTGGACTGCCCCCTCCAAAAAGTGACGCCATTCTTCAAAAGCTAACTTAATGGCCAAAAGTTCCCTATTGCCGATATCATAATTCCTTTCGGCGGACGACAATTTCTTAGAAAAGAAAGCGCACGGATGCCATTTACCAGGGGACGGACCCTGGGACAATATAGCACCCACCCCTACGTCAGACGCATCCACCTCCACAATGAACGGCTGAGATGCATCTGGTTGGATGAGAACGGGTGCCGAAGCAAAACATTTCTTCAAAGAGGAAAAGGCTTGGCAAGCTTTGTCCGACCATTTAGAAAAATCCGTCCCTTTTCTCGTCATGTCAGTGAGAGGTTTGACGACAGATGAGAAATTACAAATAAATTTCCGGTAGTAGTTAGCAAACCCCAAAAAACGCTGCAGAGCCTTAAGATCCCCTGGCTGATCCCATTCAAGCACTGCTCTCACCTTTTCAGGGTCCATACGGAAACCGGAGGCTGACACCAAAAAACCCAAAAACTGAAGTTCCTGTACGGCAAATACACACTTCTCCTGTTTGGCGTATAATTTATTGTCTCGCAAGATCTGCAACACCTGTCTCACATGCTCCTGATGAGACACAAGATCTGGCGAGTAAATTAAAATGTCGTCCAAATATACAACCACAAACAGCCCCACAAGGTGACGAAAAATGTCATTAACAAAATGTTGGAATACTGCTGGTGCAGTAGTCAAACCAAAAGGCATGACTAGGTTCTCATAATGTCCCTCCGGCGTGTTAAACGCCGTTTTCCACTCATCCCCCTCTTTTATCCTAATCAGATTATACGCCCCCCTGAGATCCAATTTAGAAAACCATTTGGCGCCAACAATTTGATTGAAGAGATCAGGAATAAGAGGGAGTGGATACGGATCTCGAACAGTAATCCGATTAAGTTCGCGGAAATCCAAGCAAGGGCGTAGGCCTCCATCTTTCTTCTTCACAAAGAAGAACCCCGCGGCTACTGGGGAAGATGAAGGTCTAATATGCCCTTTGGCCAGACTTTCAGAAATATAATCTTTCATAGCCTGCCTCTCAGGACCAGAAAGATTATACAACCTAGCTTTAGGCAACTTAGCATCAGGAAGGAGATTAATAGAGCAGTCATACACGCGATGAGGAGGCAACTCCTGACACCCCTCCTCAGAGAAAACATCCCCAAAATCCTCCAAAAAAGGAGGCAATGTACTAGGCACGACCGCACTGATGACTGTGTTCATGCAGTTGCTTTTGCAAAACTCACCCCATTGGCTTATTTCTCTGGACTGCCAATTAATCACAGGGTTATGTTTAACCAACCAAGGAAGTCCCAACACAATGGGAGTAGGTAGACCCTCCAACACATAACAAGATAATTGTTCCCTATGTATTGCCCCTACCCAAAGGTCAATGTTATGAACCTCATGAACAAAGCTACCTTGGCCGAGAGGCCTGGCGTCAATGGAGAATATAGGGATCGGTTTGACCAATACACTCAGATGCATACCTTGAGCCTGAGCAAACTGAGCGTCAACCAGATTAGCCCCGGAACCACTATCAAGAAGAACAGACAATCTCTCCACTCTCGTACCAACTACCACCTCCACTGGTACAAGGAACTGAGAAGAACTGGCGGATAAAATACATACTCCCAGGTTGTCGTCCACCACACAACCTGGGATTAACAGTTTTCCGGCGACTTTTGGCTCAACAAGGCACGGGATGGACATTCTCCAACAAAATGTCCCTCTTTCCCGCAGAAAAAACATCTTCTAGTCCTGCGGCGTACCGCCAATCCCCTCCTACGAAATGATGTCCCTCCCAACTGCATAGGCTCATCCGAACAGACAAGGGGAACCTCAACATAAGGGACTTTAGTGGTAGGTGGAGAAACAACAGGGAGTGGAGTTACCTCACCCCTCTCCCGAAGCCGTCTATCAGTACGGATAGCTAAGGCCATAGCAGCCTCCAGAGAAGGAGGAGACTCATACTGAGCCAAAACGTCTTTTAATTTATCAGAAAGCCCATGACAAAACTGGCTCCTAAGAGCTGGGTCATTCCACTGAGTATCTGTGGCCCATCTACGAAACTCAGAAGCAAATTCCTCTGCCGGACGATCTCCCTGCTGTATCTTACGTAATTTTGTCTCAGCAAGAGAGACCCGATCTGGGTCATCATATACCAATCCCAGGGCAGTAAAAAATTGATCTACAGACAGTAGAGCCGGGGATCCTGGAGGAAGGGAAAATGCCCAGGATTGAGGGTCCCCTTGCAGAAGTGAGATAACAATTCCCACTCTCTGCTCCTCACTCCCTGATGATCGAGGCCGAAGCCGAAAATACAATTTACATGCCTCCCGGAAGGTGAAAAATTTGTCTCGCCCACCAGTGAACCTGTCCTGGAGAGCAACCTTAGGTTCAACTCTGGTTTGCTCCAGGGGAGACAAAACTTTGGACTTAATGTCCGTCAGCTCCATGGATAATCCCTGCAACTGCAGAGCCAGCTGGGCTACTGGATCCATGGTAACTGGAGATAATTTTTAAGGCCAGTGAAAATGTCACGCTGTCTAATGATATGTATACAATGTCAGTAAACTATTAATACAGGAACAACACTCTATACAACAACTAGTATAGCAACATCAGCATGTAAGTATAGAATAGATTTACCTGACACGATATCTGCTGAACCAGGGTTAATCTTGAGGACTTGATGAGCTGAAACAGGAAAGAGGTGGATCGGGATCTAACCTGACCCTAAACTGGGGTCCTAACTAATCCCTCACCTTGGAGGTACTGATAATGGTTCAGAGGTCCAAGCTCCAACCTAACCCTGTCTCCTATCAGACCCTGAACCCTGTAATCAGTCCTAAGAAGGATCCTGACTACTACCAAAGGGATATGGGCTGATCTTAGCTAAATACACAGATTAGACATATAAGACAGACAGGATAACACTCGCTTGCATACACACTCAAACACCAAAGGAACATAAATGGTCTGGGAAATAAACTCTAACCAAGTTGAGCTTAGAACAACTAAGGAGCTCACAACTAAAGTCTATACAGATTCATTCCTATCTGTGGTCTGCATGAAGGTTTCACTGGCAACTCCCCAAGCAGACAACCAGGAATTTAAAGGAAACCAATCAACAAATAATCAATTGCAGCCGGGAGAAACTGCACCCAGTCCCAGCACCGAGCACAGACAGAATTAACTCCCTAGCTGCCAAACACAAAGAAACAGCAGCTCAGCTGTGAGAAGTCAAAATGTGCAACCGCGACGATCTTCGTGGCAATGCACACATGACAACACCAAAGAGATCATACAGTTACCACTGCTGCCACCAATATGTTTCAGATACGCAGCTGAGTGTTAGGCATCGGGCAACGGCGGGATCTGAACCTGGATCCGAGGAGTCTGTGGTCTCCCATCCAGACCCAGCCGAGGCAGATGCTACTAAGCTTCGCCGTCGATCCCAATGCCTAGCCAATACCCGAGAGGCATAAATAGTTACTTGGGTCTTTGTTCATAGTAGCCTTAAACCTAGGTTACGTAACAAGAAAAGGCTGTTGTAGGCCTAAGTCCAGAAATGCCTGCACTGAGCATGTCTGTGACATGGCGAGCCATGATTGGTGCTTAATGTCAGCTGATCCTCTGACCTGGCAACGCCTGTTTGGTCACGGATGACGTCATCGGTGATGCGATTGACGAGATGGCTGGGGCGGATCTTAGCCCTTAAATAGCTTGTCTGTCCGTGGCGCGGCGTGGTCAGATCATACTAAAATAGGCAGTGCTCATGTGTGGACGTACCAGAATCTGGGCTCTCTAGCTTTGCTCTCCGGGACCTTGCCAGAGTACGCTCGGCTTATTAGCTCAGGTCCTTCAGGCAGGTTCAGCTTATGCCAGGCAAGTAGCCAATGTGGCGCAGTCTTGCTACGAATATAGGGTAGCTATACACCCTGAGCAGTAGGGTATCAACCTGGGCATCACCTGCCAGCTGTACAGTGAAGCTTACTCATTCGGGTCTCACACCGGCTGGCAGCACGCGGGCATCGCCACCAGCTGAATATTGAAGCTGCGCAGTCCAGTCGTACCCCGGTAGGCAGCACGCAGGCATCGCCATCAGCTGAATATTGAAGTTGCTGAGTCCGGTCGCACACCGGCTGACAGCACGTACGCCTGGCGTTAGTCGCACGCACTTCCTAGCGGCTGGCACGTAGCTTCTGTGCAGTCAACAGGGCTACGTCTATACCAGCTTGAAGCACATAGAGCAAACCTAATGTCTGGCAAGTGGCTTCTGTGCAGTTAACAGGGCTACATTTACGCCAGCCTATAGCACATCTCCTGTGAAGTTAACGGAGATAGTGCCAATTCAATATCTCTCTCTTGGTGTGAAGTGACACAGGAGAGATCTAATGTTAGTTTTCTGTCGTCAGTTCGACCCTCATACTCTAGGGGAGTTCGGCAGCAGTGAACATAAACTGCATCGTGGACCCTGGCTTCGGTTGCAATCCATTATATAATAAACCTGTTGCAGCCGAGCTAATAACACCGAGGGTCGCGCTGATCCCACCACGGCAACCAATTGTCAAGGGAACGTAACTCTGCTGCCTACAATTTTCAGGATAATTATGCAATTGACTGACAAGTGATGGAAGAGACTGCAGCTGCTTCCACTACTAGGATGGTTACTGAAGAACTAACAGTGAGCATATGGTATATAGACCTCCGAATCCAACACATGGAATATATGTACTGTTTATAACCCCGTACGGTCACTGTTAGTTTCGCAATAACAAAAGAACCACTAGCTGCCACCACCAATCGTTTACATAAGCCGATTGGACACCTGTAATAGGCACTGTATGGCTTCAGGAGTGTGGTTTGCAGAGTAAGAGGAACAGAGCTATTAAATTTATATATTTAATCCAGAAGATAGGCAGTGTTTATAAAAAATATTCAGGATGATACAAAATGGGAGGAATCAATATGATATATACAATTACATAAAATAAAAATAAATAACGAAAGAAAACTACTAAACCTGGCCACATAAATGCCTTAGAGCTTAGCTGAGGGAAGCACTCCCATTTGGAAAATGGTCTGAACCTACAGCAAAGTCTTCCAAGAACTGATAGAGAACCCAAAACCCAACTACTGCTTTTCACGAGTGGCAAGTTATGCCCACACACCTCCCCTTGATGACCTCATGTAGGGGCAGATTGTGGCATGTGCTGGGTATGTTATAATTTTAAGAGATCCTCAACTTACAGGATATCTTCACCCCTGAAGTTTCCAGGCGGTACATAACAACGTCATATTTTCTTCCATGATTTTACTGTTAAATAGAGATCAAACATGGCTTGGTTTGCATCATCTATTGTACAGTTATTAAGTTGGAGGGTTCTAGTGGCCCAACAGCAATGTAAGTGAATGAATCACATCCATCCCTTCGCTAAAATGCCGAAAATCTAAATCACATAAATATAGGATTGATACAGAATCCTAATATTCATATCTGGACTAATGATGAGCGAATTTGTTCGGAAAACGATGGCCAAACAAAAAATTCGGCACGAATTTGGCACATTCGAATTCGTGATCGGAAACACAAGCAAAATGTTATAAAATCGGTAAAAATCGGTAACATTCGGTAAAAGTGTAGGAAAATATTTGCATTGCCACAAAAATATTTTAGCCACTTTATCAACGATAATGGTGGTGTATAGAGTTGAGCGAAACAGGTCGGTCAGATTCAAAAGTCTCCGACTTTTGCCAAAGTCGGGTTTCGCTCGGCGAAACCTGACCATAGCGTTAAGTCAGCCATGCGGTCGGCAAAACGAGCGCCAAAGTCGGATTTCCCAGAATGCTTGCAGGCGCCTTTTTTTCAGCCAATGGGCAAGGACGTACACTGTGGGCAATGAGATGACATGTGCAGCGTCCACCACCATTGTAGAAAAGGGCATTGCAGTGATTGGCTTGCTTTGAAGGACGTCATAGTGTCTATAAAAGCCCTGACCGCCGACCTCCATTTTACTTCTGCCGATCTTGGAGAGGTTGCTGTTTATCAGAAGGGAGAGAGTTAGGGCTGTAAAGATATAAGAAGTTCTTATGTGCTTGTGCTGATAGCAATTGTGCTGTACAGTTAGTGTGCAGTGACAGGGGAGGATTTTCTTGTGTGCAGTAGCGCTGGTTATTAGGCTGCTTGCTGTATTGCTGTGTGTACACTGCTGTGCAGACTGCTTTTTACACAGCACTAATACTTTTATTCTTTTTTTTCTGCACAGTTACCGACAGTTCATTTTTTCCCACAACGTATAGAGCTGTACGCACTTCACACACTACCATGTACCGGCTGGTATCACGGACAAATACATGCTGACTATCTGTGTGTGCCTCCGGAAATATAAACGGAAATTTAAATTTTCCCCCAGACCGTATACAGCTGTAGACTTCTGATACAGTACCGTATTTCTGCTGTTTGTATTAAATCTCCGTATATATTTCAGCAGTAAGACACACTGTCACAGACCCAGTCTGGCTAACACCAGAATATCAAAATCAAGGAAAAGTGTACTGTTTAAGTAGCGTACAGCTGTATGCAGTGTTGAGGGAATTGTAAATCTCCGTATATATTTCTGGAGGAACACACACAGTCAGAGGCCCAGTCTGGCTAACACCAGAATATGACAATCAGGAAAAGTGTACTCTATCTGTAGCGTACAGCTATATAGAGTTTTGGGGGAATTGTAAATCTCCGTATATATTTCAGCAGTAAGGCCGGCGTCACACTGGTGACAGAATCGGACGACTGCAATACGATGAAATATCGCATTGCAGTCTGCCCTATGTTAATCTATGGAGCAGCTCCCAGTATCAGATTTTTTGTGGTCCGTTTTAAACGTCCGAGTGCAATCGCAGCATGCTGCGATTGTCACCGATTGTGGGTCGACTATCGCCAATGCAAGTCTATGGGAGCGATGAAAAATCGGATTACAAACGGACCGCACGTGTGACTTGCGATTAAATCGCATCGGTGTCCTTTAGAAAAGCCGGCAATTCATCCCCGGCTATACTGTAAAATCACACTGACAGCTTTTATAAAGAATAGAAAGAATAGATATACACACATAGAATACATATATATATATATATATATATATATATATGTCATTGTGACATATATATATATACATATATTTATAGTTCTTACACTTCTACATACTGTAATAGCCGCTAATTCAATTGCCGGCTTTTGTGAAATCACAGAAGCCGACATGAAATGATACATTGTTTAGACACAGTTAACCATGTCATTTCCTGTTTTGATATATGGTTTGAACTTACAATTACATAAGTGTATGTGTGCAAAATTTCAGACATGTAGGGGTTAATTAAAGGTGTAAATTCGTTGAAAAAAAATGCGTGGGCTCCCGCTGTATTTTCTCCACCAGACAGACAAAGCAAGTGAGTGGGGGCAGATAATAATAGCCTAGGGAGGGTACATTTTTTTTGTGCCCCCCCCGGCTACTAACATCTGCCCCCAGACACCCCAGAAAGGGCAAATCTCTAATTAGATTTGCCCTTTCTGGCACTTTGCCCGTCTATTCCCATTGCCCTGTAGCGGTGGCGAATGGGTTAATAAGGGGTTAAAGCCACCTTGCAATTGAAAGGTGACTGTAAGCCAGGTTAATAATTGAGAGCTGTCAATTAGACAACTATCAATTATTAATCCTATTGAAGTAAATAAAAAAACACACACACTTTAAGAATAAATAATTTTAATGAAATAAAAACAAATTTTTTTGACCATCTTTTATTTTACTCTTAATCCCTCGAAGCCCTTGATCTCCTAAAATAAATAAAAAATAATAAAACAACATTATTCTTACCTATCTGGCGATCTGTCACGTCCCACGATGTAATCCTTCACAAAGGGTTAACTAGCAATCAGCTAAGCAGCGCAAGGGATTAAGGGATATCAAAATACAGGAAATGACATGGTTAACTGTGTCTAAACAATGTATCATTTCATGTCGGCTTCTGTGATTTCACAAAAGCCGGCAATTGAATTAGCGGCTATTACAGTATGTAGAAGTCTAGGAACTATAAATATATATATATATATATATACATGTCACAATGACATGTATATATATATATATATATATATATTATATATGTGTTCTATGTGTATATATCTATTCTTTCTTTTGTGATTTAAATACTATTCTTTTGGATCCATTATATGTCAGTTTTGCAAGCCTGCGAGAAATTCCTGCAAGTCGGATGAAAATCGGATGTTACAAGATACACACACATGCGACTAAATCGCGTCTTTGAAGGAAAATCGGATGCCAGGCGGATGTGTGATGTCTACATTTTGGTACGATAATCGACCGACTAAAACGGTCCGATTTTTTGTAGTTGTGTCTGACTCCGGCCTAAGACACAGGCCCAGTCTGGCTAACACCAGAATATCAAAATCAGGAAAAGTGTACTGTATCAGTACCATACAGCTGTATACAGTGTTGGGGGAATTGTAAATCTCCGTATATATTTCAGCAGTAAGACACACGGTCATAGGCCCAGTCTGGCTAACACCAGAATATGAAAATCAGGATAAGTGTACTGTATCAGTAGCGTACAGCTGTATACAGTGTTGGGGGAATTGTAAATCTCCGTATATATTTCCGGAATCACACACAGATAGTCAGCCTGTATTTGTCCGTGATACCAGCCGGTACACGGTACTGTGAGGAGCGTACAGCTCTATATGGTGTGGGAAAAAATGAACACTCGGTAACTGAAAGAAATTTCCCCCTTATCACTGGCAGGCAGCCTGCCTATTAATCAGCTCAGCTGCTCTACACAAGCAATTTCTACTCTTTCACTGGCAGGCAGCCTAATAACCAGCATTGCTTCACACACCAAAATCCTCCCCTGTCACTGCACAGTAACTGTACAGCTAATCGCTATCAGCACAAGCACAGTTTTTGTTTTTGGGCCCTGCCTAACGCTCTCCCTGCTGAGAATCAGCGTCAGCAACCTCTCCCCAGGGGCGCCGCTATAATGAGGCGAGTTGAGCTGTTGTCTCAGGCAGCGGCAGCCAGGGGGCGGCAGAGCAGAACTCATAACACCCGCGCCGCTCAATGTGTGAGAGGCAGTGAGAAGGAAGCTGCCGGATCATGGAGAGGTGAGTCTGACCGCTGTGTGTGTGTGTGTGTGTGTGTGTGTGTGTGAAACTGCTGTGTGTGTGTGTGTGTGTGTGTGTGTGTGTGTGTGTGTGAAACTGCTGTGTGTGTGTGTGTGTGTGTGTGTGTGTGTGAAGCTGCTGTGTGTGTGTGTGTGTAGCTGCTGTGTGTGTGTGTGTGTGTGTGTGTGTGTGTGTGTGTGTGTGTGTGTGTGTGTGAAGCTGCTGTGTGTGTAGCTGCTGTGTGTGTGTGTGTGAAGCTTCTGTGTGTGTGTGACGCTGTGTGTATGTATGTATGTGTGTGTGTGTGTGTGTTGTGTGTGTGTGTGTGTGATAGATGAGGAAGCGATATCAGCGTTGGAACGGGCAGAGGTGAGTAGTTTTTTTTTTTATGCAAGGCCATTATCCAGTATGGAGCATCATGTGAGGCCATTATACTGTATGCAGCAGTATATGGGGCCATTATTCCGTCTGGAGCATCATGTGGGGCTATTATACTGTATGCAGCAGTATATGGGGCCATTATTCAGTATGGAGCATCATGTGGGGCTATTATACTGTATGCAGCAGTATAAGGGGCCATTATTCAGTATGGAGCATCATGTGGGGCTATTATACTGTATGCAGCAGTATATGGGGCCATTATTCAGTATGGAGCATCATGTGGGGCTATTATACTGTATGCAGCAGTATATGGGGCCATTATACAGTATGCAGCAGTATATGGGGCCATTATTCAGTATGGAGAATCATGTGGGGCTATTATACTGTATGCAGCAGTATATGGGGCCATTATTCAGTATGGAGCATCATGTGGGGCTATTATACAGTATGCAGCAGTATATGGGGCCATTATACAGTATGCAGCAGTATATGGGGCCATTATTCAGTATGGAGCATCATGTGGGGCCATTATACTGTATGCAGCAGTATAGGGGGCCATTATTCAGTATGGAGCATCATATGGGGCCATTATACTGTATGCATCATTATGTGGGGCCATTATTCAGTATGGAGCATCATGTGGGGCCATTTTACTGTATGCAGCAGTATATGGGGCCATTATTCAGTAGTTTTTTTCTTTCCCATCTTTCTTTCTCTCTGTTCTTTCTTTCCCCTCTTTCTTTCTATCTCTGTTCTTTCTTTCTCTTTCTTTCTCTCTGTTCTTTCTTTCTCTCTGTTCTTTCTTTCTTTCTCTTTCTTTCCACTCTATCTTTCTGTTCTTTCTCTCTCTCTGTTCTTTCTATCTGTTTTCTTTATTTCTCTTTCTCTCTCTCTGTTCTTTGCTTCCCATCTTTCTTTCTCTCTATCTCTCTGTTCTTTCTTTCTTTCTTTGTTCTTTCTTTCCCCTATTTCTTTTTTTCTCTCTGTTCTTTTTTTCTGTCCCCTCTTTCTTTTTCTGTTCTTTCTTTCTTTCTCTCTGTTCTTTCTTTCCCGTCTTTTCTTCTTTCTCTCTCTGTTCTTTTCTCTCTCTGTTCTTTGTTTTCCCTTTCTTTGTTTATTTATTTCTCGCTCTACTTTCTCTCTGTTCTTTCTTGCTTTCCCCTCTTTCTCCCTCTTCTTTCTCTCTGTTTTTTTTTTCTCTCTCTGTTCTTTCTTTTACTCAGTACCAGTGTGCCCATAGTATCAGTCACTGTGCCCTCAGTACCAGTCAGTGTGATCACCAGTGCTAAATGGGTGTGGTCGGGGCGTGGACATGGGTGTGACTAGTTGTTAAATGGGTGTGGTCGGGGCGTGGTCTAAAATTTGCCGCGGCGCGCTGTGCGCGCCACAACCTTCCTCGCTCGAATTGGGGGGCGCCGTTTTGCAGTTCGCCTCAGGCAGCACAAAGGCTAGGTTCACCCCTGCCTCTCCCTACACTAAGATCAGCAGAAGTAAAATGGCGGTCAGCGCTGAGGGATTTTGTATGCACTGTGATGCCACACAAAGCCAGCCAATCGCTGCAATGCCCTTCTCTAAGATGATGCTGGCCGCTGCCCATGTCATCGCGCTGCCCACAGCCTGCGTCCTTGCTCATTGGCTGAGAAAAGGCCCTTAAAGTAGTATGGGAAAACTGACTTCGGCAAAATGGTGGCCGAACACGTGACCGACCTCGCACCATGGTCGGGTTTCGTTTCATGAAACCCAACTTTGGCGAAAGTCGGCGATTTTTGAATCTAACTGACCTGTTTCGCTCAACTCTACTTTTTATTCATTTAGGAGATTATACTGTTATCATTGGGAGGTTTCTTCAATAAAATTCGATGTATACTCTAACGGGTGATGACTTTTATTAGACTGACTATCATTTGCACCAACCACTTAGGAAAATCAGAGAAAAATATCAATTTGGAGCATAGTGTATATATACATATATATGTAAATATATATATATATACAGTGCCTACAAGTAGTATTCAACCCCCTGCAGATTTAGCTGGTTGACACATGCGGAATTAACTTGGCATTGTGACATTTGTACTGTAGATCAGCCTGGAAGTGGGAAATGCACTGCAGCAAAAATTTTTGTTTTAATTTTTTTTTTAAAAACGTTAAAAGTTAATTCAGAGTGTCATTTATTATTCAACCCCTCAAACCACAAGAATTTTGTTTGGTCCCCCTAAAGTATTAAGAAGTAGTTCAGGCACCAAGAATAATGAGCTTCACATGTGTGGATTAATGATCTCTTTTGCTAGCCTTTTCTGACTATTTAAGACCCTCCCCAAACTTGTGAACAGCACTCATACATGGTCAACATGGGAAAGACAAAGGAGCATTCCAAGGCCATCAGAGACAAGATCGTGGAGGGTCACAAGGCTGGCAAGGGGTACAAAACCCTTTCCAAGGAGTTGGCCCTACCTGTCTCCACTGTTGGGAGCATCATCTGTAAGTGGAAGGCTTATGGAACTACTGTTAGCCTTCCACGGCCTGGACAGCCTTTGAAAGCTTCCTCCCGTGCCGAGGCCAGGCTTGTCCGAAGAGTCAAGGCTAACCCAAGGACAACAAGGAAGGAGCTCCGGGAAGATCTCATGGCAGTGGGGACATTGGTTTCAGTCAATACCATAAGTAACGTACTCCACCGCAATGGTCTCCGTTCCAGACGAGCCCGTAAGGTACCTTTACTTTCAAAGCGTCATGTCAAGGCTCATCTACAGTTTGCTCATGATCACTTGGAGGACTCTGAGACAGACTGGTTCAAGGTTCTTTGGTCTGATGAGACCAAGATCGAGATATTTGGTGCCAACCACACACGTGAAGTTTGGAGACTGGATGGCACTGCATACGACCCCAAGAATACCATCCCTACAGTCAAGCATGGTGGTGGCAGCATCATGCTGTGGTGCTGTTTCTCAGCCAAGGGGCCTGGCCATCTGGTCCACATCCATGGGAGGATGGATAGCACGGCCTACCTGGAGATTTTGGCCAAGAACCTCCGCTCCTCCATCAAGGATCTTAAGATGGGTCGTAATTTCATCTTCCAACAAGACAACGACCCAAAGCACACAGCCAAGAAAACCAAGGCCTGGTTCAAGAGTGAAAAAGTCAAGGTGTTGGAGTGGCCTAGTCAGTCTCCTGACCTTAACCCAATTGAAAACTTGTGGAAGGAGCTCAAGATTAAAGTCCACATGAGACACCCAAAGAACCTAGATAACTTGGAGAAGATCTGCATGGAGGAGTGGGCCAAGATAACTCCACAGACCTGTGCCGGCCTGATCAGGTCTTATAAAAGACGATTATTAGCTGTAATTGCAAACAAGGGTTATTCCACGAAATATTAAACATAGGGGTTGTATAATAATTGACCCACACTTTTATGTTTAAAATTTATTAAAATTCAACTGAGCAACATAACTTTTTGTTTTGTAAGATTTATGCTTCTGTTAATAAATCCTACTCTCGTTTGCAGTTTGAAGGCTCTAACTTATTTGCATCTTATCAAACCATCTAAATCTGCAGGGGGTTGAATACTACTTGTAGGCACTGTATACAGTTGAAACCAGAAGTTTTACATTCACTATATAAAAAGACACATATGCATGTTTTTCTCAATATCTGAAATGAAATCAGAATAAACCTTTCCCGTTTTAGGTCAGTTAGGATTAATTATTAATATTTTCCAAATGCTAGAATAATGAGAGAGAGAGAATGTTTAACACATTTTTATTACTTACTGCAAAGTCAAAAGTTTACATACATTTCATTAGGATTTTATACCATTGCCCTTAACACCTTAAAGTGCAATGATAGATATGTCCAACATTGGAAGGCTCCCTCAAAATCCGTTGCTGTGGACAATGGCACCGCTGTGTCTTTTGGGGTGCGTCAGCCGCCTGGAAGTCCCTGGATCTGTGTTAACTTCACACAGTCCTGGGTTGCAGAGAGACACCGGCTCTGTAGCTTGCAAACTCAAAACTGACCCAGCAAAAACTGACAGATTTAAATGGAATCTTGGCTATAGAGCCACATCCAAAACCTGGCTGGAGAGAGTGAACCGTCCCACTACCATCCTGTAGTACATTCCAAAAATAAAAGCCCTTAATGGGTTTTCCTAAGAATCTGACTTGGTCACTACCCAATCCACACTTTCTTTTATTTTGCCTTATGATTCACAGGCATCCTGCTGTGAACCCAAGGCACTCCAGCGGGTTTAATAAGACTCCAGTTGCATCCTGGGGGACACATATCGACCCTCGCATATGATTCCCCTCACTGCCTCATATATCCCCCCTTCTGTTTAAACTTGTGGGGTTGAACACTGGTCACCATACAGGGTGCCCAGGCCAGGGCATTCGCATTCCCTTGCGCCTTCCCTGCTTGATGTTCCATGGTGAAATTGAAATTTTGCAGACACAAGAACCACCTGGCTACCCGAGCATTCCTCTCCTTGACATTTTTCATTCAGACCAAGGGTGAATGATCTGTCACCAAGTGAAATGGTCGCCCGAGCAAAAAATAGCGTAGTGACTCCAAGGCTCACCTAATGGCTTCCACTCCTTCTCCCCAAGCTATAATTTTTCTCGGCCAGGGTGAGTTCCTACTTAGGTAGGTGACCTGATGTTCCTCTCCGTTCACCTCCTGTGACAGGACCGCTCCTAGGCCAACATTAGACGACACGACGAAGTCTCTCTTGAAGTTGGGGCTGATGAGGATAAGGATGGGTTGTCCGCATAGCATCTTTATAGACTGGTATGCTTCAGTTCACACTGCCCGCATTCTCCACCATATGCAGCGCAGCGGGGTTGGTGCAGTGTGACAGATAGGCATGGATCACAGAAAAGTTCAAAGCAAATGTCTTTTAATGTCCAAAACTCACCCATAGGAGTGCTGTCCTCCAGATCCCAGTCAGGTTCCATAAACACAGTCCAGAACTCAAAATCTGTTGCCGTGGACAATGGTACCGCAATGTCTTTAGGGGTGCGTCAGCCACCTGGAAGTCCATGGCTTTGTGTTAACTTCACACAGTCCTGGGTTGCACAGAGACACCTGCTCTGCAGCTTACAAACTCCAAACTGACCCACCCAAGGCAAAAACTGACAGATTTAAATGGAATTCTGGCCATAGAGCCACTTCCAAAACCTGGCTGGAGAGTGTGAACCGTCCCACTACCATCCTGTAGTTCACTCCAAAAATAAAAGCCTTTAACAGGTTTTCCTAAGAATCTGACTGGGTCACTACTTGGATCCAATCCACACTTTCTTTTATTTTGTCTTGTGATTCACAGGCATCCTGCAGTGAACCCAACGCACTACAGTGGGTTTAATAAGACTCCGATCGCATACTGGGGGACACATATCGACCCTCGCATTTGATCCCCCTCACTGTCTCACATTATATATAAATATATATATATATATATATATATATATATTAACACAGTAAAAAATATATATACAGTACAGACCAAAAGTTTGGACACACCTTCTCATTTAAAGATTTTTCTGTATTTTCATGACTATGAAAATTGTAAATTCACACTGAAGGCATCATAACTAGTGTTGAGCGATACGATAATGCAAATATCGGCTATCGGCCGATATTAGCTCTATCGGCCTTTCGATAATTCGTTTCGATATTTTCGTCTTATCGAATACCGGAATCGGATTTGTCACTGTCACTGTGAGTGTCCGTCGGTCGGGTCTGTCAGGAGTCAGCGGCACTTACCTGGCAGAAGATCTCCGGCGGTCACGTCCTGGACTGCTTGATGGCCGCCATTATCTTCTCCCTGGCGGTCACATGCAGTTTTTCGCGATAACTGCAGTGACTGCAGGGTAATCCGGCCATAAACCAGTCCGATGACGTCACCGCCGGGGAAGCAGGTAATCAGCTGTGCTGCGCCGGGATTCTGATGTAGCAGAGCTGGATCGTCGTGGGACACTCGTTACTATGGACTGCGTCGGTCAGGTGGTATACTTTTTTTTTTTTTTTTCATTTTTTTACAGGAGATCGATGGCGTCGCAGGATGAGACTGTAATAAAAGTAATGAAAACTGTGTTTTTTTTTTTTAATTAAATTAAAAAACTTTTTTATGAACATTCACCCGTCCGGGTACATAAACAATTTAACTATTTACATACAGGGACCCTGTCCGGGTTATTTATAATTCTTTGGCAGGGGTGTTCCAGGTACCACCTGGTACTCTTCTGATGCTTGCCAAACATCCGAGGCACCAAGGACCACCAGGACCTGATGACGTCGTGTGGCCTGTACAGTCAAGTCGTGACCCGCTATCTGGGTCTGTGTGGCCACCTCTTTCATCTCCCTCCGGGTCTGGAACCCTATGTCCCGGACTGAACGAACCCCAGGGGGCCTAACAGGCGCCGGGTACGGGCCAGCTATACTTATCATGTCCATAGCTGGGGCTGCTGAGGAGACCACTGAGGGAGGCTTGGGAGATTTACGGCGTGGGGTGGGCACTTTTGCAGAGGCCTGGATGTGGGAGGCTGAAGGCTCCGAGGGTCTCACAGGTTCCTGACACTCTGGGGAGTAGGGGTCGCACCTGGTAACATTTAGGGCGTACCATCCATTGTAACCCCAGTGTCGGGTGAAAGTCACCAAGTCTCCTGGCAACAGGTCCCTCCCCGGGTGTCCTTCTGGGAGGTGAGCCTCCACGTCCCGCCGGTTCACAAAAACTTCTAAATAAAGTCCAGGCTCCTGGATGAAGCCCCAACCACCTTTCAATTTAAAGCTCCGTACTGCACCCTTACGCCGCGGCTCCCACAGGGTTCCTTTATCCTTTCTCATCCGGTCCTTATCTGCCCGGTCCTTCTCCAGGTTACGTTGGCGAAGTTTTTGGGATTCTCGCTGCTCCCTTTGTCGCTCTGCTTCCCGCTCCCAACGTCTCCACTCTTCCTCCTGACGCCGGTTGAAATTCTCCTCCACCAGCTGCTCCATGTCTCCACCATCAAACTGCAGCTTACAGTGTCCGGTTTGCGGCAGCTCTCCTGGCGCCCCCCAGTCCTGGCGGCGCTCACCTGCGGAGGAAGCAGCCGGCTCTGGAACAGATGACAGTCGGGGCTCCGGTACAGACAGGTAGACCTCTGGTGCCTGCGCGGCCTCCTCCATGAGGACGGGTGTCGCTTCTTCTGTCTCAGCGACGGGGGCAGACAGCGGGATCTGGGGTGCTGCCGGTGCAGCGTTTTTTGCACGAACGGGTGCCTCCACTGCGACAACGTCAACCGGATCACATTGCAAGGACTCCTCTACTAGAACGGGTGCCTCACCTTCCGGTACAGACACTTCAGGTAAGAGGGATTGGCGCCGCTCCAAGTTTAGTTTTAGGGCACGCCAGCTCGCTTCCATCCTGGCGACCTCCTCCCGGTGCCGGGCCAGGCCTCTTAGGGTATCCTCCGCTTCTTGCAGCGTAGGAGGGTTTCCAGGCCGGGTGCCCAACGGTGGTTCCGTGGCGATCGGGTCGCTTCCGTGGGGGGAGAGCTCTGACTGCTCCATCCCTTCACACTTCTGCTCGTGTCCATTAGCCATCTCTGCCAAGTCAAATGTGTCATTAGCATCTGTAGAGGGCCCCTCTTTTGTAGGGAGGCGGGACCTTCGTGTTAGTTTCCGCACACTGAGGAGGATGAGGAGGCGGAACTGAAGAGCTGTGGGGCACGATCTTACATTGCAGTACCATTTAGAGCCATCGTTTTCGCGTCACTGAGTGAGTGTACACCCACGAAGAGCACGCCCTTCTTCTTCACCAGTGCCTCGTCGTGACGCAGATATGGCGGAAAAATGGCAAATACATTCTCTGATGATTTTAGCAATTCTCAAGCACAAAACCAGTTCAATTCAGGCACACAGGACTCACTTATAGCGAGCTACAGAATCCTGTTCGTGACGCCCAAGTTGAGTCGCACAGAGCCAGAGGTTTTGGGGGTACTCGGCACCGAGCCCGTCGACTTCTATGGGGTATGTCACGGCTTTACCCGGCAATTGAATCAGAGTCTATTTTACTATGTAGAAGTGTATAAACTATAAATATATGTATATATATATGTCACAATGACATGTATATATATATATATATATGTATTCTATGTGTGTATATTTTGTGTTTACAACGAAAGAAAGGGTTTTTTTTGTTGCGATATTTTGTTCCCATAGACTTACATGGGACTTCCGGTATCGAAATCGGATATCGACGATATTTAGTGCTATCGGCGATACAATTTCGATACGATATTTTTAGATATCGAGCAATATCGCTCAACACTAATCACAACTATGAATTAACACATGTGGAATTATATACTTAAAAAAGTGTGTAACAACTGAAATTATGTCTTATATTCTAGGTTCTTCAAAGTAGCCACCTTTTGCTTTGATGACTGCTTTGCACACTCTTGTCATTCTGTTGATGAGCTTCAAGAGGTAGTCACCGGAAATGGTTTTCACTTCACAGGTGTGCCCTGTCAGGTTTAATAAGTGGGATTTCTGGCCTTATAAATGGGGTTGGGTGTTATGTTTCGGTAGCTGAGGAGAAATAGCAAAAATAGCCGAAGTAGCAATACACCAGAGAGGCTGGAAACTACTGGGTTGCAGAACCCTAAACTAACCGCAACACTAGAAGTAGCCGTGGAGCGTACCTACGGTGATCCTAGATGCCTCGTCACAGCCGGAGAGATAGCTACACCTAAAGACAGAAAGATGAAAGCTATTGCCCTGTAGCAGTACCCCCAAAGAAATAGGAAGCCCCCAAACATGTTATGGCGGTTAGACAAGAAGAAAATACGAACACAGACAGAAAATAGAATGAGCAAACGCTGGGGCCCAATACTGTCTAGATAGAAAAGTATAGGAAAGAATTCTGACTGCAACCCAAAAAACCCTGACAAAAATACCAACACTTCTGATTAACAAAAAACCTGAGGTCACACGATCTCTACCACCTAAATCAGATCTCTGGTGTAACACACAGCAATTCAGCAAATAAAAAGTGACACAGGAACAGAGTCAAAGTGCAAACACAAACAGCACAATGCAGAGCCAGGCCCCAAAAGGGGACCAGGCTGAAGTCCACTGCAAGGCAGCAAACCAGCAAGGAAAATCCAACCAGAGGAAAAAAAAATAACAAGTCACTTATCTGAATGAGAGCAGTAATGCAAGCTGAGCTCCACGCAAGCCCTGGAAGAACAATTGATTACCGGCAAGGCTGCTGGGAGTTCAGGTCACTTATATCAGACCAATCGGACCCAGCTGAAAGCCATTCAGCAATTGGTTCATTACCCTCAGCAACCACCGGAGGGAGCCCCAGCTCCGAAGTCACCTCAAACGTGTTCACAACAGTTGGGGCCATCAGTTGTGTTGTGCAGAAGTCTGGTGTATACACAGCTGATAGTCCTACTGAATAGACTGTTAGAATTTGTATTATGGCTAAGAAAAACGCAGCTAAGTAAAGAAAAACGAGTAGCCATCATTACTTTAAGAAATGAAGGTCAGTCAGTCCGAAAAATTGGGAAAACTTTGAAAGTGTCCTCAAGTGCAGTTGCAAAAACCATCAAATGCTACAAAGAAACTGGCTCACATGAAGACCGCCCCAGGAAAGGAAGACCAAGAGTCACCTCTGCTTCTGAGGAAAAGTTTTTCCGAGTCACCAGCCTCAGAAATCGCAGGTTTACAGCAGCTCCGATTAGAGACCAGGTCAAGGCCACACAGCGTTCTAGCAGCAGACACATCTCTACAACAACTGTTAAGAGGAGACTTTGTGCAGCAGGCCTTCATGGTAAAATAGCTGCTAGGAAACCACTGCTAAGGACAGGAAACAAGCAGAAGAGACTTGTTTGGGCTAAAGAACACAAGGAATGGACATTAGATCAGTGGAAATCTGTGCTTTGGTCTGATGAGTCCAAATTTGAGATCTTTGGTTCCAACCACCGTGTCTTTGAAAAGGTGAACGGATGGACTCTACATGCCTGATTCCCACCGTGAAGCATGGAGGAGGAGGTGTGATGGTGTGGGGGTGCTTTGCTGGTGACACTGTTGGGGATTTATTCAAAATTGAAGGCATACTGAACCAGCATGGCTACCACAGCATCTTGCAGCGGCATGCTATTCCATCCGGTTTGCGTTTAGTTGGACCATCATTTAGTTTTCAACAGGACAATGACCCCAAACACACCTCCAGGCTGTGTAAGGACTATCTGACCAAGAAATAGAGTGATGGGGTGCTACGCCAGATGACCTGGCCTTCACAGTCACCAGACCTGAACCCAATCAAGATGGTTTGGGGTGAGCTGGACCGCAGAGTGAAGGCAAAAGGGCCAACAAGTGCTAAGCATCTCTGGGAACTCCTTCAAGATTGTTGGAAGACCATTTCCGGTGACTACCTCTTGAAGCTCATCAAGAGAATGCCAAGAGTGTGCAAAGCAGTCATCAAAGCAAAAGGTGGCTACTTTGAAGAACCTAGAATATAAGACATAATTTCAGTTGTTATACACTTTTTTGTTAAGTATATAATTCTACATGTGTTAATTAATAGTTTTGACTCCTTCAGTGTGAATTTACAATTTTCAGTCATGAAAATACAGAAAAATCTTTAAATGAGAAGGTGTGTCTAAACTTTTGGTCTTTACTGTATGTATATATATATATATATATATATATATATATATATATACATACAGTGGGGGAAATAATTATTTGATCCCTTGCTGATTTTGGCAGTTTGCCCACTGACAAAGACATGAACAGTCTATAATTTTAAGGGTAGGATAATTTTAACATTGAGAGATAGAATATCAAAAATAAAATCCAGAAAATCACATTGTATAAATAATGTAAATGTATTTGCATTTTGCAGTGAGAAATAAGTATTTGATCCCTCTGGCAAACTAGACTTTATAATTGGTGGCAAAACACTTGTTGCCAAGCACAGCAGTCAGACGTTTTTTGTAGTTGATGATGGGGTTTGCGCACATGTCAGGAGGAATTTTGGTCCACTACTCTTTGCAGATCATCTCTAAATCATTAAGATTTTGAGGCTGTCGCTTGGCAACTTGGAGCTTCAACTCCTTCCATAAATTTTCCATGGGATTAAGGTCTGGAGATTAGCTAGGCCACTCCATTACCTTAATGTGCTTCTTTTTGAGCCTCTTCTTTGTTGCCTTGGCGGTATGTTTTTGGTCATTGTCTTGCTGGAAGACCCAGTCATGACCCATTTTAATGTCCTGGCGGAGGGAAGGAGGTTGTCACTCAGGATTTTACGGTACATGGCTCCATCCATTCTCCCATTGATGCGGTGAAATAGTCCTGTGCACTTAGCAGAGAACCACCCCAAAACATAATGTTTCCACCTCCATGCTTGACACTGGGAACTGTGTTCTTTGGATCTTTGGGCGAGTTGAGTTAATGCCAAAGACTAGAGTTGAGCGATACTTTCCGATATCCTAAAGTATCGGAATCGGAATGGTATCGCCGATATCACTAAAATATCGGCGATACCCGATACCGATACCGGAAGTCCCATGTAAGTCTATGGGAACAAATATCGCAACTAAAAAAAACTCATTCTTTCCTTGTAAACACTAAATATACACACATAGAATACATATATATATATATATACATGTCATTGTGACATATATATATACATATATGTATAGTTTATACACTTCTACATAGTAAAATATCCTCTCATTCAATTGCCGGGTAAAGCCGGCTTCAGTGAAAAGACAGAAGCACCCGACATGAAATGACACTTGGTGTACATAGGGTTAACCATGTCTTTTCATGTCGTTTGCTATCTGATTTGCACAAACAATTAAATCAGACTATGTGTGCAAAATTTCACACCTGTAGGGGTTAATTAAAGGTGTAAATTCGTTGTAAAAAAAACGGACTTTTTTTGCTACGAATTTACACCTTTAATTAACCCTACAGGTGTGAAATTTTGCACACATAGTCTGATTTAATTGTTTGTGCAAATTAGGCTGGAGTCACACACAACCACAAAAAATCGGTCCGTTTTAGACGGTCGACAATCGGATCAAAATAAAAACATCACACATCCTTCTGGCATCCGATTTTCCTTCAAAGATGCGATTTAATCGCATGTGTGTGTACCTTGTAACATCCGATTTTCATCCGACTTGCGAGATTTTCTCGCAGGCTTGCAAAACTGACATATAATGGATCCAAAAGAATAGTATTTAAATGCCAAAAGAAAGAATAGATATATACACATATATATATATATATATATATATATATATATATATATATATATATATATATGTCATTGTGACATATATATATATACATATATTTATAGTTCTTACACTTCTACATACTGTTATAGCCGCTAATTCAATTGCCGGCTTCAGTGAAATCACAGAAGCCGACATGAAATGATACATTGTTTCCACACATTTAACCATGTAATTTCATGTATTTTTATATATGTTTGAAACATACAATTACATGAGTATATGTGTGCTAAATTTCAGACATGTAGGGGTTAATTAAAGGTGTAAATTCGTTGTAAAAAAAACGGACTTTTTTTGCTACGAATTTACACCTTTAATTAACCCCTACAGGTGTGAAATTTTGCACACATAGTCTGATTTAATTGTTTGTGCAAATTAGGCTGGAGTCACACACAACCACAAAAAATCGGTCCGTTTTAGACGGTCAACAATCGGATCAAAATAAAAACATCACACATCCTTCTGGCATCCGATTTTCCTTCAAAGATGCGATTTAATCGCATGTGTGTGTACCTTGTAACATCCGATTTTCATCCGACTTGCGAGATTTTCTCGCAGGCTTGCAAAACTGACATATAATGGATCCAAAAGAATAGTATTTAAATGCCAAAAGAAAGAATAGATATATACATATATATATATATATATATATATATATATATATATATATATATATATATGTCATTGTGACAATATATATATACATATATTTATAGTTCTTACACTTCTACATACTGTTATAGCCGCTAATTCAATTGCCGGCTTCAGTGAAATCACAGAAGCCGACATGAAATGATACATTGTTTCCACACATTTAACCATGTAATTTCATGTATTTTTATATATGTTTGAAACATACAATTACATGAGTATATGTGTGCTAAATTTCAGACATGTAGGGGTTAATTAAAGGTGTAAATTCGTTAAAAAAAAATGCGTGGGCTCCCGCTGTATTTTCTCCACCAGACAGACAAAGCAAGCGAGTGGGGGCAGATAATAATAGCCTAGGGAGGGTACATTTTTTTTGTGCCCCCCCCTGGCTACTAACATCTGCCCCCAGACACCCCAGAAAGGGCAAATCTATAATTAGATTCGCCCTTTCTGGCACTTTGCCCGTCTATTCCCATTGCCCTGTAGCGGTGGCGAATGGGTTAATAAGGGGTTAAAATGACCTTGCAATTGAAAGGTCACTTTAAGCCAGGTTAATAATTGATAGCTGTCAATTAGGCAACTATCAATTATTAATCCTATTGTATGAAAGAAAAATCAAACACACACAGTTTAATAAAAAATAAGTTTAATTAAATAATCACACAGTTTTTGACCATATTTTATTTTCCTGCTAAAACCATTTCCTGTAATAAAAATAAAATAAAAAAGCAAAATTATACTTACCAATCCGATGTACAGTCAGGTCCCACGGTGTAATCCATCAGAAAGGGTTAACAGGTTACAGGTCGCAGAGAGCTAATAATGCTGTCTCAGACCTGTATTCCCCTGAATGAATAACTTCCTCTCCCAGCGAAAGTAGAGGAATAGATTCATGAATGGAGCTTAATTGATTTCTTGCCAATTTAACTGTAGTGACCTGACCTAAAGGGAAAGTGGACACAATCAATTAAGCTTCATTCATGAAACACATCCTCTCCTGTCGCCAGGAGAGGAACTTATTCATTCAGGAGCTTTGAGCTGAGCATGCAGGATTACTTGCAGTGCTTGGCTCAAAGCTAGTTAACCCTTTGTGAAGGATTACAGCGTGGGACGTGACAGATCGGCGGAATAGGTAAGAATAATGTTGTTTTATTTATTTTTCTTTATTTTAGGAGATCAATGGCTTCGCACGGATTTAGTGTAAAATAAAATATGGTCAAAAAAATGTGTTTTTATTTCATTAAAATTATTTATTCTTAAAGTGTGTGTGTTTTTTTATTTACTTCAATAGGATTAATAATTGATAGTTGTCTAATTGACAGCTATCAATCATTAACCTGCCTTAAGGTCACCTTTCAATTGCAAGGTGACAGTAAGGTGAGATTAACCCATTCGCCACCGCTACAGGGCAATGGGAATAGACGGGCAAAGTGCCAGAAAGGGCGAATCTAATTATAGATTTGCCCTTTCTGGGGTGTCTGGGGGCAGATGTTAGTAGCCAGGGGGGGCACAAAAAAATGCACCCTCCCTGGGCTATTATTATCTGCCCCCACTCGCTTGCTTTGTCTGTCTGGTGGAGAAAATACAGCGGGAGCCCACGCATTTTTTTCAACGAAATTACACCTTTAATTAACCCCTACATGTCTGAAATTTTGCACAAATACACTCATGTAATTGTATGTTTCAAACATATATAAAAATACATGAAATTACATGGTTAAATGTGTGGAAACAATGTATCATTTCATGTCGGCTTCTGTGATTTCACAAAACCCGGCAATTGAATTAGCGGCTATTACAGTATGTAGAAGTCTAGGAACTATAAATATATGTATATATACATGTCACAATGACATGTATATATATATGTATGTGTTCTATGTGTATATATCTATTCTTTCTAGTCTTTATTAAAGCTGTCAGTGTGATTTTACAGTATAGGCGGGGATGAATTGCCGGCTTTTCTAAAGGACACCGATGCGATTTCATCGCAAGTCACACAGTGTGGTCCGTTTGTAATCAGATTTTTCATCGCTCCCATAGACTTGCATTGGCGATTGTCGACCGACAATCGGTGACAATCGCAGCATGCTGCGATTGTACACGGACGTTTAAAACGGACCACAAAAAATCTGATACTGGGAGCTGCTCCATAGATTAACATAGGTCCGACTGCAATGCGATATTTCATCGCATTGCAGTCGTCCGATTTTGTCGCCAGTGTGACTCCGGCCTTAGATAGCAAAGGACATGAAAAGACATGGTTAACCCTATGTACACCAAGTGTCATTTCATGTCACCCGACATGAAATGACACTTGGTGTACATAGGGTTAACCATGTCTTTTCATGTCCTTTGCTATCTAATTTGCACAAACAATTAAATCAGACTATGTGTGCAAAATTTCACACCTGTAGGGGTTAATTAAAGGTGTAAATTCGTTGTAAAAAAAACCGACTTTTTTGCTACGAATTTACACCTTTAATTAACCCCTACAGGTGTGAAATTTTGCACACATAGTCTGATTTAATTGTTTGTGCAAATTAGATAGCAAAGGACATGAAAAGACATGGTTAACCCTATGTACACCAAGTGTCATTTCATGTCGGGTTCTGCATTTTCACAAAAGCCGGCAATTGAATTAGCGGCTATTATACTATGTAGAAGTGTATGAACTACAAATATAAATATATATATATATGTGTCACAAATTCAATGACATGTATATATATATATATGAGGTGTAAAATTGCTGAAAAAAAATGCGTGGGCTCCCGACCTATTTTCGCAACCAGACAGACAAAGCCAGTGAGTGGGGGCAGATAATAATAGCCCAGAGAGGGACCATTATTTTTGCCCCCCCCGGCTACTAACATCTGCCCCAGACACCCCAGGAAAGACAAATCTATAATTAGATTCGCCCTTTCTGGCACTTTGCCCGTCTATTCCCATTGCCCTGTAGCGGTGGCGAATGGGTTAATATGGGGTTAAAGCCACCTTGCTATTGAAAGGTGACCTTAAGCCAGGTTAATAATTGAGAGCTGTCAATTAGACAACTATCAATTATTAATCCTATTGCATGAAATAAAAATAAAACACACACACTTTAATTAAAAATCATTTTAATGAAATAAAGACACATGTTTTTGACCATCTTTTATTTTACTGCAAAAACCATTTCCTGTAATAAAAATAAAATAAAAAAGCAAAATTATTCTTACCTATCCCATGCACAGTCAGGTCCCACGTGTGTAATCCTTCAGAAAGGGTTAATGTTTACTGCAGGGGCCGCAGCTAATGCTGCAGCCTCACAGTAAACCCCAAATGAATGAGTTCCTCTCCTGCCTGACAGGAGAGTAAAGGCTGGGTGTCACATAACGATACAACAGCGATCGCGACAACGATATGCACTTGTCAGGATCGCTGGTGTATCGCTACATGATCGCTGCTGAGCTGCCAAACAGGCAGCGATCTGGGACAGCGACACTGCGGGTAACATCGCTTAAGGGCCCGTCTCACATAGCGATATCGCTACCGAGATCGCTGCTGAGTCACTAGTTTTGTGACGCAGCAGCGAGCTCACCAGCGATATCGCTGTGTGTGACATTCAGCGACGATCAGCCCCCTGCCGGGTATCGCTGATCGTCGCAGAAATGTCAGGACCTTTTTTTGATCGCTGGTTTCCCTCTGACAGGCACGCATCGCTGCGTGTGACAGGCGGGAGACCAGCGATCCGCTGGTAACCAAGGTACACAGCGGGTTTCCAGGCACCGCGCAGCGCTTGGAAACCCGCTGTGTACCTTGGATACCAGCTCCCTGCATCAGGGCGCTGGTATCCAAGGTACACAGCGGGTTTCTAGGCACAGCCCCGCGCCTGGAAACCCGCTGTGTACCTTGGTTACCAGCGGATCGCTGGTCTCCCGCCTGTCACACGCAGCGATGTGTGCCTGTCAGCGGGAAACCAGCGATCAAAGGTCCTGACATTTCAGCGACGATCAGCGATACCCGGCAGGGGGGCTGATCGTCGCTGAATGTCACACACAGCGATATCGCTGGTGAGCTTGCTGCTGCGTCACAAAACTAGTGACTCAGCAGCGATCTCGGTAGCGATATCGCTATGTGAGACGGGCCCTTAAGTGGAAAGCTTAATTGATTGCTTTCCACTTTCACTTCAGGTCAGCCAGGGACACAATCAGTGACGTCAGAGGGAACTGATTAACAAAAATAGGGGTTCCCTTCGAAAAAAAAAATGGCGTGGGGTCCCCCCTATTTTTGTTAACCAGCCAGATGAAGCAGACCGCTGAGGCCTGGATTTTCAGGCTGTTAAGGAGCCAAGATACATGGACCTTGCCAGCCTGATAATACCAGGCCACAGCAGTCTGTATATCTTGGCTGATTAACAAAAATAGGGGATCCCCTCGAAAAAAATTGGCGTGGGGTCCCCCCTATTTTTGTTAACCAGCCAGATGAAGAAAACCGCTGAGGCCTGGATTTTCAGGCTGTTAAGGAGCCAAGATCCATGGACCTTGCCAGCCTGATAATACCAGGCCACAGCAGTCTGTATATCTTGGCTGATTAACAAAAATAGGGGATCCCCTCGAAAAAAATTGGCGTGGGGTCCCCCCTATTTTTGTTAACCAGCCAGATGAAGAAAACCGCTGAGGCCTGGATTTTCAGGCTGTTAAGGAGTCAAGATCCATGGACCTTGCCAGCCTGATAATACCAGGCCACAGCAGTCTGCATATCTTGGCTGATTAACAAAAATAGGGGATCCCCTCGAAAAAAATTGGCGTGGGGTCCCCCCTATTTTTGTTAACCAGCCAGATGAAGCAGACCGCTGAGGCCTGGATTTTCAGGCTGTTAAGGAGCCAAGATCCATGGACCTTGCCAGCCTGATAATACCAGGCCACAGCAGTCTGCATATCTTGGCTGATTAACAAAAATAGGGGATCCCCTTGAAAAAAATTGGCGTGGGGTCCCCCCTATTTTTGTTAACCAGCCAGATGAAGCAGACCGCTGAGGCCTGGTTTTTCAGGCTGGTAAGGATCCAATATCCATGGACCTTGCAAGCCTGATAATACCAGGCCACAGCAGTCTGCTTAGCTTGGCTGGTTAACAAAAATAGGGGATCCCCTCGAAAAAAAAAACGGCGTGGGGATCCCCCCTATTTTTGTTAACCAGCCAAGTAAAATGCAGACTGCTGCGGCCTGGTATTAAAAGACTGTCAAGGCCATGGATTTTGGCCCTCAACAGCCTGATAATACCAGGCTACAGCAGCCCCACATTTGGCGCATCAAAAGATGTGCCAATTGTGGCACTTTACCCGGCTCTTCCCACTTGCCCTGTAGCGGTGGCAAGCGGGGTAATAAGGGGTTATTGTCACCGTTGATTGCACGGTGACAATAAGCCCGGTTAATAATGGATAGGCGTCAATAAGACACCGATCCATTATTAATCCCAAAGTTATTAAATGTATAAAAAAAAGACACAGCAAGAAAAAAGTATTTTAATGAAATAAAAGAGACAACACAGTTTTCATTTCTTTTATTATTCTCTCATTCCTGCGACGCCATCGATCTCCTGTAAAAAAAGAAAAAAAACAAACCAACAGTATACCACCTGTCCGACGCAGTCCATAACGATAGTCCCACGACGATCCAGCTCTGCTACATCGCAATGACAGGCAGAAACTGTCATTGCAACGCAGCACAGCTGATTACCTGCTTCCCCGGCGGTGACGTCATCGGACTGACTGCTTTACGGCCGGGATTACCCAGCAGTCACTGCAGTTATCGCGAGAAACTGCATGTGACCGCCGGGGAAAGAAGATGGCGGCCATGAAGCAGTGCAGGACGTGACCGCCGGAGATCTTCTGCCGGGTAAGTGCCGCTGACTCCTGACAGACCCGACCGACGGACACTGACAGTGACAGTGACAATCCCGATTCCGGTATCCGATAAGACGAAAATATCGGAACTCGGAATCGGAATTCCGATACAGCTAATATCGGCCGATACCCGATATTTGCAGTATCGGAATGCTCAACACTACCAAAGACCTCAATTTTTGTCTCATCTGACCATTGCACCTTCTGCCAATCACTCACAGAAACATCCAGGTGTTCATTGGCAAACACCAGATGGGCCTGCACATGTGCCTTCTTGAGCAGTGGACCTTGCGGGCATTGCAGGATTTTTAACCTTTACGGTGTAATGTATTACCAATGGTTTTCTTGGTGACTGTGGTCCCAGCTGCCTTGAGATCACTAACAAGTTCCCCTTGTATAGTTTTAGGCTGATCTATCACCTTCCTCATAATCAAGGACACCCCACGAGGTGAGATTTTGCATGGTGCCCCAGATCGATGTCGATTGACAGTCATTTTGTATTTCTTCTATTTTCTTACTATTGCGCGAACAGTCGTCTCCTTCATGCCCAGTGTCTTACGTACGATTTTGTAGCCCATTCCAGCTTTGTGCAGATCTATAATCTTGTCCCTGACTTCCTTATAAAGCTCTTTGGTCTTGCCCATGTTGTAGTGGTTAGAGTCTAAAGGTACTGCCACACTAAGCTATCCCGCTAGCGATCTCGTTAGCGTTGCATACTAATGAGATCGCTAGCGGGATTGTTTCTATATCGCTAAATGCTGCCGCATTTAGCGATATAGTTAACGACGCTATCGCCGTTAGCAATCTTCTTAACGACTTTAGCGGTACAAAAGTACCGCTAAATCGCTAAGAAAAGGTGCCACACTAGCGATATATACTTACCCAGCGGGAGCGCCAGCGATGAAATAGGGTCCGGAACGATTCCAGCGACGAGCGAGATCACAGCAGGAAGCTCGTCGCTGGAAGCTGCCGCACTGAACAATATCGCTAACGGGATCGCTAAATAGTGACGTTTTTTAGCGATCCCGTTAGCGATATTGTTTAGTGTGGCATACCCTTAAGTGACTAATTGATTCTTTGGACAGGAGTCTTTTATAAAGGTTACTATGTTAAAAAGCTGTCTTTAATGCAGGTAACGAGTTGATTAGCAGCGTCTAACTGGTCTGTAGGAGCCAGAACTCTTAATGGTTTGTAGGGGATCAAATACTTATTTCTCATTGCAAAATGTAAATAAATTTATGTAATTTATACAAACCCATAATGGTCACAGAAATAACTTGAAACTGACAAAAGTAATAACAAATCAAAAATCTGTGAAAATGAACAAATGAAAATCAGACATTGCTTTTCAACCATGCTTCCACAGAATTAAGAAAAAAATAAAAATCATGAAATAGGCCTGGACAGAAATGATGGTACCCTTAACTTAATATTTTGTTGCACAACCTTTTGAGGCAATTACTGCAATCATACGATTCCTGTAACTGTCAATGAGACTTCTGCACTTCTCGACAGGAATTTTGGCCCACTCCTCAAAAGCAAACTGATCCAGTTGTCTTGTGTTTGAAGGTTGCCTTTTTCCAGACGGCATGTTTTAGCTCTTTCCAAAGATGCTCAATAGGATTTAGGTCAGGGCTCATAGAAGTGTTGTGAATGGGTTTGAGATGAGTTCTGAGCAGAGGCTTCCTCTGGTGGTTACAAGCGGTGCTGGTCTGTCCAGTGAAGATTGTGAGGACTGGGAATCAGGTGTTACTGACTGGTATTATATAAGGGAGTCACCTTCCCATCAGGGTTGCCGGTGATCAATTGTTCTAGTCTGAATCCTTCATTCCTGTTTCCCTTGTAGCCTGCTGTGTCGTGTCTGCATCTCCTGCTAACAGATAAGACATTTTCTTCTTTTTGTTTTTGTGCTATATTTTTGCATTTTGTCCTGCACTTCTGTGGGGGCCTTCAGGGTCCCCTCCGGGGGCTTTTGCCCTCTCAGTTTAGTTCAGCCACTTATGTTTGTACTTTTGCTTTTTCCAGTTTTTTCAGTGGCTGCTGTTTTGATTTTGTTACACCAGAGAACTAATTTAGGTGGAAGAGGTCGTGTGATCTCAGGCGTTTTTGAAATTAGTAGAGTTGGTGCTTTTCAGGGTTTTCTGGGATTGCAGTAAGTACCCTTCCTATCCTTTTCTATTTAGTTAGTTTGGGCCCCAGCGTTTGCTCATACTATTTTCTTTCTGTGTCTGTATTTCATCTTGTCTAACCGCCATTACTTGTTTGGGGGCTTTCTATTATCTTTGGGGTTCTGCTCCGGGGCAGATAGCTTTCCTATTTCTATCTTTAGGTGTAGTTAGTTTCTCAGGCTGTGACGAGGCGTCTAGGACCAACGTAGGAACGCTCCACGGCTGCCTCTAGTTGTGGTGGTTAGTCAGGGTACTGCAATCTCATAGATTCCAACTGCTCTGGTGTATTGCCTTTTTTACCTGCACTCCTCAGCTACCGAAACATAACAGTATCACCGGCCCAAAAAATTGAAAACTGTATGGTACTCACAGAAGGGAAAAAAATATTGTGTAAGAAAAAAAAAAAAAAAAAAAAGGTTGTCAGAGTTGTCAGAGATATTTTTCTGTTTGTTGCATTTTTTTTTTCCCTCTGTATCTCTGGGTGCTGGGGAGGATCTTTTCTCTCAATGGAGTTTGCACAGTTGTCTGGCCGTGTGGATCAGCTTGCCGCTGAGGTTCGGAGTATTGCTATCTATCTTGCTAGGTTGCCTGTTGTGGAACCTAGGATTCCCATGCCAGATTTGTTTTTAGGGGATCGAGCTAAGTTTCAGAATTTCAAAAATAATTGTAAATTGTTTTTTGCCTTAAAATCTAAGTCCTCAGGGAACGCAGCGCAGCAGGTTCAAATTATCATCTCTCTCCTGCGCGGCGATCCTCAGGATTGGGCTTTTTCCCTGACACCTGGGGATCCTGTTTTGAGTGATGTTGATGCATTTTTTCAGGCTTTGGGGTTATTGTACGATGAGCCTAATGTCACTGATCAAGCTGAAAAAGCCTTGTTGGCATTAAATCAGGGCTTGAGGACGCTGAGTTATACTGTCAGAGATTCCGTAGGTGGGCAGTCCTGACCAAGTGGAATGACGACGCTTTGGCGGCCCTTTTTCGGAAGGGTCTGTCAGATAATGTAAAGGATGTTATGGTGGGATTCCCTGTCCCCTCTGGTCTCAATGATTCTATGTCATTAGCGATTCAAATTGACAGACGTTTGCGTGAGCGGAGAGGTATGCGTGGAATGGTGTTGCCTTGTGAACCTGCTTCTGAACCCATGCAGTGTGATAGAGTGGTGTCTGGGGCACAGCGTCATGAGTTTCGAAAGCGCAATGGGTTATGTTTCTACTGTGGTGATGCCTCTCATGCTATTTCAGTCTGCCCTAAGCGGGGAAGACGTTTTGCACGCTCAGTTTTCTTGGGTAGTGTTCAGACTAAGTTTTTATTAACTGTCACTCTGATATGCTCTCTGTCCTCATTTTCTGCTCAGGCTTTCGTTGATTCTGGAGCAGCTATTAACCTGATGGATTATGATTTTGCTAAACGTTGTGGGTTTCCCTTGATACCCCTACAGAAGTCTATTCCCCTACTGGGGATCGATTCTACCCCTTTGGCTGAGAATAAACCCCAGTTTTCTACTCAGGTGATAATGAGGGTTGAACCTGATCACCAGGAGTGCTGCAAATTTTTGGTTCTGTATAATCTGCATGACATTATCGTGCTGGGTTTCCCTTGGTTACAGTCTCATAATCCTGTTTTGGATTGGAAATCTGTGTCTGTAACCAGTTGGGGCTGCCAATGTGTTAATACCAACACTCCTGTTTTTTCTTCCTCCCCCCAGGCTCAGGATGTTCCTGACTTTTTGATTGATTTTTCTGATGTGTTTAGCGAAAGTAAATCTGCATCCTTGCCTCCCCATAGGAGCTATGACTGCGCTATTGAATTAGTGCCGGGTAGTAAATTCCCTAAAGGTCGCCTTTTTAACTTGTCTGTACCTGAACATGACGCTATGCGGTCTTATATCAAGGAATCATTGGAGAAGGGTCATATCAGACCATCCTCTTCACCCTTAGGTGCCGGTTTTTTTCTTTGTGGCCAAAAAGGATGGTTCATTAAGGCCGTGTATTGATTATCGTCTCTTGAACAATATTACTGTGAAATATCAATACCCGTTACCCTTGATTTCTGACCTGTTTTCCAGGTTGAAAAACGCTACTTGGTTTACCAAGCTTGACCTCAGGGGGGCGTATAACCTTATTCGCATTAAGCACGGGGATGAATGGAAGACGGCATTCAATACCCCTGAAGGGCATTTTGAGTACCTAGTGATGCCCTTTGGGCTCACTAATGCTCCTTCCGTCTTCCAGTCCTTCATGAATGACATTTTCAGGGATTTTGTGGACAAATTTCTGATTGTTTATTTGGATGATATCTTGATTTTTTTCTAATGACTGGGACTCTCATGTGAAACATGTTCGAACTGTATTCCAGATTTTGAGAGAGAATGCTCTGTATGTGAAGGGATCAAAGTGTCTTTTTGGCGTACAGAGGATCTCATTTCTGGGATTCATTTTGTCCCCATCTGTTATTGAAATGGACCCGGTCAAGGTTCAGGCCATCTGTGATTGGGTCCAACCTACTTCATTAAAGGCTCTTCAGAGATTTTTGGGTTTTGCCAATTTTTATCGTAAATTTATTGGTAATTTCTCGGTTATTGTTAAACCATTAACTGATTTGACCAGAAAGGGTTCTAATGTGGTGAATTGGCCTCCTGAGGCAGTCTCTGCATTTCAGGAACTTAAGCAGAGATTCACTTCTGCTCCTGTTCTACGGCAGCCTGATGTTTCTCTGCCATTTCAGGTGGAGGTTGATGCCTCTGAAATTGGGGCAGGTGCCGTTTTGTCCCAAAAAGATCCTGAGACCTCTAAAAGTAACCCTTGTGCCTTTTTCTCTCAAAAATTTTCTCCTACTGAACGTAATTATGACGTGGGTAATCGGGAGTTATTGGCCATGAAGTGGGCTTTTGAAGAGTGGAGACATTGGCTGGAGGGAGCCAAACATCAGGTGGTGGTCCTTACGGACCATAAGAATCTGGTCTATCTGGAATCTGCCAAGCGACTCAATCCTAGACAGGCCAGGTGGGCCTTGTTTTTCACACGTTTTAATTTTGTGGTTTCCTTTCTTCCTGGCACTAAGAATGTTAAGGCGGATGCCCTCTCGAGGAGTTTCCTTGCGGACTCTCCTGAGTTATCTGATCCTTCTGTTATTTTGAAAGAGGGTGTAGTTCTTTCCGCCATCTCGCCCAATTTGAGACTTGCTCTGGAGGGGTGTCAGGAGGATAGGCCCGAGTGCTGCCCTGTTGGAAAATTGTTTGTCCCGGACCAGTGGAAAAAGAGTGTGATGTCTGAGATTCATTGTTCCGCATTGGCTGGGCATCCCGGAATTTTTGGTACCAGAGACTTGGTTAGTCGGTCCTTTTGGTGGCCTACCTTGTCTCGTGATGTCAGGGAATTTGTGCAGTCCTGCGGGACTTGCTCTCGCTCCAAGCCTTGCTCTCGCTCTAGTGGTTTGTTGATGCCATTGCCTGTGCCCAAGAGACCATGGACCCATATCTCTATGGATTTCATTTCCAACCTTCCTGTTTCTCAGAGAATGACCACCATCTGGGTAATTTGTGATAGGTTTTCCAAAATGATACATCTTGTGCCATTACCTAAGTTGCCTTCCTCCTCTGAATTGGTGCCTTTGTTCCTTCAGCACGTGGTTCGTTTACACGGCATTCCTGAGAACATTGTGTCTGACAGAGGAGTCCAGTTTGTTTCCAGATTTTGGAGGACTTTTTGTTCTAAACTGAGTGTTCAATTGTCTTTCTCCTCGGCATTTCATCCTCAGACCAATGGTCAAACTGAGAGAACAAACCAGACATTGGAGACTTATTTAAGATGCTTTGTGTCTGCTGATCAGGATGACTGGGTCTCTTTTTTGCCTTTGGCTGAGTTTGCTCTTAATAATAGGGCTAGCTCTGCCACTTTGATGTCTCCGTTTTTCTGTAATTCTGGGTTTCACCCTCGATTTTCTTCAGGACAGACGGAGACTTCTGACTGTCCAGGTGTTGACTCTGTTGTGGAGCGTATGCAACAGATTTGGGACCAGGTAGTGGAGAGGTTGTCCCTCTCTCAGGAGAAGGCCCAGCGGTTTGCTAACCGGCATAGGACTGATGGTCCTCGGTTTAAAGTGGGGGACTTGGTCTGGTTGTCCTCAAAGAATATTCCTATGAGAGTAGCATCTCCTAAATTTAAGCCTAGGTTCATTGGACCTTATAAGATCATGGAGATTCTTAATCCTGTTTCTTTTCGTTTGCTTCTTCCAGGGACATTTAAGATCCATAACGTGTTCCACAAGTCCTTGTTGAAAAGGTTTGTTGAGCCAGTGGTTCCTGCTGCTGTGCCTCCTGACCCTGTTTTGGTTGAGGGCAATCTGGAGTATGTGGTTGAGAAAATATTAGATTCTCGTTTTTCTAGACGAAAACTCCAGTATTTGGTTAAATGGAGAGGTTATGGTCAGGAAGACAATTCTTGGGTGTTTGCTTCGGACATCCATGCTAGGAGACTTATCCGTGCGTATCATAGAACTCATCCTGACCGACCTGGTTGCTCAAATGAGGGTTCGGTGACCCCTCCTCAAGGGGGGGGGTACTGTTGTGAATGGGTTTGAGATGAGTTCTGAGCAGAGGCTTCCTCTGGTGGTTACAAGCGGTGCTGGTCTGTCCAGTGAAGATTGTGAGGACTGGGAATCAGGTGTTACTGACTGGTATTATATAAGGGAGTCACCTTCCCATCAGGGTTGCCGGTGATCAATTGTTCTGGTCTGAATCCTTCATTCCTGTTTCCCTTGTAGCCTGCTGTGTCGTGTCTGCATCTCCTGCTAACAGATAAGACATTTTCTTCTTTTTGTTTTTGTGCTATATTTTTGCATTTTGTCCTGCACTTCTGTGGGGGCCTTCAGGGTCCCCTCCGGGGGCTTTTGCCCTCTCAGTTTAGTTCAGCCACTTATGTTTGTACTTTTGCTTTTTCCAGTTTTTTCAGTGGCTGCTGTTTTGATTTTGTTACACCAGAGAACTAATTTAGGTGGAAGAGGTCGTGTGATCTCAGGCGTTTTTGAAATTAGTAGAGTTGGTGCTTTTCAGGGTTTTCTGGGATTGCAGTAAGTACCCTTCCTATCCTTTTCTATTTAGTTAGTTTGGGCCCCAGCGTTTGCTCATACTATTTTCTTTCTGTGTCTGTATTTCATCTTGTCTAACCGCCATTACTTGTTTGGGGGCTTTCTATTATCTTTGGGGTTCTGCTCCGGGGCAGATAGCTTTCCTATTTCTATCTTTAGGTGTAGTTAGTTTCTCAGGCTGTGACGAGGCGTCTAGGACCAACGTAGGAACGCTCCACGGCTGCCTCTAGTTGTGGTGGTTAGTCAGGGTACTGCAATCTCATAGATTCCAACTGCTCTGGTGTATTGCCTTTTTTACCTGCACTCCTCAGCTACCGAAACATAACATAGAAGACCACTTCAGAATAGTCCAATGTTTTCCTGTGTTTTTAGCTGTACTTTTGTCAGATTTAAGTAATTTCTGTGACCATTGTGGGTTTTTCTGTCATTGAACAAGGGGTACCAACAATTTTGACCATGTGTGTAAGTCTTCAGAAAAATTTCTGATATCTGTAAGAACAAATAATGTTGCTTTTGTCCCCATTTTTCCAAGACCCAAAACTTTTTTTGTTATTCAGGACATTGGGCCATGTGAGGGCTTATTTTTTGCACACTGAACTGGTGTTTTTACTGATAGTATTTGGGAATAGATACAGTGTTTTGATTGTCTCTTATTGCATTTTATTGCAATGGTGCGGCAGCCAAAAAAATTCTGGTGTTATGATTTTTTTTCTGTTATGCCATTTACCAATCAGTTTAATTTGTTTTACATTTTAATAGAACAGTGTTTTACAAACGCAGCCAGGGCCGGCGTCAGCACCCAGCATACCCGGGCAAGTGCCGGGGCCCTGAGCAGGTGGGGGGCCCACTTGCTGTTGGGCACTCCGGGGTCCGTTAGCGGATGAGAGCGGTACCAGTGCCGCCACTGGGCCCCCCCGTTTGCTCAGGGCCCCGGCAGCAGCCGGCGCAATACTTACCTCTCCCCGTGCCTCCGCTGCCACAGCTCTGGGCTCCAGGGGGCGCCTGCAGGGCGCCTGCGCTTCCTCTCACAGCAGCGCCGCTGAATGACATCATCATTCAGTGGCCGGCTGTGGCAGAGAGAGCACGGACGCCGGACAGGTGAGATGTGAGGTGTATGTGTCTGTGTGTGTGTGTCTGTGTGTATCAGTGTGTGTGTATGTAGTGCGGTGCTTTGTGTGTGTGTATGTGAGCGAGTGCTGCCTGTGTGTGGTGCTGTATGTGTGATGGTGGTGGGGGGAAGCAGTGACGGTGGTGAGGAGGCAATGATGATGATGGGGAGGCAATGATGATGAGGATGATGATGGGGAGGCAATGATGATGATGGGGAGACAATGATAATGATGATGGGCAGGCAATGATGATGATGATGGGCAAGCAATGATGATGATGAGGAGGCAATGATGATGATAATGGGCAGGCAATGATGATGATAATGGGTAGTCTTTCCACAGCGCCCTTTCCTGAGCCGTAACAGTGCAGAACGCAGCACAGTGTAGAGGAGAGCTCCATATTTTGTATGGAGCATTATATGGGGACCAGTATCCTGTATGGAGCAATTTATGTGGTCCAGTATTCTGTATGGAGCATTATATTGGGTCCAGTATTCTGTATGGAGCATTATATGGGTGATGGGGGGGGTGACATCCTGCATGGGGTATTAGATGGGTAATGAGGGGGAGAACTATGTGGTGCCCATAATATTGTATGGAGGACTGTACTGTCCAGTCTGTACTGTGCGCTGTGAGGATTTGGCGGTTTTTGAGCTATTGTACAATTTACAATAGATATCAGTCATGTAATGGAAGAAGAGAAGTGTTTGGCATTGTACTATACCTATATTTCTCTGCCATATCTGTGCATCATGAATGGTGGTCTGTGTTAAAGGGGCCACTAAGACTCTTTCGCCCGGGGCCCATAAAAACCTGGAGCCGGCCCGTTACGCAGCAATACCAAAACTGTGTGTTTTTATTTTTTTATTGTTTTATTGTCAATGAGGCAAAAGGGGGGTGATTTGATCTTTTATGGGGGCTTTTCATATTTTTAAAAATCTTTTTTTCAATTTTTACTGGATTTAATAGTCCCTTGCAAGCATCTGATTGCTTGTGCTATACATAGCAGTGTATCAGCACTGCTATGTATTGCAAAAATCACAATCTCATATGAATGGTGGCCATGAGCTGGTTTTCACAGAAATATCATAATGACAGTCACGAGCATCTTCAGTAGACCCTTAGCTGTCATGACAATCCATCGGCACCCCGCAATCATGGAAGCCTGCAACAACATGCTACCCTGTTGCCAAGAGTTAAATATCACTGTTAGAGATTGACAGCAGGATTTAACAGGTTAACAGCTATGGGCAGAACTCCACCAGCAGCTGTTAGAGGTATGATGGCTAATTAAATCAGCAGTCATGTGGGGGGGAAGATGCAAGCTCGGTTTGCTATCCCTCATCAAAGGCAGGGACACGACATGTGACGCAAGTTTGCATCATATGTCGTGAAGGGGTTAAATAATCACAATTGATGAATCGGCTGAAAACAGTTGTAAACAATATACCCCACCCACAATGGCGAACATGGTGAGCACATACCAAATAAACTTCAAAAAGTTGCTAATTAAAAGGAGAATTAGGCGGAAGTCAAAATCAGGAGAAAAGCAGCAAAAACTAAACAAAAATCAGGCACAAATGCAGTAATCAATTGGGCCCTATATATAATGATTATTCAATGTTTTATGGCTTTCTCACCCTATGTATTCAACTAAGGTGAGAGTTGTGACGTCTTGTCACTATATAGATTCACCAAAAAATGACTGCTGAATATTCTTCTATATTGTCTATAATAGATTTTCTATGCTCTACCATGTGATGTGATAGCTGCATGTCATTATGGACTGGCTCATAGTGGACAATAGAAGAACCGGTGAATAGCCTGGAGGGCCCAAGCAGGGCCGCCATCAAGGTATTACTGCCCTTACTGGCGTATGGGGCCCGATGAGCAGAGGGGGCCTGCAGCAGGCCCTCTCTATTCTCGTCACTGGGCCCCAGCGGCAGGATTCTGCCAGCTCAGACGCACGGGCAGATAAAATTTGTTGCCATGCATGAGATTCTTCCTGCACAGCAACAGTTAAAAGTCACCAGGCAAACACAGGCCGGCAGCTGACATCAGCGGGCATGTCGCCGGCATATGACAGTGATGCTGCACGCCTCAGATGTATCGAGCCGATGACATCGCTGCATCTCGGCCAGGTAAGAAGAACCTATTTTGTTATTTGTAAGCTGCAGTATGGGGCATATGATATTATACACTATGGGGCTGCATTATACCCCTATGGGGGTGCATTATACTCCTATGGAGGAGCATTATATTATGGGCTGCATTATACCACTATGGTGGAGCACTATAGTATGCGGGTGCCTTATACCCCTATCGGACTGCATTATACCTCGATAGGGCTGCATTATACAGCAATGGGGGAACATTATATTATGGGGGTGCATTACACTATGGGGCTTCATTATACCCCTTTGAGGCTGCATTATGCCACTATGGGGCAGCATTATACCACTATGGGACTGCATTATACAATGGGGCTGCATTATACCCCTATGGGGCTGCATTATACTATGGGGCTGCTTTATACCACTATGGGGTGCATTATACTGCTATGGGGGTGCATTATACTGCTAAGGGGCTACATTATACTACAGTGCATTATACTGCTATGGGGGCTGCACTATACTATGGGGTGTATTATATTGTTATGTGGCTGCATTATACTGCTATGGGGCTGCATTATACTATTGGGGTGCATTATACTGCTATAGGTCTGCATTCAACTATGGGGGTGCATTATACACTATGGGGGTGCATTATACTACTATGGGACTGCATTACACTGCTATGGGGGTGCAATATACTACTATGGAGGTGCATTATACTGTTGTTAGGCTGCATTATACCACTGTAGGGGTGCAATTTACCTCTATTGGTGTGCATTATATTATGGGGTGCATAGTACTACTATGGGGTGCATTATACCACTTTGGGGCTGCATTATACCGCTATGGGGCTGCATTATACTGCTTTGTGGCTGCATTATACCCTATGAGGGTGCATTATACCCCTATGTGGCTGCATTATATCCCTATGGGGCTGCATTATACTGCTATGGGGCTGCATAATACCACTATGGAGCTGCATTATACTGCTATATATGACTATGGGGGTGCATTATACTGCTATGCGGCTGCATTATACTGCTATGGGGCTTCATTATACTACTATATATGACTATGAGATGCATTATACTATTATGGATGACTATGGGGGCAATATGGAAAGACATGAGGCAGAAAGAGTGGACACGTGGGGTCCAGAATGGAAGGACATGTGGGGTCCAGAATAGGAGGACATGTGGGGTCCAGAATGTGGGATATTATTACTTTATGGGCTAATTAAAGAGTATTTTTGAGGATATTGTTTTCAGTGTGGGGGAGGAGAGGTCCTGATACTGTGCAGGGCGACACGGTCGCTTTTTTCTTCATCTGGCATAGAGATGGGGAAAAATTAGGGAATGTGCTCTAGATAACTATGTTATCTTCTACAGAGATGAGTCCTGGCAGGAAGAAGTGATGGCGGTCTGAACTGGATGAAGAAGAAAAGCGAAGATGAAGGACTTCAACTAGAGACATCACTGGTGAGTCAGTGTGTTACCTGTACACTTACACTATATACTGTGTATTATATTCAGAGCTCCTGTGTACAATGTCACTAATTATCATGGTATTACCTGTATACTGACACTATATACAGAGCTCCTGGGTATAATGTCACCGTTGTTCACTGTATTACCTGTACATGGACACTGTATGCTAAGTACAGATCTCCCATGTATAATGGCATTAATATTGAGGTTTTTTTATTAATGATCAGTATTGTGGTATTCGGTCACTACGTGGTGGTAATATGTGATCTGGTCATGGTGTGGTGGTATTTGTTCCTTGTATGTGCTATTATTCGGTCACTATGTGGTGGTAATATGTAGTCAGGTCATGGTGTTGTGGTATTTGTCCCCTGTATGTGGTATTAATCGGTTGCTATGTGGTGGTAACATGTGGTCTGATCATGGTGTGGCGGTATTTGTTCCTTGTATGTGCTATTATTCGGTCACTGTGGTGGTAATAATTAGTTTGGTTATGGCGTGGTGGTGCTTGTTTCTTGTATGTGGTATTATTGGTCTGGTCATGGTGTGGTGGTATTTATTCACTGTATATGGTATTATTCGGTCACTGTGGTATTAATATGTGATCTGACCATCGTGTGGCTGTATTTGTTCCTTGTATGTGGTATTATTCGGTCACTGTGGTGGTAATACGTGAACTGGTCATGATGTGGTGGTATTTTTCCCTTGTATGTTATATTATTGGTCATTTTAAAAAATTAAAAATAAAGAAAAACATACCTAAAATTATATTGGATATTTTAACAAATGTTTGATAAGTTACAGTAGAGTAGAGCCCAGTCAAAAGAGTCTATCTTATTGTGGTAGCTGATTAAAAAAATCTTTTGGCCAAAATAAAAGCTGCTGGCTATGTATATGATCTGGTGACGGGAACTCTTAATGAGTGATTGGTGAGGACATGGTGCAGAAGTGGAGTTTTTCCAAGAGAGGGCGCGGTGGGACTGTGGAAGGTTCGAGTGTTGGAGGCAGGGCCAGGGTGGAGCCTGGGCAGAGTTTCAAGGGGGCCCCAAACATTTTGCCAGTATGAGGCCCCAAAATTCCTAGTGGCTGCCCTGGGTCCAAGCACAGTAATGGGCCACTTACCTCCTTATATGAGCAGTTGTTGGCACAATACACTTCATTCACTATCTACAGGCAGAAGAAGCATGTCACTATTAATTTAACAAACTACCCAGTATATTATTATAAATTAGTGAATCAAAGTAATTGTCACTGGTTGGCCTTTGCCACCCTAGTCCGACAGTTGATTATGGAGAAGCCACCTGGCCATATTTGTAGACATGTGATCTTTTCCTAGCTGATGCAATCTTCTGTAATGTGTAAAATGGAGGGAGCCATTTTAGGCAATTTGCACAAATCAAATCATAAATAGTTTGAATTCACCGGGTTTATTGAATTCCTAAAAATTAAAAAAAAAAAAATTCTAATTGATTCGCTAATTTCTAATAGTTTAATTTTTATTTGAAAAATTGTGATAAGTGATAAAAGTGAACAACACTTTTCAAGTCAGTTCTTTCTTTTATCGAAACTGTGCATATTTAAAATAATCCACCTAAGTACACAGGATGTATGCATATGGTGGTACATTCTTAAATTTAGGCTGTGTTCTGCAGAATAAAATGTAACTTGTAGTACTCCCATTATAGTAAACACAGCTGTCTTTCCTCCTGAGTCTGTCTTGTAAGACAAGCCCTGGTGTGATGTGACCCACCACCCTTGGACAGCTGTAACATCCTCATAGTTTAGAGAACACGTGTTTCCCTTCTGGGGTTGATGAAAGGTTCAAGGTGTAGAATGTGAATGAGAGGTGTGTTGCAGGGTCTCCGTCTGATTGGTTTATTGCAGAGGAGTGTACTCTAGTAGGCGTGTCTGGCAGGGATAGTGATTGACTAGGCGCCTTCTGTCATGTAGACCTTGTAGCCTTCAGCCATATCATGTGATTTCCACAGACCCCTGCAACCTTCTGGTGCCCCTTGCTTCCTGAACATGTTTATCAACACTTTGTCCCAGCCCCATCCATGCTTCTGTGCGCAAAGACTAAAAGAAATGTTAGCTGATTCTTACAGAGTTCAGGTCACAGGAATGCCAAAGAAAATCCACTTTAGGAAAGAAAGTAGTCAAAACTGCATGTCAATCTATAATAAAGGTATTAATAGATTAGAATTCTCCATACACAGCTGGTTTAACTAGAAGGTAAGGAGTGGGGTCAGTTCACACTTGTTTAACATTGCACTTTGATTAACTAATAAACTTTATTTGAAAGTAAAATAACATTACATGAAGATGTTCTATGTAACTCAATAAGAAGCTGGTCCCTGGAGAAAATTAAACTGCAACTAATTTGCACAAAGGGCAATATACATAAATCAAACACATCTAAACCATATGATCACTTACAGTAACACAAAGTCACAATAATATATAAATATGTATACAGAAAGAAACAACAATGTGATGTATGAAAAATGAAGATTCTAAAAAGAATGGAGAGGTCTAAAATTTGTATCGTTAAAACACTTCAACTATGAGATACAGAATATAAAAAAAAAAACAGAAAATCACTTTGTATGATTTTTACATAATTAATTTGCATTTTATTGCTTGATATAAGTATTTCACAATAGATAACCAGAGCTTAATATTTGGTACAGAAACCTTTGTTTGCAATTACAGTGGTTATTGTAGTCCTTGATCAAGTTTGCACACACTGCAGCAAGGATTTTGGTCCACTCCCGCATACAGATCCTCTCCACATCTTTCAAGTTTCTGGACTGTCGCTGGGCAACATTGAGTTTCAACTTCCTCCAAAGATTTTCTATTGGATTCAGATCTGGAGACTGGCTAGGCCACTCCAACCCCAGGACCTTGAAATGCTTTTTATGGAGTTACACCTTAGTTGCCCTAGCTGTGTTTTTGGGTCATTGTCATGCTGGAAGACCCAGCCACGACCCATCTTCAATGATCTTACTGAGGGAAGGAGATTGCTGGCCACGGTTGGGACAGTGTTTTTGGGGTTGTACTTCTTCTTCTTATTCCAATCAAGGTGAGTGAAGTTGATACCAAAAAGTTCTATTTTGGTCTCATCTGACCACATAACCTTCTCCCATTCATCCTCTCCCAGAGCATCCTTGCTTGCCCTACAGGATTTTAGTCTATGACAGCATAGTGTGTTACTGATGGTAATGTTTGAGACTGTGATCCCAGCTCTCTTCAGGACATTTACTAGGTCATCCCATGTAATTGTGGGCTGATTCTTGACCTTTCTCAGAAGCATCCTTACTCGACGAGTCGAGCTCCCCCATGGAGCCCGAGGAAGATTGACAGTCATCTTGTGTTTCTTGCATTTTCTAATAATTGCGCCAACAGTTGTTGCCTTCTCACCAAGCTGTCTATAGCCCATCCCAGCCTTGTGCTCATCTACAATTTTGTCCTTGGTGTTCTTAGACAGCTCTGGCCATGGTGGAGAGGTTGGAGTGTGATTGATTGAGTGTGTAGACAGGTGTCTTTTATACAGGTAATGAGTTCAAACACGTGCAATTAATACAGGTAATGAGTGCAGAGTAGGTCTTCTTAGAGAAAAAGTAACTGGTCTGTGAGAGCCAGAATTCTTGCTGGTTAGTAGGTCATAAAATACTTATTTCATGCAGTAAAAAGCAATTTACTTATTTAAAAATTATACAATTTGATTTTCTGTTTTTTTATTTTTAAATTCTGTCTCTCACAGTTGAAATGTACCTACAAAAAAAATTGCAGATCTCTCCTTTAGAGATGGGCTGACCCTGGATGCTCGGGTCCGTCGGGTTCTGCCGAACAGTTAAAAAAAATTCGGGTTCGGGTACCAAACCTGAACCTGGTCCCCATTCACTTGAATGGGGTGCCCGATCATCAAGTGTTTGCCACACTGTCATTTGCATGACAGTGCGGCAAACACTGCTTCTGATCGGTGGTAAAATTATTACTGCCGGTCAGAGAGCTACGGTTCCCATGCTGTCAATTGACAGCGTGAGCACGCAGCTGCAATCGGAGGTAAAAAGCCTCTCTACTACTAAGCTGTGGGCTTAATGTCACAGGACAATACAAAAGGTTACTTCAACCCCACAAATATGAACCCCACTTCCACTTGCCACCACTGTAGGGCAAGTGGGAAGAGCCAGGCAAAGTGCCAGAATTGGCGCATTAAATAGATGTGTCTTTTCTGGGTGGCTGTGGGCTGCTATTTTTAGGCTGGGTGGGGCCAATGTCCATGGGACCTTACTAGCCTGAGTATACCAGCACCCAGCTGTCTGCTTTAGCTTGAATGGTTGAATGGTTTAGATTGAATGGCGATCCCTCGCCGTTTTTTTAAATTATTTATTTAAATAATTTAAAAACCGTAGTGGGGACCCCTCTATTTCTCATAACCAGCCTTGCTAAAGCAGACAGCTGAGGGTTGCAGCACTCAGCTGTGAGTTTTGCCTGGCTGGTTATCAAAAATACAAGGGAACCCAAGCTGTTTTTTTAAAATATTTATTTAGAGTGCAGGCGCCGGCTGATGAATGTTCCCATCAGCCGCCACCTGCACTCGCTGTTATTAGCTGGAGTAGACTTAAGCTCATGGGATCAGTAGTTCGATCAGCCAATGCCAGTGACCATAGGTAAACTTCTTACCTTTTATCACAGCTGTGGGCTCACACTGTCATTTGACAGCGTGGGAACTGCATTTCTCTGACCGGCGGTAATGATTATACCGCCAATCAGAAACAGTGTTTTCCGTGCTGTCATGCACATGACAGCAAGACAAACACCACCGGTGTTCGGGTTGCCGAACCCAAACAGTAACACGGACTTCCTTGTGAAGTCCATGGTCGATGTCAGTGCCAGTAGGTGCTCAGTACAGACGCTGAACTTTACTGATCAGGTTTGCCCATCTCTATTCTCCATTATTTGTAGGTGGGAAAACTTGCAAAATCAGCAGTGTATCAAATACGGTACTTATTTTCCCCACTGTATAAATGTGCATTGTATATTGCTTTTATAATATATTCATATGTACTATGGATGTAAGAACTTCAACATCTAGTGATTTCAAAAGATTAAAATCATAATCATCAGGAAAGTTGAGGTCCAAGATCCGGCATCCACACTGGTCATGTGTTTTTAGCTATGTCTACAGCTAAGATGTAAAAAATAAATGATGTGCAAAACAACTACGTTCACAGGCAGTTCCTGGTTCCTGCAGCTCAACACCCATTCATTTCAGTAGGAGAGATACAGGACCTGGGAATGGTTCACTTGTTAAATATGGCTGCCACAGCATAGATAATAAATATGATATTCCTAGAAAGCACTTTTAAAGGTAATCTGTCATCACAGTCATATCTGTATGTCTCATATTAGATGACTTGTTGAGAAATCATCTTTTATCACTTTATGTTAATTACCTCTTCTAGGCTCTGGGGAGGATGCTGCCTGGAGATAACTCTACCTCTTCAGATTATTTTACATGAAGGGGAAGTTACCATTGTGATGTGTAATGGTTACCAGTATTACCAGTGTGATGTGTAATGGCTGCTCTCTGCTCTCCTGATCTCACTGCAGAGTTGTGTGTGATTATACCTGATATATCTGCAGGTCCCTCTCAGCTTCAGTTTCCATCTCACAGGCAGACAGTGTTTTGTATGTATTTTATTAGTGTGTTTTTATTTTTTTCATTTAGTTTTAGTAGCTGCTGTTTCTCCCTTGGAACAGTGCTTTCCACTCAGGCATTCTGACCAACAACATCTTAATTTCTTCTTTGTGGACCATTGGTATTCCTGACCTGACCTCATCTCCATTTGGCTTCTCTTGGACTGAATTTTCTCATCTGGAAATGGTCGATATGAGATTTTTGTAATTAAAATTATGTATCTGGAGATAAGACATTCTACTTGTTTGCCCTTTAAGCTGCTAATACTTAAAATGGCCACTATAGACACTAAGGAGTTAATATGCTCAGACTCATGTGGAGCATAACAACGACTTACCCAGCGTACCTCCATCCTGGAAGGTGTCCTCACGGCGAGATGGGTGTCAGTGACGTCAGCGGAGCACTTGTTCCCGACATGCATCGCTGCTGGGACACCGGAAGGGATGGAAGGGCACCGGAAGTCCTGCCCTCATGTGCCCGATATAGAGGACAGAACGGAACCTCTGTGATTGGTCAGATATCTCACAAGACACTGCCCACCGAGGAAGCAAGTGCGAAGTGCACGTTGGGGCCTCTGCTCAGCTGACAAGTGCTGCACAATAATGTGCAATAGCACTTTATATATGCCTCAAATTTACTTTGGTCTGCCCATGTGACTTTTGTACTCCTAGTCTCTGCGGAGTAATTGATGTTGTGCTCATTACATTCTGCAATTTATTACTGCATTGGGTGTGATGAAGTTTATTACCTGTGATTCAGTTTGAACCCCTGTTGAAGTTTGTGACGGGCATACAACATACACAAATTGTTCCTTATATTTTTTGCATATAACAAACCGAGAGCTGTACAATTGGCAACGGTGCTGTCCCCGTACCATGTGCAGTAACTTGCTTGTTCATTAGCTGATACACAGTTATATTAATTACTTGCTCACATTTCTTCATTCATTTTTTTGAGATTTAAGCTCCCAAATGTTCTCTCATGTTTTCTATGTCCTATGGAGAGTCTCTTTTGGCTATGAATTTGCCATCTTTTTTAAACCATACTCCTAGCTATGTTTTTTTAATCAATTTACTGTGTATTTTCACAGCTTGTTCGCTTGGACAAATGGACTTTCAGGCATGGGACAAAACGTGGCTGACCAAACTGGACCAGGTGTTCAGTGATACTGCAACCGTGGATTTTACTACTGACGCCAAAGGGGTTGATGATCAGATTGTCAGGTTGAAGAGCCTATTTAATAAAAGGACAAAGTGGTGGTGGATTAAGTCTTTTTTGGAATGCTACGTCATCAAGGGGCTAATCCCCAGAGGACCGCGGATCCAGGTTTTCCCATTATTTAGTGTTGACGATGAAAATTTTAAACAACAGTGGGAAGAGGTGGCCTCTACCTGCTCAAAAGGTTCTATGAATCTGCTTACACAATTTTATGAGTCAGCAATTAGAGACATTGAAGTTGAGTTAAAAATTATTCAGGAATTCCTTTTTCCAATAACTTTATTGAACATTTTTGTATAATAAACAAAGACATACAGACTAACAGTAATATAGTACAACACTTAAAATAGCTTTAAATACTATACTAACTAAACTATACTAAACTATACTATACATAATAAACTAATTAACAGTAGAGTTACATAACTAGAAAAGTTTGATTAGTTCAAGCAGTGCTGCGTATCAATGACCAAACAACACTAATCCCAATGGGAAGAAAGGAATTCCTGACTAAACAACTGTCTTCGGGGTCTCTAGTTAAATTAAATGAAGAGCTTGACTCTGACTTTACTAAATGGGAAAATAAAACAAAAAGAAACACTGGGAAATGGTGGGTTTAGCAGATGGTAGGGCATGATTATCAATACCAAATAAAGAAAATTAATATAATGATGAAAAAATAAATAAAATTATAAAAAAAAATTTTTTTAAAAGTAATAATAAATGGTAAAATAATGTGAAAAAATATAAAAATTAATGAATAAAAAATAATGAGTAAAAATAAATCTAATTAATGATGTATGCAATATAAGTGTGTATGTATATGTAAATGAAATGCAACTAGATTAAAATTTAAATAAAATTAGCCTTTATTAACATATGGCAAATACAGACACAATAATAATACGTATACAATGTAATAAAAATAGGGCTAACACAAATTGTTCATTAAATGGGTATACAATGATTAAATCACCAAGGCTCAAGGGTGTAACCAGGTGTAAATGTAACTCACAAATACACATAAGAATAATTCCTAGTCTGAGGTGCAAGTGTATATGACAATGTGCTAAAACGCATACAAAAGTAAAAATTGTCTATGAAACCATGCTATGGGGGATGCTATGTATTATGCATACAATGTACAGAATATATGTATGCGCAGTATACACCCTAAAAAATTATGTGTGTATATATGAATAGTGCCAAAACAATGAAACAATAAAAATAGTGCCAACACTAGCAATTAATGTGCCAACACTTGCAAATAATGTGCATAAACAATGCCTAGTGCAATAAGGTGTGCCTAAAGAGACAGCAAATTATGCTATTGCGAGAGTACTATACCTGGTAGCCAAAACAAAATTGTGTGTGCCACTGAAGACGTGCCCCAATGCACGTTTCGGAAATTATTTCCTTTGTCAGCATAATTTGCTGTCTCTTTAGGCACACCTTATTGCACTGGGCATTGTTTATGCACATTACTTGCAAGTGTTGGCACATTAATTGCTAGTGTTGGCACTATTTTTATTGTTTCATTGTTTTGGCACTATTCATATATATATTATATATAATTTGTTTGAGGGTGCACATTTTGTTGTTTTCTTAGACACATTCATTACATTTTGCATTTGTCTATTCACATCAAGTGTTGGCACTATCTTTTTATTGGTTTATTGCTTTGGCACCATTTATATATACACATATAATTTTTTTAGGGTGTATACTGCGCACACATATATTCTGTACATTGTATGCATAATACTTAGCATCCCCCTGTTTTTGTTGGCACTACACAGTAGTAGATTTTATGGTTTCATAGACAATTTTTAGTTTTGTATGCGTTTTAGCACATTGTCATATACACTTGCACCTCAGACTAGGAATTATTCTTATGTGTATTTGTGAGTTACATTTACACCTGGTTACACCCTTGAGCCTTGGTGATTTAATCATTGTATACCCATTTAATGAACAATTTGTGTTAGCCCTATTTTTATTACATTGTATACGTATTATTATTGTGTCTGTATTCTGCCATATGTTAATAAAGGCTAATTTTATTTAAATTTTAATCTAGTTGCATTTCATTTACATATATAACACACTTATATTGTATGCATCATTAATTAGATTTATTTTTACTCATTATTTTTTATTCATTAAGTTTTATATTTTTCACATTATTTTACCATTTATTATTACTTTTAAAAAAAAATTTTTTTTTATAATTTTATTTATTTATTTTTTCATCATTATATTAATTTTCTTTATTTGGTATTGATAATCTTGCCCTACCATCTGCTAAACCCACCATTTCCCAGTGTTCTTTTTGTTTTATTTATCCGGATGGTTTGCCATTCAATTTTTCTAAGTGATATCATTATTTTTTAAGATTTATTATCTATATTATATTTATTATTTTATTTTAGGTAATTTTAATATGTCTTTGCTTTTGTCTAAATGGGAAAATAACCTTGTTTCAGTTAAAAGCAAGAAATATCAAAGAGATTTTAATGATTACAAAACCCAGAGAGTTTACAGGTGGCATAAGACTAACATGAGGAATCATAAGCGACTGTGAGCTGCCAATCGCTCAATTTCTAATTCCTCGGTTTCATCAGTTGATGAGGTAACTCCACCAGGAACGAGTAGCAGCATCAATCTGATGGAGAGATTTGGCCCTAATAAACCCTCAATTTGGCGTAAGGGGAAATTATTTAATAAGCGCAAACTTACACCGTCGCAGTATGTTGAAAAGAAAAGCAAAACCAACAATTTACAGGTAATCAATCTATCCTCACACATGCTTACAGATATTCAACATGAAGTTTTACAACTAGGTTTGACATTTGTTCTGAATAATAATTTTGATTTCTTTACCACAGTGAAAGATCTACATTTGTACTTCAGGAAACTTATTTTAAAAAAATTGCACTCTGGGAATCATTCTGAATGTAATTTGGACAGTAGAGCAGAAAGTGAGGCCATCCATATCCTTGAAGATCTGGAGAGGGAGAGCTCTGGCACCCCCACTGGTAATGTTCCAGCCTCTATACTCTCCAGATGCACCACGTTTCCCCCTTTTCATTGTGCCCTCAAATAGAGGTATTCTGTAAGTAGGTCACAGATGAATTTAAATCTATCCCTATAGACAAGATCCATGACAACCTGACAAGGGGTCAATGGCACGCAGTGTGTCAGTTGAGATCAATAAAAGATGTGGTGTTTAAACCTGATGATAAGGGGGGAAACATGGTGGTTTGGCCAGTAAAGATGTACGAATGGGAGGCCTTTAGACAACTCAAGGATAGGCCTACATGCCAATGTCATTTAATCCAGTGTCAGGTTATCAAAAGAATGTATTCCTAATTTTAGACAAGGCACTCTCACTGGGGATCATTACAAAAAAGGTTTTAGAGGGTTTACTTATCAAATATCCTGTGATACCAACCTTTTATTTGTTGCCAAAAATTCATAAGGATCCGCTGGCCCCCTGGGTTCGTCCGATTGTCTCTGGCGTGGGAGGGCTTTGCAAACCTATCTGGAAATTCATAGAACATTGCTTGCACCTTTTGGTCGATAGCTGCCCTCCTATGTCAGAGACACTACAGACATCTTGCAGAGGCTGGATGGTCTCTCCCTGGAGCGGAACATGATGCTGGTCAAGGCGGATGTAGAGTCTCTATACACCTGTATTCAACATACACATGGGCTGAAGGCGGTTGAAATTTTATTTAGGCACTTGTGGTCTGGATGTGGCATTATGTGCTCTTATTTTGGAACTTTTAGAATTTATTTTAACTTATAACTTTTTTTATGTTTAAAGATCGTTTCATTTTGCAAAAACAGGGTACCACCATGGGTGGGGCCTGTGTGCCATCCTATGCAAAACTCTTTCTTGGTTTCTGGGACATGGTTTTTATGGGGATGGTGCGGACCTGTTTCCCAGGTTCAATGTTGGTACCGCTACATAGATGACCTGTTGGTCACATGGCGTGGCTCTGTCAGTGACCTGCAGGATTTCTTGACTCAATTAAATCAAAACGATTACAATATTAAACTTACATACAAGTTCCATACACACAAGATAGAGTTTTTGGACATCCAGATCGCTGTGTCCGATGATGAGAGAATTCATACTGATGTTTATAGAAAGGAGACGTCGGTTAATGCTCTATTGCACGCCTCCTCAGCCTTCACCCTGTCCACAGTTCAGGCTATGCCAATAGGTCAGTTTCTGAGAATAAGACAGATTTGTTCTACAACGAGTGCTTTGAGAGAAAGGCAGCTGACCTTCGGCACAGGTTCAGTGTGTGGGGTTATAGCCAAAGGTCCATCAAATGTGGATATCAACGGGTAAAGGAATCCTACCATGACCGCCTCCTGGCCTGCTCCAGGGAGAGACAGGCTGATTCCCATGTTATTAGGTTTATTTCCATCTATAACAAATGGTGGGGTACTATTAGAAACATTCTGGATAAACATTGGTCCGTCTTTAAAACAGAACTGGTTCTTGAAAAATTACTTCCAGACAAACCCTTATTAACAGCTAAACGGAGTCGCAACTTGAAGGATTTGTTAGTAAAGAGCCACTATGTGGTTCAACCCTCTTTACCTTTTAATACAGGAAAACCATGTCAGAGTTGTTTCCCTTGTGGATCTTTTATAGCTTGCTGCAATATTGAGAGAGTGGCAACCTCTGTGTCCTCAGATGGTAAACAGATATATCAGATCAGTACCGTATTTTCCGGCGTATAAGACGACTGGGCGTATAAGACGACCCCCCAACTTTTCCAGTCAAAATATAAAATCTTCTTAAAAGTGTGGGGGGTCTTCTTATACGCCAAGTGTCGTCTTATAGGGCAGTGCGGAGGAGTGGTCCCAATGACGAGGTTAGGGGGGCGTCCCACAGGGAAGGTGTATATGAAGTACCATATCCCTTTTACCTCCCTTAACGCTGGTCCTGGCCTCATCAAACCTAAGAGACCTATTTAATAATATATTTTGTTTGCACTAGGAATTCTCATGACAGGTCCTTTTTAATATACAGTATGTGTAAAATGTAAGACTATGTTATACATATCTATGCTATTATGCCATACATGTTTGACATTTTTTTTATATAAAAAGCATTATGTATTTCTCTCCTTTTATATACATGGTATGTTGTAACAGTGATGTATGAACACTACATGTAGAGGCCTCTTCTCTGTTTCGTGTTTTTAAACTATGTCCTAAGAGAATGTTCTATAAACATGTACTTTATTACATCATTTTATTCTTAGTAACCATTTACAGCGTTGTCTTAAGGGTATCCACACTAAACAACATCGCTAACGGGATCGCTAAAAAACGTCACTATTTAGCGATCCCGTTAGCGATGTTGTTGTGTGCGGCATGCAGCAACGACGTGGCCCCTGCTGTGATCTCGTCCGTCGTCCTGATCGTTCCGGACCCTATTCTGATCGTCGGCTCCCGCTGGGTAAGTATATATCGCTGAGTGTGGCACCTTTTTTAGCGATTTAGCAGTACTTTTGTACCGCTAAAGTCGTTAAGGAGATCGCTAACCGCGATAGCGTCCTTAACGACATCGCTAAATGTGGCCGACACTAGCGATATTGTAAACGATCCCGCTAGCGATCTCATTAGTATGCGACGCTAACGAGATCGTTAGCGGGATCGTGTAGTGTGGCAGTACCTTTAAGGTATTTAGTTTTGTATACTGTATAGTAGGATTAACAAATTCACTGTCTTGTTCATGTGCATAGTAAACTTGTTTAACAAATGGAGAGGCCCTCAGCAAATGCTTTGGTTTTCCAAAGATTTACAGGAAATCCTAATTGCCGGCTACTTGTTCACATCTTGTACTAATTGATAGCACTATAGTTACTTGTAGTCATTCCATAGACTTTTTTATAGAAATATCCAGGTTAGAAAAACAAGGCTGAATAGGTTTAAATATCATACATACCTTCTTCTTCTAATAGGAAAAGTTAGACCTAATAAAATTATATTTAAGGTGGTCGTTTTTGATAGCCATCAAAAAATACTTTAAAAGATAGACTTATGAGATGTAATTCATAAAAATGCAGATATCATTATAAATCAGCTGGTTTTGAAATAATACAAGCATCTGAAGTTGGTTTTTGAAAGAAAATCTGAAGATGTGACCCGACGATGCTCTGTAAAAAGTCTAAATCCCCATGAGGAGCATTTTAATGTGTGGAAAACTTGCAAAATTCTTCAGACTTCCCCGAAGCTCCAATAACATTGTCTTTTACTAGCCCTGACAAGATTTTCTTTCTTGCTCTTGGATGCATACAAGGTGTTGTTACTAGAGACTATTATGGAAAAGTAACATGAGGATACACAATAACTACAATACAATAACTAATGGGGTTTCATTCAGAACTCCCATAGCAATGAATGGACAGAGCTGGAACATGGACAGCCACCTCTCTTGTCACCGCAAGTTGGGCAAAGTTGTAATGGATGATCCGTGGACCACTAAATCCCTTGATGGCATACATTTTTCTCACAGAAACACAGAGTAATGTCTATTGTAATTCACATGTGTTTGTTGCCCACTTACAAGAACAACAATGGGTCTTGGAGCACCAATCTCAGTATGTCAGCAGCATGGAACCAGTCTCAACATTTGAGCAGCATGCAACTTGTGCACTAATAGTAGGGACTATAGGTTTCAATTACTTGAGGGGGCTGAGGCTGGAGGTAAAGGAGGGTCTGTGGCAATAAATATAGTGTTAAGGCGGTAGCAGTTGGCTTACAATAATGGGGGTGTTATGGCTGGCAATTATGGGGAAACTGAGGCTGGAAATGCAAAAGAGAATTGCGTCTGTCAATTACAGGAAAGCTGTCCTTGTTAATTATAGGAGGGCTATGGTTGGAAATTACAGAAGAGCTGTGGCTGTCAATTATGAGAGATCTGTGGCTACCAATTATATGGAGACTATGACTGAAAATTACAGGAGTGGGGGGCAGCGGCTGACTACTATGGGGTAGTGTTGAGCATTCCGATACCGCAAGTATCGGGTATCGGCCGATATTCGCGTTATCGGAATTCCGATACTTAATTCCGATACTTTTTCCATATCGTATACCGGAATCGGAAGTTCCCATAATTCTTTGAGAGGCAATGTGATTTTAGTCAGCCAATGAGGAATCCTACGAAGTGTGGGCACATCCTGTAATGCTGCGGTCATCTTAACTAATGGCATGGCTGTGATTGGCTGCTGAAATGATGTCAGAATGCACTATAAAAGGCGCCGCCGCCATTTTAGCGTCACTGTGCTGTGAACTCAGTAAGGGACAGAACGCTACTCTGCTCACTCTGAGGACAGTTAGATATTGCGATTTTGTGTACTACTGTGCTTGAGGCAGGCTAGTTTACCAACCGCTGTGTAAAGCTTCATTTTGCCAGTGTTGTTTTAACAGCTCTGTGCAAGGTGTGTGTGTGACAGTGCAGGTGACGCTGCAGTTTGCTCTGCATCCACCGCTGTTTGTAGGCATCTGCACGTGTCACTGACTCTTTTTTTTTTTTTTTTATTTTGTGGAATTGGTGCAGCTCCATTATATTAGAAAAAAAAATCAAATCTATTAGTGTGACGTGCTTCCATCCGTATACAATACATTGGTTGCAAACACTATAGAAGTACAGAAAGGAGCTTTTCACAGATTGTGGACAGTTGTGTTTCAGTGTTCACTTCAGTCTGTGTTTTTTACTTTTTTGAGTGCAGATCACGCTCCAGTTACATGTTCAAGCACTGCTGCTTGTACTCTGCTGAGCGTGTCTCAGTGGCTCATCCTTTTCATTTATCTCCAATTGGTTCTGCTACATTCCATTTAAAATAAATCTAATCTATTAGTGTGACGCGCTTCCATCCGTATACAATACATTGGTTGCAAACACTATAGAAGTACAGAAAGGAGCTTTTCACAGATTGTGGACAGTTGTGTTTCAGTGTTCACTTCAGTCTGTGTTTTTTACTTTTTTGAGTGCAGATCACGCTCCAGTTACATGTTCAAGCACTGCTGCTTGTACTCTGCTGAGCGTGTCTCAGTGGCTCATCCTTTTCATTTATCTCCAATTGGTTCTGCTACATTCCATTTAAAATAAATCTAATCTATTAGTGTGACGCGCTTCCATCCGTATACAATACATTGGTTGCAACTTGCAAACACTATAGAAGTACAGAAAGGAGCTTTTCACAGATTGTGGACAGTTGTGTTTCAGTGTTCACTTCAGTCTGTGTTTTTTACTTTTTTGAGTGCAGATCACGCTCCAGTTACATGTTCAAGCACTGCTGCTTGTACTCTGCTGAGCGTGTCTCAGTGGCTCATCCTTTTCATTTATCTCCAATTGGTTCTGCTACATTCCATTTAAAATAAATCTAATCTATTAGTGTGACGCGCTTCCATCCGTATACAATACATTGGTTGCAAACACTATAGAAGTACAGAAAGGAGCTTTTCACAGATTGTGGACAGTTGTGTTTCAGTGTTCACTTCAGTCTGTGTTTTTTTACTTTTTTGAGTGCAGATCACGCTCCAGTTACTTGTTCAAGCACTGCTGCTTGTACTCTGCTGAGCGTGTCTCAGTGGCTCATCCTTTTCATTTATCTCCAATTGGTTCTGCTACATTCCATTTAAAATAAATCTAATCTATTAGTGTGACGCGCTTCCATCCGTATACAATACATTGGTTGCAAACACTATAGAAGTACAGAAAGGAGCTTTTCACAGATTGTGGACAGTTGTGTTTCAGTGTTCACTTCAGTCTGTGTTTTTTACTTTTTTGAGTGCAGATCACGCTCCAGTTACATGTTCAAGCACTGCTGCTTGTACTCTGCTGAGCGTGTCTCAGTGGCTCATCCTTTTCATTTATCTCCAATTGGTTCTGCTACATTCCATTTAAAATAAATCTAATCTATTAGTGTGACGCGCTTCCATCCGTATACAATACATTGGTTGCAAACAATATAGAAGTACACAAACGGGCCTTTCACAGCTACTGAACATGGGTTTTTAATTTTTAACTAAAATATGTATTTTTTCAAATGACACAAATATAAGTAATGTTGAAGAGGAATAGTCCTACATCCATTGTTTGCACAATATTACAGGTGTACATCATGTCCCTTAATCAACAATGTATTATTATATTTACTTGTATGCTTTTATTTAAAAGCCAAGAACACAGAAGGATAACCTTCGCACTGCAGCTGTTGTCAAAGTTCAACCCACATTATGCACTTCCAACATTGCAGCATTTGAGGCATGATGTGAGTTGGATTGGTCAAAGTTATGGAGTGAGAAGGTTCACCATCAGTACCCTATAGCATAAGTATGCTTTTGTGTTAGCATTTGTGTTAGACATGTGGATATCTGCCATAATATGTCACAATTATTTAGTTACAGATTTGTTACCAACACTAATCATTGAATGGTTTTAAATTTGACGTTTCACTTGTTTACAGCTTAGAAATAAGGGTGTAGCCTGATATCTATGTGTAGCACTAGCCACTTTAACATGTCATGTTTTTTTAAACATGTGTAGGTAGGTAGCAGTAATTTTTGCCGGACACACAGCAGGGGAACAGCAGGCGTTACTGAACCCCACTATCACTATAGCTTGTGTATTGGTCTGTGGACACGACACTTCTGAGCAGCAACTGGCAGTGTTGTAGCCCAGGGAGTATAGCTCAGGTGGTAGAAAGATGAACATAACAGGAGACATGGAAAACGTTGTCAACCAGTTAGTTAATCTGAAACCGGACAGGCAAATTCAGGCGAGATCCATGCCTAGTTCATTTTCAGAAAAGTAAGCCGTTCTACATTATCGTAGGATAGTCGCATGCAACGGTCTGTTAGTACACCACCTGCAGCAGTAAAGACGCGCTCCGATAATACACTGCCAGCAGATCAAGCCAGCACCTCCAATGCATACTGGCTAAGCTCTGGCCATGTATCCAGCTTAGAGACACAAAACTTGAATGGGGAAGAGCCATCTGGGAGTACACTGAGAGGGCAAGACATGTAGTCTGTCACCATCTTACGGAAATGTTGCCTCCTGCTGACGGGAGCCGTCTCGGATGGTGTAGACATTGGTGGCGCTGCCACAAAACTTCGACACATTTGGAACATACTGTTCTTGCCCTGTGCAGAGGCGCTGCTTGTGCTCCCTCTTGTTGCAGAGCTGTCTCCACTGCCTCGACGCACAGAGCTGCTTTGTAAATCAGTAGCAGCAGCAGTGCTCTCGGCTGGAATGGAGAACATTATGGATTGCACCAGTGTGTCTTGGTACTTCCGCATTTTACGCTCCCGGTTCAACGGTGTGATGAGGCTTTGTAAGTTGTCCCGGTAGCGAGGGCCTAGGAGGGTGTACACCCAATAATCAGACGTGGTGTGAATGTGTTCGATGCGGCGGTCGTTTCTCAGCCACTGCAGCATGAAATCAACCATGTGCTGCAGACTCCCAACTGGCCAAGAAACGTTGTCCCCTGCAAGAGGCGTCATCTCCGCCTGCTGTGCATCACCCCACCCTTGGTCTACATACTGACTAGAGCATTGTCTACCTCCCTCTGGAGCGATGTCTTCCTCCTCCATTGACTCCTCCTCATCCTCCTCACAAAGTCCTTCAAATACATATAAATTTACAAAATTTAAAACTCAAAATTTAAAAACTTTGTATCATAATTCTGTAACATCAGTTTATGGAAACACAATAGCATTACAAAAGGATAGACAAAAAATGTACATTATGTGCTTTGTAAATACATTAAAAGTTTGTAATGGTTATGAAAATATAGACAGCGACTCTGGAGGTTCAATTGTTGATACAGCATGGTACTTTGAAAGTCCTCCAGCCCTTTGTGAGGAACCACGTTGCGCTGACTGTCCAGAAGGTGATGGAATTTGTGACTCCTCATCCTCCTCACAAAGTCCTTCAAATACATATAAATTTACAAAATTTAAAACTCAAAATTTAAAAACTTTGTATCATAATTCTGTAACATCAGTTTATGGAAACACAATAGCATTACAAAAGGATAGACAAAAAATGTACATTATGTGCTTTGTAAATACATTAAAAGTTTGTAATGGTTATGAAAATATAGACAGCGACTCTGGAGGTTCAATTGTTGATACAGCATGGTACTTTGAAAGTCCTCCAGCCCTTTGTGAGGAACCACGTTGCGCTGACTGTCCAGAAGGTGATGGAATTTGTGACTCCTCATCCTCCTCACAAAGTCCTTCAAATACATATAAATTTACAAAATTTAAAACTCAAAATTTAAAAACTTTGTATCATAATTCTGTAACATCAGTTTATGGAAACACAATAGCATTACAAAAGGATAGACAAAAAATGTACATTATGTGCTTTGTAAATACATTAAAAGTTTGTAATGGTTATGAAAATATAGACAGCGACTCTGGAGGTTCAATTGTTGATACAGCATGGTACTTTGAAAGTCCTCCAGCCCTTTGTGAGGAACCACGTTGCGCTGACTGTCCAGAAGGTGATGGAATTTGTGACTCCTCATCCTCCACCTCTTCCAAAACCTCATGCCTTAGTGCTTGCAGTGTTTTTTGAAGCAGGCAGATAAGGGGGACAGTCAGGCTGACTAGTGCATCATCTGCACTCGCCATCCGCGTTGACTCATCAAACGCACGCAAAACGTGGCAGATATCCTTCATAGAGTTATTCGCCACTCATTACACTGGCAGTGGCTGCCCATTCATTATAGGATCCAATTCTAATTACTGGTTCTCACCAACATAGCTCTCCACAGCGCAGCACCCCCCTACATCTCCTCCCTTATTTATATTTATCGGCCTAACCGACTGCTGCACTCTGCAAACGACCTTCGACTAACCTCTGCACTAATCCGTACCTCCCACTCCCAACTCCAAGACTTCACCCGCGCTGCGCCAATCCTCTGGAATGCTCTACCCCAAGAAATTAGGACTATCCGCAATTTGGATGGTTTCAGGCGCTCCCTCAAAACACATTTGTTCACAGTGGCCTATCACATTCACTAATCAAAGTCATTCTATGTGTAATTCTGTGTGTGTAGCCCATTCACTATCTCCATGCATCCCTCACTTCCTTAAAATGGCTGGACCATCATTGTAAAAACACCATTGTATATAAACACCTGTACTTTGTATCTCCCACACCTCATTGTAGATTGTAAGCTTTCACCAGCAGGGGCGGCTGATTTTGCTTTAATTATTGTATTGTTAACGTTGTTACTTATGACTCGTGTTTTGAAACTGTTAAACTGTAAAGCACTGCGGAATATTATGGCGCTATATAAATAAATAATATTATTATTCTTATTATAGAGGCCCACTCAGTAGTGGTGAAGTGTGAACGCCGCAAATTGCGAGTTGACTGCGCCTGATGCAGCTGATACTCCATTACTGTTGGCTGCTGCTCACACAACCGCTCCAACATATGTAACGAGGAATTCCACCTGGTGGGTACGTCACATATAATGCGATGTTCATGAAGGTGAAATCTGCGTTGCAGAGCTGCAATCAGCGATCTGGCCATGCTGGAACGTCGCAAGTGAGCGCACTCTAGGCGGACCTTGTGCAGCAGTGCATCAAGATCCGGATAGTCCCTCAAAAAACTCTGCACGACCAAGTTGAGCACATATGACAGACATGGTATGTGAGTGAGGTTGCCAAGGCCCAGAGCTGACACCAGATTTCGGCCATTGTCACACACTACCAAGCCTGCCTGTAGATTCTCTTCCAAAAACCACACGTCGCTCTCCTGCTTTATGGCATTACAGAGCTCCTGCGCTGTGTGGCTAAGATTCCCCATGGAAATTAATTTCAGGATGGCCTGTTGACATTTGGACACGGCTGTGCTCATATCGGTCGCAACAGGTAAACGTTCACGGGTCCATGTGGAGGTAGACCGTGACGGCTCCTGCAGCGATGATTCTGAGGAACTGGAATAGGAGGAGGAATCAATGTGTACAGACTTGATTCCTGCAATCCTTGGAGTTGGCAGAACACGTACAGCGCCACTCGCAAGATCAGTACCCGGCTGCACAACATTGACCCAATGGGCAGTGAGGGAAAGGTATTGTCCCTGGCCATGGGTGTTAGAACCCTCTTGTTAGGTTTTGTTTCAGTTTGCTGGTCACATGACCTTTTTTCCCTATTTAGTCTGGCTCCGCCCTTCTGGCTTTGCTTGACTTCATTGTATTATCTACTGTTAAGCTAGCCGGGTGCTTAGGTGCCTTAATCTGTGAGTTTTGCTTGATGTTAGGATCACAAAGTATTTATTTTTCTGTTTAATTATCCATGCTACAATTTATGTTAGGAGGTGTCCACCTTTTCTCCCAGTCCCTAGATCTTGTAGGGATTACTCCCTCGCAACTATAGGTCTTCGTTCACACTAGATGAGGACTTTAGCGGGTCTGGTCGCAGGATCAGGTTCCCCGTTACATCGTAGGGATTCAGCTTAGTTGTATTGTAGGGACAGAATTCCCTTCTTTCCTTACTGGTTGTAGCAGATCATAACAATGGGTACTGGTCCACGCATCGGTGGTCAGGTGGACCTTGCTACTGAGGGCTTTTAGTAGCGCATGTTTAATTTTTCCCTCAACATGCTTTTGCAGACCAGGGACGGCTTGCCTGCTGAAATGAAATCGGCTTGGCACATTGTATTGTGGGATTGACAATGATATTCAGTTACGGAAACTGTCTGTCTCCACCAGCCTGAATCACAGCATTTCAAGGGACAGGAGTTTTGCAATGCCAGCATTCAGAGCCTGTGCTCGTGCATGGTTTGCGGAGTATGGCCGTCTTTTATCCCATGCCTGTGCTACCGCTGGCTGTTTTGTGGCCTGGGAGTGTGAGGATGACAGGGAACTTGCTGCTGTGTGTGGAATAACAGTTTGTCTCTGGACAACAGTGGCCGAGGTTCTTCCATGGCGATCCTGTGAGGAAGCATAACCAGCTGTGTGTGAGCTCGATGAAGAGGCTTCAACACAACCTGAAGATGTAGGTGCTGCTGTAGGTTGGCCTACATCTCCAGTGTGTCTTTGTAACTCAACTACGTGCTTTGTCCGCACATGTTTCCACATATTTGTGGTATTGAGGTGACTGACACTTTTAGCTATTTTTAATTTTTGATTACACAGCTTGCATTTCACATAGCAAATATCATGTGCAAGTGTGTGAAAAAAGGACCACGCAGTGCAAGTCCTGGGAGCGCACGTTTTGACTTTTGGAAGATAACTGCTCCGAACAGGTGCCAAACTGGAGGCTACAGGCAACCGAGTCTGCAGCCTAACTCTCCCTCCTGTTTGTACCATTGGGGCAATGTCTTCCTCTATCTTCCTTCTATCACTAACCATTTCTCTAGGCCTCTCCCAGCTTTCAACCAAAGTACTGGTTCTCACCCACAAAGCTCTCCACAGTGCAGCACCCCTCCTACATCTCCTCCCTCATTTCTATCTATCGGCCTAACCGACTGCTGCGCTCTGCAAACGACTTTCGACTAACCTCTGCACTAATACGTACCTCCCACTCCCGACTCCAAGACTTCTCCTGCTCTACGCCAATCCTCTGGAATGCTGTACCCCAAGAAATTAGGACTATCCACAATTTGCATGGTTTCAGGCGCTCCCTCAAAACACATTTGTTCAGAGCGGCCTATCACATTCACTAATCAAAGTCATTCTATGTATTCTGTGTAAGTGTGTGTGTGTCTCTAGCCCATTCACTATCTCCATCCCTCAGTCCCTTAAGATGGCTGGAACATCATTGTAAATGCACCATTGTATATAAACACCTATACTTTGTATCTCCCCCATCTCATTGTACATTGTAAGCTGTCACGAGCAGGGCGACTTATTTAGCTTAAATTATTGTATTGTTAACGTTGTTACTTATGACTTGTGTTCTGAAACTGCTAAACTGTAAAGCGCTGCGGAATATGATGGCGCTATATAAATAAATATTATTATTATTCCTCTGAGCTGCTCCCACCACCTTCCTGTTCTTCATGCCATGTTGGGTATTGGACCTCATCATCTCCACTACCCTCTTCCAACACCTGCTGTTGGGTGGTCTGGCCAGCACCATGCTCAACAGAAACTGGCACCTGGGTCTCATCATCATCATCAGATGCGTTCTGCGGTGTGCTGACCATCGGCACTGTCTCACCCGCCTCTTCAGATTCAGAGAGACACAGCTGTTGCGCATCACTGCATACTCCCTCTTCTTCACATTACAGAATGCTGCTTGGCTGGGCCCCTGTTTGCAAGCCAATAGATTCTGAGAACAGAAGCAGACACTCAGCTGGCTCCTGTACAGAACTCTCTGACTGCCTGGGCAATTTGCCAGGCGGTGAAGAGACAGATGGTTGCCCAACAGTGCTGTGGTCCTGAGAGGAGGTGGAAGCAATTGAAGTCGATGCATTGGCTGAGATCCAAACAACAACGGCTTCAATTTGTTCTTCCCGCAGCAGGGGGTACTCCGAGCTCCTACAAAAGTGCGCATAAAGGAACGCTCACGGCCCGGGGAAAACTGGTGGATGCTGTGTCACTGGGGCCGCAGCAGCCACAGAATCCCCACGTCCTCTCCCTGAAGAAACTCCACGACCACGTGCCTTACTCCCTGCCTTCTTCATCTTGGTAGATTGATAAAGAAAGTCTGAAAAGTTATAAGGCCTAAGTGTGGTTATTCCGCAGAGACTGCAGTGAACACTGCACACAACTGTTCAGTAGGTGTGAAAGGCCCCTTTGTGTACTTCTATAGTGTTTGCAACCAATGTATTGTATACGGATGGAAGCGCGTCACACTAATAGATTTTATTTATTTGTAATAGAGTGGAGCAGCAACAATTAGAGAAAAATTTCAAGGATGTGCCAGTGACACACGCTCAGCAGACTACAACCAGCAGTGGTTGAAGAACTAACTGGAGCGTGATCTGCACTCCAAAAAGGAAAACCTCAGACTACAGTGAACACTGCACACAACTGTTCACTACCCAACGCGTCTCAGCAGGAAGGCAGTCTGTGCGTCAAAACAAAGGCGCAAGCATACATCCACGTACCCTGTTTATAAAGCTATATAAAAAAAATTATGTAGTAGTGACGCACACTTTATTGAGGTACAGTATTACATCGCCATTCACCATCTGTGGCTATGCAGTCTCATCTATATATACCTTATCTATCCGTTGTCATGCTTGCAAGTCGACAGTCAGGCATAAATAGCAATTTTCACTATGCACTATGCACTTTTTAAAGGTTATGTTTGTTAATAAACATGATTATTGCCACATATTATGAGTATTACATGATGGAAATTGTATAATTTTGTATAAACTGTTTAGTGACATTATTCAGCAAATGTAACATTTTAGTAATGTCACAGATAACTTGTAATGCTGATGATGTTTTGAAGTCAGACATTCATTGTCTATACAATAAAAATGGTGTACATACTGTTACTTATCCATCATTAATGGATTCAGATATGTACTTGTATGCTTTTATGTACAACCGTATAGCAGATTCCTTAACTAATTTATTTTGTGGTTTGCATTGCTGTTCAACATGTTAATGTATGTGTTTATGTTTGTCAATTCTTTATTTATCTAGATATTAGTTTAAATGAAATCATCATCTTATGGTAGTAAAGGTTATCTTTCTCTTGTTTGAAGTATAGACATTTAAATTGACAGGTAACAAGGAAATTACTTGATCTAGTATTTAAACATCCTCCTTGACCCTGGGCTCCAACACCGCCAGTTGTTGCTCGGAAGTGCTGTTAGCACAGTCAACACTTGCTCCTGTGTTACTGGGGTTCAGTAACGTCAGCTGGTCCTCGGTTGTGCCATTGGCTCTTTTCCTTCTGCTGCCCCTCCGGGTTCCAGTACCGTCAGCTGGTTCTCCGCAGTGCCTTTGGCCTAGGTGCCTCCATCTCGGTATCCGAGTTCCAGCAACGTCTGCTGGTCCTTGGTAGTGCTTTGGAGCACAGGTACCTCCTGCTTAGTAACCGTGTCCCAGTAACGTCAGCTGGTCCTCGGTTGTGCCATTGGCTCTTTTCCTTCTGCTGCCCCTCCGGGTTCCAGTACCGTCAGCTGGTTCTCCACAGTGCCTTTGGCCTAGGTGCCTCCATCTCGGTATCCGAGTTCCAGCAACGTCTGCTGGTCCTTGGTAGTGCTTTGGAGCACAGGTACCTCCTGCTTAGTAACCGTGTCCCAGTAACGTCAGCTGGTCCTCGGTTGTGCCATTGGCTCTTTTCCTTCTGCTGCCCCTCCGGGTTCCAGTACCGTCAGCTGGTTCTCCGCAGTGCCTTTGGCCTAGGTGCCTCCATCTTGGTATCCGAGTTCCAGCAACGTCTGCTGGTCCTTGGTAGTGCTTTGGAGCACAGGTACCTCCTGCTTAGTAACCGTGTCCCAGTAACATCAGCGGGTACAAGATTGTGCTACAAATACAAGATACGGAACAAGAGACACAAGAACAATAAGCAGAAGATCTAAAAGCAGAAGAACATGAAGTATAAGACCAAAATGAAGAGCAAAATATATGCTCTAAATTCTAAGCAGAAGAAGACTAAGCAGTGTATGGGGGTGAGTCCGTTCCTCCTCGTGGTGCCCCTGGAAAATGCCTGCTGCTGCAGGCTAAACTGAACACGGACAAATACTGTTGTAATTTAAATCTTTGTGACAGCAAGAACGGAAGGATGAAAAATTCATACTTTGACAGATTACAAGTACAGGATTCTCTGTCACAAATAAGAATATGATGAAGAAGATGAAGCAGAATATGAATAAGAATAATAGTTTAATAAGAAGAATATGAGTAATGTTAACAAAGATGAATAGCAAGAAGTTTAAGAAGAAGATAAAGAAGGTGAAGATGAAGAATAATTTGATGAAAAAGATGATGCTGCAGAAGATTATGAAGGAGAAAGTGTGTGAAAAGTTAAAAAGGTGAAGATGAAGAGCATGGAAGTTGTGTAATATACATATTTGCCAAAATATAAAAAACGTTAACATTGTCAATTTCTTCGTCAATCCGAACATCTTTAAAAAAAAAAATATTTATGCTATTCCATTTGATTGGGTTAAACATCTATGCCTTTAATGTCTCCTCAACCTCCCCAATACATTCTACATTACTCTTTCTTGTTTTCCTTCATGTACAATTAACCAACAAGGCAAGAATGGGTTTTTTTTAATTTCGATATTTTGTTCCCATAGACTTACATGGGACTTCCGGTATCGATATCGGGTATCGCCGATATTTTAGTGATATCGGCGATACCATTCCGATTCCGATACTTTAGGATATCGGAAAGTATCGCTCAACTCTACTATGGGGTGTAGAGTCTAGCAGTTATTAGGGCACTATGTCTGATTATGACAGAGAAGTGGCTTACAATTACTGGACAATTGTGACTGTCAGTTATGGGTGAGATATGTTGGCAATAACAAGAGAACTGTGGTTGGCAATTATGTGAGAGCTGTAGCTAGAAATTATGGGGAGCTGTGGCTGGAAATAATGAGAGGGATATGGCTGGAAATTATGGGAAGACTATGGTTGGCAATTGCCCAAAAGGGCTGTGACTTAAGTAGTTGTCAGTAGAGATGAGCAACTTTGTTCGGCAAATGTTTGCCAAACATAAATTTGGCACGAATATAGCACATTCGGATCCATGATCGGAAACCCGAGCAAAATTGCATAAAATCGGTAAAAATCGGTATCATTTGGTGAAAGTGCGGGAAAATATTTGCGTTGCCGCAAAAATATTTCCCGCATTTTAGCAACAATAATGGTGGTGTACCATGAGCATTTGTCACGTGTATGATGAGGGGAGAGGGTTTGCAGAGCTCAGAGGCCGGCATTTTTGTAGGCACAGCACAGCAATAAAAAATTTTTCCTAACTTTATGTGTGAACATTGTGGCTAGCCAATAAGGGCGCAGGAAACACCCACAATGTCCTGACACAATGGCTTGTGTCATTGGCTGCTGAAATCACATGTTCCTCTGCATGTAAATAGTGGACATTTTGTTTTAGCGCCATTTTGACACTGATATAGCGAAGAGAGGCTGCTCCTTACGCTGCCACTGTTTGCATCCAAATTTCAGCTATTTAGCTAGGCGGTTGTATATCAGTCAGATAGTGTAGCTAGATAGTGTCCAGTTTGGCTGTAAAATCTACCTTCCGGATTTTTTTTTTGGGGGGGCATAACTGAGGTTCTCAGACAAAGCCAGCAGGGCACATTTCCTACAAGTGTTTTGTGCACTGCTTCTATAGTGCTCCATGCACGAGTATAGCATTCTAAATAATATTATTTCAGTAGGTAAAATGTGAAAAAGCCTGCTGTATCCCACATTTTAGCTAGTTCGATAGGTGGTTGTATATCAGTCAGATACTGTAGGAAGCTAGTGTCCAGTGTGGCTGTTAAATTTACCTTCAAGCACTTTTTTTCTTTTTTGGCCATACTGAGGTACACAAACAAATCCAGCGGGGCACATGTTGTGCACTGCTTCTATTGTGATTCATGCACGAGTATAGCATTCTAATTCACCTGTAGCTAGTAGTGATGGGCGAGCACTAAAATGCTCGGGTGCTTGTTGCTCGGGTTGAGCAAATTGGAATGCTCAGGTCCTCGACCCGAGCAACGAGCCCAATGCAAGTCTATGGGAAAGCCGAGCATTTTTGCCGCGACCTCCAGGGGTCCTTTTAGTGTCTAAAAACGTCTGAAATTGATGGAAACAGTGCTCAAATGACATGGGAACATCATGGGGAAGACTCCTGGAAGCCTTTCTGACACCCAGGTCACAGCTGTGACCAATGTTATCAGAGTGTTACGCCACTTTTACAGGCGCACAATAAAACATACAAAAACTATGCTAAAATGGATTTTCCTGTAAAATATGTTAAGGAACATCCTTTCCAGGGTAATGATTTATATGTTAGGCAAAATAAATAACCCAAATCAAAAATGTTCCTCCACCACTTGAGCTATGTTCACACTTAGCGTTTTTGATGCATTTTTCAACTTCACCATTGCTTTCAACCAGGACAAACGCATTCACTTTGAAATGTCATTTTAAAATTTTACAACCTTATTTGACCATGTGGTGTGTGACACATTATCTTATCAGACACATCCTGTTTCATTTATGAAGGAGGGACTCTTAACCCCTTTCTGCCATCGAACGTACTATCCTGTCCATGTGACCTGGGCCAATCTGACCATGGATGGGATAGTACGTATCAGCGATCAAACGTGCTCCCGGGAGAATCAGCTGACACCCGGCACAGTAACCGCTGGCACACCGCGATCAAACATGAGCAGGGAGGAGGCTTCCTCAGTGCCTGCTAAGAGCTGGCACTGAGAAAGCCTGCAGCAGTGCCAGTCACATCGCTGGTCTAACAGAGTGCTGTGCACACTGTCAGACCAGCGATCTGACTTTATACAGTGATGTCCCAAGTTAAAAAAATGAAAATAACAAGTTTAAAAGAAATTCCAAAATAAAGGAAAAAAAAAATATTCCCCAATAAATTCATTTCTTCATGTAAATAAAAAAAAAACCAACGATAAAAGTACACATATTTGGTATCGCCGCATCCGTAATGACCTGCCCTATTGAACTGTCCCACTAGTTAACCCCTTTAGTGAACCCCTTAAAAAAAAACAAAGCATAAAAACAATGATATATCATCATACCACCGAACAAAAAGTGGAATAACACTCGATCAAAAACATGGTACTGCTGAAAACGTCATCTTGTCTCGCAAAAAACAAGCCACCATAAAGCATCATCAGAGAAAAAATAAAAAAGTTATAGCTCACAGAATAAAGCGATGCAAAAATAATTATTTTTTATATAAAATTGTTTTTATTGTATAAAAGCACCAAAACATAAAAAAATGATATAAATGAGGTATCGCCGTAATCATACTAACCCGAAGAATAAAACTGCTTTAACAATTTTACCACACGCGGAACGGTATAAACGCCCCCCAAAAGAAATTCATGAATTGCTGATTTTTGTTCATTCTAACCTCCCAAAAATCTAAATAAAAAAGCGATCAAAAAATGTCACATGCTCAAAAATGGTACCAATAAAAACATCAACTTGTACCGCAAAAAAATACGACCTCACATGACTCTGTGGGCCATAATATGCAAAAATTATAGCTCTCAAAATGTGGTGATGCAAAAACTATTTTTTGCAATAAAAAGCGTCTTTTAGCGTGACAGCTGCCAAACATAAAAACCCGCTATAAATAGTAAATCAAACCCCACTTTTCACCCCCTTAGTTAGGGAAAAATATTAAAATGTAAAAAATGTATTTATTTCCATTTTCCCATTAGGGTTAGGGTTAGGGTTGCAGCTAAAGTTAGGGTTAGGGTTGGGGCTAAAGATAGGATTAGGGTTAGGGTTGGGATTAGGGTTAGGGGTGTGTTAGGGTTAGGTTTGTGGTTAGGGTTATGGTTAGGGTTGGGACTAGGGTTAGGGGTGTGTTGGGATTAGGGTTAGAGTTAGAATTGGGGGTTTCCACTGTTTAGGCACATCAGGGGCTCTCCAAATGTGACATGGCGTCTGATCTCAATTCCAGCCAATTCTGCGTTAAAAAAGTCAAACGTTGCTCCTTCCCTTCTGAGCTCTGCCATGCGCCCAAACAGTAGTTTACCCCCTCATATGGGGTATCAGCGTACTCAGGACAAATTGCAGACTAACTCTTGGGGTCCAATTTCTTCTGTTACCCTTGGGGAAATATAAAAATGGGGGCGAAAATATCATTTTTGTAAAAAAAATAATTTTTTTGTTTTTATGGCTGCACGTTATAAACCTCTGTGGAGCACTTGGGGCTTCATAGCGCTCACCACACATCTAGATAAGTTCCTTGTGGAGTCTATTTTCCAAAATGGGGTCACTTGTGTGGGGTTTCCACTGTTTAGGCACATCAGGGGCTCTCCAAATGCGACATGACGCCGACAGACCATTCAAAGTCTGCAATCCAAAACGTCACTACTTCCCTTCCGAGCCCCGACATGTGCCCATACAGTAGTTTTTTTTCCACATATAGGGTATCAGCATACTCAGGAAAAATTGGACCACAACTTTTGGGGTCCAATTTCTCCTGTTACCCTTGTGAAAATAAAATATTGGGGCAAAAAAATCATTTTTGTAAAAAAAAAATAAAGACTTTATTTTTACAGCTGTACGTTATAAACTTCTGTGAAGCATTTCGGGGTTCAAAGTGCTCACCACACATCTAGATAAGTTCCTTGGGGGGTCTGTTTTCCAAAATGGGGTCACTTGTGGGGGGTTTCCACTGTTTAGGCACATCAGGGGCTCTCCAAACGCGACATGACGCCCACAGACCATTCCATCAAAGACTGCAATCCAAAACGTCACTACTTCCCTTCCGAGCCCCGATGTGTGCCCATACAGTGGTTTTCTCCCACATATGGGGTATCATCGTACTCAGGACAAATTGGACAACCACTTTTGTGGTCCAATTTCCTTGGGAAAAATCAAAAATTTGGGACTAAAAATCATTTTTGTGGAAAATTGTTTTTTTTTTTTCACACTCAGGCATTATAAACTTTTGTGAAACACTTGGGGGTTCAAAGTGCTCACAACAGATCTAGATAAGTTGCATACGGGGTCAAGTTTCCACTTGTGGGGGGTTTCCACTGTTTAGGGGCATCAGGGGCTCTCCAAACGCGACATGGCGTCCAATCTCAATTCCAGCCAATTTTGGTTTGAAAAAGTCAAATGGCGCTCCTTCCCTTATGAGCTCTGCCGTGTGCCCAAACAGTGGTTTTCCCCCACATATGGGGTATTGGCATACTCAGGAGAAATTGCACAACTTTATCTGTCAATTTTCTCCTTTTACCCTTGTGAAAATAAAAAAAAAAGTTTGTAAAAGCTTATTTTTGTGACTAAAAAGTTAAATGTTCATTTTTTCCTTCCATGTTGCTTCAGCTCCTGTGAAGCACCTGAAGGGTTAATAAACGTCCTGAATGTGGTTTTGAGTACCTTGAGTGGTACAGCTTTTAGAAAATGGTGTCACGTTTGGGTATTTTCTGCCATATAGACCCCTCAAAGTGACTTCAAATGTGAGGTGGTCCCTAAAAAAAATGGCTTTGTAAATTTTGTTGTAAAAATGAGAAATCGCTGGTCAACTTTTAACCCTTATAATTTCCTAACAAAAAAAAATTTTGGTTCCAAAATTGTGCTGATATAAAGTAGACATGTGGGAAATGTTATTTATTAATTATTTTGTGTGACATATTTCTCTGTTTTAAGGGAATAAAAATTAAAAGTTTGAAAATAGCAAAATTTTCGAAATTTTCGCCATATTTTCAAAAATAAGCGCAAGTTATATCGAAGAAATTTTACCACTCATGTGATTTACAATATGTCTCGAGAAAACAGTCTCAGAATCGTGAAGATCCGTTGAAGCGTTCCAGAGTTATAACCTCATAAAGAGACAGTGGTCAGAATTGTAAAAATTGGCCCGGTCATTAACGTGCAAACCACCCTTGGTAAAGGGGTTAAAGTCACAAAGTCTATTTTTATAGTGTCAACAGTGGGCCCTCACTTTTCTTAGAGCCATCAGCCGGCTATGCTTTGTTGTTCCCATTATTAAACAGTGGGTCCTTTATACTGTTATTGCGTATGCAGTGAGTGCCCAAAATTTGTACGCACCCCAACAACCCTTTGAACAGACGTCATGGATGACCATGTGTAACCAAAGTTCCAAGTATTCACTTGGTACTTCCATACTGTGTGCTTATGTATTGAATGCAAGGCCTGCCCTGTCCCAAAGTTACATGCACCCCAATAAGCCTTTGAACCTACGTACTGGATGGCCACATTAAACCAAAGTTCCCATTAAGCTTTATTTGGTAGTGCCATACTGTTTCCTATGCATTGAATGCAAGATCTGTCCTGCCCTAATGTTACCGGCACCCCAATAACCCTTTGAAGCAATGTACTGGATGGCCACATTAACCAAAGTTCTCATTCTTATTTATTTGGTACTGGCATACTGTTTCCCTATGCATTGAATGCAATATTACATGCACCCCAATAACCCTTTGAAGCAACGTACTGGATAGCCACATTAAACCAAAGTTCCAATTAAGCTTTATTTGGTTCTGCCATACTGTTTGCCTAGGCATTGAATGCAAGGCCTGCCCTGCACCAACATTACACGCACTCTAGTAACCCTTTGAACCAACGTACTGGATGGCCACATTAAACCAAAGTTCCCATTAAGCTTCATTTGGTACTGCCATACTATTTGTCTATGCATTGAATCATAGAATCATAGAATCGTAGAGTTGGAAGGGACCTCCTGGGCCATCTGGTTCAACCCCTGCTCAAAGCAGCATTCACTAAATCATCCCAGACAGATGTCTGTCCAGCCTCTGTTTGAAGACTTCTATTGAAGGAGAACTCACCACCTCTCGTGGCAGCCTGTTCCACTCATTGATCACCCTAACTGTCAGAAAGTTTTTTCTAATATCTAATCTGTGTCTCTTCCCATTCAATTTCATCCCATTGCTTCTAGTCTTTCCTTGTGCAAATGTGAATAAAGATGATCCTTCTACAGCCCTTGAGAAATTTGTGGACAGCTATTAAGTCTCCTCTCAGTCTTCTCTTTTGCAAGCTAAACATTCCCAAATCCTGTAACCGTTCCTCATAGGACATGGTTTGCAGACCGGACACCATTCTGGTCGCTCTTCTCTGAACTTGCTCCAGTTTGTTGATGTCTTTTTTAAAATGTGGTGCCCAAAACTGGACACAGTATTCCAGATGAGGTCTGACCAAAGAGGAGTAGAGGGCAATAATGACCTCACGTGATCTAGACTGCATGCTTCTGTTAATTAGAAATGGAAAGAAGGATCCAGCTCCAAGACATAAAATCCAAAAATCTTTAATGATATTCAATAAAATTCAGCCCCAAAAACATACAGAAACCGGTTATACCGGTGAAAAAGTGCCTATTTCCAAAAACTGGGCGCGCTTCGAACAACTCAGTGTTCTTAGATTCAGTTACAATGAAGCAGGCATGAGAGTAATTTATAGGAACAGGTGTAACACATTAGACAAAAAAACAAAAAAAAAACCACACAAAGGTAACAAAATATAACACTATAATAAAAGGAATATAAAAACCAATAATGCAAAACCCATTCGTATAAATTAATAATGTAGCATAATTTCTTTTTTGAGATTTAGTCCAGATGGAATACAAGTATTCAACATGTAGATCCAAAAAGCCTCTCTGTCTCGTAGCCTTCTTTCTATGTTGCCGCGTCGAGGATTCAGGTTAACCTGTTCTATTGCGAACACCAGTAAATGAGTGGTCTGTCGGTTATGCACAGTTACAAAATGGTTGAAGACATTTGATATGCCACGAACTGTAGGCTGTGTAATATCATACAGGTGCTCCCTGATTCTATTCTTTAATTTACGTATTGTGGATCCAACATACTGTAGATTGCACACTGAACAAGTTATGATATATACCACATATTCTGAATTGCAGTTTAAGAAATTTTTTATAGAAAAAGTACGTTCATTTTTTACTATCAGAAAAAGTCAGAGTTTTCGTGACATGCACACATGTTTTGCAAGGAAAATTACCACATTTAAAAAACCTTTTGTGGTTAGCCAATGTGCAGAATTTTTATTCCTCTGGACATTATAAAAACTAGGAGATAAAGCAGTACCCAGAGTTGGTGCACATCTTGCTACTATTTTAATGCCATCTTTGAGAATATGATTCAATATATCATCATTTTTAAGTAAATTTAAATTGCGACGAGCAATATTGGAAATGGCTTTAAATTGAGAGCTATATGTCAGAGCTAGGATTGGCTGTTTGGGGGAGGAATTGGTTAACTGATTATCCTGTTGATTGGGATTGACCAGATCTTCTCTGGATTTAGTATCAGCAATTTGGAAGGCTCTATTTATGGTCCAATTAGGATAATTTCTTTTGCAGAGACATTCTTTTATTGTGGTTTTTCCAATTCAAAAAAAGACACGTCACTGCAATTGCTCTTATAGCTTCACCAACGGGAATAGCTTTGATGGTATGTGATGGATGGAAACTATCCGCATATAAAATGGTGTTGCCTGCAGTTTTTTTCCGATGTGTACGGCTGGAGATGTAATGAGATGGCATACCAAATAAACATAAATCCAAGAAATTAATAGATTGTGAGACAAAAGTAAATGTAAATTTTAAATTAAAACAGTTATTATTAATATAATCAATAAAATTTGAGATATGAGAAACATCATCAATCCACATTAGTAATAAATCATCAATAAATCTAGAGTACCATAGAATTGATCTCAAAAAAGGGTTATCAGCCGAAAAGATGTACATTTTCTCCCACCATGACATTACCAAGTTTGCTACAGAGGGGGAAAATTTAGCCCCCATAGAAACTCCCTTCTTCTGAAGAAATTTTTTTTATCAGAAAGAAAATAATTGTGAGTTAATAGAAATAACAAAACTGATATAATGAACTCTTTAAATTCAGTTGTATATGTACTGTATTCATCCAAATGAAATTGTACTGCAGTAATGGCTACTTTATAAGGAATGCACATGTATAATGAAACAACATCACATGTTAACCATGTCCAACTGGACATCCAATTGATATTTTTAAATGAATGAAGAACATCTTTTGAATCCTTTAAATAACCAGGCACTCTTCGTACCAAAGGTTGTAAAATAGTATCAAGCCATTCTCCCAGGTGCTCATTAAGAGAGCCTATTCCCGACATGGGCGGAGGAAGAATATTCTTGTGTGTTTAGTAGTGTTGAGCGATACTGCTCGATATCTAAAAATATCGGATCGGAATGGTATCGCCGATATCACTAAAATATCGGCGATACCCGATTCCGATACCGGAAGTCCAATGTAAGTCTATGGGAACCAAATATCGACATTAAAAAAAACCCATTCTTGCCTTGTTGGTTAATTGAACATGAAGGAAAACAACAAAGAGTAATGTAGAATGTATTGGGGGAGGTTGAGGAGACAATAAAGGCATACATGTTTAACCCAATGCATTGGAATAGCATTAATATATATTTTTTTGGAAATACGTTTGGATTGACGAACAAATTGACAATGTTGTTAACCTTTTTTCTATTTTGGCAAATATGTATGTTTCACAACTTCCATGCTCTTCACCTTTTTAACTTTTGCCAGTGCCACACTTTCTCCTTCATAATCTTCAGCAGCATCATCTTTCTCATCAAATTATTCTTCATCTTCACCTTCTTAATCTTCTTCTTAAACTTCTTGCTATTCATGTTTTTGTTTACATTACTCATATTGTTATTATTAAACTATTAATCTTCTTCATATTCAAATTCTTCATCTTCTTCCTCTTCATCTTCTTCATCATATTCTTATCTGTGACAGAGATTCCTGTACTTGTAATCTGTAAAAGTATGAATTTTTCATCCTTCCGTTCTTGCTGTCACAAAAGATTTAAATTACAACAGTATTTGTCCGTGTTCAGTTTAGCCTGCAGCAGCAGGCATTTTCCAGGGGCACCATGAGGAGGAACGGACTCACCCCCATACCCTGCTTAGTCTTTTTCTGCTTAGAATTTAGAGCATATATTTTGCTCTTCATTTTGGTCTTATACTTCATGTTCTTCTGCTTTTTGATCTTCTGCTTATTGTTCTTCTGTCTCTTGTTCTGTATCTTGTAGTTTGTCTTAACCTTCTTTGTCCTGTTGGTGATCTTCTTCTGGGTAATCTTTTATTTTTTCTTTGTGATGGTGTTCAGGCTGGTTGGCTTCATGCTCGTCGTCCTTGTTGTCGTCATCTTCTTCTGGGTGGTCTTTAAGGTAGTCTAATTTCCGAGAACCAGCTGACGTTACTGGAACCCAGACGGGTATCAGATGGAACAAGAGACAATGGAAGTAACGAGGACCAGCTGACTGTGCTGGAACCCGGAGGGGCAGCAGAAGGAAAAGAGGCAATGTCACAACCGAGTACCAGCTGACGTTACTGTGACACGGTTACTAAGCAGGAGGTACCTGTGCTCCAAAGCACTACCAAGGACCAGCAGACGTTTGGAACTCATACACGGAGATGGAGGCACCTAGGCCAAAGGCACTGGGAGACCCAGTTGACGGTACTGGACCCCGGACGGGTAGCAGAAGGAAAAGAGGCAATGTCACAACCGAGTACCAGCTGACGTTACTGTGACACGGTTACTAAGCAGGAGGTACCTGTGCTCCAAAGCACTACCAAGGACCAGCAGACGTTGCTGGAACTCGTATATGGAGATGGAGGCACCTAGGCCAAAGGCACTGGGGAGAACCAGTTGACGGTACTGGACCCCGGACGGGTAGCAGAAGGAAAAGAGGCAATGTCACAACCGAGTACCAGCTGACGTTACTGTGACACGGTTACTAAGCAGGAGGTACCTGTGCTCCAAAGCACTACCAAGGACCAGCAGACGTTGCTGGAACTCGTATACGGAGATGGAGGCACCTAGGCCAAAGGCACTGGGGAGAACCAGTTGACGGTACTGGACCCCGGACGGGTAGCAGAAGTAAAAGAGGCAATGTCACAACCGAGTACCAGCTGACGTTACTGTGACACGGTTACTAAGCAGGAGGTACCTGTGCTCCAAAGCACTACCAAGGACCAGCAGACGTTGCTGGAACTCGTATACGGAGATGGAGGCACCTAGGCCAAAGGCACTGGGGAGAACCAGTTGACGGTACTGGACCCCGGACGGGTAGCAGAACGCACCCATGAAAATGTAAGTTGACAGGACGCAAGCCGTCCGCAGCGAATCACACAGTCCTACAGTGGGTGCTTGTCCTATTGTCACAATGGAAACAGCCTTTATTTACATATCCCACAGCACACATAGGAATCACCTAAACTGCAGGCACCATAGAGTCGGATAACCCGAATGCAACACGACAGCACAACTTATTGGAGGATAATTGACGTTCACACTGCCAGGAAACAGCTGTCGTGCTGTAACCAGGCTGGCCAGGAGTCAGTACCCCTGCCAATTACTTACGAGCAACAAATGGCGGTGTTGTAGCCCAGGGAGTAGAGTTCAGGTGGTAGAAAGATGAACATAACAGGAGACATGGAAAACGTTGCCAAACAGTTATTTAATCTGAAAATGGACAGGCAAATTCAGGTGAGATCCATGCCTTGTTCATTTTCAGAAAAGTAAGCCGGTCTACATTCTCTGAGGATAGTCGCATGCGACGGTCTGTTAGTACACCACCTGCAGCACTAAAGACGCGCTCAGATAATACACTGGCAGCAGGGCAAGCCAGCACCTCCAATGCATACTGGCTAAGCTCTGGCCATGTATCCAACTTAGAGACCCAAAATTTGAAAGGGGAAGAGGCATCTGGGAGTACACTTAGAGGGAAAGACAAGTAGTCTGTCACCATCTTACGGAAACGTTGCTTCCTGGTGACTGGAGCCGTCTCGGATGGTGTAGACCTTGCTGGCGCTGTCACAAAACTTCGCCACATTTGTAACATACAGCTCTTGCCCTGTGCAGAGGCGCTGCTTGTGCTCCCTCTTGTTGTAGAGGTGTCTACACTGCCTCGACGCACAGAGCTGCTTTGTAAAGCAGTAGCAGCAGCAGCTCTCTCGGCTGGAATGTACAACTGTATGGATTGCACCAGTGTGTCTTGGTACTCCCGCATTTTACGGTCCCGGTTCACCGGTGTGATGAGGGTTTGTAAGTTGTCCCGGTAGCGAGGGTCTAGGAGGGTGTACACCCAATAATCTGACGTGGTGAGAATGTGGGCGATGCGGCGGTCGTTTCTCAGGCACTGAAGCATGAAATCAACCATGTGCTGCAGACTCCCAACTGGCCAACAAAAGCTGTCCTCTGGAAGAGGCGTCATCTCTGCCTCCTCTGCATCACCCCACCCTCGCTCTACATACTGACTAGAGCGTTGTGTACCTCCCTCTGTAGGGATTTCTTCCTCCTCCATTGACTCCTCCTCCTCCTCATCCTCCTCACAAAGTGAGCCCTGCCCAGCCCTTTGTGAGGAACCACGTTGCGCTGACTGTCCTGAAGGTAATTGAATTTGTGACTCCTCATCCTCCACCTCTTCCAAAACCTCTTCCTTTAGTGCTTTCAGTGATTTCTGAAGCAGGCAGATAAGGGGGACAGTCATGCTGACTAGTGCATTATCTGCACTCGCCATCCGCGTTGAGACATCAAACGCACGCAAAACGTGGCAGATGTCCTTCATAGAGGCCCACTCAGTAGTGGTGAAGTGTGGACTGCGCAAAGAGCGACTTGATTGCGCCTGATGCAGCTGATACTCCATTACTGCTGTCTGCTGCTCACACAATCGCTCCAACATATGTAACGTGGAATTCCACCTGGTGGGTACGTCACATATGATGCGATGTTCAGGAAGGCGAAATCGGCGTTGCAGAGCAGCAATGCGCGATCTGGCTATGCTGGAACATCGCAAGTGAGCGCACTCTAGGCGGACCTTCTGCAGCAGTCCAGCAAGATATGGATAGTCCCTCAAAAAACTCTGCACGACCAAGTTGAGCACATGTGCCAGACATGGTATGTGAGTAAGGTTGCCAAGGCCCAGAGCTGCCACCAGATTTCGGCCATTGTCACACACTACCAAGCCTGGCTGGAAATTCGCAGGCAAAAACCACACGTCGCTCCTGCTTGATGGCATTCCAGACCTCCTGCGCTGTGTGGCTTAGATTCCCCATTGAAATCATTTTCAGGACAGCCTGTTGACGTTTGGCCACGGCTGTGCTCATATCGGTCGCAACAGGTAAGCGTTCACGGGTCCATGTGGAGGTATACCGTGACGGCTCGTGCAGCGATGATTCTGAGGAACTGGAGTAGGAATCAATGTGTACAGACTGGATTCCTGCAATCCTTGGAGTTGGCAGAACACGTACAGCGCCACTGGCAAGATCTGTACCCGGCTCCACAACATTGACCCAATGGGCAGTGAGGGAAAGGTATCGTCCCTGGCCATGGGTACTGGTCCACGCATCGGTGGTCAGGTGGACCCTGCTACTGACGGCGTTTAGTAGCGCATGTTTAATGTTTCCCTCGACATGTTTTTGCAGAGCAGGGACGGCTTGCCTGCTGAAATAAAATCGGCTTGGCACATTTTATTGTGGGACTGCCAATGCCATTAAGTTCCTGAAACTGTCAGTCTCCACCAGCCTGAATGACAGCATTTCAAGGGACAGGAGTTTTGCAATGCCAGCATTCAGAGCCTGTGCTCGTGGATGGTTTGCCGAGTATGGCCGTCTTTTATCCCATGCCTGTGGTACCGATGGCTGTTTTGTGGCCTGGGAGTGTGACGATGACAGGGAACTTGCTGCTGTGGGTGGAATAACAGTTTGTCTATGGACAACAGTGACCGAGGTTCTTCCATGGAGATCCTGTGAGGAAGCCGAACCAGGTGTGTGTGAGCTGGAGGTAGAGGCTCCAACACGACCTGAAGATGTAGGTGCTGCTGTAGGTTGGCCTACATCTCCAGTGTGTCTTTGTAACTCAGCTACGTGCTTTGTCCGTACATGTTTCCACATATTTGTGGTATTCAGGTTACTGATATTTTTACCTCTTTTAACTTTTTGCTTACACAGCTTGCATTTAACATAGCAAATATCATCTGCAAGTCTGTCAAAAAAGGACCACGCAGTGCAAGTCATGGGAGCGCCAATTTTGACATTTGTAAGAGAACTGCTCCCAACAGGTGCCAAACTGGAGGCTACAGGCAAGCGAGTCTGCAGCCTACCTCTCCCTCCTCTTTGTACCGTTGGGCCAATCTCTTCCTCAGAGCTGCTCCCACCACCTTCCTGTTGCTCACGCCATGTTGGGTCTCGGACTTCATCATCTCCACTACCCTCTTCCAACACCTGCTGCTGTTGGATGGTCTGGGCAGCAACATGCTCCACAAAACCTGGCACCTGAGTCTCATCATCATCATGAGATGCGTTCTGCGGTGTGCTGTCCATCGGCACTGGCTCACCCGCCTCTTCAGATTGAGAGAGACACAGCTGTTGCGCATCACTGCATACTCCCTCTTCTTCAAATTGCAGAATGCTGCTTGCCTGTGCCCGTGTTTGCGAGCCAACAGATTCTGAGAACAGAAGCAGAGACTCAGCTGGCTCCTGTACAGAACTCTCTGACTGCCTGGGCAATTTGGCAGGCGGTGAACAGACAGATGGTTGCTCAACAGTGTTGTGTTCCTGAGAGGAGGTGGAAGGAATTGAAGTCGATGCATTGGCTGCCATCCAACCAACAACGCTTCAATTTGTTCTTCCCGCAGTAGGGGGGCACGCCGAGCTCCTACCAAAGTGCGCATAAAGGAACGCTCACGGGGAAAACTGGTGGCTGCTGTGTCACTGAGGGCGGCAGCAGCCACAGAATCCCCACATCCTCTCCCTGCTGAAACTCCACGGCCACGACCACATGCCTTACTCACTGACTTCTTCATCTTGGTAGATTGATAAAGAAAGTCAGAAAAGTTATAAGGCCTAAGTGTGGTGTAGCCTTTCCGGGGGTTTTAGCTCTGAGATCGCTGTCTGGGTAGACAGAATGGCATGGAAACAGTTCATTCAGACAGCAATTATGGTAAAAACTGGCCGCAACCAGTTTTATTAAAGTCCACAGCAAACAGATAAAACAAAGCATAAACAAAAGACCTAGGCTTGTCTAGCCACTAATTACACTTATGTAATGTCCCTTTCTATCAGGAACCCAGACTCTATCAGTCTGTGCCCAAAACAACACATATGATATATGTTACCAGTATGGAGTCTCCCAGATACTCCTCCTTATGTCTGAAGGTCCACCCGACTTCCAGACTTGAGAAAGATCCACTCCTATTCAGTAGTCATTATGCTGGAGGTTCACAGAGACACTCCTGTGTCTGGGGTCCTTCCTGCACCAGACTGAGACGGCTCTCCTCCTCTTCAGTAATCATCAGCATGGAGGTTCACAGAGACACTCCTGTGTCCGGGGTCCTTCCTGCACCCAGACTGAGACGGCTCTCCTCCTCTTCAGTAGCTTGTCCGCATGTATTCTCACAGAGACTGCTTCCTTGTGCCAGGACACCTCTCTGTGTCCAGGCTGAAGACAGCTCTAACACTCTTGGCTTATCCGCATGTATTCTCACAGAGACTGCTTCCTTGTGCCAGAACACCTCTCTGTGTCCAGGCTGAAGACAGCTCTAACACTCTTGGAGACTGTTTCTTGTGCCAGGACACCTCCCTGTGTCCAGGCTAAACTAGCTCCCACACTCTTGGAGACACCTTCTGTGCCTGGACCCCTTGTCCAGACTGAATGAGCTCTCAGATTGTGTTTGCAGACACCTACTTCTGGTCTCCTAATCAAGACCTGAGTAGTTTCAGGCCTGTGCTGCAAGTGTGTGCTGAATGTGAGGTGTAGTGACCTTTCTCTACCACCAGGTTTACAAAGCCACACATTTCGCTCATACCAGTCAGCAAGGTACTTAGGTGAAATATACACCTCATTCACCACATATTCCTTCACTGTCTCACATATCCCCTCCCTCTTCTCCAGACCAGAGGGCTGGTCATCCAGACTGGAGGGCTGGTCAACAATCCAACAGAGACAGTGAACTCCGGACCAGTCATGGCCCTCACCAGCTTCATCTCCACCACTGTCACTTGTATCTTCACCTGAGTCATAGCCAACATCAGCTTTCTCTTTATCTGAAGCATCCGCACTACCCTGTACCCTCCCAGGCCTATACTCTCTGCGGGCCTCGGGTATCCTGCACGGTTTCATCTTGACCTTAGGGCCGGGCTCATTTTCGATATAGTGCCTGGCCAGAGAAGTACGACCCGACACATCAGAACACTTCTGCTGACTCTTCCTCAGAAACTCACGTACCTCCTGTCCCTGGTGCACTGACCATGTGTCACCAACTATCACAGAAGGTATAGGGGGTTTTTCACTTTTCTCCAGTTCCCCACTTTCAGGCTCTTCTGGCAAGACATGCCCAGAAGCCCCACCGTCCGTCCCACACTCTACTTCTTCAGTCACATCTGGCTCACTGTCAGTGTCACACAATTCATTTTCACTCACATCCTGCTCACTGTCAGGGTTATACAATTCATTTTCATTCACATCTTGATCTGGAACCTTAGTTAACATGTCATCCACAACATTAACTGCACCATCTGGTCCCTCAAGTATGTGACTATGTGACAACCCCAGCACTACACTTCTATATAGTTCAGGCACTAGGAGCTGACTCACAACCTCTCCCTGGACTTCAGTGTTTATGGCAACATGAGAGAACCTCTCCTCAGAGTCAGGCTCCTGGGAAACCTCATTTAGAACAATCATATTTTCCTGTGCTGTTTTAAGAGAGGGTTCTCGCCACTGCTCACTCTCAAAACCGTCACAGGACACAGGCAAGTCAGGGACACTCGGTTCCCGAGAAACACCATCCTCGTCTCCCAACATCACCTGCAAAGGAATTTCATCACTATCACAGTCATCATTATTATTAACATCATTATCATGACTATGATCAGTATTATCATCACTATCATTATCAGCATCAGCACCATTTTCATGGTCATCATCATTATCAGGATCATCATCATCATTAGCATTATCATCATCATTATCACACAACTTTAACATCCCACTAGCATCGTGCTCCGCCCCTCGGGACTGCGCACCCTCAATAGGAGCCTCATCACACCGTCCACCAGAAACATTTCTCCCCCAGAGATCGTCAGACCGGGGAAAGTCATTACCCAATATGACGGGGTGCACCAGGGTCTTCACCACCCCCACTTCACATGAAACCTCCCCGAGTCTGGGGACCAAGTCCACGGCAGTCTCCGGGCAGACCTTGGTGTCTCCATGGATGCACACCACACTCAGGTGCCCATCAGGGACGAAGTCCCCATCAATCAGGCTGTCACATACGGAAGTCACTGGACTCTCTGAGTCCAAGAGGGCCTGTGCTGGGCAGTCATTTACAACCACCGGGGACCCCTGTGGTCCAATCTCTTCGGCTGCAGTGGTCACACACACCGGTTCTGCGCAGAGAGAGAGGGATCTGCCAACATCACAATACATAGGCTCCCCCTCTATTGGACAGTTGGCTGCAATTTCACGACATCTCCAACACTGTCCATCACACTCTTCCACCCACATGTCCCCTCGGGCCTGAACCCGCTTATCAGCATACCCCATGTCCCCAACAGCTGGAACGCTCTTACCGGGAGAGTTCGACATCCGGGAACTCTGAAGTGACATCCTCTCAGACGGCTGTACCTCAGGAGAACATGCTCGGGTGTAGCGGTTCACTGTAGGACATGCTCGAGTGTAGCGGTTCACTACCACCTTTTCAACTCCATAATCAGGCCTGCTGACTGCAGACTCCCAACTGTATCTCCAGTCATGAACTCCTCTGGCATGGGCTGTCACCGTAACACCCAGCCGGGTAAGAATCTCCACTTTCATCTTAGCATAGTCTTGGCTGTCCTGCTCGCTCAGGTCAGCATATGCCCTTTGGGGCTCTCCAATCAGATATGGTGCGACCATCATGGCCCATTCAGATAGGGGCAGATTCTCCTTCTCTGCCAGTCTCTCAAACCTAGTGAGATATACCTCCACATCATCACGAGGTGTCATCTTTTCCAAGGACCGTCTTACCGCCCTCTTCACAGCGGACAAGTCAGGTGACTTTGCAACATTACTTTGGGACGATGCACCACAAGTCCCCTGCAGTGCTGCAACCTGCTCAAAAAACAACCGGTTATTCTCCTGCTGCTGCTGCAGGATTTGCTGCTGGTACTGCTGCATTTGCCGCTGGTACTGCAGGCGCTGCTGCTCCATGCTCTGCTGCATGCTTCGCTGGGCCTGTACCAGGTACTCAATGAGCTCCTTCACACGGCCGGACTTATCTGTCTCAACCACGGCAGTTTTATGTTGCATATTAACTTGCGCCATTTGTTCAAACAGCGCCTCCATGCTGTCATCCATGCTGTCAGACTTCTCTGTCTTAACAACGGCAGTCTTCACTCAAGACATACACACTACATAGCTTTTTTCCACAGAAAATTCAGCCTTGCTGTGCAACCACTTTTTTTTTTTTTCCTTTGCAAAGTCTATTAGGGCTACTGTCTCTTTAAGACTGCTCCACAAACTTTTCTTTTGCTGCTGCACATTCCACAGTCATTTTCACAACAAGTTCAGCTTTGCTGTGCATACATTTTCTCTCTGCAGACCCTATCAGGGCCACTGTCTCTCCAAGACTGCTCCAAACAGACGTTTCTGCTGACACACACTTTTTTTTTTTTTTTTCTGTTGCTATTTCAATAGACTTCACCTTTAATGCTGTCTCTCGCCACTGTGCTGCATGCACACTCCAGCACTAACTGTACCAGGCCCTGCGCTGCCCCAGCATTCTCCACCAATTGTAGCCTTTCCGGGGGTTTTAGCTCTGAGATCGCTGTCTGGGTAGACAGAATGGCATGGAAACAGTTCATTCAGACAGCAATTATGGTAAAAACTGGCCGCAACCAGTTTTATTAAAGTCCACAGCAAACAGATAAAACAAAGCATAAACAAAAGACCTAGGCTTGTCTAGCCACTAATTACACTTATGTAATGTCCCTTTCTATCAGGAACCCAGACTCTATCAGTCTGTGCCCAAAACAACACATATGATATATGTTACCAGTATGGAGTCTCCCAGATACTCCTCCTTATGTCTGAAGGTCCACCCGACTTCCAGACTTGAGAAAGATCCACTCCTATTCAGTAGTCATTATGCTGGAGGTTCACAGAGACACTCCTGTGTCTGGGGTCCTTCCTGCACCCAGACTGAGACGGCTCTCCTCCTCTTCAGTAATCATCAGCATGGAGGTTCACAGAGACACTCCTGTGTCCGGGGTCCTTCCTGCACCCAGACTGAGACGGCTTCCTCCTCTTCAGTAGCTTATCCGCATGTATTCTCACAGAGACTGCTTCCTTGTGCCAGGACACCTCTCTGTGTCCAGGCTGAAGACAGCTCTAACACTCTTGGCTTATCCGCATGTATTCTCACAGAGACTGCTTCCTTGTGCCAGAACACCTCTCTGTGTCCAGGCTGAAGACAGCTCTAACACTCTTGGAGACTGTTTCTTGTGCCAGGACACCTCCCTGTGTCCAGGCTAAACTAGCTCCCACACTCTTGGAGACACCTTCTGTGCCTGGACCCCTTGTCCAGACTGAATGAGCTCTCAGATTGTGTTTGCAGACACCTACTTCTGGTCTCCTAATCAAGACCTGAGTAGTTTCAGGCCTGTGCTGCAAGTGTGTGCTGAATGTGAGGTGTAGTGACCTTTCTCTACCACCAGGTTTACAAAGCCACACATTTCGCTCATACCAGTCAGCAAGGTACTTAGGTGAAATATACACCTCATTCACCACATATTCCTTCACTGTCTCACAGTGGTTATTACGCAGAGACTGAAGTGAACACTGAAACACAACTGTTCACAATCTGTGAAAGGCTACTCCTTTGTCTACTTCTATAGTGTTTGCAACCAATGTATTGCATACGGATGGAAGCGCGTCACACTAATAGATTATATTTATTTTAAATGGAATGGAGCAGAACCAATTGGAGAGAAATGACAAGGATGAGGCACTGAGACACGCTCAGCAGAGTACAAGCAGCAGTGCTTGAACAAGTAACTGGAGCGTGATGTGCACTCAAAAAATAAAAAACACAGACTGAAGTGAACACTGAAACACAACTGTTCACAATCTGTGAAAGGCTACTCCTTTGTCTACTTCTATAGTGTTTGCAACCAATGTATTGGATACGGATGGAAGCGCGTCACACTAAAATTTAAATTGCATGGAGCAGCAAGAATTACACTGAAGAAAAAAAAAAGAGTCTGTGAGTGACACGTGCAGATGCCTACAGACAGCGTTGCATGCAGAGCAAACTGCAGCGTCACCTGCACTCTCACACACACACCTTGCACAGAGCTGTTAAAACAACACTGCAGGCAAAAGGAAGCTTTACACAGCGGTTGGTGCTAGCCTGCCTAAATCACAATCTCTAACTGTCCCTCAGAGTCAGCACAGCAGCGTTCTGTCCCTTACTGAATTCACAGCACAGTGACGCTAAAATGGCGGCGGCGCCTTTTATAGTGCATTCTGACATCATTTCAGCATCCAATCACAGCCATGCCATTAGTTAACATGACCGCAGCAGTACAGGATGTGCCCACACTTCTTAGGATTCCTCATTGGCTGACTAAAATCACATTGCCTCTCAAAGAATTATGGGAACTTCCGATTCCGGTATACGATATATGGAAAATATCGGAACTAAGTATCGAAAGTCCGATACAGCTAATATCAGCCGATACCCGATACTTGCGGTATCGTATCGCTCAACACTAGTGTTTAGGCAAGGCATATAATGTTGGAATTGTAGGATTTTCTATGTAAAGATAATCCAATTGTGACTTAGTAAAAAAAACCTTGTAAAAAAACAAAATCAATGATGCGTTTGCTTTCAGATAAAAAAACGCTAGTAGGATCTGTTTTGTAACAAGCATATGTGTCTGAATCAGATAACAACAGGTTAATACCGGTAACATAATCATGTTCATTTAACACTTGTACCGAGCCCCCTTTATCTGACATTTTAATAAATACAGTATGTCTTTGCAAGATTTCAAATTAAATAATGCCTCAGATTCTGCCCTTGACAGGTTACTTTTATAAGAGCTTGTAGAGATATTGCCCGCTAGCATGCGTATCTCTTTTTCCACAACATCCTGGAATCTATCCATAGAATCACAGCGAGTTTGTACCGCATAAAATGAGGGATTTTTAACTTTGAAATCAGGATTGCTGTTAACATTATTCTCCAAATGAACTGAGGTATCTAATTCCATGAGAACCATAAGAGCATTTTGCTCAGAAAAATTCTTTCCATGAAACTCGTTGAGAACTACAGGTGGAATGCTAATGTTGTCCGCTTGATCTGAAAAGAAGTGTTTTTTAACCGTGAGGTCCCTTATAAATTTATTAATGTCTTTAAGAGTAGAAAAAATGTCCAACTTGGAATTTGTGGGAGCAAAATTAAGTCCCTTGGACAATAATTTGGTTTCAACGTCCGTTAATACTCGTGATGGCAAATTTATTACATCTAAGGATGAGTTTTCTTGTAACTCCTTAGACGATTTTTAAGTAAGCTCTGATTGTCTGCAGTGTTTTCTGCCGCCCCTCCTGATGCGTTTTTTGAAAAATTATTTTGTCGCGGTTTGCGGTAATAATTGAGCTATGATTTATTTGTTTTTGTATATGACGCACCATCATTATGCATATCCTTAGATGAGTCTATTGAAACATCAGAAGATTCGAGATCAGAAGAAGAAAAGGTGACTTGATTCCTATTTATATTTTTAGTGCGTTTTTTCAGAATGGATCTAGGAGTTGAAGGTTGTCTCTCCCATCTGCCCCTTTGATAAACTTGGTCATTTTTGTAGTCAAAGATGTCCCGGTTGAAGTTTTTCTTTTTAAACGTGGTAATAGATTCTTCTAAAGTCTGGATTTTAATTTTCAAATCCTTTTGATGTGTTTCAAAATCCATTAGTGACATTTTTGACTTAAGAGATGACATATTTTTATTTAAATCAGTTTGAATATTCAATAATTCTTGGCTCTCATATTTGATGATTAATTGCATGAGCTGACTGGAGCAGTTGGAAAGAATCGTGTTCCATTCACCCACAAATTCTGTGTTATACACTGTTGTGGAGATTTTTTTTATTCTAATGCCCCGTGGAATCATGCTCTGAGGAAGATAATTTTCCAACGTAATTTGGTCCCACCAAATACGTGTTTCGTTGAAGGACAATTTCTCCACTTCACGCTTTAATTGTGATAGATCCGAAGAGACCTGTGTAGTCATGTTAGTGACTTGAAAAACTTGACAAGCTCGTTCCCTTCTGTCGGGATCAATGCAGGAATCCATAATGGCTTTAGAAAAATGTTTCTGCAGGAACCTTCCCTTGCAACCAGAAGAAATGCAAAACCTGTGCATCTATAATGACCACGGACAAGATAAAGATCTCCAACTCACATCAGGACTACAAGATGCCAGGTACTTTCAGCTGCATCACATCTAATGTGGTGTACCTAATTATATGTACTAAATGTCCAACTGGGGGTCTGTATGTGGGGGAGACCGGGCAAAAACTGAGAACAAGGATGAATTCTCATCGCCACACAATAAGAGAAAAAAGAATGGATCTACCTGTGGCAAAACATTTTTGCTCCCCTGATCATAGCATGTCAGATATGAAAATACTTGTACTGAGAAGCAGCTTCACATCTCAAAGACATAGAAGAATTTGCGAATACAAATTGATGGTGACCTTTGACACTCTTAATGCTGGAATGAACCTGTCACATGGTTTTATGGCCTATTACATCAATTAAGGAATTTACTCCAAATACCCTGTGAAAACATCACAAAACATTACCAGACCCCAATCAGAGGGCAATAAAACTTTCACACTCCTTATCTATGAACTGTTCCAATATTTATGCTCATCCCTCTGCCATAATGACTATTCTGCTTCACGTCACTTGTCTTACCTATTGCATTTTTTCTGTGCTGCTTTGTGTATAAATATGTGATTCTTCAGATTTTGTATTACTCTACGCCTGATGAAGAGACCTGAGTAGTCTCGAAAGCTTGCAATTTGTTACCATCTTTTCAGTTAGCCATTAAAAGGTATCAACCACTGAGGACTCTCAACTCTAAATATTTTTCTATGTTGCAAAGACGTCTGACAGAGACGTGAACTCGTGTTCAGGACACTGTGGACCTACATGTGGATTTATTGGGGTGAGCTGAAATCTTACTTTTGATGCTTCTGTTAATACATCCTAGAATTGCATTTGCCTTTTTTGCTGCTGCATCACACTGTTGACTCACATTCAACCTGTGATCTATTAGTATACCCAAGTCTTTTTCACATGTACTGTTGCTTAGCCCTATTCCTCCCATTCTGTATATGCTTTTTTCATTTTTATTGCCCATATGTAGTACTTTGCATTTTTCCCTGTTAAAAACCATTCTGTTAGTTGCTGCCCACTGCTCCAGTTTATATATTTTTGAATCCTCTCTCTCTCTCTCTTCTCTAGTATTAGCTATACCTCCTAGCTTTGTGTCATCAGCAAATTTAAAGGAATCTGTCACCCTAAATTGGCAGGATATTTAAATGATGGCAGTCAGGTCAGATGGGCGGTGTTTTGGTTACTTGCCTTAACATGTTGTTCGCCGTTGTCTCCATTATTTCTGGGAATTGTAGTCGTTGCCCTCCATATAACGCGCCTGCGCATTGCAAACTGCGGGCAGAGCATACTGCACGTGCGCAATTCAAGATTGCAATGCGCAGGCACGTTATATGGAGGGCAACGACTACAATTCCCAGAAATAATGGAGACAGCGGCGAACAACATGTTAAGGCAAGTACCCAAAACACCGCCCATCTGACCTGACTGCCATCATTTAAATATCCCGCCAATTTAGGGTGACAGATTCCCTTTAATCAGTTTACCCTCAATTCCTTCATCTACAGTCATGGCCAAAAGTTTTGAGAATGACACAAATATTAATTTTTACAAAGTCTACTGCTTCACTTTTTCTAATGGCAATTTGCATATACTCCAGAATGTTATAAAGAGTGATCAGCTTAACAGCAATTACTTGCAAAGTCAATATTTGGCTAGAAAATGAACTTTATCCCCCAAAACACATTTCAACATCATTGCAGCACTGCCTTAAAAGGACCAGCTAACCTCTTTTCAGTGATTGCTCCATTAACACAGGTGTGGGTGTTAATGAGGACATGGCTGGAGATCAATCTGTCATGATTAAGTAAGAATGACACCACTGGACACTTTAAAAGGAGGCTGGTGCTTGGCATCATTGTTTCTCTTCTGTTAACCATGGTTATCTCTAAAGAAACACGTGCAGTCATCATTGCAATGCACAAAAATGGCCTAACAGGGAAGAGTATCGCAGCTAGAAAGATTGCACCTCAGTCAACAATCTATGGCATCATCAAGAACTTCAAGGAGAGAGGTTCCATTGTTGCCAAAAGGCTCCAGGGCGCCCAAGAAAGACCAGCAAGCGCCAGGACCGTCTCTTAAAATTGTTTCAGCTGCGGGATCGGGCTACCAGCAGTGCAGAGCTTGCTCAGGAATGGCAGCAGGCAGGTGTGAGTGCATCTGCACGCACTGTGAAACGGACACTCTTGGAGCAAGGCCTGGTCTCAAGGAGGGCAGCAAAGAAGCCACTTCTCTCCAGAAAAAACATCATGGACAGACTGATATTCTGCAAAAGGTACAGGCAGTGGACTGCTGAGGACTGGGGTAAAGTTATTTTCTCTGATGAATCCCCTTTTCGATTGTTTGGGACATCAGGAAAACACCTCATTCGGAGAAGACAAGGTGAGCGCTACCACCAGTCTTGTCTCATGCCAACTGTTAAGCATCCTGAAACCATTCATGTGTGGGGTTGCTTCTCAGCCAAGGGAATCGGCTCTCTCGCAGTCTTGCCTAAAAACACAGCCATGAATAAAGAATGGTACTAGAATGTCCTCCAAGAGCAACTTCTCCCAACCCTCCAAGAGCAGTTTGGCGATCAACAATGCCTTTTCCAGCATGATGGAGCACCTTGCCATAAAGCAAAGGTGATAACTAAATGGCTCAGGGAACAAAACATAGAGATTTTGGGTCCATGGCCTGGAAACTCCCTAGATCTTAATCCCATTGAGAACTTGTGGTCAATCATCAAGAGACGTGTGGACAAACAAAAACCTAAAAATTCTGACAAAATGAAAGCATTGATTGTGCAAGAATGGACTGCTATCAGTCAGGATTTGGTCCAGAAGTTGATTGACAGCATGCCAGGGAGAATTGCAGAGGTCCTGAAGAAGAAGGGTCAACACTGAAAATATTGACTTGCTGCATTAACTCATTCTAACTGTCAATATAAGCTTTTGTTACTCATATGTTTGCAATTATTATATTTCTGTCTGTGATAAAAACATCTGTCAAACACACATAAAAACCAGAGGGCAGCAGATCATGTGAAAATATAATATTTGTGTCATTCTCAAAACTTTTGGCCATGACTGTAAATCAATGATAAAGTTGTTGAACAATACAGGGCCCAGGACAGAGCCCTGTCGTACCCCACTTGAGACATTCTTCCAACTGGATGTGTAGCCAATTACGACCACTCTTTGGGTTCGATCACTAAGCCAGTTATGAATCCAACAGTTGCCTTGTCCATTCCATACTTAGTCATTTTTTATAAGGATTATGTGAGATTGTCAAATGCTTTGCAGAAGTCAAGATATACTATATCTACAGCATTTCCCTGATGAAATTAAGTTAGTCTGACATGACTTATTAGTTACAAACTCATGCTGACTCTGTTTAATCATTTCATTCTTATCCAGGTACTTACATACATGTTGTTTAATAATTTGTTAAAAGATCTTTCCTGGTATAGAAGTTAGACTCACCGGCCTATAGCTGCCTGGTACCACCTTCATCCCCTTTTTGAAGATAGGAACAACATTTGCTCTTCTCCAGTCTTCTGGGACTTCTGTTCTCCAAGAATTTTCAAAGATTATGGAGAGTGGTTCAAAAATTTCTTCTGCCATTTCCTTCAGTACTCTGGGGTGTAATACATCTGGACCTGGAGACTTGAATTCATTTAGGTTAGCTAAGTGTTTCCTCACTATCTTTCTGTTTATAGATATCCTGGATTCTTCTACTCTCTTAATAGGACAGTGAAGAACAGTTGATGTTACATTTAATTTCTGAGAGAAAACAGATGTAAAATAGGAATTTAAAAGTTCAGCCTTCTCAACATCCTGTCTTACCATTTCATCATTTTCATTCTGTAAAAAAACTATAGCATCTTTGACTTTTCTTTTACTTTTGACATATCCCCCAAATCCTTTTTTATTGCTTTTGACGTCTCTTGCAAGCCTCAATTTATTGTCAGCTTTAGCTGATCTGATTTGTGCCCTGCAGGTTCTGCAGACAGCATTATATTTTTCTTTAGATATGCCTCCCTCTTACCATTTGATAAACATTTCTTTCTTCCTTTTTAGCATGTGTTTAAGTTCTGTGTCCATCCATCCTGGTTTCCTTAAATGCTTCCTATTCTTCCCTCTTTTCGGAATTGTTAACGATTGTGCTTTGAGAATTTCATTTTTCAAGATTTCCCATCCTTCCTGGACATTTTTGTCCTTAAGGATGTCCAGCCATTGGATTCCTCCAATTCTCTTTCTGAATCCCTTAAAATCTGCCTTTCTGAAATCTAACCTTGATGTCTGAGTCTTCACAGGTCTTCCTCCTCTAGTTATCCAAAATTCTAAAATAGCATGGTCGCTACCTCCTAGGGTCCCAGCCACTCTTACTTCCTCAACCATTTCCTCCCTGTTTATAAGGATTAGATCCTAGGTAGCAGATCCCCTTGTTTTCTCCCCTACCTTTTGAAAGATAAAGTTGTCAGCAAGAGAGGATAAGAATTTCCTTGACCTGTTAGTTTTGCCTGATATTCCCAACAAATGTCTGGATAGTTGAAATCTCCCATGACCACTATGTCATATTTTTTGGAGAACTTGGCCATTTGGTGCATAAAGAGTTCATGCATATCTTCAGCTTGCACAGGCGGCCTGTAGCAAATGCCTACAATGGTGTCCTTTCCATTGTTCTGTCCTTGTATTCTTACCCAGTTTCCACAGAACTCCCAGTCTCTGAAGCTTCAATCTCTGTGCATATATACACTTTTCTAACATACAATGCGACACCTCATCCTCGTTTGTCAAGTCTGTTTCTTGCAAATAAGTTGAATCCCTCTAGCCTTGTATTCCAATCATGTGTATTGTCCCACCAAGTTTCAGTAATTCCAATGACATCATATTTCTTTTCCAGCATTAGTAGTTCCAATTACCCTTGTTTGTTGCCAATGCTTTGTGTATTAGTATAGAAACATTTTAGTTTGTGATTAGTTTCTCTTTCTACAATATTATTATTATTTAGATTTTTCCTCCGACTACTAATAGCAGAATTCTCAATAGCATTTGTCAGGTGTATGGCTTTTTCTGGCCTTTTGCTTCCCTTCCCACATTGTTCTAGCTTTAAGTTCTCCTGATGAGTGTAGCAAGGCGACTTCCAAATACATGTTTTCCAGTCTTCGTAAGGTGCACCCCATCTCTAGCAAGCAGTTCATCGTATAGGTAATTCACTCTGTGATCCAGAAATGCAAATCCTTGCTGACGGCACCATTGATGTAGCCAGTTGTTCACCTGCAGAATCTTATTCCACCTCCTTGTTCCATGGCCATCCACTGGGAGGATGGAAGAGATGACCACCTGCGCTCCTAGTTCTTTCCCTTTCTAACCTAAGTTTTCAAAGTCACTGCAGATGGTTTCCAGTTTCCAGGTCGTTTCTCGCTGTGTCATTTGTCCCCACATGTATTAGCAGTTATAAGTATGCAAATTGCCTCTTCAAACAAAGAGGACTTGTACTCTATAGCGCCACCTATTGGAAGTAGCGATCCTACAAGTCACAATCAACCCTTTAACGAGTCTTGTAATATGACTTAGGATAAAAGCCAAATCAGAATCTCCATTTGCAGACACGGTGTTTCGGACTGTTGGTCCTCGTCAGTGCAAAGTAGGAGAGATCTGATTTGGCTAGATGAGAGGCTCTGGACTGGGGTCTGGGGGGTAAGGTTTCTCCTTGTGGAGAGTGACATACCAGCTCTGGCGTGTCGAGGTAAGGAGGCTTATTCGCCGTGCAATGCTCCTCTGGGAAATTTTAATATGCAAATTGCCTCTTCAAACAAAGAGGACTTGTACTCTATAGCGCCACCTATTGGAAGTAGCGATCCTACAAGTCACAATCAACCCTTTAACGAGTCTTGTAATATGACTTAGGATAAAAGCCAAATCAGAATCTCCATTTGCAGACACGGTGTTTCAGACTGTTGGTCCTTGTCAGTGCAAAGTAGGAGAGATCTGATTTGGCTAGATGAGAGGCTCTGGACTGGGGTCTGGGGGGTAAGGTTTCTCCTTGTGGAGAGTGACATACCAGCTCTGGCGTGTCGAGGTAAGGAGGCTTATTCGCCGTGCAATGCTCCTCTGGGAAATTTTAATATGCAAATTGCCTCTTCAAACAAAGAGGACTTGTACTCTATAGCGCCACCTATTGGAAGTAGCGATCCTAAAAGTCACAATCAACCCTTTAACGAGTCTTGTAATATGACTTAGGATAAAAGCCACAGTTATAAGTAGTCATCTGTAGGTCTGAAGAGTCCTGATATCCTGTCAGACACATCTTTAATTTTTGCACCTGGAAGACAGCACATTTCTCTTGAGGTTATATCCGGTCTGCAGATAGTGGCCTCTCTTCCTCTCAACAGGGAATCCCCCATGACAACAACTCTCCATTTCTTCTTCACAACATTTTTCTTTCTCAATCCAGCAGGACTTTGAAGAAGTACAAGATTGTTGTTTGTGGGCAAAGTCTTATCCTGATGTATTTCTTCATCGTTCTCCTGCGTAAGAGCCTGGTACTGGTTCCTGAGCAGTATGGGCGCTGACTGCCTCCCGATCCTCCTGCTTCTCTGGTCACATGCTTCCATTCCTCTGTTTCTTCAGGTGCACTTCAAATTTCTTCTTTCTGTAACATGAAGACATAATTTTGCTCTGTCTAAGAACTTTTTACCTTCATTAATGATCTTCAATGTAGCTAACCTCTCTTCGAGATTTTGCAACTTTTCCTCCAACAGGGACACAAGCTTGCATTTGTTGCATGTGAAGTTTGGCTTTTCCACTGATAAGTCTGTGAACATGTAGCAAGAAATGCAGGTCACCAAATGGATCCTGGCCTCTTCCATATTGTTATTGTTAAAGAGATTTCAAAGCCGTGAAAAATGTGCCAAAATTCAGCACGCGGTTTACCGATTTCCTCCTTTCAGCTGCAACGGCCAAAATCCAGTGTTCTTTGAGCTCACTGAGTCTCTTCACTTATCCCAGAAGGCACTATGAATATGCAAATTCTCTCCTCAAGACTCTTCCCCTGGTTTACCGATTTCCTCCTTTCAGCTGCAACGGCCAAAATCCAGTGTTCTTTGAGCTCGCGTAGACTCTTCACTTACCCCAGACGGCACTGGGAATATGCAAATTCTCTCCTCAGGACTCTTCCCCTGGTGTATACAAGACCTACCCTGTCCTAAAGTAACACACCCCAATAAGCCTTTGAACCCACGTGCTGGATGGCTACATTAAACCAAAGTTCCCATTAAGCTTTATTTGGTACTGCTATACTGTTTGCCTATGCATTTAATGCAGGGCCTGCCCTTCCTGAATGTTACCCGCACCCCAATAATCCTTTGAACCAACATACTGGATGGCCACCTGAAAGCATTGTTCCTAGTAATTTGGTACTCCCATGTAGTTTGGCTATGCAGTGAATTGTTGAGCCTGAAGAACCTGCATTGGAGAATGTCAGTGTTGAGGATGAAGACCCGGCAGTGGAGAATGTCAGTACTGAACCTGGAAAACCTGCAGAGGAGAATTTCAGTGTTGAGGTTGAAGACCTGGCAGTGCAGCATTGCATTGTGGAGGCTAAAGAACCTGCATTGTTGAATGTCAGTGTAGAGGCTGAAGGACCAGCAGTGGAGAATTGCTTTGTTGAGGCTGAAGAACCTGCATTGGTGAATTGCAGTGGTGATCATGAAGAACCTGCAGTGGAGTGGAAAATTGCATTGTTGAGGCTAAAGACCCAGTGTTGGACAATTGCAGTGTTGAGGCTAAAGACCCAGCAGTGGAGCAATGCAGTGTTGAGGCTGAATAATCTTTGTTGTAGCATTGCAATGTTGAGGAAGAACACTCGGAAGTGGAGCATTTCAGTGTTGAGCCTGAATAACCAACATTGGATTATTGCAATGTTGAGGCTGAACCTGCATTGGAGCATTACTGTGTTTAGGCTGAACACCCAGCAGTGGAACATTTCAGTGTTGAGCCAGAAGAACCTGCAGTGGACAATTGCAGTGTTGAGGCTGAAGACTCGGCAGTGGAGAATTGCAGTGTTGAGGATGAACACACAGCAGTGGAGCATTGCGGTGTTGAGGCTAAAGGACCTTTATTGCTGAAGAACCAGCAGTGGAGAATTGCAGTGTTGAGGATGAATACACAGCAATGGAGCATTGCAGTATTGAGGATGAACACACAGCAGTGGAGCATTGCAGTGTTGAGGCTGAAGAACCTTTATTGTAGCATTGCAGTGTTGAGGAAGAACACCATGCAGTGGAGCATTTCAGAGTTGAGCCTGAATAACCAGCCTTGGATTATTGCAGTGTTGAGGCTGAACAACCAGCATTGGAGCATTACAGTGTTTAGGCTGAACACCCGGCAGTGGAGCATTTCAATGTTGAGCCAGAAGAACCTGCAGTGGACAATTGCAGTGTTGATGCTGAAGACCCGGAAGTGGAGAATTGCAGTGTTGAGGGATGAACACACAGCAGTGGAACATTGCAGTGTTGAGGATGAACACACAGCAATGGAGCATTGCAGTGTTGAAGATGAAGAACCTTTATTGTAGCATTTCAGTGTTGAGGAAGAACACCTGGCAGTGGACCATTTTAGTGTTGAGCCTGAATAACCAGCATTGGATTATTGCAGTGTTGAGGCTGAAGAACCTGCAGTGGACAATTACAGTGTTGGGGCTGAAGATTCGTCAGTGGAGAATTGCAGTGTTGAGGATGAAGATCCGACAGTGGAGCATTGCGGTGTGGAGGCTGAACACACAGCAGTGGAGCATTGCAGTGTTGATCCCGAAGATCTTGCATTGTAGCATTGCAGTTTGGGGAAGAACATCCAGCAGTGGAGCATTTCGATGTTCAGCCTGAAGAACCAGCAGTGGAGAATTGCAATGTTGAGGCTGAAGAACCTGCAATGGTAAATTGCAGTGGTGAGCCTGAAGAACATGCAGTGGACAATTGCAGTGTTGAGGCTAATGACCCAGCAGTGGAGAATTGCAGTGTTGAAGCAGAAGACCATACATAGTAGCATTGCAGTGTTGAGGCTGAAGAACAGGCAGTGAAGAATTGCATTGTTGAAGATGAACAACCAACAAAGTTCACATTATTAGGAAGTGGGTCTCCCATACTGTTTGCCTATGCAGTGAATGCAAGGCCTGCTGTTATGTTTCGGTAGCTGAGGAGAAATAGCAAAAATAGCCAAAGTAGCAATACACCAGAGAGGCTGGAAACTACTGGGTTGCAGGACCCTAAACTAACCGCAACACTAGAAGTAGCCGTGGAGCGTACCTACGGTGATCCTAGATGCCTCGTCACAGCCGGAGAGATAGCTACACCTAAAGGCAGAAAGATGAAAGCTATCTGCCCCGTAGCAGATCCCCCAAAGAAATAGGAAGCCCCCAAACATGTAATGGCGGTTAGACAAGAAGAAAATACAAACACAGACAGAAAATAGAATGAGCAAACGCTGGGGCCCAATCTGTCTAGATAGAAAAGTATAGGAAAGAATTCTGACTGCAACCCAAAAAACCCTGACAAAAATACCAACACTTCTGATTAACAAAAAACCTGAGATCACACGATCTCTACCACCTAAATCAGATCTCTGGTGTAACACACAGCAATTCAGCAAATAAAAAGTGACACAGGAACAGAGCAAAAGTGCAAACACAAACTGAGCACAAATGCAGTGCCAGGCCCCAAAAGAGGACCAGGCTGAAGTCCACTGCAAGGCAGCAAACCAGCAAGGAAAATCCAACAGAGGAAAAAAAACAGCAAATCACTTATCTGAATGAAAGCAGGAATGCAAGCTGAGCTCCAAGCAAGACCTGGAAGAACAATTGATTACTGGCAAGGCTGATGGGAGTTCAGGTCACTTATATCAGACCATTCAGACCCAGCTGAAAGCCATTCAGCAATTGGTTCATTACCCTCAGCAACCAAAGAGGGAGCCCCAGCTCTGAAGTTGCCTCCAACGTGTTCACAACAGCCTGCCCCAAATTTGGATGCACCCCAATACCCCTTTGAAGAGATATACAGGAGAGCCGTCTAAAAATCTGTTCCCATTACAAAGGAGCGGGTCTCCTATACTTGTAATGCCCATACAGTAAGTGTATGGGCTGACAAACAATTCCCCTTGGGGGGTACACATCAACATACTGTGTCAACATTTTTGTTACGGGCATCATAAACACCCTTCAAAAAAATTACGTGGCTGTTGCAAGTTCACCCTTGTGTTCTAGTGGTGGTGTCTGAAGAAATGTGGAGGATGACCTCCAAAAAATGTCTTCCCAGGTTAAAGAAGCAGGTCTCCTATACTTGAAATGCCCGTACACTAAGTTTATGGGCTGAAAAACATTTTCCCCTGGGGGGGTACACATCAACCTAATGTGTAAATAATTTTTTGGTGGCCATCATAAACACCATTGCAAAAAAATATAGTGGCTGTTGCATCACGGAACACGTTCACCCTCGTGTTCTAATGGTGGTGTCTGAAGAGACGTGGAGGAAGGCCTCCTAAAACTCTGTTCCCATTGCAAAGGAGCGGGTCTCCTATACTTGTAATGTCCATACAGTAAGTGTATGGGCTGACAAACAATTCCCCTGGGGGGTACATATCAACATACAAGTGTCAATATTTTTGTTGCAGGCTTCATAAACACCCTTCAAAAAAATTACATGGCTGTTGCATCCCAGAATACATTCACCCTGGTGATCTAGTGGTGGTGTCGGAAGAGACATGGACGATGGCCTCCAAAAAATGTCTTCCCAGTATAAAGGAGGGTGTCTCCTATACTTGGAGTTTCCATAAACTAAGTGTATGGGCGGAAAAACATTTTCCCCTGGGGGTACACATCAACCTACTGTGTAAATAATTTTTTTATGGCCATCATAAACACAGTTGCAAAAAAATAGAGTGGCTGTTGCATCATGGAACACATTCACCCTCATGTTCTAGTGGTGGTGTCTGAAGAGATGTGTAGGATGGTGTCACGCTCATGCCCTGGCTGGTGGGCGTGAGCCAGGAGGTTGTGGCCCCACTGTGCCACAAACCAGACTACCCTGGAAGGGGTGTGACTAGGACAGCTGCCTCAGTCTTCACTGGAGCCTCTGATGGTGAGGTCAGGCTTGTGCACCAGGCAGCAGCCAGGTACCACTCCAGGGTGGTGTCTGGTTGTGGCTGCTGATCCCACTTGGGGAGACGGTGGCACAGCTGAGACACTGGCAGGCAGGCACGGATGAAATACAGGGCTGGCAGGCACGGATGAGACACAGGGCTGGCAGGCACGGATGAGACACAGGGCTGGCAGGCACTGATGAGACACAGGGCTGGCAGGCACGGATGAGACACAGGGCTTGCAGGCATGGATGAGACACAGGGCTGGCAGGCACGAATGAGACACAGGGCTGGCAGGCACTGGAACTGACCGGAAGGAATGGTGTATGGAGGAACAGGTAGAGACCTGTTCACACAGCAAATGCAGGTACAGGAACTGACTGGAAGGAATGGTGTATGGAGAAACAGGTAGAGACCTGTTCACACAGCAAATGTAGATACTGGAACTGACTGGAAGGAATGGTGTATGGAGAAACAGGTATAGACCTGTTCACGCAGCAAATGTAGATACTGGAACTGACAGGAAGGAATGGTATATGGAGGGACAGGTAGAGACCTGTTCACACAGGAGGAGAACCGCAAGGCTGTGGAGAAGGGCTGTAGAGCAGTAAGAGGTTCTGCAGCGGCAGGAACAAAGCAAAGCGGAACCGCACGGTATGCGGAGAAGAGCTGCAGCAAGAGGTTCTGCAGCTGCAGGAGTGAAGCAGAGCGGAACCACAAAATGTGCGGAGAGAAGCAGACTGGAATGGAGCAGAACCGCAGAAGTTCCGACAAGATGCAGAAAGAGATTCAGAGAGAACACTAGGCAAGACACAGCAGGGAAGGAAACCACAGACAAGGAGACTAAAGCCCCCGTCTCACATAGCGATATCGCTAGCGAGATCGGTGCTGAGTCACTAGTTTTGTGACGCAGCAGCGAGCTCACCAGCGATATCGCTGTGTGTGACATTCAGCGACGATCAGCCCCCCTGCTGGGTATCGCTGATCGTCGCTGAAATGTCAGGACATTTTTTTGATCGCTGTTCTCCCGCTGACAGGCACGCATCGCTGCGTGTGACAGGCGGGAGACCAGCGATCCACTGGTAACCAAGGTACACAGCGGGTTTCCAGGCACGTGGCTGTGCCTAGAAACCCGCTGTGTACCTTGGATACCAGCTCCCTGCATCAGGGCGCTGGTATCCAAGGTACACTGCGGGTAACTAAGCGATATTACCGCGCAGCGCCTGGAAACCTGCTGTGTACCTTGGTTACCAGCTCCCTGCATCAGGGCGCTGGTATCCAAGGTACACTGCGGGTAACTAAGCGATATTACCCGCAGTGTCACTTGTACTGATCGCTGCCTGAGCTGCCTGTTTGGCAGCTCAGCAGCGATAATATAGCGATACACCAGCGATCCTGATCGTTGTTGGGATCGCTGGTGTATCGCTATGTGAGACCCAGCCTTAAGAGACAGAGGTAGGACAGAGTTCAGACAAGGAAATGACACGAGACAAGGTACAGGAACAAAGACACAGGGTCCAGGATATTCTGCCTCCTGGAGGGCCGCAAGGACAAGTACAAGATAAGGTCAGAAGCAAGAGCACAGAGACTAGGATATACTGCCACCTGGAGGGCGGAAAAAACAGATACAAAGCTAGAAGTGAAGCCTCCAAAGATTGAAGAACACAGAGCAAGACCTGGCAGCTCAGTAGCAAGATACTAACTTAGTTAACACATTGCACAGGCAAGATCTACTGGGTGGAGCTGCCCTAAATACTAGAGGGCTATTGGTAATTGGTCAGTCAAGTGCACCCTGACTCCATAAGAACCAGAGGGTTCTGGCACCGCCCCCCTATGTACACAGCCAGGAGATATGCAGAAAGCAGATAGAAAGCAAGAAGCACAGAGCCTGGAGGTGGCAGCAGACAGAAATCACAGCATGGCCTGTATCAGTGAGCAAGTAGGTGTGTGAGGGATGGGAGGCCATGCAGTGATGCCAGCAGAGTTGTTACAGATGGCCTCCGAAAAATGTCTACCCAGTTTAAGGCTGTGTGCCCACATTGCAGAAATGCTGCACAATTGTCCGCAGCATTTTCACAACTCTCCGCCACAGGTAAAACGCATGTGGAAATCGCATGCGTTTTCCCACAAAACACAAGCGTTTTGCTAGCATTTTTAGCTTGCAGAATGCTAGTGCTTTTCCAAGCGATTTGAAGCATCGCTTGGAAAAATGATTGACAGGTTGGTCTCACTTGTCAAGCATAGTGCTTGACAAGTGTGACCAACTTTTTACTATTTTTACTTTTTACTATTGATGCTGCTCATCAGTAGTAAAAGATAGAATGCTAAAAATAATTAAAAAAAATAAAAAATATGGATATACTCACCTCCTGGCGGCCCCCAATCTCCCTGTCCTCAACGGTGCTGCCGGCAACTTCCGTTCCCAGGCGTGCTTTGCGAGTATGACCTTTGTGATGTCGCGGTCGAGTGAAAGACTCAGCACTCAACTGCTGGGCGCATCTAATTCCACCAGTAGTCCCTGTGACTGATGAAGGTCCGAATTTAGGACCTAAACCTTTCTTTGTTATTGCTGTGGACACGATTAAAAATTCATCACACTTCTGAAGTTGAGTGCTGAGTCTTTTGCTAATAATTCATGATGTGGGAACCTACTCAGACACTCTTATGCGGCTGTGCACATGATTATTCTTTATGCGGTCGAGTGAAAGTCACAAAGGTCATTTTGGTGCTAAGCATTCCTGGGAACAAAGACGCCGCATGCACCGCTGAGGACCGGGAGGACTACGGAGGCCGACAGAGGGTAAGTATATCCCTATTTTTTATTTTAATTCTATTTTTTACAGGAATATGGTACCATCCGCACATGAAGCGCTCACTTTACGCATGGTGGGCATGGCCACATGCCTAAAGTGAGCGTTTCAATGCAATCCTATGGCGGCGGAATCACTCCTATACCACAAAATTAATGGACATGCTGCGGATTTTTCCGCTATGCTATTCCGCAGCAGAAAAATCTGCAGCATTGGCACAGCAACTGAGGAATCCCATAGGATTGCATGGGATGCGTTTTCTTAGCGTTTTTTTAAGCGTTTCCGCGGCGGCAAAAACACGGTGGAAACGCTTAAAAAACGCAACGTGGGCACACAGCCTAAATGAGCGGGTCTGCTATACTTATAATGCCCATACAGTAAGTGTATGGGCTGACAATCAATTCCCCCTGGTGGGTACACATCAACATACTGAGATAAATATTGGCACAGTCCGAAAGGAGGTGCTACCAGTAGGTTCCCAAACCGTAGAATCATATAGCAAAAACTGGGCACACTCAGAAATTGTGTAAATGAAATTTAATACGTACAACTGATCACTAGTAACAGACGTTTCGGTCTATATTGACCTTCATCAGTGTACTAAAAAAACAAAATAAGTGATCAATATTTATAAAACAGAAATGAGGTATATACACTAATATAAAGGGTCATAGGAAATCTAGAATGCTCCCAACAGAGTGCATCCAACATCATAGCTGTCCAAGATATTCAGTGAGAGAAATACAAAGTAAAACATTGAATAAGCGGCAGACATACCTAGTGGCAGTGTGTAACCCATATAGTGAGACATATAGGTTCTATCTGTGGATCAAAAACCGTAAGATGAATTTGTGAAGTTTAATAATTGTTTATAGAAACAATGCAGAATATAACATACCCGTTATGAGGAGTGTTGTTGTGAACGGCTGAAAGGAAGTATGTGATAGTGGTAAGTGAACACATACAGTGTCCATAGTATTAATTCTCATGAGTAGGAAATAACATACCGCTCAGAAGGTGAAATTCCTGTTAAGGTAGTCAGCAATAGGGATAAACTGTAGAGATACATTTGAGCGCTACTGAGTAGTGATACCAGGCTTTGGTGATAATGGTCACAGCTTTGTCATACATAGTGCACTTACCCCAAAAGAACTAAGTATTAATTGCGGTCCCAGTGACGCGGCATCCACCGCTAGTCTCGTGGTGGCAGGGAGTGGAAGAAATGGCTAGGTTTAAATAGGAGTGTAATCTCTAACTGGCGCCCAGCGCCAAACCGGAAGTGCCCAGTCGGAAGTGACGTCAGCGCAATTGTGCAGAGCGTGGAGGAAGAGCTCTGTGTTCCAAGGACTGTGCTTGCGTTCCAGCTATAGTGCGCATGACAGGAAGTTGGTGGTGGGGCAGTGAAAAGTGAAAACAGAAATGACCATCTTGCACAGGATATTTAATAGCGGTTCTGTGAAAAAAAAAAAAAAAAAAAAATGTATATGGGTTACACACTGCCACTAGGTATGTCTGCCGCTTATTCAATGTTTTACTTTGTATTTCTCTCACTGAATATCTTGGACAGCTATGATGTTGGATGCACTCTGTTGGGAGCATTCTAGATTTCCTATGACCCTTTATATTAGTGTATATACCTCATTTCTGTTTTATAAATATTGATCACTTATTTTGTTTTTTTAGTACACTGATGAAGGTCAATATAGACCGAAACGTCTGTTACTAGTGATCAGTTGTACGTATTAAATTTCATTTACACAATTTCTGAGTGTGCCCAGTTTTTGCTATACACATCAACATACTGTCTCAACATTTTTGTTAAGGGCATCATAATCACCCTTCAAAAAAATTACGTGGCTGTTGCATCACGGAACACGTTCAACCTGGTGATCTAGTGGTGGTGTTGGAAGAGACGTATAGGAGCGGGTCTCCTATACTTGGAATGCCTATACACTAAGTGTACGAGCTGAAAAACATTTTCCCCTGAGGGGTACACATCAATCTACTGTGTAAATAATTTTTTGGTGGCCATCATAAACACTGTTGCAAAAAAATATAGAGGCTGTTGCATCACGGAACACTTTCACCAAACTCCGGAAGCATATACCCATGTGTGGTTGTGAAGAGGTGCATGGGAATACACCTCCCAAAAAAAGACACTGTGTTGGAGTTTATGTTTCGCTGTTATCATTCTTTGTTCATTTTTATAAGAGTTAGCATGTCAGCATTTCAGTTGACGGGCGGATGCGCTTAACAGTTATAAATCCACCAGCAGCACTAAAAACCCGCGCTGACAAAATGCTAGCGGCAAGGCAGGCCAGGACATCCAAGGCATAGCGAGCCAGTTCATTCCATTTGTCCTGCTTGGATACCCAATAATTAAAAGGCACAGAGGAATCACTGAGGATGTTGGTACGGTCAGCAAGGTACTCCCTCAGCATTTTCCCAAACTTTGCACTCCTTGTGAGAGGACCCCACGCCTCTGTGCAGGGCGATGGGAGGGTATGCGAAAACTCTCCCAGAAGTTTGCTAGTGTTCCCCTGCCTCTGCTGGACTGGAGTTTTGCCCCTCTTGCCTCTACTCCTTGGTTGTCCAATGAACTGTGACCTCTGACACCAGCATTTTCAGATGGGAATTTTTTAATAATTCTGCAACAATGGCCTTTTGGTGCTGCAACATTTTAGTACACCTATCTGCCTCTGAAAGAAGAGATTGAAAGTTCTTCTTGTAGCATGGGTCTAGAAGTGTCACCAACCAGTAACGGGTTGTCACCAAAAATTTTGATAATGCGAGAGTCACAGGAAAAGTAGCGCAACATAAAGTCAGCCATGCGTGCCAGACTGCTAACAGGTAAAACTTCTGTGTCTTCACCAACAGGACGACTGACCATGCTGTCCTCCTCCAAAAAAACACATACCATAAGAAACGGCCTTCCCAAAATCCTGTCTGATGACAAATGCACATCTAGCAGGATGCAGCAGGCCTCCACTAATAAAGGCAAGGGGCAGCACAGGTGCAAACTACTGATAAAAACAGCCACTTCCACACCTACCAGATTATGGAGGGGTTGGCTGCCTAATAGAAAAAATTGCACATTGATATGGCTTGCATAGGACGCCAGTCACACAGGTAAGTGGGAGGCAAAGTGTCTGACTTTCAGCCTATTAATTAGCCAAAAACACCATATTCACTACTTGACAGGGTGCACAAGTAGGTACCCACACCTTGTGTACAATAGAGAGAAACTTGGCACTCAACTTTTGAAAGAATGCTGGTATATTTAATGCAGCCAAAATTAAACAAAATGTTTCGGCCACATGCGGCCTTCATCAGTTAGCAGATTGCTCAGAGATTGTCTGTATCTGGTCAGTGAAAATTTGTGGGGAATTTTACACTATCACTTTAAGGATGGCGGCTGTTAAAGAGCGTTAGTTGTGGGGCAGCAAGGTGTTAAGTCTCCCACAGGCGAGACTGATCCCTCGGAGTATATGGCAGTGTACGGGTGCAAGGCAATAATGCAGACACACACAAGACAGTCTCTTTCGGTACCTTTACTGGTGGTAGATTCAGGCACGTCCCGGGGAGCTGTTCAGGGTGGAGGATGCACGTCCAGTAATCCACTGAGTAGGTGTAGGGCCTCTTTACGTCGTTATGTGTGTGAGTTTCTAACTTGCATGAAACAAAGTTTAACTCTGTTCTCTTTGCTACGCCCGGCTGATCTTGTGGTGGAGCCTTCTTTTGGACAGAACTAAGTCTCTATGTGCAGGGCCCTGCTAGACTCTTGTTCTCCTGACCCCAGTTACGTATCAGCACTATTGGGCCCCTCTGCGACCTGAAGTCCAGCAGGGTCTCCGGTTTTTCCCACTAGCCGTGAAGGTACTAGCAAGCTCGGACCCGGTGTCCGGTAGTGCATAGTGGAGGTAAGCCATCATTGCTATTCATCCTCAGTCACTCTCTCTATCCCTTTTCCACTTGCCTGTCATCCTACTCACACCTTTAACATAAGCACAGGCAGCAGTAGGTGTCAGCCTTCTCTGTCTTCACCGCTCTCCAAGCGTCGGCACGCTTACTTACTGAAATGCTCGCTGGGGGACTCTCAGTGGACTCAACTTTGACCAGGCTAAGTGGCAATCCCTTCCACTGCTACTGGACTCCACGATGTAAGCTGAGTAGTTCCTGAAGTCCTCAGGCTTTCAGATAAGTCTTTCTCTAGCTAGTTATTCCCTCTCAGTCGTCGAAGGTAACTAGCTTGTCTGCTTTGCAACACACTCTGACACAGACTAGTGTAATCTGATCTATCTCTCTCTCTGGTGTTCTGAGGAGATCTAAGCTACTGCTGCGTCTCTCCACACCCTTATATACCTGCGTAATCTAAAGGGCTCCCTCTGGTGGCACTAGGGAAATGTGGAGTGTGAATGAATATCGGGTGATTGTGAATTACCTTTCATGCATCCTCCAGGGTAACATGTGGCACCAAGCGCAGCTGGGCTACACATCCCCCCCTAGTTAATATCAGCACTCCCGGGCTGAAAAATAAAAACAATTTTATAATAACAACAATAACATAACTCTTCCCTTGTGGGAGGTAAGGATACTTCAAACGTTACAATGTGTACAAATTAGCAAATAGAAAAATATCAAATGCTTTCACACAATAAATACAGGATTCTTGTGGAGGACCCGTACCAAACCTCCCACGGTGGTCCTGGGTGGGCTGCAGGACTTCTTTGCTGCAAACCTCACTCAGGGCCACACCATACGGGTTTTGCTTCTGAGGTAGAATGGCTTACGTAAAACCAAGATGGGCACCGAGTGCCAACTATTTACAATTTAAGTTCTGTGCTGCAAGAGTCTTCAGCACGCAGTCCTTCAAAATAGCATTTCACATATCACATTAACACTTTACCCAACTGGGATACCATACTTCAAGCATGTAAACATCATCATATAACATTTTCAATAAGTGCAATTCTGCATAACTTTTTACAGTTCAGTAAACCCTGTCCGGGTCCTACTGCGGCATCGCCATATCTTCTCTGAACATAGCGGCATCTTCCATACCGGCGGCTGGAAGCATACTGTGCGTTCTGTAACGCATCACAATAAGATCGTGTCCTGCTACCGGTGTCTGTGTAGCTCCAGTTCTCATTTCAACTCTGACTTTGCGATTTCCTGGAGGCCTGACAGGTGCCTCTTCTAAACTTAGGCTCTGCAGCGTTTCCATTGGTGACGTAGATGTGCGGTCTAGCTCAGCTGAGAGCGCACTTGCAGTCGCTGTGCTCTTTAGCGTTGCAGAATGGAACGTAGGTGCACAGAGTGGCTCAGTAGAGGGCGCATTTGCAATCGTTGCGCTCTTTAGCGTGGCAGAATGGGACGCAGGGTAGGACGCAGGTGCGCGGCGGGCGCTGATGTGGCTGGGGCCTGGGACGTTGAGTGCGTTTCCGGCTTCAGGGACTGGGTCACTGATTAGGGAGACATTCAGGGCATACCACCTCTTAAGACCCCAGTGCCCCGTGTAAGTGACAACATCCCCAATTAACAAATCCCGTCCCGGGTGCCCTTCTGGCAGGTGTGACTCTACATCTCTGCGATTTACAAAAACCTCCTGGTACAGGCCTGGTTCATGGATGAATCCCCAGCCTCCCTGGAGTTTGAAGTCTCTAATGGCCCCCTGGCGCCGCGGTTCCCGGAGCGTACCTTTGTCTCGCCTGACGATCTCCTTGTCAGCAAGATCTTTCTCCCGGTACCTCTGGCGAAGCTGCTGCGCCTCTCGCTTCTCCCGCTGCTGCCGCTGCTCCTGCTCACGGCGTCTCCACTCATTCTCCTTCTGGGCGGCGTACTCCACGTCGTCCAGGAGCTCCATTTCATCCCAGTCGATTTCCATCGCTAGTGGCTGGGGATCTTCCGGTGTCCCTACCGGGGAACTGCATTCTGCTGCGGCCTCTGGTTCCAGGCCTGGCTGGCGTTCCGGTCCGGGTAAGGCCTCCTCAGCCTCCTTCCCTCCCGCCGCATCCTCGGCGGAGTCAGGATCAGCTCTTTTGGGGCCGGCCTCCGGTTCTTCTTCAGCCGCGGGTTCCAGTGGTGGCGCAGGTGACGGTTGTGCATCTAGGGGGGAGAGCAGCCGGTCCCACAGCAGCCGCTGTTTCAGGGCACGCCAGCTTTGCTCCATCGCCTCCATATCTGCACGGTGTTTTGCCATATCCCTCAGCGCCTCATCCAATTCATCCACTCTCTGCATTCTTGGGTCGTTCTCCCGACCTGGGGACGGTTCAGGCACAGGCTGCAGCTCTTCACGGGAACGGGGTCTGCGCACCGACATTCCTCCACACAGCGACTCCTGTCCTTCCGCCATCTCACTCCAGGCTAGACTGTGTGTTTCATCTGGAACACTCTGGATTTTTCCGTGGAGGCGGGACTTTCGCTTTCTCTTCTTAGCATGGAGGATGAAGAGGAGGTGGATTTCAGTTGCAGTGGGGCAGGCTCGGACATTGTAGTAACATTTAGACAGGGCGCCCATTACTTTCGCGCCACTAGGGGGGTACGCCCACGAATACACGCCCCTCTTCTTCACCAGCGCCTCAGGGCGTGAATATGGTGGCAAAATGGCGGAAAATGGCGCCAAAAATCACAAAAACGTAACACAGTCTTTTTGCACAAAACAGTCCATTCCAGGCACACAGGACTCTACCATATTGCGAGCTTCGGATCCTGTTTGTGACGCCAAGTAGATGAGTCGCACGTACCAGGGCTTTGGGGTACTCGGCACCGAGTCGTTCACTTCACTGGGGAATGTCACGGGTAGCGCAGCTCGGTCCGTTGCCCTGGGCGCTCACTAAAGGGGGAATATTTACAGGGGATGATAGAATGTTCGTGACGCCACCTGTGGTTTCTGGTCAGGGTGACCAGCGCTGCAGTGTAGATCCTCTGAGGGTATGGGGCAGCAAGGTGTTAAGTCTCCCACAGGCGAGACTGATCCCTCGGAGTATATGGCAGTGTACGGGTGCAAGGCAATAATGCAGACACACACAAGACAGTCTCTTTCGGTACCTTTACTGGTGGTAGATTCAGGCACGTCCCAGGGAGCTGTTCAGGGTGGAGGATGCACGTCCAGTAATCCACTGAGTAGGTGTAGGGCCTCTTTACGTCGTTATGTGTGTGAGTTTCTAACTTGCATGAAACAAAGTTTAACTCCGTTCTCTTTGCTACGCAAGGCTGATCTTGTGGTGGAGCCTTCTTTTGGACAGAACTAAGTCTCTATGTGCAGGGCCCTGCTAGACTCTTGTTCTCCTGACCCCGGTTACGTATCAGCACTATTGGGCCCCTCTGCGACCTGAAGTCCAGCAGGGTCTCCGGTTTTTCCCACTAGCCGTGAAGGTACTAGCAAGCTCGGACCCGGTGTCCGGTAGTGCAGAGTGGAGGTAAGCCATCATTGCTATTCATCCTCAGTCACTCTCTCTATCCCTTTTCCACTTGCCTGTCGTCCTACTCACACCTTTAACATAAGCACAGGCAGCAATAGGTGTCAGCCTTCTCTGTCTTCACCGCTCTCCAAGCGTCGGCACACTTACTTACTGAAACGCTCGCTGGGGGACTCTCAGTGGACTCAACTTTGACCAGGCTAAGTGGCAATCCCTTCCACTGCTACTGGACTCCACGATGTAAGCTGAGTAGTTCCTGAAGTCCTCAGGCTTTCAGATAAGTCTTTCTCTAGCTAGTTATTCCCTCTCATTCGTCTGAGGTAACTAGCTTGTCTGCTTTGCAACACACTCTGACACAGACTAGTGTAATCTGATCTATCTCTCTCTCTGGTGTTCTGAGGAGATCTAAGCTACTGCTGCGTCTCCTTATATACCTGCGTAATCTAAAGGGCTCCCTCTGGTGGCACTAGGGAAATGTGGAGTGTGAATGAATATCGGGTGATTGTGAATTACCTTTCATGCATCCTCCAGGGTAACATGTGGCACCAAGCGCAGCTGGGCTACACACATAAGCAAACAGTATGGGAGTACCAACTTCCTAACAATGTGAACATTGCTTTCAGTTGGCCTCCTGTATGGCTCTTCAAAGGGGTATTTGGGTGCGTCTACATGTGGTGCAGGGCAGGCCTTGCATTCACTGCATAGGCAAACAGTATGGGAGTACCAGCTTCCTAATAATGGGAACATTGTTTTGAGGTGGCCCTCCTGTATGGCTCTTCAGAGGGTTATTGTGGTGCATCCAATTTTGTGGCAGGTATTGCATTCACTGCCTCTACACTGAAATTCTACACTGCAGGTTCTTGAGCCTCAACACTGAAATTATCCAGTGTCGGGTATTCAGCCTCAACACTGCAATTCTCCAATGCAGGTTCTTCAGGCTCAACACTTCAATTCTCCACTGCAGGTTCTTAAACCTCAACAACTGACATTCTACAATGCAGGTTCTTGAGCCTCAACACTGCAATTCTCCACTGCCGGGTCTTTAGCATCAACACTGCAATTCTGAAATGCAGGTTCTTGAGCCTCAACACGGCAATTCTCCATTGTCAGGTCTTCAGCCTCAACACTTAAATTCTACACTGCACTTCTTGAGCCTCAACACTGAAATTATCCACTGCCGTGCCTTCAGCCTCAACGCTGAAATTCTACACTGCAGGTTCTTCAGCCTCAACAGTGAAATGATTCACTGCCGGGTCTTCAGCTTCAGCACTGAAATTTTCCAATGCAGGATCAACATTGCAATTCTCCACTGCTGGGTCTTCAACCTCAACAATGAAATTCTCCACTGCAGGTTCTTGAGCCTCAATGATGCAATTCTCCACTGTCTGGGTCTTCAGCCTCAATCTTGTCATTCTCCACTGCATGTTATGCAGGCTCAAAACTGCAATTCTCCACTGCTGGGTCTTCAGCCTCAATACTGAAATTCTACACTACAGGTGCTTGAGCCTCAACACTGAAAATATCCACTGCCTGGTCTTCAGCCACAACACTGAAATTCTACATTGCAGGTTCTTGAGCCTCAACACTGCAATTCTCCACTGCTGGGTCTTCAGCCTCAACAATGAAATTCTACACTGCAGGTTCTTGAACCTCAACACTGAAATTCTCCACTGCTAGGTCTTCAACCTCAATACTGCACTTCAACCTCAATACTTCAATTCTCCACTCTCACATCTTCAGCCTCAACATTGCAATTTACTACATAGACAAACAGTATGGGAGTACTAACTTCCAAATATTGGGAACATTGCTTTCAGGTGCTCCTCCTGTATGGCTCTTCAAAAGGTTATTGTGGTGCATCTAGATCTGGTGCAGGGCAGGCCTTGCATTCACTGCATAGACAAACAGTATGGTAGCACCAACTTCCTAATGATGTGAACATTGCTTTCAAGTGGCCCTCCTGTATGGCTCTTCAAAGGGTTATTGTGGTGCATCCAATTTTGGGGCAGGTATTGCATTCACTGCCTCAACACTGAAATTCTACACTGCAGGTTCTTGAGCCTCAACACTGAAATTCTCCACTGCTAGGTCTTCAACCTCAATACTGCAATTCTCCACTCTCACTTCTTCAGCCTCAACATTGCAATTTACTGCATAGACAAACAGTATGGGAGTACTAACTTCCAAATATTGGGAACATTGCTTTCAGGTGCTCCTCCTGTATGGCTCTTCAAAAGGTTATTGTGGTGCATCTAGATCTGGTGCAGGGCAGGCCTTGCATTCACTGCATAGACAAACAGTATGGTAGTACCAACTTCCTAATAATGTGAACATTGCTTTCAAGTGGCCCTCCTGTATGGCTCTTCAAAGGGTTATTGTGGTGCATCCAATTTTGGGGCAGGTATTGCATTCACTGCCTCAACAATGAAATTCTACACTGCAGGTTCTTGAGCCTCAACACTGAACTTCTCCACTGCTAGGTCTTCAACCTCAATACTGCAATTCTCCACTCACTTCTTCAACCTCAACATTGCAATTTACTGCATAGACAAACAGTATGGGAGTACTAACTTCCAAATATTGGGAACATTGCTTTCAGGTGCTCCTTCTGTATGGCTCTTCAAAAGGTTATTGTGGTGCATCTAGATCTGGTGCAGGGCAGGCCTTGCATTCACTGCATAGACAAACAGTATGGTAGTACCAACTTCCTAATAATGTGAACATTGCTTTCAAGTGGCCCTCCTGTATGGCTCTTAAAAGGGTTATTGTGGTGCATCCAATTTTGGGGCAGGTATTGCATTCACTGCCTCAACAATGAAATTCTACACTGCAGGTTCTTGAGCCTCAACACTGAAATTCTCCACTGCTAGGTCTTCAACCTCAATACTGCAATTCTCCACTCTC